>CM030043.1:8564799-9217165 GCA_017639485.1 Pluvialis apricaria | reverse complement strand
CTTAAGTTGCACCAGGGGAGGTTTAGATATTAGGAAAAATTTCTTCACTTAAAGGGTTGTCAAGCATTGGAACAGGCTGCCCACAAAAGTGGTTGAGTCACCATCCCTGGAGGTATTTAAAAGACATGTAGATGTGGCGCTTAGGGACATGGTTTAGTGGTGGACTTGGCAATGCTAGGTTAATGGTTGGACTTGATGATCTTAAAGGTCTTTTCCAACCTAAACAATTCTATTATTCTATTCTATGAAAAGAGCTGTGTAGTTACCATATAGCGGTGATCGGGACTGTGAAAAGTTTTGAGTACCTCACAAAGGCAAAGCACAGGATGACAAGGAAAAGTGCTTTTGACCCCTATATTCTACAAGGTGGCTAGCTAGAAGTTGTTACTTGCCATCTGTGGGGTGTTTAGTTTTGTGAAATTTAGCAAACTAAGCTAGAAAGACCTCAAATGGCCTTAGATATTTGCTGGAAGACATTCCATGATTTTCAGTACAAGGCTACAAGGCCCAGTGGTATCACCTCTCTGGAGGTGGCGTGGTGACCTCGTCTTACATTAGGTGAAAACACAAACTAAACCACATGTTGGAATGAGGAAAAGGGGTGATGCAGGTAGGTGACATTGAAAATCTCATGAAATCTGGAAAGCTTTCTGTGGTGAAGCACTGTCTTTGGGGATGGGCATTAACTATTACAGTTGTAAAAGAATAAACAGAAGAAACATTTCCCATCAATTAAATTGTATTTGGGGTTGTGTGGAGAACATGGCATTGCTGTGATATTTAGAAGTAAATGAATTTTCCATCTATACATTAATGCTCACATAATTCTTCTTCAACAAGTGACACCACATATCACCTTTTAGGTAGTAAGTTTTGCTGAGTGAAGACTTATTCTTTGGTTTTGTACATGTCAATTTTCACATTATCTACTCTTCCTGAAAACTAAAACTCAATTAATTTTAACAAATGTAGTTATTTATTTTAATACACACACATTTTTAATTCTTGTGAGAAAATGTCCTAGCTTCATTCTTAGTATCTTTTAATGTAAAATTGTTGAAATTAAAAATGCTTACCAGATATGTTACCATAGTAATATGCTGTAGCCATTGTATCAAATTTAAGTTAACTTATATATCAAACTCTCTATAAAATGGTACGGTCAGTGTAATTGCTTGCACCAAGAAACTGCAAGCTACGGGTCTAGAAATTTTTACCCCTTCAAATACTAACTGAAGTATTTTTGAAGTAAATCGAAATAACTGAAAAGTCTGTCACCCTGCCACACCTGTCAATTTCTTGTTCCTAATTAAAATTAACTGTTTATCTTTCCAGATACCTCTTCTGGTTGATCTTGACAGTAGAGCTGGGCATCACTACACTAATCAAATACCTGGAATTTTTAAATGATAATTAAATCTTCATGCAAGTGGCCATCATTGGTTGCATGTAACCCTGGGAGGCCGCGAAGGTCCCAGTGGATTCTCCAAGGATTAGAGCTTGCCCCTTTCTTTGAAGGGAAGTAATTTGTCTGTCAGGCAATATGGACACAAATTACTAACCAATTATGCCCATAGCATCCCTGCCTCACAGTCTCAGGAGGGGAAATAAAGCCAAGGGAAAAGTTTCTAAAGGTGCCAGGCTGAGGAATGCACGTATGCGCCTTGCACCATGGCCACCGTAATGCCTGCTTCCCAACCCCATGCCATCAATATAACAGTGACTTTTCTGCATGTGCCATGTGATGGGGAAGCTGAAGATACAGACTTCAGCTTTTGCTCCCTGTGACGGGCCTGTGAAATACAGGGATGTGAGAAACACGCTCACTGTATTGATTTTTAGTCAGGGGCAAATTCGGTGGAGCAAAGAATATTTATTACAGCGCTGGGAGTTACACAGGGGATTCCTCCTCCCGTGGCTCAATTTTTCCTTTACAAACGCTTGTTTTTATTTCGTATTCCTTATACCTATTCATGTTTCTTCTTCAAAAAAAATTTGCATAATCAATGAGTTTTCGGAACGCAACCCACCCCCAATTACATAATCAATGAGTTCTTGGACTGCAACCCACCCCTGAACATGCCCCCTCCCTTCTAGCGGCACAGGCCCTATGCTTCCTCAGGGGTCTTCCTGGTGGTCATTGGAGGGAGGCTCGAAGTCTTTATCACCATGTCCTTCTTGTGGCTTCTTTATTCTTTAAGCTTCTGTGGTTATCTTTGCTAACTACACCACCCTTTGTCTTACAACGTTCGGTACTTTCAACTGTTGCTCTCATCTGATATCCTATCTAACACTATCCCTTTTCCAAACGCATAGCAAGCACATACCTATCTTAGCTGAAGCCATAGCGAGCACACATCCATTTTAGCTGAAGCAAAATTCTTTTGCTAAATTACTTATTACAGGGAGATCCGGGGAAAAAGGGGTGGAAGGAAAGTGAAGAGGAGATTGAGCACTGGGGAAAGAAACATGTGCACACAAGGGGTATATGAGAGTGAGGCTGGTGGAGCTTCAGGAGGTGAAAAAGCACATGCCTGACAAAAAGTGATGTGGTGGGTTGGCCTTGGCTGGCCACCAGCTGCCCACCAAACTGCTCTATCACTCCTCTATCAACAGGACAGGGGGAGAAAATGTGATGAAAAGCTTATGGGTTGAGATAAGGACAGGGAGATTACTTACCAATTACTGTCACGGGAAAAACAGACTTGACTTGGGGAAATCAATTTAATTTATTGCCAATTAATTGTAACAGAGCAGGATAGTGAGAAATAAAACAAAACTAAAAACACCTTCCCCCCCTCCCTTTTTCTCTAGACTCAACTTCACTCCCAACTCTTCTACCTCCTCCCATCGAGTGGTGCAGGGGGACAAGGAATGGGGGTTGCAAACAGTTCACAACTCTTCATCTCTGCCATTCCTTCTTTCTCACACTCTTTCCCTGCTCCAGTGTGGGGTCCCACCCACGGGATACAGTCCTCCACAAACTTCTCCAACATGGGTTCTTCCCACAGGCTGAAGTTCTTCAAGAACTGCTCCAGCATGGGTCCTTTCCACGGTCCTTCAGGAATGGACTGCTCCATCCAGCATGAGTCCTCCAAGTGCCACAGATCCTGCCAGAAAACTTGGTCCTGCATGGGCTCCTCTCCACGAGCTGCAGCTTTCTTCAGGGTATATCCACCTGCTCCACCGTGGTCCTCCATGGGCTGCAGGGGGACAATGTGCGTTGTCACCATGGTCTTCACTGTCAGCTGCAGAGGAATCTCTGCTCTGGCGCCTGGAGCACCTCTTCCCCCTTCTTCTTCACTGACCTTGGTGTCTGCAGAGTTTTCTCTCACATATTCTCACTCCTCTCTCCCAGCTGCTGTTGCACATTGTTTTTTACCCTTTCTTAAATGTGTTATCACAGAGGTGCTACCAATATTGCTTATTGTCTCAGTTTTGGCCAGCGGTGTGTCTGTCTTGGAGCTGGCTGAAACTGGCCCTGTCTGACATGGGGGCAGCTTCTGCTGTCTCTCACAGGAGCCATCTCTGCAAACTCCCCCCCCCCCCCGGCCCCCGCTACCAAAACCTTGCCATGAGCACCGGGTACCTTTGTTTTTTGTGAATAATTGATTCATGTACTCACCACCATGCCCTGCTCTTTCCGACTGTTTAACTCTTCTCCCCAAACAGCAGCAAGCACTTGCATGTAATGGATGAAGAGCCAGCCCTGCAGCCGGCGCACAGCCCTGTGCAATAGCCTGGCTGTCCAATCGAACGATCGCAGCAGTTCCCTCTTCTCCCACCCCCACCCGGCTCCTCGCCCCGCCCGCAAAGCATTTGGCTGAAAGGGAGAGAAATGCATCACTGCAAAGGCAGCCCTGTTGCTGGAAAGGCCTTTGCAATTAGAGACATTCCCTGCAGTTCCCTGCCATCTCACTGCATGCGGGAGGGTGGGGGGAAGATGTGGGGAGATGCCTGTAGGTGTTTTTGAATTAGAGCGATGGGACAATCTAGGGGTAGCTGGAACATAAAGGACATGCTTGAGTCCTAATCAATGAAGCAGCACAAAGGGGACAATGATGATTGCAGGTTTGGTGCATCTGGTCTGCTCAGGGCTTTCCAACACGATTGATTGCTGCATATTTATTGCAGGCAGAGACTCCCTGGCTTTGTGCAGATATCCCAGGAACCAGGGCCACCCTGGTAAGACAAAGACTCATTTAATAAAAAGTGCATGGATAGCAAGGAGCCAGGGCTGGAAAAGTCTACCAAACCCTTTCAGTCCTTCCCTGTTGAGTTTATAGCCATGTGTGTGCACACAAATACACAGAATCACAGAATGGTTGAGGTTGGAAGGGACCTCTGGAGGTCTTCCAGTCCAACCCCCCTGCTCAAACAGCCCTGTTAGAGACAGGCTCAAACAGTGGCTCAAACAGCCACTTAGAGACAGTTGCCCAGGACTGTGTCCAAATGGCTTTTGCATTATTTCCAAGGAGGGAGACTCCACAACCTCTCTGGGCAACCTGTCCCAGTGGTTGGTCACCCTCACAGTAAAGAAGTGTTTCCTGATGTTCAGGCGGAACCTCCTGTGTTTCACTTTGTGCCCATTGCCTTTTGTCCTGTCACTGGACACCACTGGAAAGAGCCTGGCTCTGTCTTCTTTGCACCCTCCCTTCTGATATTTGTATACATTGATGAGATTCCCCGGAGCTTTCTCTTCTCTAGGCTGAACAGTCCCAGCTCTCTCAGCCTTTCCTCAGATGTGAGATGCTCCAGTACATGCTATGCAGTACAGGCAGTACTGCTGTGAGTGGCTTTCTGTTTTCTGTGTGCACATATAGCAATCCACGTGGGGCTGCCCTCCCTCCATTGCTTGTATGCTTTGTTCATAAGCTTTTTAAAGGAGAAGGGAAAAAAAAAAGATGAGCAGAGCTCTGCCTGAGCTCAGCAACAGGATCTTGACTGCTGAGACATCTGTCAGTGCCACCGCTGGGGGTGGGAGCAAGTAGAGTCTGGGGAAAGAAAGAAAGGAACAAGGCCTGGGAGAGGGATGTGCCCTAACATCTCAAGTGCTGTATGATGCAGGACAGCTTTGCCCTTCCAGCATGGCCAAGCTATACCCAAGGTGGTTGGGCTGAGACCTGCTGGTGCAGCTGAATGCTGGCAATGGGAGTGGGATGAAAGGAAAAGAAGTGGAGAAAGGAAGGAGAAGGGAGTATAAAACAAGGGGAGAAAAGTTTGTGTGTCTGGTGGGGATGAGGCCCTCCCCTGGTTGTTATGTTCTGTCCTGTGCGGGATCTGGTGTTCCAGAAAGGCACTGGCCCCCTCTGCTGCCTTGTGGATGGAGTTGGTATGGAAGAGGGAAGATGCAGGGCTGAGCACTCTTCTTTCTCATCGTGTATAATTTATCCTGGGCTGGTGAGGCCGATGGCAGAGGAGGAAGAAAGAAACTTTTTCCCTGAGAGCAGCCAGACAAGCGTTAGGGGATAGAGGATTTGCTCCTTCTCTACATAGGGAGAGGGGAAGGCACACACATACACAAAGGCGGATCTAATACATGAACAGGCACCCGCGGGGAATCACCCCCCTCTTCCGATCAGGGCTGGGATTGAGAAGTGGACCTTGCCGTCTTGTTACGAGGGGGGCCAAGACGGCAGAGGAATTCCCCGAAACGAAGGGCGGGGGGACGACGGACTTCACTGATTCGGATACCCTTTTCTTTCGCTCCCCTGGCGTAGCGCTGTTATTGTTTCCAGGGCGGAGGCGGGGGAGGGAGAGGTATAATAGCCTTCTATGCTGCCTTTGTTTTCTCTCTTGCACTGAGCCCTAGCCCTTTGAGTCGTGAGGCACAGCTAATCGCCTCCCCTGCCGAACTAGCAGGCTCAGCCCTCACCCAGTGCCCCTGAGCCCGTACTGGGGGACAACGAGCGGTGGCAGCCCCCTTGCCCCAACGCTGCTACTTCGCAGGGGAGAGGAGACCGAAAGGAAGTTTGTTGCCGTGCCCACCACGCCTCGTGCGCTGCCTGGGCAGTTGGGACCCCATCTGCTGCGACTGCTTAGGGGGCGGGCGGGGGGAAGTGATGCTGATCGCCGCCAACTCACAACCTTGCGCTGTGCAGCCCGACTCCCGCCTCTTTCCTTCCGCCTGCCTGCGGAACCACGATCGGGAATCCGCAAAGTCCGGGGAGGACGGCGTTGAAGATCGATCAGATCCCCTTCGCCAGGTGGGAGAATCGGGTAGGGGAGTTGGGCTCACCAGCAGATTGGTGGCTCCTTCCGCCGTCTCCCTCACACCTCCTCCTGCGCTGTCGCCCCCCCGCCTTCTTCTCCTCCTCCCCCTCCCCCATCGCTGCCGCAGCCGTCGCCTCCCCCCAAGCTCCCTTCCTCCTCCTGGAGCCCCCCCGAATCCACTCCAGCTTCCTCAGCTTCGCCATGAACGGGGGCGCTGCTCATTTCCAGCAGCCGCCTCCCCCCACCCTCTGCCAGCAGCCGCCGCCAACCCTACACAGGCCGAGCCTCCCGGAGCAAGGAACTCAGAGCCAGGGCAGAGGCAGACACATCGCCGCCCCAGGCACCAGAGCCCCTGTGTCAGGTAAGCGGTGCGTGTGGAAGTATTTTGGGGCGGGGAAGGTTATTCTCCCCCTCTTCCGGACTACCCCTTTGTTCATCTTCTCCTCCAAAGGTCCCAGAAGTTGACACACTCCGCAACACTTCAGTGGAGTTATGCCCACCCCGCCGGGTATGTGTCCCCACGGGAGACACGATGGGTTTCTGGACGCCAGGCAGTAAAACACGCGGGGATGGGGGAGAGACCAGAGTCGTGGTATCGCCCTCCATCTTCTTTGGGGTGTCTCAGCCCTCAAAGCTTGTGACCTTCTTGAGTGGTCGCTTCGCGGCCCGGAGGGTGCTGAGTCCCCGAGGGTGACACGAGAGCAGCAGCACACACGGGGGAGACGTCGGGGCTCCCGGAAAAGGGACTGAGCAAAAACTCTGCTAGGGTTATACCAAAACAAATAAACTTGTTGGGGCTCTTGTTCAAGTTTTGTACCTCCTGGCGATCAGCTGAAACTTTGGAGCATATCGGGGGTTAAGAGAAACAGACTCACCAAGACTGGGGGTTTGTGGAGTCTTCAGGACTGTGTTGAGAAGCCATTTCCTTTTCTTCGTATTTTCTCCTTGTATTTCTTGTCTTGGAATCGTTGAGTGGACTGGACTGCTGGAGAAAGTTTCTGAACTCTCTTGCTCCGTGTGGCTCAAAGGGGTGCATGCCACAGAGCCCGAGTTGGGTGTTAGGATAGAAACATTTAAAGTTATTCCATCTTTTGAGACCTTTCATATATATTTTTTTTCTTAGCATCAGATGTGGCATTATAAATTATGCTGTTGAAGAAGAAATGCTGTAATTAAATTTGAGAGGACACATTTGTTCTTAGTATAATCATTGTTAATGTAGTATCTGTGCTGTCTTTGTATTTCCTAGCATGTTGGTATAATGTTGTTTTTTTTTTAATTTGAGATTACTGGTTTTTTACTATGCCTTTAACTACATCTGTACTATCATATAAACTTTTGTTGTATTCTGAATACCAGGGCTGTGTAACTTTGATTGTAGTTACTCTGTTTAGCTGATCCTCCAAAATATTATGTGAGATTCAGTGATTGTCTATGGTTAGCTCTGATCTCTTTAGTAAAGAAACAACCCCCTAATACAGCTGATCTGTTGATAAATGTAGTAGATAGCATAAGTGTATGGGTGATGTACTCTTACTTAATTTCCTTAATGAATAGCTGGCTGCTTGCCTTACTGTACTTTGGCTTTATTGGTATTGGAAAGTGAACTGGCACACCTTTGTAAGCATCAAGTGCTTGAGTTTTAGAATATTTATTTGGTGGGGAAACTTGCAGTCCTTCAGGAGTGGCATTCAGTTCCAAAATTACATGCATATATAAATCCAAAGCAGCCCCTAGCTGGCTGACTACTTTTTTCCTTTACTGTCAGCATCTTTTGAAACTATTATTAAGACTGATATGGCTTCTTAAATTCTTGTACATGTTGGTAACCCCAAAATGCTGGAAAAGCATCATCTTATGGAAACCCTATCTTTCTTCCTAATAATCTCTGTATATTGGCCATTTCACAGAATCACAGAATCACAGGGGTTGGAAGGGACCTTCGAAGATCATCTAGTCCAACCCTCCTGCCAAAGCAGGTTCACCTAGAGCAGGTTGGACAGGAATGCATCCAGGCTGGTTTTGAATATCTCCAGAGAAGGAGACTCCACAACCTCTCTGGGCAGCCTGTTCCAGTGCTCTGCCACCCTCAAAGTAAAGAAGCTTTTCCTCGTGTTCAGATGGAATTTCCTGTGTTGCAGTTTGTGCCCATTGCCCCTTGTCCTGTCACTGGGCACCACTGAAAAGAGTCTGGCCCCATCCTCTTGACACCCACCCTTTAGATATTTATAAGCATTGATGAGATGCCCTCTCAGACTTCTCCAGGCTTAACAGACCGAGGTCTCTCAGCCTTTCCTCATAAGAGAGGTGCTCCATTCCCTTGATCACCTTTGTAGCCCTCCACTGGACTCTCTCCAGTAGTTCCTTGTCTTTGTTGAACTGGGGAGCCCAGAACTGGACACAGTACTCCAGATGTGGCCTCACCAGGGCAGAGTAGAGGGGGAGGATGACCTCCCTCAACCTGCTGGCCACACTCTTTTTAATGCACCCCAGGAGACCATTGGCTGCCTTCTTGGCCACCAGGGCACATTGCTGGCTCATGTTCAACTGGTTGTCCACCAGGACTGCAGGTCCCTCTCTGCAGGTCCCTCTCTGCAGAACTGCTTCCAGCAGGTCAACCCTTAACCTGTATTGATGCATGGGGTTATTCCTCCCTAGGTGCAGTACCCTACACTTGCCCTTGCTGAATTTCATTAGGTTCCTCTCCACCCAACTCTCTAGCCTGTCTAGGTCTCACTAAATGGCAGCACAGCCTTCTGGTGTGTCAGCCACTCCTCCCAGTTTTGTGTCATCAGCAAACTTGCTGATGGAACACTCTGTCCCCTCATCCAGGTCGCTGATGAATATGTTGAACAAGACGGGACCTAGTACTGACCCCTGGGGAACACTGCTAGTTACAGGCCTCCAACTAGACTCTGCACCGCTGATCATAACCCTCTGAGCTCTGCCATTCAGCCAGTTCTCAATCCACCTCACTGTCCACTCCTCTAATCCACACTTCCCAAGCTTGTCTGTGAGGATATTATGGGAGGCATTGTCAAAAGCCTTGCTGAAGTCGAGGTAGACAACATCCCCTGCCCTCCCCTCATCCACCCAGCCAGTCATGCCATCACAGAAGGCTATCAGGTTCATCAAACATGATTTCCCCTTGGTGAATCCATGTTGACCACTCCCGATAACCTTCTTTTCCTCTGCATGCTTGGAGATGACATCCAGGATGAGCTGTTCCATCACCTTTCCAGGGATGGAGATGAGGCTGACCAGCCTGTAGTTTCCCGGGTCATCCTTCTTGCCCTTTTTGAAGACTGGCGTGACATTAGCTTTCCTCCAGTCGTAGAATCATAGAATCATAGAATTGTCTAGTTTGGAAGGGACCTTTAAGATCACCAAGTCCAACCATCAACCTAACACTGCCAAAACCACCACTAAACCATGTCCCTAAGCACCACATCTACCCGTCTTTTAAATACCTCCAGGGATGGCGACTCCACCACTTCCCTGGGCAGCCTGTTCTGTTCCAATGCTTAACAACCCTTTCCGTGAAGAACTTTTTCCTAATATCCAGTCTAAACCTCCCCTGGTGTAACTTGAGGCCATTTCCTCTTGTCCTATAGCTTGTTACTAGTGAGAAGAGGTCAACCCCCACCTCTCTACAACCTCCTTTCAGGTAGTTGTAGAGAGCAATAAGGTCTCCCCTGAGCCTCCTTTTCTCCAGGCTAAACAACCCCAGTTCCCTCAGCTGCTCCTCATAAGACTTGTTCTTCAGACTCCTCACCAGCTTTGTAGCCCTTCTCTGGACACGCTCCAGCACATCTATGTCTTTCTTGTAGTGAGGGGCCCAAAACTGAACACAGTATTTGAGGTGGGGCCTTATCAGTGCCGAGTATAGGGGGACGATCACTTCCCTAGTCCTGCTGGCCACACTATTCCTGATACAGGCCAGGATGCTGTTGGCCTTCTTGGCCACCTGGGCACATTGCTGGCTCATATTCAGCCGGCTGTCCACCAACACCCCCAGGTCCTTTTACTCTGGGCAGCTTTCCAGCCACTCTTCCCCAATCCTGTAGCACTGCATGTGGTTGTTATGACCCAAGTGCAGGACCCGGCACTTGGCCTTGTTGAACCTCATACCTTTAGCCTTGGCCCATCGATTCAGCCTGTCCAGATCCCTCTGAAGAGCCTTCCTACCCTCAAGCAGATCAACACTCCCGCCTAACTTGGTGTCATCTGCAAACTTACTGAGGGTGCATTCGATCCCCTCATCCAGATCACTGATAAAGATATTAAAGAGAACCCGCCCCAGTACCAATCCACAGGGAACACAATTTGTGACTGGCTGACAATTGGATTTAACTCCTTTCACCACCACTCTTTGGGCCTGGCCATCCAGCCATTCTTTTACCCAGCAAAGAGTACACCCATCCAAGCCATGAGCAGCCAGTATCTCCTGGAGAATGCTGTGGGAAACAGCGTCAAAAGCTTTACTAAAGTCCAGTTAAACAACATCCACAGCATTTCCCTCATCCACTAAGCAGGTCACCTTGTCATAGAAGGAGATCAGGTTAGTCAAGCAGGACCTGCCTTTCATGAACCCATGCTGACTGGGCCTGATCACCTGGTTGTTCTGCATGTGCTGCATAATGACACTCAGGATGACCTGTTCCATAACCTTCCCAGGCACCAAGGTCAGACTGACAGGCCTGTAATTCCCCAGATCCTCCTTCCAGCCCTTCTTGTGGATAGCCACCACATTTGCTAACCTCCTGTCAACTGGGACCTCCCAAGTTAGCCAGGACTGCTGATAAATGATGCAAAGTGGCTTGGTGAACACTTCTGCCGGCTCCCTCAGTACCCTTAGGTGGATCCCATTCAGCCCCATAGACTTGCATATTTGTAGGTGCTGAAGCAGGTCACTCACTATTTCCCCGTGGATTATAGGGGCTTCATTCTGCTCCCTGCCCCTGTCTACTAGCATAGGGGGGCTGGGTACTCAGGGAATAACTAGTCTTACTATTAAAGACTGAGGCAAAGAAGGCATTAAGTACCTCAGCCTTTTCCTCATCCTTGGTCACTATGTTTTTGCTCCCGTCTACTAAAGGATGGAGATTATCCTTAGTCCTCCTTTTATTGTTTATGTATTTATAGAAACTTTTTTTATTGTCCTTAACATCAGAAGCCAGGTTAAGTTCTAGTTGGGATTTGGCCCTTCTAATTTTCTCCCTACATAGCCTCCCAACATCTTTGTAGTCCTCATGAGTGGCCTGCCCTTTCTTCCAAAGGCCATAATTTCTTCTTTTTTTCCTGAGTTTTCAGCTCTCTGTTCAGCCAGGCTGGTCTTTTTCCCCGACGGCTCATTTTTCAGCACATGGGGATGGCCTGCTCCTGCGCCGTTAAGACTTCCTTCTTGAAAAACATCCAGCCTTCCTGGACTCCTTTGCCCTTCAGGACTGCCTCCCAAGGGACTCTGCCAACCAGGCTCCTGAAAAGACCAAAGCCCACCCTCTGGAAGTCCAAGGGAGCAGTACTGCTGACCCCCCTCCTTGCTTCTCCCAGAATCGAAAACTCCAACCTTCACATCCCCCACAAGTCCTTCTCTGTTTAAAAACAACAGGTCCAGCAGGGTAACTTCCCTAGTTGGCTCCCTCACCAGCTGCGTCAGGAAGTTATCCCCAGTACATTCCAGGAGCCTTCTAGACTGTTCCTTCCCTGCTGTATTGTATTCCCTGCAGATATCCGGCAAATTGAAGTCCCCCACGAGGACAAGGGCTTGCGATCTTGAGACTTCTCCCAGCTGTTTGTAGAATATTTCATCTGCCTCCTCATCCTGGTTGGGAGGTCTATAACAGACTCCCACCATAATATCTGCCTTGTTGGCCCTCCCCCTGATTCTTACCCATAGGCACTCAACCCTCTTTTCACCATCATTTAGTTCTAGAGATTCATAACACTCCCTGATATACAGGGCTACCCCACTGTCTCTCCTTGCTTGCCTGTTCTTCCTGAAGAGCCTATAGCCATTCATTGCAGCACTCCAGTCCTCAGGCACCTCTCCTGTTCTCCAGGACCTTTCAAAGACGATGGAGAGCGGCTTTGCAATAATATCTGCCAGCTCCGTCAGCACTTGTGGGTACATCACATCAGGGCCTATGCATTTTTGGGTGTCAAGTTTGCCTAAATCATCTCTAACCCGGTCCACCTTGACCAAGGGAGAGTCTTCCTTTCTCCAGGCTCTCTCTCTTACCTCCAGAGTCTGGGATTCCTGAGGGCCAGCCTTAGTAGTAAGGACTGAAGCAAAGGCATTCAATAACTGTGCCTTCTCCGCATCCTCCCTCACCAGGGCACCCACCTCATTCAGTAGCGGGCCCACATTTTCCCTAGTCTTCCTTTTGCTACTGATGTACTTGAAGAAGCCCTTCTTATTGTCCTTGACATCCCTTGCCAGATTTAATTCCAAGTGGGCCTTAGCCTTCCTCGTTGCATCCCTGCATACTCTGATAACGTTCCTATACTCCTCCCAAGTGGCCACTCCCTTTTTCCCACATTCTGTACCCTTCCTTCTTCCATTTGAGTTTTTCCAGAAGCTCCTTGCTCATCCATGCAGGTTTCCTGCCTCCTTTCTCCTGCCTGATTTCTTGCTTCTAGGGATGCACCAATCTTGAGACTGTAGGAAGTGGTGCTTGAACACCAACCAGCTGTCTTGCACCCCCCTTCCTTCTAGAGCCTTAGCCCATGGGATTCCTCCAAGTAGGTCTTTGAAGAGGCCAAAGTTAGCTCTCCTGAAGTCCAGGGTTATAATTCTACTTTTTGCCCTGCTTCTTTCATGCAGGATCCTGAACTCCACCATCTCATGGTCACTGCAGCCAAGGCTACCCCCAACCTTCACATCCCTAACTAGTCCTTCTTTGTTTGTTAGCACAAGGTCCAGCAGTGCACCTCTCCTCATTGGTTCCTCCACCACCTGTGTCAAGAAGTTATCATCAATGCTCTGCAGAAACCTCCTGGACTGTGCATGCTTGGCTGTGTTGCCTTTCCAGCAAATGTCAGGGTGGTTGAAGTCCCCCATTAGAACCAAGGCCTGTGATTGTGAGGCTATTTCCATCTGTCTGTAGAAGGCCTCATCAGCTTCCTCTTCCTGATCCAGTGGTCTGTAGTAAACACCCACAACAGCGTCACCCATATTAGCTTGCCCCTTAATTCTTACCCTTAAGCTCTCAACACATTCTTCACCCCTAGGCAGATACGTTCCAGCTGCTCTCTTGCATAGAGAGCAACTCCACCACCACGCCCCGCTGGCCTGTCTTTCCAAAAAAGTACATAGCCCTCCATGACAGCATTCCAGTCATGCGAGCTATCCCACCATGTCTCTGTAATTGCAATGAGATCATGGCCCTGCGACCGCACACAGATCTCTAGTTCTTCCTGTTTATTCCCCATGCTGCGTGCTTTGGTGTACAGGCATTTCAGAGAGTTTCACCTGACTTTTTTCAGAGGCATTTCACCTGACTTTTTAAATGTCAGGTCCATTTCCTGTTAAAAATGGTTACATGACAATATCCCTCTGAGGAACAGCTTTTGACCACTCAATTCACTTTTATTTTGGAGCTATGATGTTTTCAAGACTGAGGCCCTAACACTTAAGCTTATGTGTTTATTGTCAAACGTGGGAGTTCTCTTCTAGACTGCATTTGGATTAAATTTTAAACACAACTGTGCTTTCAGGATTGGGGTTTTAGATGTTTTTTCACCATTGTTTGCATATGGCAATAAGAACTATTATACATATAATATATTAAAACCCTATATCTATAACTATATAACTACATATAATAGCCATATCTATAACATAGAGTTTATATATATGAAGTCAGTAATTATGCATTGGTGCAGGGAGCACAGCAAACAATGAGAGATCATTCTTTGGGACTGAAGCGTGGAGAAATAGACTAATTAGTCCTTTCCTAGAATATATTTGTAACCGTGCTTATGTCTTGGGGAGTTACTTAGATGACTTATGGAAGTCTGGAGTATGGATTTTTACACTGTTAGAAATCTTACTCTAAAATTAGATATATTTTATACACAACAGGGTTCACCACTTTCCCTTGGAATTTGTGGTTGGAAATGTTTTAAAGGAATATACCATGTTAAAAATTTAGAAAGAATTTTAATTTTTACATTTGAATTGGTTTATATATTGCAGAAATATCTGTGTATGTGTATTGGAGATCACTTCTTATATAGCTATCTCTCCTCCCCAGTTATGTGGGCCTTTCACTAAAGATGATATTTAACAGAAAAAAAAATCTTCTGCAGTTATAAGTGAACTCAGGAAGGGAAGTTTTACTTGATGAAAGTTCATTTCAGTTCTGCTGTTAAGAAATTGGACATTCTTGGTGTAGTTGAACAGCTCAGGTTTAAGTATGATCCCAAATCCTCTCCCACACTTCTGAGAATTTCATAATAAAATTGACTTAGTGTATTACTGTGAAAGAAAAGATTTTACATTACCTGTGGCTTGGAAACTCTTAGGTACAGTAAAGAAATAGAACCTTTATCGCTTGTTCAGTTCATCACAGTCCTGGTAACTGTGTACCAAAATCTTGCCATTGGATTTGGGGGAGTTCACTTTCTTTCTTGTCTTTTGTCTGAAAAGGGATGGAGCTTTGGGGGTTGTTCAAAAGTTTTGGTCTTTATTAATGCAGATCGTGTGCTAAACATTCAGTTTTTGAGCAATCTCTGTTAGAGGTGATGTTGCAGTCAGAAAAGCTTGTTTGCGACTATGGCACTTGGAACAGTTAGGACCAGTTTGTTCAAAGAGTTTAGTTCCTTTGGGTACCAAAATTAAATGGTTAGGTTTTACAATGTGTTCAGATCCTCATAGCAGATGAATATTCATTGCTAGTTATAATTTCAAACTCATATAAAGTGTATATGTATTATGATCTGCGATTAATTTTCTAGTGTTAAGAAAATGTAGATATTTTACAGACCAAATCAGGTGGTGTGTAGATGGGGGAGAAGAAATGATTCCTATCCCACTCCCTATCCTGGGAAAAGACCATTTTGGATCTGTGAAAATCTATTTAGTGCATTTAAATACTTGCTACCAGAGAATGAGTTGTGCACCTATTTGTGGAATCAGGAAGTTATATTTTTTTGATATTGCTGAAAACCCTGTTAGTCATATGCTTGAAAACAAGTTTTCCATTTTTGCCAAAAGGTAAAATATCAAGATCAAGGCTATATTATGAAACTCTCTTCAAATTTTGGGAGTAGCTAAACAGTAACAGCTAAACATATTTTACAAGCAGTGTCCATAGAGATAGACACAGAGATACACTTACACGCACAGACACATGCACACTCATAGAATCATAGAATAATTTAGGTTGAAAGGGACCTCCAGAGGTCATCTGGTCCAACCTCCTGCTCAGAACAAGTCTAATTAGATCAGGTTGCTCAGGGCCTTGAACACCTCCAAGGATGGAGATGCTACAACCTCTTTGGGCAACCTGTTCCAGTATTTGACCACCTTCACGGTAAAATTTTTTTTCCTAATTGGAACTTCCCATGTTCCAACTTGTGTCCATTGCCTGTCTTCCTATTGCTGCACACCTCCAAGAAGAGACTGACTCCATCTGTATCCTCCAGTCAGGTAGTTGTGGACACACACACAGACACTCATATACACACACACAAAGGAGGACACTTGTGCACACCAACACACAGAGGGAGATGTATACAGACACAGACAGATGGAGATGCACACACACAGAGGAGGACACTCATGCACATGTACACATGGAGGGAAATGCTTATGTGCTCACACAGGGAGACGCTTGTGCACACAAACACAGGGAGGGTTGCACATGCACACAGGAGACCTATGTGCATACGGGGAGATACACACAAACAGAATAACGACTTCAGGCAACTTAAAGAAGCTTCATGTCTGCAGGCCCTGGTTATTATAGGGGAGTTCAACTACCCTGATATTTGTTGGAAAAGCAACAGGGTGGTGAACAAGCATTCTAAGATTTCTTGAATGCATTGAGGACAACTTCCTAATGCAATTGCTGGATGTGTCCACTAGGAGTGGTGCTCTTATGGACCTACTGTTTACAAATAAGGAAGATTTGTTTGGAGATGTGACTGTCAATAGCAGCTTTGGCTGCAGTGACCATAAGATTGCAGAGTTTGAGATCCTAAGGGGCATGAGGAAGACAAGTAGCAGAATAAAGACTTTGGACTTCAGAAAAACTGATTTCAACTTGTTTAGGGAACTGTTATGAGGGATCCCATGGAAGTCTGCTTTGGAGGGCAAAGATGCTCAGGAGTCCTGGGAGATTTTCAGAGACAGCCTCCTCAAAGCACAAGAGCAGTCCATTCTCCTTAGCAGGAAAAGGAATAGACATAACAAGAAACGAGCCTTGTTAAACAGTGAGCTACTGAGAGAGCTCAAATGCAAAAAAGGAAGCATATGAGAGATAGAAAAGGGGACAAACTCCCAAAGAATATAGAAATATTGCTTGGGCATGCAGAGATGCAGTTAGGAAGACAAAAGCTCAGTTGGAGCTCAAACTGGCAAGATATGTCAAGAATAGCAAGGCAGACTTCTATAGGTACGTTTGTAGCAAGCAAGCATGCATGCATGAATGTTTCTCTCTGCACACATATGTGCATGTGTGTCTCCCTCTCATAAAAAAGTCTGGGTTGGAAGGGACCTCTGGAGATCATCCGATCCAACCTTCTGTTAAAAGTAGGGTCTCAGATTAGGTTTTCCAGGGCCCCGTCAAGCTGTCTTGACTATTTCCAGCTCAGCAGTTTAGCTAGTTTTCTACCCATCTATCCAGTCCATATCTTACCAACTTGCCAACAAGGATGGTGTGGGAGACCATGTCAAACACCTTGCTAAATTTGAGGTAGATGATATCCACTGCTCTCCCCATATCCACTGAGCAAATGCATGTGCAATAGGAGAGGAGGACACTCATGCACATACAAAGGGAGAAACATGCCCTCACACATGCAGGCAGAGGCACTTGTGCATGTACACTCACAGAATCTGACACAGGAAGACACCCATATACAGAGACACGCAAAGGGAGACACACATGCGACAGAGAGGGAGAAACTAGCATGCACCCACACAAAGGGAGACACACAGACACATGCATAGACACAGATGGAGATGCTCACACACACAGAGGGACAGATGCGTGTACACACACAGAGACACTTAGATTCATACAGACATAGAGGGAGACCCCACCCCCATGCACACACAGAGGACTGATGTACATGGACACAGAGGGAGATGCACACACTCAGAGGGGGAGATGTGCACATACAGAGCATGCACACAGAGTGAGACATGGATGCACACATACACAGGGAGATGCACATGCAGAAGGAGATGCACACAGACATAGGGACACAGATACACACAGACAGGAAGACAGGGAGATGTGTGCACACAGAGGGAGGCACGTACATAAACATACAGGGAGACAGTCATGAGTGTATGCATGTGGACACAGAAGGAGATACTTTTGTGTGTATACACATGCATGTTGGTAGATACTGATGCATGCTCACACACAGGGACACACGCATGCGCACACCCCCACAGAAGGAGACACTCAGATGCATACTTATACACATACACAGATGCACAGAGGAAAACACTCACACATGCTGGAGATGCACACACATATACCATCGTCTCTTCCCCTGTCCTGATTTTTCTGTTGGTATCAGTGTACAAACACTGCTGAAAATGCCCTGGATTTGCCTATATGCAGTTGAAAGGCAATTCAGGCCTAACATCTAACAATGCAAGCATATTTAACTAAGTAGAGTGACTTGAATTCAATATTAAAACCTTCAGTTGCTCTTTGTAGTTGAATAGATAGTTATATTTTTTTTAGCTCAGTCCATGTCCTAACACTTCCTTTCTATGTCTGCATTATTTTTCCATTTTTCCAAATGATGCTACAACACACATGTTTTCATGCCTATCTTAAAGTAGCATCACAGACACTCAAAAATGTGTTGTTTGTACTGTGGGCTATTTCATTCCAGCGTAAAATTACTTAAAACATATTGCCTGATTCTTTTCTTGTATTCCTCCTGCTTTATGTGGGGGTTGTGCTTTGGGACAGCTGGGGAGATCGAAATTTTATGTGAGAAGTTTTATTTATATGGAGTTAAAAAGAATGATTTCTTTGTCACTGAAAGGAAAGAGTAATGCTTTATCAGGTTACTAATAAGCGTGACTGTGAACATACAAACCTTTTGGAAAATCTGAGCTAGTTTTTTTAAAAAAAGCTTTAGCTCTTCTTTTCATGCTGCTTATATCCCCTTTTCTTCACTCTCAATGTTACCTTGGCAAAATGAAACCTGCATGCACACATAATCTTTTTAACCTGTGTTGTCTGAGAAAAAAGTTTTAAATAGTTTTTTTTCTCAAGATTCTTGCACTTGAAAACCACTCATCAGGTCTTCTTATATGGTATCTGCTTCATATCAGAAGTTCAAATAGAATGATATCAGCTAAACATAGAGTTGAAAACCTGAATGAGATGCAAGATGTAGGGGGGAGCCACAGATCTGAGTCATCCTGCCCTATCCCTCAGCAAGGTGGTCATCTGGCAATAGTTACTGGCAGCAACAGTCCCAAACCACATGCTGGTCAGAAGCCCAACTGGGGAAGGATTAGGAATGTTTTCAGTGTGACTCTAAGGAGATGATTTGAAATGTATTAATTGGAAGAGAGGAGAGAAGGATGATGCTGCAAAACCATGGAGGGATGCTCTGACTACACTCCCTCCTCTTCAAACAAGAATGCAAAATGTCAGAGAGTATCTTAAAATTTTATAGTGAATCTCCCTTCATGTGAACATGCTGATGTTGAGGTGCTATTTTCCTCCTGCTTTTGTTTATCTGTTGCTTTTTGCTTTAGATGGCTTTTGGTTGAACTCTGTTATACTTGTTCTACAGTAGTGGTTGTTTTTTTTTTTTCTGTGTGTGTGTCTGTGTAAAGTGCAGTAAATATCTATTTGGTTGTTAGAGCTCCCTGGCTGCGGAAAACATTTTCTCACTGTTGAGGGGAAAATTATTGGCTGTTGTTCTTGTGCTCTGGCAATCTAAGATACAGCTTTCTTTTAGAAGTTACTTTACTTGACAAGTAATGTAGAAGGAAGAATGAGTACTTTGGTCTATTTAGGGAAAGAAGCAGGAAGTGGTTTTGAAATTTGGTATTTTAAGAAGGGTTTTGAGTAGGTGTAGTGTTCTTGTTTTCTCATCTTCTGAAATGCACACACATGCCCCAAATGTTCATTCTTAAAACACTGTCTTCCACAGACCTTTCTCAGTTAAAGGGATTGATATCATACCTGTTATCACCTAGGTTGCTGTTCTCAGAATCACTGCCATTTTATTTAGGTTGAGCCTCTGCCTCTCAGCTTTCATTCAAGCCCTTGCTAATCACGGTTTGTGTGAAAAAGGAACCTTTGTCATCAGTCTATAGGTGATAAAGCATTTCAAGACATTTCACTAATTTCTCTTGTAATGGCTAATCTTTTGCATCCACATAGATAACCTGTGTTCATTGCAGCATTGTCCAGCACCTGGTATGTTTTTGTTGGGAATCTTTCCTCTGTACATAGAGAGATTATATGATTTGGCTTTCATAGTTTGGAATTTTTTCTTAACAATCAGTGTTCAGTAAAGTATTGCAATATTTCAGACTTCAAAAATGAGCCAGTCCATCACTACGAACTCACCTGGCCATTTGGACTGTTGTCTGACCCTGGTTACTGTTATCAGACCTGCTCTGCTCTCCTCACCCAGGTAGGTACTGTGGGTTTAAGGGCCCTGAGAGCAACCCCTCCTCCTGGAGGTTTGGCTGCCTGGGCTCAGGGCCAATTTAGATATAGCACAGCTGAGGGCAGCCCCCCCTGCCCCTGTCTCCCCCCCCTTCTCCCTGGTGACTTTGGGGAGAGCACTCCCAGGTAGCTCTGCTGGGAGGCCTCAGCCAGACCCACCCCCACTTCCCTTGGAAGCTGCTTTTAAGCTGAGGGTCTAGCAGCTGATCCCTACCTGAGCTACAACTACACCACAGCCATGCCTGTACCTGGCCATAGACCCCACTGATGCAGACCCTGACCTGGGGACAGACTTCTCAACCTGGCCTCAGACCTGCCTCATCGCCACACACTTGCCTGGCAATTGGGACTCTTGGTTGAATCTGGCTACCATCCCTGGTCTTGCCCTGCTTGCCTCACTCAGGTACTGTGGGACTGGACCCTTGCTGGCAAGGTCACTGCTTCTGCTGGCCGTGTTATCATGCCCAGCTCCTGGCTCCTCTTCCCTTAGGGAGCAGCCAGCCCTCACTGAATTCTGAGTGGGGCTGCATACCTTGTAAGTGAGGTCACTGCCCTGGCCTGCCTTGCTGTCACCCTTGTCTCCCAGCTTGCCCTCCCTCACAAAGCAGTCACTCTTACTGTTCCCTGAGAATTTCATAGCCTCTCTTAGTTAACAAATGAGAAGGAGCAGAACTGGTCATGTATGTAAGCTAGTGTGTAATGGCATGACGACATGAATGGGCATTCTTTATCATTGCTAAAGCCCTGCCTACTTTAAAATGATCATTTAGACTACCTACTCATCAAGTGGGGTCACTTTAACCTTTAAGAGACTACGTTAGGTACCAAAAAATCTGTCGGGGAGCAGCAAGAGCAGCGCTGCCCCCTCAAGGAAGGCTAGCCAGAAGCTGAGGGCAGCCACAACACAGGCTAAACAATGACCTAACCAACAGGGCACCAGTCCCACGGCACTAGAGGCAGTGTGGTGACAGCAACAGGTCCTATCCATAATCCAGGGAGTCAGAGCTGCAGGCTGTGGGACCAGTAGGGGCTGCAGTGATGCAGAAATCCTGGGGTGGCCTTACGTATTTTCTCATACTTAGAGTAGTTAGTGACTATATTTCCCATCCAATTTCTCCATTTCATCCAGGAGGATCATGGCTCAGGATCTGTCCATGCCGCCCCCACTTCCCGCACATGCCTTTCCATCAATTTCCCTACCCATTCCAAGCACCCATCTGCTTCCCTCAGAGAGCCTTTTCCCTCTGTAACCAGACCTTCCTTCCCAGACCCTCCTTCCCAGACATACTCATTTAGTCTGTTGACTTCAAATCAGGATCCTGCCAACTAGGTCAGATGTTTGGCACTGATTAGCAAAATGCCATCATGATATGGCGATACGAGGATGATTGACCCATCCTGTCAGAGTGAAGGGGCTAGCTAGGTGTCGTGGTTTAGGCCAAATCGGCCACTGGGGACACAGGGGACCCTAGATGGGACTGACACATGCTCCCCTCTACCACTCCTCAAAGAGAGAGGCAGAGGAGGGAAAAAGAGACTTATGAGTTTAGAAGGAACTAAACTACTGGAACAGGCTGCCCAGAGAGGTGATGGAGTCTCCCACACTGGAGACATTCAAAACCCGCCTGGACACCGTCCTGTGCAATGTGCTGTAGGCGTCCCTGCTGTGGCAGGGGGGTTGGACTTAGATGATCTCCAGAGGTCCCTTCCAACCCTGACGATACTGTGATACTTTAATGAAATATTAATAATAAAATAAAAAGAAAATAATGAAATATATACAAAACCGTATCAAGCTCCCAGGATGACAATCACAACACCGGCTGGCACTGGGGCAGTCCCAGGCTGGACTCAGTGACGGACGGGAACTGGATTCCAGATCTGCATTCAGGATCGGGACCAAAGGCAGACAAACAGACAGAGTCCTCCTCAGATGTCGGCCATTGAAAAAAGATGGCTGACCCTCTGATCCCTCAGCTTTTATAGTGAGCATGAGGCAGATGGGATGGAATACCCTGTTGGTCAGTTTTGGGTCACCTGTCCTGTCTGCTCCTCCCCGCAGGCGGGACCCCACTGCGCTTTTCCGCTTCCGACCCTCCAACGTGGCAAGTAACAAAGTTGGTTGGCCTTGGGTGTTATAGCAATAAGTATAAGCAAGAGCCTCCCTGCATACTGTGTCTGGACATCAGCTGTAAACATAGGTTTTATCACTCTGAGAGAGCAAACATTGTCTGCACAATATGCTGTTAATTTCAGTAGTTAGAAGAGGCCTAGCTAAGAAGCAAAGTTACTGAACAAAATTGGTCCTGTTTTACCTCAAACCAGGACACTAGGGAAAGCAGCCCCCCTTCCCTCCCATCCTCCAGACCACAGAAGATGGTTTGATTTGCATGGCATGGTCAAAACAACAGGCTTTTTCTTCATTTAGGCTGCAGTGATGCAGTGCAGGGCTGTCCAGCAGGTGCCTCCAGGCAGCCCTGATTCCATGATTTGCATAAATTACTCCTTTTCCCATGTCTTCACCCTCCTTTTCACTGCCCTCATACTTCTGTTGCAGGAAAAAAGCTGGTGAACCCATGTATCTAAATCAAATCAGGATGCAAATGATTTATTGATTTATTAATTATATAATTAGCCAGCAACCAGTGAGGAATACATTCAGGATCAATACCAGGAATTCAACAGATAAAACACAATACTACACACTTGCAAAATATTAATAAACACTTAAAATTTTTAAACACCCTTCTATAACTAAGCCCAAGATGTTCTATTCCCCCGCCCCGTTCACAAGGTTATGTCGGAGTGGGATCGGAACCAGAGTAGCGACGCGATCTCAATGTGAGTATGATTGTTCTCGTTTATTGCATATTTTAGCAGAGTATATATAGACTCGCAGCAAAGCATGCATAGTCAACAACGCTATGATTGGTCCAGCTCCCCTGTTCATGTACAACGCCCCTCAACCCGATTGGCTAAGACCCTCTGTTCACGCACCTCTGTTTAACTTTTCTCCCGGGTAGGGTGATGTCACCTTTCTTGTTTACTTAGATCTTTTCTCCCTCACTCTGGGTGCTTAGTTCAAACCCTGGGTTGCTCAACAGAACCAAACCATGCCCTTTTTCATTTAGGAATATCTCCACAATTCCCCATTCCCATTCCCATTGGTGCCCAATGTGGGACACGAACCCACAACCCTGGGATTAAGAGTCCCATGTTCTACCGACTAGGCTAGCCGGGCTTGACCAGAGCTGTGATAGATTGCCTGAATAGTTTGAATTCCAGCTTGCTCAGAGATTAGAACAGACACCTTACAGCATGTCGTTCTTAAACGAAATGTTGTATCGTGCCTTTAAAGAGCTTAGTTTGCACTTAATTGAGTCAACCCTGTTTAACCTGCCAAATGCGTTGAAAAATTTATTTACTCTTTGTGGTTTTTATGCGAAGGTTTAAATGTGCTGTTTTGGTGTGGGTTCGCATTCAGGTGTATAACATGATTAGTTGGGTAACGGCTCTACCTGCAATCTCGGGCATTGTGTGATGGATTCTGTTACTAATTACACTTTCGCTTTTACCTTGGGAAAGTTTACTTTGCCCTTGGATGATTATACTAACGTGACACCATCAGAGCCAGGGCATGGAAACCTTCCGGGCTGTGACGATAAGGATTGTTACTTCCTTAAGATCGTGATTTTGTTGTTGGTGCTCCTGAATGTGTTGCAGGAGTGGTTTCTTATGAATCATCGGTGCAGGGGTAGCTATAGGGTAACGTGCGCTGCCGCCAATCAAACCCCAGCAGCCACTCCTTGATCTGCAGTCGTGCAAACCACGGCCCCGCCCGGCCCGGCACAAGCCATGCCCTCCCCTGCAGCGGCACAGGCCACTCCGCCGCCCATCCCGGCACAAGCCCCGCTGCTGCCTACAGCGGCGCAAACCACTCTAGCACTAGCTAGAACGCAGGCTACTCATAGTGTCCCACAGGGAGGCTGCTCTGTCAGGCCTAGGCAGAGGTCGTGATGTCTGCAGGGTGACTTTTGGCAGTGTCAAACCAGGTTTTGATTCCTGCTTTGTTCCCACTTCTTTCTCCCCACTGTTCATGGCACTGCCTGTAACTTCTCACACTATTATTGACGAGTAGAAGCAAGAGCAGAACTGCTCTATGAGGGGAAAAAAAGAGTTAAAAACAAAGGGCAATTACAGAAAAGGCAGGGGCAATGACCTAACCAACCAGGATACATCCCCACAGTATATGAGGAGGGTGAGCACAGCAGGAGTGGGTGATAACAGGTTCTATCACAAGCTGGCAGTGGAAGGGGTCTGTGTGATGAGGCTTCAGGAGGGAGACATGGAACAACTGGGTGAATCTTCTGGGATCATGGGATCTCCAGGCAGTAGGTAACTGGGTTGATTTGGTCAGCCATGGTGAAAGGCCCCAAATAACAATGGTCCAGCTTGGCAGATGGTCAGGCAGTCTGGATGTGCTTGCTGGAAAGTCAAACCCAGTGACCAATGGAGAAGGCTGTGGCCAGGCAACACCATCTGCCTGCTTGCCTCTTGTAGGCACTTTTGGCTTTGTCCAGCTGGGTTATGAGGAGGATGTGAGTTTGCTGGAATTGTACAAGCAGGTCACCAGTTGCAGGTGCGTGTGAGGCAGCTGCTGTGGTTGGATGACTCTGGGGGTGGAAATCAAAGTTAGCAAAGAATGGGGTCTGCTCTGCAGATGCAAGGATGTTATTGTTGTAAGCAAACTCTGCCAATGGGAGGAGGGTGACCCAGTCATCTTGGAGAAAATTATTGTAATGCCAGAGATATTGTTCCAGGATCTGGTTCACTCTCTCTGTTTGCTCATTGGTCTGGGGGTGGTGAGAGGGCGAGAGGCAAGTTTGTATGGGGAAGAGCCCCACAAGCTCCTTCCAAAATCTGGCTGTAAACTGCTGCCCACCCCCCCCTTCCCCCAGTCAGTAATGATGCTGTCTGGGAAAGGGCTATGGCATTAGAAAATGTGCTGTAGGAAGTTGGGCAGTCTGTGGGCAATTTCCTGAGGGGAACAAAGTGAGCCATCTTAGTGAAGAGATCCATGGTCTCTAGGACAGCTGAATTGACCTGTGAGGGGGGCAGGTCTACTATGAAGTCCATGGACACCAACTGCCAAGGCTGGTCAGGGAGTGGGCAGGGTCTGCAGGAGACCCTGTGGTCTTTTGCAGAGGCCTTTTGGTATGAACACAGGTGTTCCCTAGGATGGCTTTGTTGCCCTGCAAGGGGGAGGGGGGACAGGACAGGTTTATGAAGTCCATGGACTGTGGCCTGTACTGTGGGCCACCAGTAGGTCCAGGTAATCAGGTGTTGTATCTTCCATCGGGCCCACACGTCTGGCTGCAGGTACATGGTGGCATTGATGGAGGACCTGTGCAGGACTTATGGCTTCTTCCCCCAGTACAGGCAGCTGTCCTGTTTTTGCAGGCTAAGTTAGGCTGTGTCAGCACAATGCTTTGCTAGAAGTGCACCATTTGCAGTGGTTTCCCTAACTACTGCAGTGAGCTCATCCTCTGCTGTGGTGGTGACGAAGCGCCTGAGGCCCCCTTCCATGACAAGGGGAAACCACTGCAGCCATTGCCATTCTGCTGCCCTGGACATTAGGTGAAAATGAAGTGAAAGTGCAAAAAAGAAAGAATCTTAGAGGGCAAGGCTGGGAGAGAGACACATTATGTCTCAGTAGAATTCCAGTCTATGGTGGTCGGTCAGCAACACTGTTGGGTCTTTTTGCCCCCTTGAGGAGGTGAAAGGCAGCTTTGATTGCCAGGAGGCAACTTGTCCCAGATGTTGTAATTTGTCTCAGTGGGGAGTGAGCTGCTGAGAGAAAAAGGCACAGGGGTGGAGCCCCCACTTAGGGATGACCTTCTGAGAGAGGATGACCCCTACGGCTCTGTCTAAGGCATCCACTTCTACAGTGAAAGGACATCTGGGGTAGTCTAGGAATGGAGCTGTAGTGAATGCCCGTTTCAGTTTCTTAAAGGAGCATTTCTTGAGTTTGGCATAGAGATGCTTCTGTCGCAAGTCACTCGAGACTTCCTGCATGTAGTCTATGTGAGCCTCTTGAGTAGTTGAAAAAGTCAAGATGTCATCCAGGCTGTGACCTGCCTCTGCATGCTGATTACAGCTTCCTGCAGGGTTTGGAGGTCAGCCTGGAGCTGTGGGGGAGCCATGGGGACAAGTCCCTGTCCAGCCTGAGAGCCAGACCTGAGCTAACTGTCAAGGGAGCAGCAAGAGGAGAACTGCTCCATGAGGGAAGGTGAGCTGAGAACCAAGGTGTGACCGATCAATGAACCCCTACAACGGAAGAAGGCTCAGAGAAGATAGGCAAGGGTGATGTGCTCATGAAGCTCAGAAAAGAATGTAGGAAGTGACCACACCTATCGTAAAGGAAGCTGAACTTATCTCAACACAAAGGGGACTGTTTTAGGTAAACAGCTGTTTCAGTTGAGTGGGTCAACTGGTTACGTAAATGACCTTCCCTAAAATAATCACTAGAGAGTATTATCTTCCTAAGCCAGACAGACCAACATGGGGGAAGTGTATATGTGTGCTCAGCCCAACATAGAACATAAAAACTGGACAACCAGCAAGGTGAACTTTAAAGAGAGCAACAAGCTTGAGCTGGCTTCAACCCACGTATTCTTTCCTGGCAATTGGGGATGTTCAGTGTCATGATGGTGAGCATATAGATATCAGTAACGGGAATCATGTTTGTATTGTGATCCAACTATATGTTGCAATTGCTATAGTGTGTTTGTGTTGTGATTCAGTATGTTGCTGTATCACTCTGCTAAATCAAAAATCCCATGTAACATCAAATATCTTACAAATAAGTAAATATGATATTAAACATTAAACCCTCCTCATGTGGAATAACTAAAAGAACCTGGTCAGAGCATTGGACCCTGACACAAGGGCAACCACAGTGTAGGCAGGTGGCGGTGACCTAACCAAAAAGGGCACAACACCACAGTATCTGAGGCAGGGGTGAGCAGAGCAGGGGTGGTGATAGCAGCAGGTTCCATCCACAGTCCAACAATCGTCAGACACAGGTGAGGTAACAAGTCAGGTCTGAGGTCAATCTGGGAAGTCCCATCAACATGTCAGGAATGACAAGGGACAGAGCTGGAGACAAGTATACCAACAACATAGCTCAGGCAAGGACATGTAGTCTGGGCCTGAGCTTAAATGGAGCTCCTGGACCAGTGAACAGAGTGGGGAGTCACAGGTAAGGTTGGTCAGGGCAATGAAGGCCTGTTTATTGCACTCAGCGCTTTGACAGTTATCTGTCATGTCCAGCAATTTCTCGTGTCATGGCCAGTAGTTTTCCATGTCTTGTTCAGTTAGATTAACCTCAAGCCAGGGACTAGGTGGTGGTGTAGTCATTTGCCTGCAGCCTTAACACTGAGCTAGCCATCTTGGAGAGAAATGGGCTGCTCCACAGGGTTGAGCCATCTAATCTACCTTAGGTAATCATCTTGTGTCATGCATCACCCTCTGGGGGTGCTATTGACTTGGAAAAGGAGCTTGGGGGTGACTAGATGTCCCACATTTTATTGTGTAAATAGGACAGGTGTTTCCCTACCCTGTAAACCCACTGAGTTTCAAGGGGTCTCCAACTTTAATGTGGAGACAACAAACCATAGGATATTGACACGGCTCTTTCCATGCACAGCACAAAGCACAACAAAACAGAAGAAACAACCAAGCACATTTTCATCAGAAAAGCTTTTTTTCCTGTCTTTTCTGATGAAAAGTCAATTATTTTTCCACAGAGGAAAATTTTCAGACTGCTAAGCATATTTTGATGACTATTTAAATCAAGTAGAATTATGGTAGAACAAGTCAGAATTAAAAAGAAAATCCTTGAAAATGCTCAAAGCATTTTCCAGTTCCATGGGTTTTGAAATGGAAGGGGGTTTTGTTTTATAAATAAAAGTGATTACAAAATTAATTAGCAAAAATTGCTTTTTTACATTTTTCCCCTCTTCCCGGTCTTCCTTTTTCCCTTTCCCGATTTGTTCCACCGACTGAAAACATAATAACAGCCATACTGGGTCAGACCTAAGGTCCACCTAGTATCCTTTCACTGACAGTGATCAGAAGTGGATGTTGAAGAAGGGGATAAGAACAGAGCAAGCATATATGACACTTTCTCAAGGGTTCTCTCAGCCTCTGACCATTTGTGAGATCTGGGTTTATTTTCCATTCTTCTTTTGTCACTCAGTGATGGTTCCAAAACTGAGGAAGATTTTAAGAGTGCCACATTGGAAACAGGAAAAAATATCACTTGAGAAAACTTTTGTCGTTGTCTCCCCCCCTCTCCCTGAAAAAAGAAAAAAGTGAGAGAGAGGGGAGAAAAAAAAGAAACCTCCCCAAAGACTGCCTGTTCTGTTGTGTTTTGTGGCAACCTGGATGCCAGCAGTGGGGTATGAAGGGGAAAGAAGAAAAGATGGAATATTTTTTTAGAGGGGTTGTCTTTACCTCTAACATTTTGATCAATTCTAATAAAACTAAGAGGATAAAAGGCCTTTGCAGCTGTCAGGGTAGGAGGTTTGTTGGGGTAAATGACAACATGGTGACCTTTTTTCACCACAGTAAAAGCATATCCCTTCTCTCCATCTGTGTTTGTACTCTTGGGATGAGGGGTTGTGGCTGGATGGCACCTACTTCCATGGGCTCATCCTCTGGCAGGGTGTCCACGGGTGAGACAGAGTAAATGAGAACCCATAGTGGATTTGGATACAGGGGTTTATTAAGAACCAACAAGATTAGAGCTTTTACCCTACTTGATTGTCTCACACGCTCACTCATTTCGCTTGCTTCCTCCCCCCAGTGTTACATTCACTAGGTCAGGTCTTAACGTCCCTTCCCATCAGGGAGATTGCTGCTGGTCCAGAAAGACTGAGCAGAAAGTTGGATCAATTCCTGCTGTGCCACTACTCCACAGTTACCAGTCTCAGGCGTTACTGGCCAAGGTCCCAGGGCATTTAGGAACTGGAGCATCTCACATCTGAGGAAAGGCTGAGAGAGCTGGGACTGTTCAGCCTAGAGAAGAGAAAGCTCCGGGGAATCTCATCAATGTATACAAATATCAGAAGGGAGGGGTGCAAAGAAGACAGAGCCAGGCTCTTTCCAGTGGTGTCCCAGTTGTGGGAAGCTTTTTGGAAAGCAACGGACGCGTTGACCTGATGAGCTTACGAACTGCGTCCAACAGCAGAGAAGGTCGACGTGACCGAGCCACGGAACAAGTTAGTGCAGTCTGAAAGGTCGACATGAAGGAGGGAATTCACACGCTGATACTGAAACTGCTGCTACGCCTAAATAGATAAATAGTAACAAAGCGTAGCTAGTAAGTTACAGCTGTGTTTAAACCAACAATGGTTTGGTGTATATGTTTAGAAGCCAATGAGCACAGCACATGGGGGCTAACCCACGCTGTAGTAAATGGTATATAACGGCTTATGTATTTTTAATAAAGGGCTTCAGCACAATCACATTGGTCTGCGTCTGAGTCCCACCGCATCCAGTGACAGGACAAGAGGCAATGGGCACAAAGTTGAAACACAGGGAGGTTCCGCCTGAACATCAGGAAACACTTCTTTACTGTGAGGGTGACCAACCACTGGGACAGGTTTGCCCAGAGAGGGTTGTGGAGTCTCCCTCCTTGGAAATAATGCAAAAGCCATTTGGACATAGTCCTGGGCAACTGTCTCTAAGTGGCCCTGTTTGAGCAGGGGGGTTGGACTAGAAGACCTCCAGAGGTCCCTTCCAACCTCAACCATTCTGTGATCCCCCCAACATTTGTCTTCACACATCAACCTGATCTCCAGGATCTTTCCCCACTTCCAGGATCTTCACTCACCTTCCTCCCCACTCCCCTCCCTCCCCCTCGTGACCACTTCTTCTTTTCAAGAACCCTTCTTTTTGGCACCAGTTTTGTCTTTCCTGAACCCCAAGGCCCTGTTCTTCCCAATCTAAATAGTCTATGTGCAGAAGCACAATGGTGTGATCAGCCTCCTAATCAGTGGTTCTGTTCTCGTGTCTCTCTATTAATTGGAGGATGCAGGATATGCCACTTTTGTTTAGTCCAGGTGTTATCAAAGTTTCCAACCAGCCTATACCAGTTGCAGCTAGCAAGTAGCAGGCTTCCACTTGAGCGTTCAAAAGTTCTGAAAAAAGCACTCCAGAAGAGCAACTAGGTCATCAGGGCTCTGAAGCATGGGGGTTGTTGTCCATATAGGGGGGTGACCCAGTCTAGGGCCATTCCTGGAAGCTGGAAGATAATTAACTGCTGAGCAGGTAATACCTGTTTGGTAGGCTCCTGGATAAGCAGCATTGGCCGGCATCCGACTAACAACCTCCCACACCCTTGCTCAAATCTCACAGAAGGGTTTAGGGAGCTGGGGGGCAGGAGGGGAGCTGGGGTGCAGAGGATGCCAAAAGCAGCCTGCAAGGGCTGTAATCTGCCTCTGCATAGTGACCACAAGCCTCCTGCAGGGTTTGGAGGTCAAATGGGGGGCCGTGAAGGCAAGTTCCAGCACAGCCTGAGGGCCAGGCCTCTACTGGTACTTAGTTCAGTGCTTGAGATGTCCTGAGCTAATTGCAAGGGAGCAGCAAGAATGGGGCTGTTTCCTAAGGGGAAGGTGAGGAGGAAGTTAAGGGTGGCCACAATACTGGCCAGGCAACACCCTCACTAACAGGGTGCAGTCCCATAGCACCAGAGGCAGATGAGTAAAGCAAGGTGGTGATAGCAACCAGTCCTACTAGCAGCCCAGCGAACATCAGATAAAGGGAACAAGCTAAATCCAAGGTCAAGCCCCTCACCACCCCTGGCCCCCAAGCCTGCCTGGGCATCCAGGGCTCCCAAGTGGGCATCTCCCATGCCATGTCCTTTTCCACTTTCCTATCCCTGCCCTAGCTCTGTGTCCCCTGAAATAGTCCCATGACAACCCAGAGCAATTAAATCACTCTACAGCAAGTCCCTTCTGAACCAGATCTCTGTAAGGTGTGAGGACACACCTTGCTGGTAGGGGGAGACTGCTGTCAGTGCCCTGAGGGCATTAATAGGCCTGAATTGCTCTGACCAGCCTCCCCTGGAGCCTCCAACCCTCGCTTTCTGCCCCGGGGGCTCTGTTTAAGCTCAGGGGCTGGGTTGTAGGTGCATTTGTCTGTGGTACTGTCACAACTATGCCTGTGTTTGGTCATGACCTTGTTGATCTGGACCCTGATCTGCAGATTGGTTTCCTGGTTTGATCTTGGACCTGTCTTGTCACTGGGGGATTTGCCTGGGCTATTTCTGCCCCCGTTACTGTTTCTGGATCTGACCTGAGGATTGACTTCCTGGCTTAACCTTGGACTTGCCTCGTCACCATGAATCTGCCTGATGGTTTGAACTCTTGGTTGAACCTGGCTATCGTACCCAGGTCTGTCCTGCTTGCCTTGCCCCAGTACTGGGGGGACTGGGCTCTGACTGGTGAGGGTCCTGCCCTTGCCAGATGTGTTATTGTGCTTGGCTCCCGGCTCCCTGTCCCTCAGGGAGCAGCTGGCCCTTGCTGCTTACCTGACAGTGTTGACCCCAAGGAATGTCACCCACTTCACCTGGGGGGGAGAGAAACCTGAGCACCGTAATAGCGGGGTGGGTCGTACTGACAACCGGCAAACATAAAAGGGGAAAATAAGTGCCCCTAGAGAGACTTTTTTCCTGGGGATCTGCAGAGGAGCGCTTCTCACGAACCAGAGACCCCTGTTGGCTGGACCAACACTGGAACCAGGACTGGTGATCTCTTTATCTCTCTCTCTCTCTTTTTCTCTGTCCCTCTGTTTCTCTTTCTTTTCTCTTTTTCTTCTAAAGTTAAGTACGTAACGCAAGGCATACCTTACCACTTGCCATACTTTCATGGGTATATCTGTTGTTAAGTACCGCTTGCCATAATTTGTTGTATATCTGTTGAGAAGCTAACGCAAGGCATACTTTACCACTCGCCATACTTTGTTTTGCCATTTGCCATAATTTGTTATATACCTAACCAATTATCGTGGACCCTAGTTAAGACGTATATTAATCACTTGTGGAATCTAATAAATGTTTTTTGTATGGACCTTGAGAGTTGTCTCACCTTGGTCCACACCGCTGGGGATTTGCAAATCTGGAGTCACTTCCTCCCCTCTCTTCCTGAGTGGGGCGTGACATGGAGCCTTCTCTTCTCCAGGCTAACAATCCCAACTCTCTCAGCCTGTCCTCATAGGAGAGGCACTCCAGCCCTCTGATCATCTTCGTGGCCCTCTCTGGACCCGCTCCAACAGGGTCCATGTCTTTCCTATGTTGGGGGCTCCACAGCTGGATGCAGTACTCAGGTGGGGTCTCACCGGAGATGAGTAGGGGGGTAGAATCACCTCCCTTGACCTGCTGGCCACACTTCTGATGCAGCCCAGGATACGGTTGGCTTTCCTGGGGCTGCGATCCCCCCGCGTTACCGGCTCATGTTGAGCTTCTTGTCAATCAGCATCCCCAGGTCCTTCTCCACAGGGGCTGTTCTCCAGCCATTCCCCGCCCAGCCTGTATTTGTGCTTGGGATTGCCCTGACCCAGATGTAGGACCTTGCACTTGGCCTTGTTGAACTTCATGAGGTTGGCTTGGGCCCACCTCTCCAGCCTGTCCAGGTCCCTCTGGGATGGCATCCCTCCCCTCCATCGAGTCTACCTCGCACAACAGCTTGGTATCATCGGCAAACTTGCTGAGGGTGCACTCGATCCCACTGTCCACGTCACCAACAGAGATTGTTGAACAGTACCGGTCCCAGTACCGACCCCTGAGGAACGCCACTCGTCACTGCTCTCCACTTGGACATCGGAGCCGTTGACCACAACTCTTCGAGTGCGGACCGTCCAGGAAGAAACAGACAGGCTCCATGGCTGTTCTCACCAACAACAATTTTTGTTTTTTTGATAATGGGATGGCCTAAAAATCACCAGGCTTGCTGGGAGCAGATGAGATTCACCTTTCTGAAAGGGGGAAGAGGGTCTTTGCTTCACAAGCTAGCGGGGCTCATTGACAGAGCTTTAATCTAGAATTGAAGGGGGAGGGGGATAATATCAGCTTGCCCATGACAAGCTGTGGTGCCCATGACATGCTAAGGTTAGAGGGACGGGGTGTGTCCTGGTTTGAGGTAAAAACAGGACCAATTTTTGTTTCAGTAACTTCGCTTCTTAGCTGGGCCTCTTCTAACGTACTGAAATTAACAGCATATTGTGGCAGACAGTGTTCACTCTCTCAGAGTGGATAAGACCTATTGTGTATAGTCTGATGTCCAGACATAGTATGCAGGGAGGCTCTTGCTTATACTTTATTGTTCTAACACCCAAGGCCAACCAACTGTGTTATTTGCCACGTTGGAGGGTCGGAAGCGGAAAAGCATAATGGGGTCCCACCTGCGGGGAGGAGTGGACAGGACAGGTGACCCAAAACTGACCAACAGCGTATTCCATCCCATCTGCCTCATGCTCAGTATAAAAGCTGACGGAGCAAAGGGTCAGCCCTTCTTTTTGCCCTTCTTTTTCCCTTCTTCCTTCAAATGGCTGACGTCTGAGGAGGACTCTGTCTGTTCGTCTGCCTTTGGTCCCGATCCTGAATGCAGATCCGGAATCCAGTTCCCGTCTGTCACTGAGTCCAGCCTGGACTGCCCTAGTGCCAGCCGGTGTCGTGAATTGTCATCCTGGGAGCTTGATACGGTTTTGTATATTTCTCATTATTTCCTTTTATTTTAATATAATATTTCATTTAAAGTAGTTTAGATCCTTCTAAACTCATAAGTCTCTCTTTCCCTCCTCTACCTCTCTCTTTGAAGAGGGGTAGAGGGGAGCATCTGTCGGTCCCATCTGGGGGTCCCCTATGTCCCCAGTGGTCGATTTGGCCTAAACCATGACAGATTAATTGGCGCCCAACGTGGGGGCCTTGAGCAGTGCTCGACCAGCAGCATGCTGAGGTAAAACAGGACCGGGTGCTAGTGCTCGCCCTCAGCCTGTTGCTCTAAGACTTGCTGGCTACACTGCAGCACACTTGAAGTATTATGAGATGAGCCAGGGGCTCCTGAGGTAATAGGAGCCAAGAGGGATACACCAGTGAAATACCCCAAAGGAATTAAGGGGATGTTCCTCTAAGAAGGTGACATGGCTGACAGTCCAGCTGAAGTGCCTCTACAACCAATGCACGCAGCATGGGCAACAAACGGGAGGAGTTGGAAGCCACCTGTGCTGCTAGAAAGCTACGACCTAGTTGCCATTACTGAATCTTGGTGGGACGAATCCCATGACTGGAGTGCGGCTATCGATGGCTACAGGCTGTTCAGAAGGGACAGGCGAGGAAGGAGGGGCAGAGGCGTTGCCCTCTACATCAAGAAATGGCTAGAGTGTGAAGAGCTGTCTCTGAAGAATAGACACGAGCAGGTTGAAAGCCTATGGGTAAGAATTAGAGACCGAGGCAACAAAGGGAGACCTTGTGGTTGGTGTTTACTACAGGCCCGCCCGATCAAGGGGAGCCTATTAACGAAGCCTTCTTACTCCAGCTACAGGAGGCATCGCGCTCGCAGGCTCTCGTCCTGATGGGGACTTCAACCACCCTGACATCTGCTGGGAAAGTAGCATGGTGAGCTGTAGGCAATCCAGGAGACTCCTGGAGTGCATGGAGGATAACTTCTTAAGCCAGGTAACAGACAGCCCCACCAGAGGGGATGCAATACCGGACCTGTTGGTCACCAAGGCAAGTGAGCTAATTGGTGCCATCAAGACTGGAGGCAGCCTGGGCTGCGGTGGTCATGCACTGGTGGAGTTCGCAGTCCTGAGGGATACGGGTCGGGCAAAGAGTAAAGTCAGGACCCTGAATTTTAGGAAAGCAAACTTCCAGCTGTTCAAGGAGATAGTCAATGGGACCCCCCTGGGAAACTGCCCTCAGGGACAAGGGAGCAGAACAGAGCTGGCAGATCTTTAAGCATGCTTTCCACAGAGTGCAAGAGCTCTCGATCCCCAGGTGAAGAAATCAGGAAAGGAAGGCAAGAGACTGGCATGGCTGAGTGGAGACCTGCTGGTCAAACTAAAAGGCAAGAAGGAAATGCACAGGCAGTGGAAGCAGGGACAGGTATCCTGAGGAGCATATAGGGACGCTGCCCGGTTGTGTAGGGATGGGGACAGGAAGGGCAAGGGCGCAGCTGGAGCTGAAGCTTGGCAAGGGACGCAAAGAATAATAAGAAGGGCTTCTGCAGGTATGTCAGCCAGAAAAGGAAGGTCAAAGAAAGCATAACCCCCCGTGATGAGTGAGGCTGGCAAACCGGTAAACAACAGACGAGGAGAAGGGCTGAGGTACTGAACGACTTTTTTGCCTCAGTCTTCACCGGCAACCACTCTCCCCACACCTCCTCGAGTGGATGGACCTCGAGGCAGGGACTGGGGACGTAAAGTCCCTCCCACTGTAAGAGAAGATCAGGTTCGTGATCACCTGAGGAACCCAAACATACAGAAGTCTATGGGACCTTGACGAGATGCATCCCAGAGACCTGAGGGAACTGGGCTGATATAGTTGCCAAGCCACTCTCCATGATATTTGAAAAGTCAAGGCAGCCAGGTGAAGTCCCCGGTGACTGGGAAAAGGGAAACATTGCACCCATTTCTAAAAATGGGTAGAAAGGAGGACCCTGGGAACTACCGAACTGTCAGCCTCACCTCTGTGCCCAGGAAGATCATGGAACAGATCCTCCTAGAAGCTATGCTAAGGCACGTGGAGGACAGGGAGGTGATTCGAGACAGCCGGTTATGGCTTCACCAAGGGGCAAGTCCTGCCTGACCAACCTAGTGGCCTTCTATGATGGAGTGACTACATCAGTGGACAAGGGAAGATCTGCGGATATCATCTATCTGGAGTTCTGTAAGGCCTTTGACAGTCCCCCCACAACTTCCTTCTCTCTAAATTGGAGAGATATGGATTTGATTGGGTGGACTGTTCGGGTGGATGAGGAATTGCTTGGATGGTGGCATCCAGAGGGTAGGTGGTCAACAGCACAATGTCCAGATGGAGATCGGTGACAAGTGGTGTCCCTCAGGGGTCCATATTGGGACCAGTACTGGTCAATATCTTCATCAATGACATACATAGACAGTGGGATCGAGTGCACCCTCAGCAAGTTTGCAGATGACACCAAGCTGAGTGGTGCAGTCAACACGCCTGAGGGATGGGATGCCATCCAGAGGGACCTGGACAAGCTCGAGAAGTGGGCCTGTGTGAACCTCATGAAGTTCAACAAGGCCCAAGTGCAAGGTGCTGCACCTGGGTCGGGGCAACCCCCGCTATCAATACAGGCTGGGGGAGACGGGTAGACGTGGTGCTTAGGGACATGGGTTTAGTGGTGGTTTTGGCAGTGTAGGTTAATGGTTGGACTCAATGGTCTTAAAGGGTCCCTTCCAACCTAGATGATCCTATGATTCTATAATGATTCTATGAAGGGGATTGAGAGCAGCCCTGAGGGAGAAGGACGTTGGGGGGTACTGGTGGATGAAAAGCTGGACATGAGCCAGCAATGCATGCTCGCAGCCCAGAGAGCTGCATCAAAGAGAAATGTGGCCAGCAGGTCGAGGGAGGTGATTCTCCCCCTCTACTACACGCTGGTGAGACCCCATCTGGAGTACTGCATCCAGCTTCTAGAGCCCTCAGCACAGGAGAGACATGGACCTGTTGGAGGCGGGTCCAGAGGAGGGGCCACAAAAATGATCAGAGGGGCTGGAACACCTCTCCTATGGAGGCCAGGGCTGGAGAAGGTTGGGGTTATTCAGCCTGGAGAAGAGAAGGCTCCGGGGAGACCTTATTGCAAGCTTTTCAGTACTTAAAGGGGACTTATAAGAAAAGATGGGACAAACATTTTAGCAGGGCCTGTTGCGATCGTGAGAAGGGGTAATGGTTTTAAATTAAAAGAGGGACTAGATAGAAGGAGAGAATTTGTTTAGAATGAGGGTGGTGAGAACACTGGAACAGGTTGCCCAGAGAGGTGGTAGATGCGCCATCCCTGGAAACATTCAAGGTCAGGTTGGACGGGGCTCTGAGCAACCTGATCTAGTTGAAGATGTCCCTGCTCATTGCAGGGGGGTTGGACTGGGATGACCTTTAAAGATCCCTTCCACCCCAAACTGTTCTATGATTCTATGATTCTATGATCATTTCCCCATCCCCCCAGTACCACTCTGGGGGGCGGGTAGAGAAGTCAGGAGTGAAGAAGTGAAGTTTGAGATTGGGAAAAGGGGCTGGGGGGGAGTTTTTAAATTTTTTTGTCTTTGTTTCTCACTATCCATTTTTTTTTAATTGTCAATAAATTAAATTAATTTTCCCCATGTCAAGCCTGTTTTGCCTGTGACAGTGACTGGTAAGACAACTCCCTGTCTTTATCTCGACCCACGAGCTTTCTCGTTCCTGTTTTTTCCTATTTTCTCTTTCCGTTCTGCTGAGGAGGGAGAGTGAGCGTGGCAGCTGGGTGGGAGTTTGTCTGTTAGCCAAGGGTAACCCACCACAGTATGTACATCAGTAAATCTCCACCCCTTGCCCCTGCAAACCACAAAAACCTAGAAAGTTGCAACACTGAATATATATCCATTGCAAAACTCCACCCCTTGTCTCTACAGACTAGATTCTTGGGTTTAACCTTGTAATAATGTGAACTCTTATTACAGGACTTCAGGCCTTGTCCCTGCAAAACACACAGCAAAGAACATTATAGCCCTTTCAATATTCACTATACTTTATAGCCTGCAAGCAAATGATTAAGATACTATGAGCAACGGGTAACACCACCATTAGAGGTACCAATAGGTCATGACTTTGATTGCTGTAGAGCTCCATCCAGACCCAAAATGGGTGGTGATCAGTCTTCACTTGATGGCAGTGGGAGCATTCCCTTATTTGGGGAGTAAGATGATGCACCAAATGGCTTTGATCTCCTAGATCACGCTCCACGTCCTCTAACAGCATTAACTGAGCTCTGACCTTTCCCCTGCACTTCTAATTTCTAACTCGCAACTTGAGATCTCTGAAGGGCTTTCTGCCCCACTTCATCGTATCCTCCCCCCTTTGCCTTCAGGAACATCCGTAAGTCCCAGCGTGTAGGGTGGGGACATGGAAAATTTTCATCCTTCTTGGCACCTTTTTTGAGTTTGTCCATGTTACTGGACTCTCTGCATCATCCTTGTCTACGCTGCTAGTCTTACACCTGCCTTCCAGCATGCTCCCCCCAGTACAGTACATATAGGTCTCTCTTGATCAATAGAATGTCCCACCAGCAGAGGTGTTATGCATGCCTCTGACTGATTCCAGTTTTGGCATGCGATGGGTTGGTTTTGTCCATTGCCAAGCCGGCTGGAACAGGCTGTGACCGGTACAGGGCAGTCTGTGACCTCCTCCCACACAGGTCACCCCTGCAGCCTCCGACCTCTCCCCTCAGCTACCAAAACCTTGCAAGTTATGCCCAGTACACCCAGGACAAATTGATCCCTACATTTCTTGTTCTTATTGGTAGTCTCTCTCTGAATGGTTATAGTTCCTTCGGGAATGCAAGCTTCTTTACAGGGCTAACAGACAGACACCTTGCTCCTGTTTGTTTGCAAATAAGCAATGTAGTTGTACATACTCTTCAACTTGTGATGTGTACTTGGCTTCATTTATTTCATCTCCTGGCTGAGCTCTGTTTAGGGTGAGATGTTTGCAACTCGGTGAAATCTACTGCAAGAGCTCAGAAATTATTTTTGTTAACACTGAGCACAGTTACATCACAGCTTCCAAGTAATTAAACTCAGGGACGGAGTGTGCATCTGTGGAAGGAAATGGGAGGGCCCATCTGAAAGTTCAAAGATTTGTGTTAAGCCACATTAGGGAAATGCCATCTAATTGGAGGAACCCAAAATCTGAATACACTTCCGTGCATTACAGATATTGATATTTCTTTCCTGGGAGAGGTCTCGTCTTCTGCCTTTTGCATTTCTCGTTCTGCACTGAGGCTAGCAATACTCCAGTGGAGGCCTAGAAGACACATCCACACACACCCCTGTAGGTGTAATACTGCTGCTTGCTTAGTAAATTCATTGCTCTTTGACCTGGAGTTGAATGTGATTCTCAAACACAGCACCTGGTGGGACTGGAGTCGAACTGATCAATGACAGCTCAGGCTGCCCCTGCAGAAAGCAAGAGATGTCTGCGGGAATGGAACACGGGGGTTAGCTCCATTGTAAGTATCTTGTAGTGGAGGTGACAGCTGTATGCCTTGCATTTAACAATATAAATCAGAGCTGCTGTTTTTAACTCTTTCTGATTTCATATGTCTTAACTATTTAAATGTGAAATTAATGGGAATGGGAAGATGGATGTGCATTTACCCTACAAGGAATTTGCAGATGAGCATATTTATTTGCCTGTGAAGTTAGGAAAGCATATTTAAAAGCATGTATTTCAGCTTTCTGTTGAGAGGGGATGGCTAATGAACACTTTTTTTAGCGAGATTTTTTTTTGTAAGCGATACGATCTTCTGTTTAACCATTTCCTTTAATTTGCCAGCATCGCTTCAGTCTTCATTGCTTCAGACTGAACCTTTCCTACATGTCCTGCTCTCAGCCAGGCAATGAGAAGCCTTTCAACAGCACCAAGGAGGATAAAACAGAGACAACAAAGTAGTCAGGGTGAAATTTATCCCATTGCAGTCTAGCTTACACGAGGCCTTAAGCAGTACTTCAGCTGTTATCATGGGATTTAAGAGATTCCTTGGGCATTGAGCAGGCTTGGTCGAGTTTAATTCTTAATAAAATGATGTTTCTAATAACATGAATTAAAAAGCTTGATCACATTAAGAACCCTAATAACTATATTGCATGTGAGATTCTCACAGAGAATTTGAATTTTTTTTATTTAATGACATGGCATAAATGCTAAATGTTTTTTTAAAATTTAAAATGCATTTTAAATTAAATGAATACATTCAAAATTGTGAGCAGCATAAGGGATTTTTAACAGGTCAGTTAGTGCTCCAAGTGCTCCAAATCAGTAACAGAGTTTGCATGAGCGTGAAATGTTTCTTACAAGATATATAAGATCATTCTCTGCCAATACATATGTAGAAGAAAAGTTTAAATCTGAATTCTGTAGATTTTATTAAAATATAACTTCATAATCTGCATAATTTGAAAGTTTCCTCTTAAAGGAGTACCATACAATATTCTAAAAAATGGTAAATGCCATAAAGAGTGTCTGTTTGTGTGTTATGTATTTGTATGAGTGGCTGGGGGATGATTATGAAACTAAATATGGCTAGTATCATTCACTGAAAAGATGGAAGTGTTGAGTTTGTGTTGGAGAAAACAAGGAACACCACATGAATGCTGTATGGTGTACCTGCACCAAGAAGTTGAAATACAGAATTTGAAAAAGTTTGCTGCATGTTATAAGCATAGATAAAACTTATCCCTCTTTATGTTTCTGCACTATGTACCTGGGATATTATTTAGGTTGCAAAGGGAAAACTTTTTGAGGTTTACATTTGCTCTCTGCTCAGGCCTGTTCCTGTGATGATTTGAATCACGGACTTCAGGTTAGAAGGGACCTTGGGAGGTCCCTAGTCCAACCCTCCGTCTCAAAGCAGGGTCAGCACTGAATTCAGACCAGGTTGCTCAGGGCTTTATCCGGTCAGGTTTTGAAACTGCACCCTGCAGTTTGGTGTCGTCCCACAAAGTTGATGAGGTGCCATTACATCTCCTCCTCCAGGACGTTGATAAAGATATTAAGCAGGAGCTGTTCCAGAATAGACCCCTCAGAAACTCCACTTGTAACCAACCTCCAGGTAGAGCACCAACCATTAACCTTTGAGCCCAATGATCAGCCACTTTCTCACCCATCTAGTAGTCCACTCATCTAGACCACAACATCCCAACTTGGATATGAGGATGCTGTGGGAGACAGTGTCAAAAGCCTTGCTAAAGTCAAGGTAGGCAACATCCACTGCTCTCCCCTTATCTCCAGAGCCAGTCACCTCATCATAGAAGGCATCATGTTGTTCAAGCATGTTTTACTCTTGATAAATCTGTGCTGGCTCTTCCCAATCGCCTCTTCCTTCGTGTTCCAAGAGGACTTGCTCCATGATTTTCCCAGGGGATTGAAGTGAGGTCAAAAGGGCCGGTCGTGTGTAGTTGGCTGGTCAGGATGCTTGTCTGGCTATGCTCTATGCTTGATCAGCGCAGTCTGTCCTATCTTCTTATTCAATTCCTTTCTAACTCTTTCCTGAGTGAGGGACTCCCCTGTTCTGTGTGCATGTGTGTGTGTATGGGGGTGTGAGTGCAGCAGCTGGAGTCAGACCATGGGTCAGAGGGACCGTGTGTCCCATGGTGCCAGTGACTGGAGTGAGTGAGGGCATGTGAGTGAGCATGCGATCGCTAGCGAAGATCAAGCCGGACTAGCTGGATGAATAGGTGACGTGACCTGGGAGCGAGAGGGGTGAGTGGGTCTCTAGGGGCCATCTCTGGTGTGAGAGCGCCTCTAAGGGCAAGAGCATGGAAGGGGGACCTGGGCAGCTGTGTGCGGGTGACCATCTGTACCAGCAGCTGGAGTAGGGCTGCGGCCTCGGGGTCTTGTACATCCAGATGCCAGCAACTAGGGAGACTGGAGTCCAAGGGGCCAGCTACTGAGTGTCTGAGCCCAGCTGCTGGAGGAATCATAGAATCACAGAATGTCAGGGGTTGGAAGGGACCTCTGAAGATCATCTAGTCCAACCCCCCTGCCAGAGCAGGGTCACCTACAGCATGTTGCACAGGACGGCGTCCAGGGCGGGTTTTTGAATGTCTCCAGTGTGGGAGACTCCACAACCTCTCTGGGCAGCCTGTCCCAGTGCTCTGCCACCCTCAAGGAAAGAAGTTCCTCCTCATGTTAAGATGGAACTTCCTGTGCTCAAGTTTGTGCCCGTTACCTCTAGTCCTATCACTGGGCACCACTGAAAAAAGACTCTTCTCATCTACCTGGCACCCTCCCCTTAAGTATTTATAAGTATTGATAAGATCCCCCGAGTCGTCTTTTTTCTAGACTAAGAAGACTCAAGTCCCTGAGCCTTTCCTCATAAGAAAGATGTTCCAATCCCCTAATCATCTTTGTAGCCCTTTCCTGGACTCTCTCCAGCAGTTCCCTGTCTTTCTTGAACCGGGAAGCCCAGAACTGGACACAGTAAATCCACCTTGTATATATGTGTATATATATTCTCACTAGTGCACTTCCATCCTGTCCAGCCAGAGAGGGGAGCAGGATGAGGCCATTGGTGCTGTCTATGTTCGTGTGAGTATCACAGTATCACAGTACCGACAGGGTTGGAAGGGACCTCTGGAGATCATTTAAGTCCAACCCCCCTGCCACCAGCAGGGACACCTACAGCACATTGCACAGGACAGCATCCAGGCGGGTTTTGAATGTCTCCAGTGTAGGAGACTCCACAACCTCTCTGGGCAGCCTGTGCCAGTGCTCTGCCACCCTCAGAGTAAAGAAGTCCCTCCTCATGTTAAGATGGAACTTCCTGTGCTCAAGTTTGTGCCCGTTACCTCTAGTCCTATCACTGGGCACCACTGAAAAAAGACTGTTCCCATCTACCTGGCACCCTCCCCTTAAGTATTTATAAGTACTGATAAGATCCCCCCTCGGTCTTCTTTTTTCTAGACTAAAAAGACCCAAGTCCCTGAGCCTTTCCTCATAAGAAAGATGCTCCAGTCCCCTAATCATCTTGGTAGCTCTTTGCTGGACCCTCTCCAGCAGTTTCCCTGTCCTTCTTGAACGGGAGAGCCCAGAACTGGACACAGTACTCCAGATGCGGCCTCACCAGGACAGAGTAGAGGGGGAGGATGACCTCCCTCGACCTGCTGGCCACACTCTTCTTGATACACCCCAGGATGCCATTGGCCTTCTTGGCCACCAGGGCACAATGCTGGCTCATGGTCACCCTGTTGTCCACCAGGACTCCCAGGTCCCTTTCCACACAGCTGCTCTCCAGGAGGTCAGCCCCCAACCTGTACTGATGCATGGGGTTATTCCTCCCCAGATGCAGTACCCTACACTTGCCTTTATTGAGCCTCATCAGGTTTTTTTCTGCCCCAACTCTCCAGCCTGTCCAGGTCACGCTGTATGGCAGCACAGCCTTCAGCGTGTCAGCCACCCCTCCCAGTTTTGTGTCATCAGCAAACTTGCTGATGGTACACTCCATCCCTTCATCCAGGTCATTGATGAATATATTGAACAGGACTGCACCCAGTACTGACCCCTGAGGACACCACTAGTTACTGGCTTCCAACTGGACTCTGCACCACTAACCACAACCCTCTGAGCTCTATCTGTCAGCCACTGTTCAATCCACCCCACTGTCCATTCATCTAACCCACACTTCCTAAGCTTGCCTGTGAGGATGATGTGGGAGACAGTGTCGAAAGCCTTGCTGAAGTCAAGGTAGACAACAACCACTGCCCTCCCCTCATCCACCCATCCAGTCACGCCATCATAGAAGGCTATCGGATTAGTCAGACATGACTTCCCCTTGGTGAATCCATGTTGACTACTTCTGATAACCTTCTTTTCCTCCAGATGCTTGGAGATGACGCCCAGAACAAGCTGTTCCATCATCTTTCCAGGGATGGAGTTGAGGCTGACCGGCCTGTAGTTTCCTGGGTCATCCTTCTTGCCCTTTTTGAAGACTGGAGTGACATTGGCTTTCCTCCAGTCCTCAGGCACCTCCCCTGTTCTCCAGGACTAACTCTTAGTGTCTGTCTGTGATCTGCATGGCCGGCCATGTATATACATATATATGTATACATGGATATATGTGTATATGTAGTGTATATGTGTGCTTTTGTGTGTGTGCCTGCTGGGAATATATCTTCAGCTTCACTACGGGTTGGACCTGGGGACATGGAGTGGCAGCAGCCTCGCCTCTCTTGGGCTGTTGGATCTGGCATGATACATTTTCCTCTAACACAAAACATTGTAAGCATGCTGGAGTCCTATTGGTATGTAAGCTGGTGAAGTATAAAAATGTTGAGTCAACTAGTTATATCTCTCTTCTGAGTAGAAACTACCTCTTGTTCTCAGATGAAAATGTAATACAGACATTCTGTGGTTTCTACCCTGTTCTCGGTTCAATGAGCAGCCTTCTCCCAGGCAGTGTCTCTTTGTTCTTGGAGCAGCTGTGTTGGTAGAGCACCTGCATGAACCCAAGTTGATATCGATACCTCATTTGCCATGGCCAGAGAAAGGCCTCTTGAATAACAGCCATAGTTTGGAATCTGGCCTGCTGCTGGAGGAATACCTGCTCATTGTCTGTTCATATGTACTACTGAAAGCATTAGGCAGGTGTCTTGATCCACTTGACGTCTGTACTATTCCAAATAGCTAAAGTAAGTCTTATTACAAATAAAAGCTGCTTCAGTGTCATGGGAAAGACAGAGTAAGCAATAACCTGTAATAGCTCTGGATACTGGGGTTTATTTAAGAACCAATGAGATCAGACCCTACTTGATCATTTCACACACTTACTTGTTCACTCCACCCAAAGTGTCACGTTCGTTTGGTCTTGACTTCCCTTTCCATCAGGGGGTCACTGCTGGTTTAGGAAGGTCAGGCAGAAAGTCATGTCAGTTCTGTGCCGTGCAGCTGCTCACAGTTACCGGTTTGGGGCATTACCAGCCAAGGTCCCTGGGCATCCCCTGGAATTTGTCTCCCCACGTCTCTCCCATCTCCAGGATCTTCCCCCACTTCCAGGATGTTTCCGATGTTTCCTCCAGCCAGGACATTCACCATCTTCTTTCTGAGCCCCAAGTCCCTGGTTTTCCCATTCTAAACAGTCTTTGTGCAGAAGCACAATGCCTGATCAGCCTCCTAATTGGTGATTTTTGTCTCACGTCTCTATTAATCGAAGGATTCAGGACATGTCACTTTTGCTTAGCACAGGTGTTATGAAAATTTACAACCAGCCTGTAGCTAGTAATTAGCAGGCTTCTGCTTGAGAGTTCAGAAGTTCAGTTTTACACATTCACCCCCCCACACAATTATCTGCAGCATACCTGTCAGCATTCACAATTTAAGCTATTTTTTGTCTAACACATTCAGTAAGTCTAAATAATATCAATGAAGTAGAAGCCCAGGAGCATTGCCACTGCTGTTGTCAAAATGTTCCCAGGCACAGCAGAGTAAGATGATAAGCAGTACAGCAAGCAGCAAAAGCAAAAAGCAGCCACTAACGAGCACAAGACTAATTTACAGTAAGGCAAGCAAGTCCCATGGCAAACACAAGAGCCTGCTGATTAATAGCTAAACAGCAATAAGCTATAAATTCGATCTAGCACATTCCAATCAAAACTGTTGTTATCTCGAACCCTTTGAACCCCACGTTGGGCACCAAAAAGGACTGTCATGGTTTAACCCCAGCCGGCAACCAAGCACCACGTAGCCACTCGCTCACTCCCCCCACGGCAGGATGGGGGAGAGAATCAGAAGAGTAAAAGTGAGAAAACTCACGGGTTGAGATAAAGACAGTTTAATAAGTAAAGCAAAAGCCGCGTACGCAAGCAAAGCAAAACAAGGAATTCGTTCACTACTTCCCCTTGGCAGGCAGGTGTTCAGCCATCTCCAGGAAAGCAGGGCTCTATCACACGTAATGGTTTCTTGGGAAGACAAAGCGGCATAACTCCGAACGTCCCCCCCTTCCTTCTTCTTCCCCCAGCTTTATATGCTGAGCATGATGTCATATGGTATGGAATATCCCTTTGGCCAGTTTGGGTCAGCTGTGTCCCCTCCCAGCTTCTTGGGTGCCCCCCACCTTAAATTAACTCTATCCCAGCCAAAACCAGGACAAAGCACATTTTGGAAAATAAGTTTCTCTTTTTGAACATCAGTGAGTCACAAAAATTTATGATCTTTTAAAATATATATATATCTTTTGTGACTGCTGTTCATAGAGCTAAAAAGAACACTGAACATGTTATCTGAAGATAAAGCTAGAATACACAGCAGAGTAAAAACCCTTATGTGCATGAATGATAAAAGGGTTGTTCTTAATTCCTTTGAGTTCCTGTTCCTTAAATAACCTGTTCTGTCCCTAAGTCGAGGGTCAAGCTATCCCCCGTACTGGGGAAACTGCCTGGTGATTCTGCCACAACACTTCAAAATACTATGGTTGTTCTGTATCAGAGTGATTAGAATAGGATTAAGGCTGATTGTAATGAAGAGCTGTTATGTAGCATGAGCCAATGGATTCCAGTCCACTAACCTAGATTTTGTGTGTACATATGTGTGTGTGTGCGTGTTCCATTTTTAGCTAAAGATAGGTCTTGCTATGGAAGGAAGGAAGGTCAAGTAGATAGCTTCCCTATCAGTTTCAAGTCTCATGTTCCACTGTGGATGTTCGGCAAATCACATGACCAGTGTGTATCTTGGTTCTCATTCTGTATGCTGGACTCGGTCTTGCCATTCCATAACAAAGGCTGTTGTGATGATTAGCACGTTGTCCTGGTTTGAGGTAAACCAGGACCAATTTTGTTCAGTAACTTTGCTTCTTAGCTAGGCCTCTTCTAACTACTGAAATTAACAGCATATTGTGCAGACAATGTTCGCTCTCTCAGAGTGATAAAACCTATGTTTATAGCTGATGCCAAGGCATGGTATGCAGAGAGGCTCTTGCTTGTACTTATTGCTATAACACCCAAGGCCAACCAACTTTGTTACTTGCCCCGTTGGAGGGTCGGAAGCGGAAAAGCGCAGTGGGGTCCCGCCTGCGGGGAGGAGCAGACAGGACAGGTGACCCAAAACTGACCAACAGGGTATTCCATCCCATCTGCCTCATGCTCACTATAAAAGCTGAGGGATCAGAGGGTCAGCTGGCTCTCTTCCTTCAGTGGCCGACGTCTGAGGAGGACTCTGTCTGTTTGTCTGCCTTTGGTCCCGATCCTGAATGCAGATCCGGAATCCAGTTCCCGTCCGTCACTGAGTCCAGCCTGGGACTCCCCCAGTGCCAACCGGTGTCGTGATTGTCATCCTGGGAGCTTGATATGGTTTTGCATATGTTTCATTATTTCCTTTTATTTTATTATTAATATTTCATTAAAGTAGGTTAGTTCATTCTAAACTCATAAGTGTCTTTTCCCTCCTCTGCCTCTCTCTTTGAAGAGGGGTAGAGGGGAGCATCTGTCGGTCCCATCTGGGGTCCCCCACATCCCCAGTAGCCGATTTGGCCTAAACCACGACACACGTTTATGATTGTGAGATATTTGGCTAGTATGGTTAAGGGGAGGGTTTGGCATATGGTATTAATGGTAGAAAGGTAAAAAGCTATATAATTATATGTTAGCCTTTTTTTTTTCCTCCTGAGAGTTGTCGACATTCATGTATGGTATTCTAGGGATGGGTCTTGTTTCCTGTTTTTCAAAATTGCAATTGTTTTTTCTTGCAAAATAGAGCTTAAAGTTATCAGAACAGTTATTCCAATTAATTTACATAAACTGGTTCTGATGTTCAGATATTGTCCCTGCTTATCAAATAAGACTTGTAACAATAACATGGCAACTGACTGTTCCTTAGGCTAAGCAAGAAAATCTTTGATGGCTCCCTATTATATTCCTAGTTTTGTTTCAAACAAGGTAGTGATGTTTAGAAATTAGGATTTCTAGGATTGGGAGAAGTTCACAGTATGAAATACAGGCTGATTACAAGCACGTGTACTAGAAAATATTGTTTGTACTGTCATATTTTGGCAAGCAACTCATTTCTTCAAATGAAATTACTGCAGCATTCCAAGAGAAATACTGCTCTTCCTGATGACGTATACAGTTGAAAGAAGACCAGTGAAAGGTGGAAAAGAATATTTCTTTCTCTGAATTTAGGTTTTTCTAAGGAGGGGGAAATGGTCTCCCTGAATTTGGTGCTCCAGTCAGTTAAATTCTGCGAGCTTCACTGGAGTTCTTATACAGTACTATTTAGCCAGTCTGTACATTTGTAATATGCTAGTTCATTATACTAGTCTGACAAAATAGATACCCTTGTGTGACGGATGCACTCTACCCCTTAATCAAACTAGCAGTAGTTTGGTTCAGGCTCCAAAGGAGGTAAAAGCCTAAGCCGTAAACAGGCCAAGAACTCCTCTCATTTCAATCTGTTCTCTGAAAACCCACAAAGGAGCAGAGTGACACAGTGAGCATTGATGCATATGAGCTTGGAACACCGATCATGCGATTAACACACGAATAGTGGGTGGCTTTTCCAAGACTCATTTATCAAGGAACAAAGAAAGTTGTGGGTACAAGGAGTCTCATGCATACCTTTTCCATCGCGTGTGTGTGAGCCGACGCAGGCAGGACGCAGGAACAACCACAAAACCACAGACAAAAGGCAAAGAACAAATTTAATCTCGATACCTCGAAGACCGGGGGATCTCCGAAGCAGCACCCGGGCAGAGGCATGGAGACGCAGGCACCGCGGAGTGAGAGAGTCCTTGTTAGCGAGAGAGTGAAATAGTGAGAGCCCAGACTTGCTGTTCTCACCTGTATTTCAAGGGTTCAAGCAGGCATAGTTTTTCACTGTGCTTTGATCTTCTTCAACAGCAAGGCAGTAATCTGATGTATGCTAGATAAGGTGTCCCTGAATCTATCACGGACTTACGTTATCTAAGCGCGGATGTTCTACTTGCGAGCACATAAGGCTGAACAACGATTAGTGTGATATATGTGTTGTCCAGCACCCCAGGTGCGAGTCACTTGAGCATGTTTATAATCCTCCTCGCCAATCTTCCGTTACTTTCCCACAGCATGTAATTTGACTACGAGCCAAACACTTTATTCCATAAATATGACAGCCTGAGTGAGCCTTCTTTGTAGCTCTCCCGGCTAAGCAGCCTGGCTGTGTGGTGGTGATCTCTCCTTGAGCTGGGACGCCTCTCAAGGTTGCGCCTCGAGGCAGAGAGACCTTTTACCAATGGCAGATCTTTGGTCGGTGACTGATATCGTGCATAACCTTGTAATATGGTAACTTTGATTTGTGCCTTGCTAACTTTGATTTTGTCTTGGTAACTTTGATTTGTGCCTTGGTAGTTTTGAATCACTGTTCAAGTGATTGTGCCATACAGTACTAGAGTGAACCTTGCCATTGAACTTTGTTAAGTCGCACTTTTACAACATCATATTAAAACTACTTTTGCTAATACCTTTGACAGTGGTTCTTTCAGCGATCTAAATCACCCATTTGCAACAAATTAGCATAGTTGGCAGGATCCTAAATCAGGATTCGCGACACCTTGTTTTTTGACACACATCCTTGTGGTCCTGCTTGTATGCAGCTTGATTAAAAAGCAGTAATAATTAAGGGTCTGAACAATAAAGAAAAATTGCTTAAAGGATTTCCTGTATTTTGCCTGCTTTTACTGAAAAAGGAATAGTGAATATAAGGGATTAGGGAAGATGTATGGATGAATGGTACAACAGCAGAAGAACGGGTCTTGGGGCTTCCTGCTTTGGCCATTGTAATGGAGAAGAACTAACTAAAATTTGGGATTGCTTTAGTTGCACATGTTCAGAAACAACGGTGGGAACTCATTTGCTTAGACATGCAAGTGTGACTTCCATCTCTTTTTTTTTTTACCTTGAATTTTTGGCACCAATCATTTAAAAAAAAAACAAGCAACAAACCAAAACTTTGAGATGCAAAGAATTTAGTTTACATATACTTTTTAATAAAGTGTAAATAGTTGTTTGTATTTAAAGGAGTGCTGCCTCTCCTCTGCCCCCTACTTCCCAACTTTTTTGATTTACAAAGTGCGGGCAATGTTTCCTTCTTGCAAAGGGAAGTGTGGACTCTTTTTAACCTTAGAGGTATAGGGAGTGTTGAGTCCAATTTGCGCTGTCTTATGTACATGGAGGGCTCTTGAAAGAGGTATCCAGAGAAATCAATCGAGAGTTCTGTTGTCCAGTAACAGAAGCTCTTCTACGTTTGTCAGGTGTGTGATTAATGTACAAATAAACCAAAAAAAAAATAGAAGCTGTTCAATAAAAGTTTCCTCTGTGTCAGTTAGCTTTTACCTAATCAATACTTGTATTCTAGTAGGTTTATCACATCGTGAGTCATTATAGAGTTTTTTAAGGAAAATTGGTGCAAACAAGATCTGGATTGCGAATTTAAAATATAAGCAAGATAGAAAGTAGGCCTGTCTTGTATGTCAGAGAGAAGCAAAGAACTGCTGCACGTGACCTCTTCAGTTTGGCTTTTGAATTAAATTTAAAGCTGGCATCCTTGCTCTTTCAATCCCGTTCCTCTGTCAGTAACTTCTGAGCCCTTTGGGAAGGGTAGCAGATAAATTAGTGTCCTGCCTGAAGGAAACACTATGATGTGAGTTGATGCCGTTTTGTTTGGCTTGCTGGCATGTGTGTATCTGCTGGCCAGTCAGCACACATGCTGTTTGGAAATAGCTGCAGTGTATGCTCCCTCTTTCCGAGCATGGGGAGGAATGGAGGGTATCAAGGGGTAGGGAAAACAATGAAATTGCAAAGAATGGGGACCGTAGGGATTTGGGGACGACGACGACGACTGGGTTATTGTGGGAAAGAAACACAACAATATAGAACAAAAATCCATGGTAAACAGGATTCATTAATTCTGCTGCTCATGTGACTACTTGTTTTTCTTGAGTATTACTCGTAGTGATAAGATGCCATATTATGATAAAAGAGAATTTTCAAAACAAAAGGTTTGCACAGATTTATATGCATGTTTAACGTGAATTAACTGCAACATGTCATATATACGTCTCTTGTTAACCAGCTGTGTGGAGGCTCTGTGGAAAGGGGTGAGACAGCTGAAAGTGAAGCCAAAGGGGTGACCTTGAGCACGTCAAGAGTGATTAAGGGGCTCTGAAGATCAAGTTGAAGGGCATGGGAGCTCCGGTGGTATTCCTCCTCAGTATTACAGGTGAAAGGGAAAGGCTCATGTAGGAACGAACACATCCACAGAATCACACAGAATGGTTGAGGTTGGAAGGGACCTCTGGAGGACATCTTGTTCAACCCCCTGCCTCAGGCAGGGCCACCTAGAAACGGTTGCCCAGGGCCATGTCCAAATGGCTTTTTAATATCTCCAAGGATGGAGACTCTATAACCTCCCTGGGCAACCTGTTCCAGTGCTCGGTCATCTTCACAGTAAAAAGTGTTTCCTTATGTTCAGACGGAACGTCCTGTGTGCCACTTTGTGCCCATTGCCTCTTGACCCTCCAGCAGGTTAAGACCTGGCTGTGTAGCTGGGGTCACAGGCAGGGCTTTGGCTTTTATGACCACAGAACCCTCTTTGTCAGATAGATCCCATCTCTCCCCAGCAGTGCTCATTCCTCAAAGTGGGGCAAGAGCATCTTTACCAACAGGCTTCCTAACCTAGTGAGGAGGCCTTTAAACTAGCTTTTGCCCTGTGCCTGATGAGCGCTGTCTGTCCTATCTTCTTATTAAATTCCATTTCTAACTCTTTTTCCTGGGTGCATGTGTGTGTGTGTACGGGGGGACTGAGTGCCAGCAACTGGACTGGGACCGTGGGACCTAGGGCCCGTATGCCTGGGTGCCAGCGACTTGAGGAACGGGAGTGAGTGAAACCAAGTGCCAGCCACTGGAGTGGGAGCAGGGGTCACAGGCCCGTGTGTCTGTGGTGTCAGCAACTGGAACAAGTGTGGGTGTGCACGTGAGTGTGTGAGCTCTAGAAAAGATCAAGGTGAAGTGGCTTGAGCACCAGGTGTTTAAGTATTGAAAGGCTGCAATAAGGTCTCCCCAGAGCCTTCTCTTCTCCAGCCTGAACAACCCCAACTCGCTCAGCCTGTCTTCATAGGAGAGGTGCTCCAGCCCTCTGAACATCTTCGTGGCCCTCCTCTGGACATGCTCCAACAGGTCCATGTCCTTCTTATGTTGGGGGCCCCAGAGCTGGATGCAGTACTCCAGGTGGGGTCTCACGAGAGCGGAGTAGAGGGGCAGAATCACCTCCCTCGACCTGCTGGCCACGCTTCTTTTGATGCAGCCCAGGATACGGTTGGCCTTCTGGGCTGCCAGCGCACATTGCCGGGTCATATTGAGCTTCTCATCAACCAACACCCCCAAGTCCTTCTTCTCAGGGCTGCTCTCAATCCATTCTCCACCCAGCCTGTATTTGTGCATGGGATTGTCCCGGCCCACGTGCAGGACCTTGCACTTGACCTTGTTGAACTTCATGAGGTTTGCACAGGCCCACCTCTCCAGCCTGTCCACGTCCCTCTGGATGGCATCCCTTCCCTCCAGCGTGTCAACAGCTCCACACAGCTTGGTGTCGTCGGCAAACTTGCCGAGGGTGCGCTCAATCCCAACATCCATGTCGCCAACAAAGATGTTAAACAGTACCGGTCCCAGTACCGACCCCCGAGGAGCACCACTTGTCACTGCTCGCCACTTGGACATGGAGCCGTTGACCGCAACTCTTTGAGTGCGACCGTCCAGCCAGTTCCTTATGCACCGAGTGGTCCATCCATCAAATCCATGTCTCTCCAATTTAGAGACCAGGATGTCTTGCAGAACGGTGTCAAATGCTTTGCACAAGTACAGGTAGATGACGTTTGTTGCTCTCCCCTTATCCACCAACTCTGTAATGCCGTCGTAGAAGGCCACCAAATTTCTCAGGCATGATTTGCCCTTAGTGAAGCCATGTTGGCTGTCACCAATCACCTCCTTATTTTCCATGTGCCTTAGCATAGTTTCCAGGAGGATCTGCTCCATGATCTTGCCGGGCACAGAGGTGAGACTGACTGGCCTGTAGTTCCCCGGGTCTTCTTTTTTACCCTTTTTAAAAATGGGGTTTATGTTTCCCCTTTCCAGTCAGTGTGAACTTCACCGGACTGCCACGACTTCTCAAATATGATAGATAGTGGCTTGGCAACTTCACCCGCCAGTTCCCTCAGGACCTGCGGATGAATCTCATCAGGTCCCATGGACTTGTGCACCTTCAGGTTCCTCAGCTATTCTTGAACCTTGTCTTCTCCTACAGTGGGCGGTTAGAATCATAGAATCATAGAGTTGCTGAGGTTGGAAGGGACCTCTAAGAACATCAAGTCCAACCATTAACCTACCCTGACAAAACCCTCTTCTAAACCATGTCCCTAAGTACCATATCTACCCTTTTTTTAAACACCTCCCTGGGCAGCCTATTCCAATGTTTAATAATCCTTTCAGTGAAAAAATGTTTCCTAATATCCAGTCTAAACCTCCCCTGACATAACTTAAACCCATTTCCTCTTGTCCTTTCACTTGTCACCAGGGAGAAGAGGTCAGCCCCCACCTCTCTACAACCTCCTTTCAGGTAGTTGTAGAGGGTGATAAGGTCTCCCCTCAGCCTCCTCTTCTCCAGGCTAAACAACCCCAGTTCCCTCAGTCCTTCCTCGTAAGATTTGTCCTCCAGACCCCTCACCAGCTTTGTAGCCCTTCTCTGGACACGCTCCAGCACCTCAATGTCCTTCTTGTAGTGAGGGGCCCAAAACTGAACGCAGTACTCGAGGTGGGGCCTCAACAGTGCCGAGTACAGGGGGATGATCACTTCCCTAGTCCTGCTCACCACACTATTCCTGATACAGGCCAGGATGCTGTTGGCCGCCTTGGCCACCTGGGCACACTGCTGGCTCATATTCAGCCGGCTGTCCACCAACACCCCCAGGTCCTTTTCTGCCAGGTTCCTCATTCTCCCAGTCCCTACCTTTGCTTTCTGCAATTTGGGTGGTGTGGTTAGAGCCCTTACCAGTGAAGACCGAGGCAAAAAAGTCATTGAGTATCTCAGCCTTCTCCATGTCTCGGGTGACCAGTTCTCCCGTTTCCTTCCTGAGTGGGCCCACATTTTCCCTAGTCTTCCTTTTGTCACTGGTATACCTATAGAAGGCTTTCTTGTTGTCCCTGACGCCCCTGGCCAGATTTAACTCTAATTGGGCTTTAGCTTTCCTAACCTGATCCCTGGCTGCTCGAACAATTTCTCTGTGTACCTCCCAGGCTACCTGTCCTTGTTTCCACCCTCTGTAGGCTTCCTTTTTGTGTTTGAGATTTTCCAGGAGCTCCTTGTTCATCCACGCAGGCCTCCTGGTGTTTTTGCCTGACTTCCTCTTTGTCAGTATGCGTCGCTCCCGAGCTTGGAGGAGGTGATCCTTGAATATTAGCCAGCTTTCTTGGGCCCCTCTTCCCTCCAGGGCTTTATCCCACTATACTCCAGCAAGCAGATCCCTGAAGAGGCTAAAGTCTGCTCTCCTGAAGTCCAGGGTAGCAAGCTTACTGTGCACCCTCCTCGCCGCCCTAAGGATCTGAAACTCCACCATCTCATGGTCACTGCAGCCAAGGCTGCCCTTGAGGGTGACATTCCCCACCAGCCCCTCCTTGTTGGTGAGAACAAGATCCAGCATGGTACCTCTCCTCGTTGGCTCTTCTATCACTTGGAGAAGGAAGTTATCATCGACGCATTCCAGGAACCACCTGGATTGCTTATGCCCCGCTGTGTTGTCCTTCCAACAGATATCGGGGTGGTTGAAGTCCCCCATGAAGACCAGGGCTTGCAAATGTGAGGCTGCTCCTATCTGTCTATAGAGGGCCTCATCTGCTCGGTCTTCCTGGTCAGGTGGCCTGTAGCAGACCCCCACTGTAACATCACCTGTCCCTGCCCTCCCTTTAATCTTGACCCATAAGCTCTCAGTCAGCTCCTCATCCATTCCCAGGCAGAGCTCCATGCACTCCAGCTGGTCCTTGACATAGAGGGCAACACCCCCTCCTTGTCTCCCCTGCCTGTCCTTCCTGAAGAGCCTGTATCCATCCATTTCAACACTCCAATCATAGGAGCCATCCTACCATGTCTCTGTGATGCCGATTAGATCATAGCCTTGCAGGTGTGTGCATCCACCGTCATCAATGCATGAACCTCGCCCTAAGAGTATACTGTGCCTTGAGATATTAGCTAATGATAGTATGTAGCCATCACAATTAGCAAGACATTTAAAAACTAAGCATCCAGAACACGAAGACAAACCTCTATGTTTTTTTCAACAAGTTTCAAGTCATGCGATACTCAGTCCAGTACTTTACAAAATTTCACTAAACTTAATGATGAATGTTTAGAAGCCTCTGTTGCGGTTTCTTACTCAAGAGCAAAAGACAAAAAGCCACATGCCATTGGGGAAACACTTGTTCTTCCTCCCACAGTAAAAATGGCTGAAATAATGCATGGAAAACAATATGGCGACAAACTAAAATGCATTCCTTTGTCAGGAAATGCCGTTGGAAGACACATAGAAAACTGCTGAATATTTGAAGAAACAAGTATTAGAACAAATTACGCAGGGTGGGAGGTTTGCTATGCAGTTGGATGAAAGTACAGATGTTTCTAACATGTCTCAGCTTATGGTATTTGCTAGGTTCCGTTTCAAAAATGAAATACACGCACAACTACTTTTTTGTGAGCCACTAAAGGAAAGATGCACCGGAGAAGATATATTCTCAACAGTAAATGACTTCTTTAATACAAAAAAAAAATGCTTTATGGAAAAACTGTGTAAGTGTAACCACTGATGGAGTGGAATTAAAAAAAAAAAGGATTCCGGGGTAAGGTTACAGAGATAGCACCACACATGAAACTCATCCACTGCCTCATTCATAGGCAAGCTATTGCAGCAAAGATGTTGGAGACAAGTGCACAGTGCTACACGATGTCATCCGTATGGTTAATTTTATAAAAACAAGACCTGCAAATAGTAGAATCTTTACAATACTTTGTAATGATATGGGGAGTGACAATGGAAATCTTTTGTACCACACAGAGGTTTGCTGTTTATCTCATGGCAAAGTGCTTAAAAGAGTTGTTGAACTTAAAAATGAGATATGCATTTTTCTTTTACAAAAAGACATGTGTTCCAAGTTTGCTGACCTTTTCTGTGATGACAAGTGGCTGCCAGTAGTGTGCTACCTAGCAGATATTTTCAAAAAAATAAGCACACTTTATGTGTCCCTTCAAGGTGAAGGTGACATTTTAACAAAGAGCAAGAAAGTAACGGCTTTTCAAAAGAAACTCATGCTATGGAGAGAGCATCTGGAAAACAACTGTTTGGAAATTATGTGACTTTGATGCTGAAAACAATTCGTGTCACCTATAAAAACTCTTGTATCCGTACACTTAAAAAAATTGGAAGCAGAATTTCCTAACCTGTTTAGAAATCTTCCAAATGAAGAGTTTCATTGGGTCAAAAAATATAAAAATGCAACACCTTCCGACTAGTTTGCAAAAACAACTGATTGACATCATCAGGGAAGATGAAAATTTACCAGCCAAATTTTGTAGAAGTCAGTTCTTCACCGGCCAAGGAGGGAGGCAAGGATGCTTAGCATAGAATTACCCAGGGAATTTATTCTTTTATTTTATCTATGCGCATAGTGGTGCCCCAGCCTAATGCATGGAGGACCCCGATACAGAGGAAAGCAGGTTTTATATATGTTACAATACAGTTGTGTAGACCAATCAAATTACTCATGTCAAGGGGTGGGCTAATCAGTTACTATTGCTCACGTAATCGGTATGTATTTGTCCCATGCAGGATGAGCACATGCTTGTCCCATGCAGGTGGTGTGGATGTATGGCCGGTGGTCTGTTAATCTTCATTGTTCTAAACCGATGTCCCGTGCAGGTGTGATGGTGTCCCCTGCAGCCCGTGAGAAGGACACACGTCAGAGAAGTTAATGGCGGACTGTATCCTGTGGGTGGGACCCCACGCTGGAGCAGGGGAAGAGCATAAAGAGGAAGGAGCGGCAGAGACAACATGTTATGAACTGACAACAACCCCCATTCCCCGTCCCTCTGGGCCGCTCAAGGGGAAGAGATACAGAATTCAGGAGTGAAGCTGAGCCTAGGAAGAAGGGAGGGGTGGGGGGAAAGTGTTTTAAGATTCGGGTTTTTTTCTCATTATCCTACTCTGATTTGATTGGTAATAAATTAAGTTAATTTCCCTAAGTGGAGTCTGTTTTGCCGGTGATGGTAATTGGTGAGTGATCTCCCTGTCCTTATCTCAACACATGAGCCTTTTGTTATACTTTCTTTCCCCTGTCCAGTTGAGGAGGAGGAGTGATAGAGCGGTTTGGTGAACACCCGGCATCCAGTCAAGGTTAACCAACCACAGGGGGACACCTGATATATGCTGGGCACGCAATATGGCTGGAGGGTGTGTCCTGATTTGAGATAGAACAAAAAAAATTTTCCTCTTTAGTAATTTTACTTTTCAGTTAAGTCTCTTCTAACTGAATGCACTCTCTGAAATTAACAGTATGTTTTTCAGACAGTGTCTGCTTCTAGCAGATAATGTCTGATGTTTATGGTTAATACTAAGTAATGGTATGCAGAGAGGTTCTTGCTTATACTTATTCCTTTAACAACCAATGTTAGCTAACTTTCCTATTTACCAAGTTGGAGGGTCGGAAGTGGAAGAGTGTAAAGGGATCGCACCCATGGGGAGGAGCGGACAGGACAGGTGACCCAAAACTGACCAACAGGGTATTCCATCCCATGTGCATCATGCTCAGTATAAAACTGAGGGATCAAACAGGTCAGCCTTCAATGGTCGGCTTCTGAGGAGGACTCTGTCCATTCTTCTGCCTTTGATCCCGATCCGTGTGTTCCTGAATCCAGTTTTTGAATCCAGTTCCTGTCTGCTGCTGAGTCCATTTCCAGTGCCTGCCGGTGATGTGATTGTCATCCTGGGAGCTCAATATTGGTTTTCTATATATTGTATATATGTCATTATTTTCTTATTAATATTATTATATATTCTTTTTATTGTTAATATTTCATTAAAGCTGTTTGGGGGGGGGGGGGGGGGCTGTCCCAACCCATAAGTCTCTCTCCCTTATTCTCTCTCTCCCTTCCCCTTGGGAAGGGAGAGGAGGTTAATAGAAAACATTTGTCATTCGTTTAGTGGCCAGCCCAGCCTAAACCAGGACAAGGTGTTAATGACAGTTTCTTGACACCGGTGATTGATGAGCTGTTTAGGGTAGATGCCTAGCTGGACCTCTTACTTGACAACAATGAAGAATTAGCCGTTGATGTAAAGGTCAAAACCCTTGGTGTTTGTGACCATGAGATGGTAGAGTTTAAGATCCTGAGAAAAGTGAGCAACATGAAAAGTAAACTTACAACCCTGGACTTTGGGTAAGCAGATTTAGGCTTTTTCAGGGATCTGCGCTGCAGGATCCCATGGGAGACTTCCCTGAAGTACAAAGGGGCCCAGGAGAACTGAGTGATCTTCGAGGACTACGTCTTCAAAGCACAGGAACAGCCCATTCCCCTGTGCATAAAACTGAGCAACCTTGAAAAAAGGACAGTATGGATGAGCATGGAACTCCTGATTGGGGTCAAGCATAAAATGGGAAGTATGCAGAAGGTGGAAATGGGAATGGACTACCTAATCAGAATATAGAGACATTGCCCAAGTGTGCAGGGACAGAATTTGGAAAGCCAAAGCTCATCTGGAATTGGAACTAGCGAGGGATGTGAAGGGCAACAAGAAGGGCTTCTTCGGGTATGTGGGCAGCAAAAGGGAAGCTACGGAAAATGTGGGCCCACAGTTCAACGGGTCAGGGGGACCTAGTGATCAAGGATGTGGAAAAGGCTGAGGTACTCGATGTCTTTTTTGTCTCTGTTTTCACTGGTAAGCTCTGCCCTTAGGCCTTTCAGGTCTCTGAGCGTAGTGTCAGAGTCTGTGGGAGAGAAGCATTACCTACAGTAGAGGAATATCAAGTTAGGGACCACATAACCCACTTAGACATGCAGAAGTCAATGGGACCAGATGGGATGTGTCCAAGCGTGCTGAAGGAGCTGGCCAATGTCATTGTGAGGCAGCTCGCTATCATCTTTGAAAGGTCATGGCAACTCGGGGAGGTTCCAGATGACTGGAGAAAGGCAAATGTCACACCTATCTTCAAGGACAGCACGAAGGAGAATCCAGGAAACTGCAACCTGGTCAGCCTTACCTTATTCGCCAGGAGGTTTATGGAGCAAATCATAGAATAGGTTGGAAGGGACCTTTAAAGGTCATCTAGTCCAACCCCCCTGCAATGAGCAGGGACATCTTCAACTAGATCAGGTTGCTCAGAGACCTGTCCAACCTGACCTTGAGTGTTTCCAGGGATGGAGCATCTACCACCTCTCTGGGCAACCTGTTCCAGTGTTTCGCCACCTCAAAGCCATGTCCAGGCACATAAACAACAAGAAAAGGTGATTTGGAACAGCCAGCACGGCTTTAGCAAATGGTGTCTGATCAACCTGATAGCTTTCTATGATGGGATGACTGGTTCTGTGGACATGGGGAGAAGAGTGAATGTAGTTTCCCTTGACTTAAGGAAAGCCTTTGTGTCCTGGTTCCGGTGGGGATAGGGTTAATTTCCCGAAGGATCTGGTGCTGGACACAGGTATTCCATACCATGTGATGCCATGCACACTCTATAGGGGGAGCTGGCCAGGGGAGGGGGCAGGAAGTTGCTGCTGGGAGCGGGCTGGGGCTTCCCCGGTCTGGTCAAAGAGCGGTGTGGTACAGTAATCGTGTTTGTACATTCCTCTATTAGTGTTATTGTTGTTTTCCTCTTTCCTTTGCTGTTCTGTTAAACTGCCTTTACCTCAACCCATGACTTTTGCCTTTTTTTTCTGATTCTCCCCCACAGCTGTGGGGGTTGAGCGAGCAGCTGTGTGGTTCTTTGTTGCCTGCTGAGGCCAAACCACAACAGTCCTTTTTGGCACCCAAAGTGGGGCTCGAAGGGTTGAGATAACGACAGATCCGACCAGAGCTTGTTAAAATGGATTTGTTGTATGCATTTATTGTATTAGTTAAATAGTCGCTGGTCACAATGTTGCATTGTTTGTTCTCATGGCTGTGCTATGTAAGTTCTTATATGCTCTATGTACTCCCCGTGATGCTATTTGTCACCTCTGGGAGAGGGATCAGGATTATAATTTTGCTGTCCTGTGCAATATCAACTTATGATATCAGCAGTAGTTAACATGGATTCACCAAGGGGAAGTCATGTCTGACTAATCTGATAGCCTTCTACGATGGCGTGACTGGATGGGTGGATGAAGGGAGGGCAGTGGATGTTGTCTACCTTGACTTCAGCAAGGCTTTCAACGCTGTCTCCCACATCATCCTCACAGGCAAGCTTAGGAAGTGTGGGTTAGATGAATGGACAGTGGGGTGGATTGAACAGTGGCTGACAGAGAGAGCTCAGAGGGTTGTGGTTAGTGGTGCAGAGTCTAGTTGGAGGCCACTAACAAGTGGTGTCCCTCAGGGGTCAGTACTGGGTCCAGTCCTGTTCAATATATTCATCAATGACCTGGATGAAGGGATAGAGTGTACCATCAGCAAGTTTGCTGATGATACAAAACTGGGAGGGGTGGCTGACATGCCGGAAGGTGCTGCCGCCATACAGCGTGACCTGGACAGGCTGGAGAGTTGGGCAGAGAAAAACCTTATGAAATTCAACAAGGGCAAGTGTAGGGTACTGCATCTGGGGAGGAATAACCCCATGCATCAGTACAGGTTGGGGGCTGACCTCCTGGAGAGCAGCTGTGTGGAAAGGGACCTGGGAGTCCTGGTGGACAACAGGATGACCATGAGCCAGCAATGTGCCCTGGTGGCCAAGAAGGCCAATGGCATCCTGGGGTGCATCAAGAAGAGTGTGGCCAGCAGGTCGAGGGAGGTCATCTTCCCCCTCTACTCGTGCACACACCACGAGGCACCCTATGGTTTTACCTGTGTGACCACGGAGAGGACATGAGGAAGTGGGATGGACAACCCACCTCAACCCTACAGGCACGGGTACATGAGTTGCAAGGAAGAACAATCAGAAAAGGGGATCCCTCCAGGAAAAGTGCCCCTCCAGTTTCCAGTGGGCAGTTCCCCAGACAGAGTAGGAGGCCTGATCTTACCTCTGATCCTCTTGAAGGGAGTTCTAAGTCATTTCTGCAACAAGTGAGTAACGGATACTATGACCAGGATTAGAGGGGCCCTGCCTGCAGCCAGGTGGGGGAGAGGGACAACCGGGTTTATTGGACTGTGTGGATTTGATGGCCTGGTCCATCAGACCCCCGGGAGTATAAGGCTCTAGTGGTAGTGGATACCGATGCACAGTGTACCCTAATACCATGAAGCTATAGAGGGACAGAACCCATCTGTATTTCTGCAGTGACAGAGGGATCCCAAGAGTTGACTCTATTGGAAGCTGAAGTGAGCCTGACTGGGAACGAGTGGCAAAAGCATCCCATTGTGACTGGCCCAGAGACTCTGTGCATCCTTGGCATAGACTACCTCAGGAGAGGGTATTTCGAAGACCCTAAAGGGTACTGGTGGGCTTTTGGCATATCTGCCTTGGAGACGGAGGACATTAAAGAGCTGTCTAACTTGCCTGGTCTCTTGGAGGACCCTTCTGTTGTAGGGTTGTTGAGGATCAAAGAGCAAGTGCCGATCGCTACCACAATGGTGCATAGGTGGCAATGTCGCACTAACCGAGACTCTCAGATTCCCATCCATAAGCTGATTCGTCAACTAGAGACTCAAGGAGTGACCAGCAAGACCCGCTCACCCTTTAATAGTCCCATATGGTGACTTTCTTAGAAGAAAACAACTCTATTAATCATTTCTACTGTCAAGCAAAAAGATGTTCACATAAGAACATGCTGCTTTACTTTAAGATAGACAAGGACATGCAGGTGCTGTAATTTCTGGTGCCAAGTGGGAGCTGCCTACAAGCTCGTCCATTACAATTAGCTTGCTAAGTTTATCCTGTGGCCAAGGAATATGTACAGCACAACACAGGCTATGCTAAGCTATAAGTGCACACTTGTAGTACAGCACACTAAGTGCAGCACAGCACAGGCCTGGGCCTGGGTCTACTCAGGTTAACTGTTATGTAGATTGCTAACTCTTCAATGTACAGTAGTCTCCTGGTTAAGATCACTACAGGTGATCCCAGACTTAATCCCAGTATAGTGGTTTTGTATGTTATATTACTCTGATTATACTATAGTTGATGCATGACGTGTGGACATGACAGATGTTTCACCCCTTATCTATACACAGGGAAAAATTGCGCATACATTTTTCCACAAGGATTTCAGTTTTCTGATGCAATCCCTACCAAACTGGATACAGGGAAACAAAACATATACATCCATTTTCAGTAGCATATATGTGAGAATCATTAACTGGTACCATGTGCAAGTAATTATTGCCTCATTATTCCATTCCATTTCCACGACTGGAATTTAAACCAATCTGGACATTGATTTTCACACTCTGTGTGTTCAGGTGATTGATATTTTTATAGCAAGAAACCATTACTTTGGTAGTTTGCTATCTTGTTAGTCTCAACTGCTAACAGTTGCATTTGGGTACAAGCTCTGTCAATGCTAGTAACATTTCTCCAGTCTTAATATTTTTCCTTTACTTATGTTAAAGATTTTCATTGCTTTTGTTCACATTTTTTTCCCAATATGACATGATTAAAGCTTGATTTGAAAGAATCTCACAATGTGATTTTTCCTCTCAGTTACTCTCTCGGTTACATTGATTTTCACACAGCTGTTCATTTCAGGCTAGTACCATTTTCAATCGACAAATAACATACTCCCTTGAAATCAGAAACTTGTTAGCAAGACAGTATTATTCCTACCATCTTAAAACACAAACAATATTACTGGCTTATTGTAATAATTTCTTATAAACCTCAATGGTGGAAGCAGAGACGCTTCTTAGTTTCATGATCAAAGCTTCTCTTGTTTGGAAAAAGAGATGCCTTGAAACTGGATCCATTTTTCTTCCCTCAGTTTATCCCTAATTTTCTCATGTTTTTAAGGTCAGCCCTTAGCCATGGTGATTAATCTCTAAAGAAAGGTACCTATACCTTCTTTTTCATACATGCACATATGAGGATAAAATCAAAACAATTGTACTGAAGCCAAGCAACAATTAACAATAGCCATAGGGTTGAAATTGGATGACTTACTCCTCTGTCAAAGAAACCATGGAAGCACCTGAGAATGGTCACATAGGAATTAGGGCTTGTCCCCCCAAAAAAGGTGGCAGGATCAATAGCCCAACTGAAGTGCATCTATACCAATGCATGCAGCATGGGCAGCAAACAGGAGGAGCTGGAAGCTGTTGTGCAGCAGGAAAACTACTATATAGTTGCAATAGTGAGGGAATGAGACACGGACTCCTGCGCAGATGGTAAAGGGAGACCTTTATTTTCTCACAACACCTCTTCTTATACCTTCCAGACTGGTCACACGCGATGCACGCACCTCTTCTACTTCTCTGATTGGTTCTGTAGCACTTATCACGCAGCATTTCATTGGTTTGTAGCTAGACTGCTATTTCCTCTTTTGCAGCTTTTTCTTTATTCCTCAGCGTTCTAAATTCCTTCTTTTCTTGGCTTACCCTTTCAACAACCTTAGTTCACGGACGCGTTTATCAACTCAAGGTCACTGGCGTACTGATCTCCCACAATTCCCCCTTTTTTTGTTTCTATGAGCCAGACTGTCTTTATCGACTTACTTATCATTCTTTGCAAGCATTGCAATAAGCACAGCAGAATTATTAATAATACAAAGATCACAATCAACACGAGAATAGCTACTTTGATTAATTCTTTCATCCAGCCCCCTATGCCTAAGCTAGCTAACCACGATTCAAGTCCAATTGAGCTTGTTTTTAGTTTCCCCGATAATTCCTTCAAATTCTTAATTTGTTGAAATACGGTCTGGGAATTATCAGATAGATTCATACAGCACATGCCTTCAAACTCTTCACACCCATGTCCCTGGGCTAAGAGTAAGAAATCAATGGCAGCCCTATTTTGTAGAGTGGCATGCCTTATAGAGTCTGTGTCTGTTAAAAGTGCACTAAGCGCCGTAGACGTGGCATTATTTTGTTTTGCAAGCCAGCAACCTAGTCTATTTAAAGTGGTTAATGCTTTTGCTGCGGTAACGCCAGGTGTGAAAAAGGAAGCTAATATAGTTTTGTCAGCTTGCCAGAAATCAAGGTTATCATTACATCCTTCCTGATATTTATGGACCTCACGTTTATGTCTCTTGGAGAGCCGTGTCATGTTGAGTATCATAGATGTGTTTGGTGTCAACAGAGTAAGGCGCCCTAAGGTGCAAGGCCCTCCAGAGATATGAGAAGGGAGACCTTGCCATGCCCGATCACCACAGATTAAAAAAATTCCTGCAGGCAGCTTTATCGGAACGTTGCTAGATTTTGAGATATTAGTTGAAGTGTAATTGCACCAGACTGACTCATTCGGGTAAACGGCTAAGGTTGCATTAACATTTTGTGTTCGGGTGTCGTTGCTACCCATGTAATTGAACCGTATGCATGCAGGGGCGGTTATGCTCCCCAGAATATCTAGTTCTTGTGGTTCTAGGTAAGTCTGAGGCCCGTACGCAGTCCACCCATCCCAATTGTCCATTGCACTGCTTCCGTTCTTGACTCATAGGAATTGCGCCGTCGTCGGGGCAGTGTGATTGGTTACTTCTTCATAGTCTGCGTGGCTCAACGGGATGCCAACCAGACAGGTGGTAAAGGGATTCCTGGCACTCGCCATCGATAGACACATATGTTCCTGCCCCGTCATGTTGGCGAGAGTGACCCACATATTGGTTCGAGGTTGGACGGAGACCCAGGATTCACTGAGTCCAATGATGATGCTGAGGAGGAGGATTTTTCTAACCAGGGTCGAATTCCCTGCGCTGGTACCCATCGCGGTCCTTGACATGGTAATGGTCTTCCTTAACTCCTTAATCAAGTCCCAGTGAAAGGACGTCCATTCGTTTGGCCCCTCTTTCTGAACAGTCACCGGAAAAACAAACCCCGCAGCCTCCCCATCCTTCAGTGCTTCCTTACGAAGCTGCTCCCATCGGTCTCGGGGATCAAAAGTTAGCTCTAACATCACTGCAGCCCGCGATTCACTTGGCTGCATCAGACACGAGGGAGGACGCGGCGCGAGTTTCATTGGAGTGGAGCTTGGGGGGGGTGATCTCAGGCCCGCCCTCCTGTTTTCTTCGCTTGATACCTCATCTTCCTCCCCCAAGTCTATAAGAGTTTCTTTTTCTCGTGGTTTATTCACACTTGGCTTACTATCGCCTGCTTGCGTCGTCTGAGCGGCTGCGTTTTGCACTTTCTTCTCTGCCTGTCACGATCGCAAGGTCTCGCTTACCAGTCACCAAGTGGTCATGACTTCCGTGGCGGTGGTGTCCCCCCTGGACGCCGCCTCCCAAACCATCTCCCCTGCCTGTTCCCAAGTTTTCACATCGAATACCGCAGATGCTGTAGAGGGAGCCCCATTTTTTTGTAAAAACTTCAGCAATAGTTTTATCTTGTATGCGTCATACTTCACTCCCCTTTTCGCTAGGAGCTGCATGAACAACTTAACTATAGCCTCTTCCTCAGCTGATGTGTTAGCTCCCATGGTTACTGTCAGCTGCTCACCTGTTTCTTAAGGTGATGTCCCGGGATTAAAGCCGCGGTCCCGCCGTCAGCTTGACTCGTTCAGCTGGATTCCCTCCGGACGCTATTTGCAGCGCTGCCTTCTCCACGTCGGAGTCACCATTGGAGGGACTGAGACACGGACTCCTGCACAGATGGTAAAGGGAGACCTTTATTTTCTCACAACATCTCTTCTTATACCTTCCAGACTGGTCACACGCGATGCACGCACCTCTTCTACTTCTCTGATTGGTTCTGTAGCACTTATCACGCAGCATTTCATTGGTTTGTAGCTAGACTGCTATTTCCTCTTTTGCAGCTTTTTCTTTATTCCTCAGCGTTCTAAATTCCTTCTTTTCTTGGCTTACCCTTTCAACAACCTTAGTTCACGGACGTGTTTAGCAACTCAAGGTCACTGGTGTACTGATCTCCCACACAATAGTGGAAACATACAGCGTGACCTGGACAGGCTGGAGAGTTGGGCAGAGAAAAACCTGATGAAATTCAACAAGGGCAAGTGTATGGTACTGCATCTGGGGAGGAATAACCCCATGCATCAGTACAGGTTTGGGGCTGACCTCCTGGAGAGTGGCTGTGTGGAAAGGGACCTGGGAGACCTGGTGGACAACAGGATCACGGAATCACGGAATTTTCAGAGTTGGAAGGGACCTCTAGAGATCATCTAGTCCAACTCCCCTGCTAAAGCAGGATTGCCTAGAGCACATTACTCAGGACTGCATCCAGGCGGGTCTTGAAAATCTCCAGAGAAGGGGACTCCACAACCTCCCTGGGCAGCCTGTTCCAGTGCTCTGTCACACGAACAGTAAAGAACTTTTTCCATGTATTTGAATGGAACTTCCTATGTTCCAGCTTGTGCCCATTGCCCCTTGTCCTGTCACTGGTAACCACTTAAAAGGGTCTTGCTCCATCCTCCTTCAGCCCACCCTTTAGATACTTGTATGCCAAAATAAGGTCTCCCCTCAGCCTTCTCTTCTCCAGGCAAAAGAGTCCCAGCCCTCTCAGCCTTTCCTCATAAGGGAGATGCTCCAATCCGTCAATCATCTTAGTTGCCCTACGCTGGACTCTCTCCAGTAGTTCCCTGTCTCTCTGGAACTGGGGAGCCCAGAACTGGACACAGTATTCCAGTTGTGGCTTCACCAGTGCAGATTAGAGGGGGAGAATGACCTCTCTCGACCTGCTCGCCACACTCTTCCCTATGCAGCCCAGGATTCCATTGGCCTTCCTGGTGACAAGGGCACATTGCTGGGTCATGGACAATTTACTATCTACCAGGACCCCCAGACCCTTCTCCTCAGAACTACTTCCCAGCAGGTCCACCCCTAACCTGTATTGGTGCCTAGCATTCTTCCTCCCCAGGTGCAGGACCCTGCACTTGCCCTTGTTGAACCTCATTAGGTTCTTCTCTGCCCCACTCTCCAGCCTGTCCAGGTCACGCTGGATGGCAACGCGGCCCTCTGGAGTGTCAGCCACCCCTCCCCGTTTGGTATCATCAGCAAACTTGCTGAGGATACACTCTGTCCCCTCATCCAGGTCATTGATGAATATATTGAACAAGACTGGACCGAGTATTGACCCCTGGGGGACACCACTGGTTACAGGCCTCCAACTTGACACTGCTCCATTAATCACAACCCTCTGAGTTCTGTCACACAGCCAGCTCTCAATCCACCTCGCTGTCACCTCATCTAGCCCACACTTCCTCAGCTTCCTAATGAGGATGATATGGGAGACAGTGTCAAAAGCCTAGCTGAAGTCAAGGTAGATGACATCTACTGCTCTCCCCTCATCCAGCCAACCAGTTATAACATCATAGAAGGCTATCAGATTGGTCAAGCATGATTTACCCTTGGTAAATCCGTGTTGACCACTTCCAATAACTTCCTGTTCCTTAACGTGTTTGGAGATGACATCCAGAATGAGTCGCTGCATTACCTTCCCAGGGACAGAGGTGAGACTAACTGGCCTGTAGTTCCCCGTGTCCTCCTTCTTGCCTTTTTTGAAGATTGGAGTGATGTCAGTCTTCCTCCAGTCCTCTGGCACCTATCCTGTTCCCCATGGATGGCCATGAGCCAGCAATGTGCCCTGGTGGCCATGAAGGCCAATGGCATCCTGGGGTGCATCAAGAAGAGTGTGGCCAGCAGGTCGAGGGAGGTCATCCTCCCCCTCTACTCTGCCCTGGTGAGGCTGCATCTGGAGTACTGTGTCCAGTTCTGGGCTCCCCGGTCCAAGAAGGACAGGGAACTGCTGGAGAGGGTCCAGCAAAGGGCTACTAAGATGGTTAGGGGATCAGAACATCTTTCTTATGAGGAAAGGCTCAGGGACTTGGGTCTTTTTAGTCTAGAGAAAAGAAGACTGAGGGGGGATCTAATCAATACTTATAAATACTTAAGGGGAGGGTGCCAGGTAGATGGGAACAGTCTTTTTTCAGTGGTGCCCCGTGATAGGACAAGAGGTAATGGGCACAAACTTGAGCACAGGAAGTTCCATCTTAACATGAGGAGGGACTTCTTTACTCTGAAGGTGGCAGAGCACTGGAACAGGCTGCCCAGAGAGGTTGTGGAGTCTCCCACACTGGAGACATTCAAAACCCACTTGCACGCTGTCCTGTGCAACCTGCTGTAGGTGTCTCTGCTGTGGCAGGGGGGTTGGACTAGATGATCTCCAGAGGTCTCTTCCAAACCTGACCATTCTGTGATTCTGTTTGGTCCCTCAGGACCTATTTACTTAATATAATACTTGGGAGTTTTAGTATTACAAAGATAAAGACAACATTTAATACTCACATAAAAGACAACAAAAAGCGAACAATATTATTATTAAGATCATTGTAAGCTTTTGTGCCCAGTGAGCAATATTAGGAAACCACAATATAAGCCAATTCAAAGCATCAAAATTTTGCTCTTGTTCTACTTCATGTAGGACTTGCAAATGAGTTCTCATTTGTTCAATATCTGTCTTTATTCATTGATTTTGATTGACAGAAAAGCAGCAGCCAGTATTAATTAAAGCACATACTCCACCGTGTGCTGCTAAAATGTAATTTAAGGCCAGTCGGTTCTGAATAACTATTTGTGATGGCGTATTTTTATGAATTCGGTGTTTCTGTTGTAGGATCAGTTTTTGCCATCTGGTCCCTTTTTTACGTGGGACTGATGAATCCAGGAACTTTTACCCTCCACCTTTACAACAGAAAAAGAGGTGGTTAATACAAGATAGGTTTCTTCCCGTTTTGGAGACAATCCATTTTTCCATTTATGTATTTTTATCCATACTTTATCCCCTGGGGAAAAGATATGTAATGATCCGTCTCGTGGTACTGGCTGTGCCAATTGGGCCTGATTCTTATTTTGTTTCATAGTTTGTTGAATATTTAAGATATATTGAGTTACTTTTCATCTCTGACTAATAGGTTTGAAGAGACCTTTTATTTGTTCTTTGTTTGAAATGTGTGTCCTCACTGAGGTTATAAAACCTCATTGTTTCCATATTTTGCCTGTGCTGTGTCAGGCTTCGAAGGCAGATCGAGAGTGTGTGTAGATGTTAACTGTTTTCTCTGCTTAGTTTACAAGCCTAGGTTAGGGCAATTAATTCAGCTGATTGAGCACTTAGTCTGGGGCTAAGTGGCTCACCTATTAACACTTTGTTTTCCATAGTAACCGCAAAGCCTGTGACGCTGTTGTGGTTTGGGCTGGACTGGCCACTGAAACGAATGACAGATGCTCTCTGACCTCTCTCCTTTCAGAGGAGAGGAGAGAGAATGAGAAGAATATAGAACTATGAGTTGAAAAAGAAACTAACCTACTTTAATGAAATATTACTAGTAAAATAATAAGAAGAAAAGATAAGAATATGAATAAGAAAATATTGAAATATATACAATATATTCAAAACCAGTATAGAGCTCCCAGGATGATGATCACATCACTGGCAGGCACTGGGGAAGTCCCAGATGGGACTCAGCAATGGACAGGAACTGGATTCCAGATCTGGATTCAGGAATGAATGGATCGGGATCAAAGGCAGATGAACAGACAAGAGTCCTCCTCAGATGCCGGCCATTGAAAAAAGATGGCTGACCCTTTGATCCCTCAGCTTTTATACTGAGCATGAGGCAGATGGGATGGAATACCCTGTTGGTCAGTTTTGGGTCACCTGTCCTGTCCGCTCCTCCCCACAGGTGCGACCCCTCTATGCTTTTCTGCTTCTGACCCTCCAATGGGGCATATAACAAAGTTAGCTGGCCTTGGTTGTTATAGCAGTAATAGAAGCAGGACCCTCTCTGCATACCATTCCTTGGTATTAATTATAAACATCAGGGCTTATCTCTGCTAGAAGCTGACAGTGTCTGAAAAATATACCATTAATTTCAGAGAGTTCAGTTAGTTAGAAGAGGCTTAGCTGAAAAGTAAAATTACTGAAAAGAAAATTTGTTCTGTTTTACCTCAAACCAGGACACTTTGCATCCCCAATTCCAAAATTCTAGGGGTTGACCTCAGGTCTCCCCTGGTGTTTATTGCCAGAGGCCCCAGGTAGGACCATTGTCCCCAACTGCAGTGTAGAGCACATTTTTAATGTGCCGTCCTGTTCGGACTGGTCCAAGGGCTACTACATGCACAATCTCTTGTTTAATTTGCTCAAAGGCTTGTCTTTGCTCAGGGGCCCACGTAAAATCATTTTTCTTTCAAGTCACTTCATAGAGAGGTTTCACAATCTGACTATAACCTGGAATACATATTCTCCGGAAACCCACAACACCTAAGAAGGCTTGTGTTTCCTTTTTGTTAGTAGGTGGGGACATAGATGTTATTTTGTTAATCACGTCCATTGGGATTTGGCGACACCCATCTTGCCACTAAATTCCCCAAAACTGGATCTCTTGTGCAGGGCCCTTGACCTTACCTCTTTTTACAGCAAAACCTGCTTTCAGAAGTGTCTTGATTATTTTCTTACCTGTCTTGAAAACTTCTGCTGTGTTACCCCACACAATGATGTCATGGATGTATTGTAGGTGTTCTGGAGCTCCACCCTTCTCCAGTGCACTCTGGACCAGTCCATGGCAAACAGTAGGGCTGTGTTTCCACCCCTGGGGCAGTCGATTCCAGGTGTACTGGATGCCTTTCCAGATAAAAGCAAACTGTGGCCTGCACTCTGCTGCTAAAGGAATAGAGAAAAAGGCATGAGCAATGTCAATTGTAGCATACCACTTGGCTGCCTTTGACTCCAGTTCATACTGAAGTTCTAGCATGTCTGTCACAGCAGCGCTCAGTGGTGGTGTGACTTCATTCAGGCCACGATAGTCTACTGTTAGTCTCCAGTCCCCATCAGACTTTCGCACTGGCCATATAGGTCCCACAACTGGCAGATGAGTTCCTACCTGGACCGGAGAATCGCTCACCATAGACTGGAGCGGCCATCCTCCTGTAAAAATTCTTTCTTCTATCTGTTTTACCCTGCAACTCATGTACTCATGCCTGTAGGGCCGAGTTTGGTTGTCCATCCCACTTCCTTTCTGTGGTCGTGGAGGCAATACCACAGGATATCTCCTGCCATGTTCTGTCTCTCTTGAGCCGGTCTCGTAGGAGGGTGTCTTCTAATGGCTGTAATGTGGGTCCATGCAGGGTAAGAGTGGGATCTTTCCTCTATCCTGGACAGTTTATCAAACAGTTTATCAAACAATTTCTCATTTTTCTCAGCCATTTTCTTGGTCATTTTTTCGGTCTTTTTTTCCATGGCTGCCACAGTGAGGGGACGAGAGAAACTGCCTTCATACTGTCGTATTCTGTTTAGCCACTTCATTTACAGTTGATGTGTCGGTATCAGATCCTCCCCAGACCAGTATTGACAATGTGTGGGAATACATCAGTGGTGCACTCCGCATAAACTTCTGCAACATAGGTTGTTTGCATGGCATTTCATCAGGGTCTATGTTCACTCACCAGTCACCATAAATCACCTCTTGCACAGCCAATTCTCTCAGGTACTTAATACCTTTTTCCATGTTGGTCCATTTCTTGGACAGCATTCGATATCATCCTTAAAGGGATACCTGCGCTTTATGGCTGACACCAGTCTCCTCCAGAGACTGAGAGTGCTTGTCTTTCTCCCAATCCCTTCATCGATACCTCCATCCTTGGCCAGGTTTCCCAGTTGCCTAGCTTCTCTGCCATCTACATCTATGGTATCAGCCCCACTATCCCAGCATCAGAGCAACCAGGAGATGAGTGTTTCACCTTCATGATGGCTAATGTACTTTCTCATATTTCACAAGTCCTTCATAGAGAAGGATTGAACAATTACTTCTGTGTCTGATTCCTCCTCCTGCGCTGATGCTGCCCGAGAAGGACTGTCTCACTGATCTGCTTGAGAAGGACCCTTTCCTGGATCTGCTTGAGAAGGACCCTCTCCTGTATCTTCGTCAGAAGAATTCTCTCCCACGCTATCTGGCTTGATCTGGTCTTTGTCATAAGGGGCAGGGGAATGAGCTGACCTCTTTTTTTTGCTTCCTGGTCACCAGGGCGACTTGTACCGGTACTGATGGAGTTGGAGTAGCAGCGGTACTCATCAGAGCAGCTGGAGTAGTGACGGTGCTCATTGTCGAGGGTGGAATAGTGGCAGTGGTCGTTGTCAGAGTTGAAGTAGTGGTGGTGTTCATTGTCAAAGCTGGAGTAGCTCGTGCCGGTACATGTGTTGGAGTGGCTTGTTCCGGTACAGGTGGCAGAGTGGGAGTAGCAGCAGTGTATGTCTCTACACCTACTTCTGTACTGATATTTAATAAGAAACCACCCCTGCAACACATTCAGGAGAATCAACAATAAAATCATGATTTTAAGAAAGCAACGATCATTTCTGAAATCCTAAAGGTTTCCATCCCATTTAGGTAATATGAAGAGCCGTCAATGTATAGAATCAAAGATGGATTTGCAAGAGGTGTATCTTGGTAGTCTTCTCTTACTTTTCCAGATTCTTATATGACTTCTGTACAGTCTTGATGTGGAAGTCCTTCATGGAGTAGTGGAAGTAAGGAAGCTGGATTTAAAGTGTTGCAATGTTTCAGTGTAATGTTTGTTGTGAGCTGTTAAGAGTGTTACTTCATATTTATGAAGGCATTTAGGGGACAAGGCTTGAGTCACGTGATTTGTCAAGACTGTTTCAACTTCATGGCATACTTGAACTTCTAGGGGGTGTCCTAGGACTATATTTTTCTCTTTTGTCTGTTAAAGTAGCGGTGGCAGCCACAGCACACATGCAAGGGATACATCCTCATATGTCTGGATCTAATTGCATAAAGTAATATGCTACAGGCCTTGGTTGCACTGGCCTTCCCCCTCCCCGCCCCCCCCATTCTTGTGTCAGTACCCCAGAGGCGGTTCCTTCTCTTTCATGTATGTATAAGGTAAAATGTTTATCATCATTTGGAAGGCCAAGTGTGGGGGCCATCAATAAGGCTCTAAGTTTTTCAAAGGCAGTCATCCGGTCCACATTCCATTGCAAGGGTTTGGCTTGATCCTGATGTATACTGTTGAGTAGTGGCTTTGCTAATTCCCCAAAAGCAGTAATCCATGGTCTACAAAATCCTACAGCTCCTAAAAAGGCTTGCATCTGTTTTTTTTAGTTTGTGGCTGGGGTATAGTTTGGATTGCTTAGATGTGATCCTGAGATAAAAGTTGAGTTCCTTCTTCTAAGATATATCCCAAATACTCCACTTTTGCTTTACAAAATTGGAGTTCATAAGGAGAAACTTTGTGACCTTTATCAGCCAATGCAGTCAATAGCACTAGAGTATCGACTTTACATGAGTGGGAGTTGGGATTAGCTATAAGTAAATCATCAACATATTGTACTAGTACAGATTGCCCTGGAAGTTTTATATATTGTAAATCTTTGACCAATATCTGCGAAAAAATAGTCAGCAATCCTGCAAATCCTTAAGGTAATCGGGTCCAAGTAAGTTGCCCTGACATCCAAGTAAAGGCAAAAATATCTTGGGAATCCGGGTGAATAGGGATGCAAAAAAATGCTGTGCATAAATCAATCAAAAAATAAAATTTAGAATTTGGGGAGATTAAGGTGATAATAGCTGATGGATTGATCACTATTGGGTGGGGTATTTTTTCCCACTCATTGATGGCTTTTAGATCCTGTGTGACTCGGTAGAGAGGTTTCCCATCTGGACCTGGTTTAGGTTATTTAATGGGTAGAATGGGGATGTTACATTGTGTCCTGATTCCGGCAGGTACAGTGTTAAGATAATGAGAGATCTGACCTTAGTGCTTTAAAATGCATTTGTTATATGCCTTTATTATATTAGTTAAATAGTACCTGGTCACAATGTTGCTTTGTTTGTTTGCATGGTTATGTTTATGTAAATTCCTATATGGTCTATGTACTCCCCTCGATGCTGTTTATCACCTCTGGGAGAGGGATCAGGATTATCATTTTGCTGTCCTGTGTAATACCAACTTATGATATGATAACATCACTGTTTACACAGTTATGTCAGTACGTTAATGCAGCATTGCTGTCCTGCCCGTACCTTTGGCGCCATCTCTTGCCATTTATTAATAATCACACCCAATCTGAGTGGGATACTTTCCCCATCACTTTCAACTCCCTTTTCTCCTTCAGGTCAGGTACAACAGCTTTTGAGAATTTTGAATATCCTTGGAATGTTCAAACAAGCATGGTCCTATTGCTATGTCTCCTGAATGTGATTCAGGTCTTGTTTAGGGTTAAACAACTGTTTAAGACTACCACCCAGAGATCTGCCCCGAGGCTGGATAGTCAGGGGTGGCATGGCATGTGGGAGAATATGAGCAGGTATCTAGAGAACTTCTCACCTCCAATGGCTTGGGACTTCACCCTTGAACAACTACAGGACCCTGATAAAAGTGATAGAATGTTTGAAAGGAAAATGCTGTGGCTATTCCAGAGAGTCACAACTCACTGCACTGCACTGGGCCCTGGCCAGTATCTACCAAACACTGCTCAAAGCACCCTCAGGGGAAAGAGAGGGAAACCAGACCGACAGGCACTGCAACTATTCCAATCACTGAGGCAGGCACTGCAGCTACTCCAACCCCTGCTCCAACCCCTGCATCAGGCACTATGGCTACTCAAAACCCAGTGGCAGGCACTGCAGCTGAACCAGACAACAACCCATGCCGGTATCAGTTGGTCCTATACAGAAGAAGAAATACACCAAGAAATCAGTTTGCTTAGTAAGGGATGACGATGAACCAGGGCCATCACAAGAACAGGAGGAAGAGGAAGAGGCAGAACCAGAAATAATCACCTGATCCCTGTCCCTGAGTGAGCTGCAAGATATGTGAAAAGATTTCAGCCAACTTCCAGGGGAGCATGTTGTCACCTGGCTACTCCGATGCTGGGATAATGGGGCCAGTAGCTTGGAATTAGAGGGCAGGGAAGCCAAGCAGCTGGGATCCCTGTCTAGGGAAGGGGGCATTGACAAGGCGATTGGGAAGAAGACAAGCCCTCAGCCTCTGGAGGCGACTCCTGTCAGGTGTTAGGGAAAAATACCCCTTCAGTGAAAATGTTGTATCTCGTCCAAGCAAGTGGACCACCATGGAAAAAGGTATCCAGTACCTGAGGGAATTAGCTGTGTGGGAGATGATTTATTAAGACCTGGACAATGCACAGTTACCCACAGATCCTGATGAAGTCCAATGCACAAGGCCCATGTGGCAGAAGTTTGTATGGAGCGCACCATTGTCGTATGCCAGCTCCTTGGCAGTGATGGAATGGAAAGGCAAAGAGGGACCAACAGTGGATGAGGTGGCTGGCTGACTCCAGCCATACGAAGAAAGTCTCTCTTCCCCCCTCGTCTTGGCTGTGGAGAAACTGTCCTGGAAAATCCAGCAACTTAAAGAGAATATGTCCTATTCCCTGCCTGTAAAGGCCAGCATCTCAGCAGGCATTTCTCTACTCGAGAGGGAGAATACAGGGGGCACACACCATGAGGCACCCTGTGGTTTTACCTGCGTGACCATGGAGAGGACATGAGGAAGTGGAATGGACAACCTACCCCGACCCAAAGGCATGAATATGTGATTTGCAAGGAAGAACAATCAGAAAAGGGGATCCCTCCAGGAAAAGTGCTTCTCCACTTTCCAGCGGGCAGCTCCCCAGACAGAGTAGAAGGTCTGATCTTACTTCTGATTCTCTTGAAGGGAGTTCTAAGTCATATCTGCAACAAGTGAGTAAAGGATACTATGACCAGGATTAGAGGGGCCCTGCCTCCAGCCAGGTGGGGGAAAGGGACAACCAAGTTTATTGGACTGTGTGGATTTGATGGTCTGGCACATCAGACCCCCAGGAGTATAAGGCTCTAGTGGACACCGGTGCACAATGTACCTTAATACCATCAAGTTACAGAGGGACAGAACCCATTTGTATTTCTGGAGTGACAGGGGGATCCCAAGAGTTGACTGTATTGGAAGCTGAAGTGAGCCTAACTGGGAATGAGTGGCAAAAGCACCCCACACCCCATTGTGAATGGCCCAGAGACTCTGTGCATCCTTGGCATAGACTACCTCAGGAGAGGGTATTTCAAGGACTCAAAAGGGTTCAAATCCTTCTGAAAGCCAGTTTTGCCATAAAATGAAGTAAGGTCAAGGGACCCGCACAGGAGATCCAGATTTCAAGAATAAAATGGCAAGATGGACGCCGTCATATCCCAATGGATGTGATCAACAAAATAGCAGCTATGTCTCCACCGCCTAGTTCAAAGGAAACACAGGCTTTCTTAGGTGTTGTGGGTTTTTGGAGGATGCATATTCCAGATTACAGTCTGATTGTAAGCCCTCTATATCAAGTGACCTGGAAAAAGAACGATTTTAAATGGGGCCCTGAACAATGACAAGCCTTTGAACAAATTAAGCAGGAAATAGTTCATGCAGTAGCCCTGGGGCCAGTCCAGGCAGGACAAGATGTTAAAAATGTGCTCCACACTGCAGCCGGGGAGAATGGCCCTACCTGGAGCCTCTGGCAGAAAGCACCAGGGGAGACTCGAGGTCGACCCCTGGGGTTTTGGAGTCGGGGATACAGAGGATCTGAAGCCCGCTATACTCCAACTGAAAAAGAGATATTGGCAGCATATGAAGGAGTTTGAGCTGCTTCAGAAGTGGTTGGTATGAAAGCACAGCTCCTCTTAGCACCTCTACTGCTGGTGCTGGGCTGGAAGTTCAAAGAAAGGGTCCCCTCTACACTTCATGCAACTGATGCTATGTGGAGGAAGTGGATTGCACTGATCACACAGCGAACTCAAATGGGAAACCTCAGTCACCCAGGAATTCTGGAAGTGATCATGGACTGGCCAGAAGGATTTCAGAATATCAGCAGAGGAGGTGACGTGTGCGGAAGAGGCCCCACTATATAATAAACTACCAGAAAAAAAAACACCACAACCCTGAGTGAATTGCGAGATTTGCGAAAAGATTTCATCTGTCAACCAGGTGAGCAAATTATCAGCTGGTTGCTCCAGTGCTGGGATATTGGGGCCAATAGTCAGGAATTAGAGAGTAAGAAAGCACGGCAGCTGGGATCCCGTTATAGGGATAAGGTATTGTGGTTTGGGCCACACTGGCTACTGAAACGAATGACAGATGCTCTCCCCAACCTCTCCCTTCAGCATGAGAAGGGTGAGAGAGACAGATACTTACGAGTTTAAAAGAAAATAAACTACTATAACAAAATATTAATAATATAATAATAAAAAGAAAAGATAATAATATAAAAAAATAAAATAATGAAATATATACAATATATTCAAAACCAGTATAGAGCTCCCAGGATGATGATCACATCACTGGCAGGCACTGGGGAAGTCCCAGACTGGACGGGAACTGGATTCCAGATCTGGATTCAGGATTGCATGGATCAGCATCAAAGGCAGACGAACAGACAGAGTCCTCCTCAGACGCTGGCCATTGAAAAAAGATGGCTGACCCTTTGATCCCTCAGCTTTTATACTGAGCATGAGGCAGATGGGATGGAATACCCTGTTGGTCAGTTTTGGGTTACCTGTTCTGTCCACAGGTGCGACCTCTCTATGCTTTTCTGCTTCTGACCCTCCAATGGGGCATATAACAAAGTTAGCTGGCCTCGGTTGTTATAGCAGTAATAGAAGCAGGACCCTCTCTGCATACCATTCCTTGGTATTAATTATAAACATCAGGGCTTATCTCTGCTAGAAGCTGACAGTGTCTGAAAAATATACCATCAATTTCAGAGAGTTCAGTTAGTTAGAAGAGGCTTAGCTGAAAAGTAAAATTACTGAAAAGAAAATTTGTTCTGTTTTACCTCAAACCAGGACATAAAGCCATTGACAAAGGGATTGGAAAAGGGGCAACGGTCCTCAGCCTCTGGTGGTGCCTCCTGTCAAGTGTGAAGGAAAGGTATCCCTTCAAGGAAGATCATGTAAATTACCGAGGCAGGTGGATGACTATTGAGGAAGGTATCCAGTATCTGAGGGGATTAGCTGTGATGGAGGTGATCAGCAACCTCATAGAAACCTGGGCCAAAGAGCATGGCATTGAGTGGGTATATCACATCCCCTATCATGCACCAGCCTCAGGGAAGATGGAACGATACAATGGACTGCTAAAAACTACACTGAGAGCTATGGGTGGTAGGACCTTCAAACATTGGGGGACACATTTAGCAAAAGCTACTTGATTAGTCAACACCAGGGGATCTACCAATTGAGCTGGCCCTGCCCAATCAAAACTTCCACGTACTGAAGAAGGGGATAAAGTCCCCGTACTGCACATGAAGAATATGTTAGGGAAGACAGTCTGGGTTAGCCCTGCCTCAGGTAAAGGCAAACCCATCCATGGGATTGCTTTTGCTCAAAGACCTGGGTGCACTTGGTGGGTGATGCAGAAGGATGGTGAGGTTCGATGTGTACCTCATGGGGATCTGATTTTGGGTGAGAATAGCCAATGAATCAAATTGTATGATGTTAAGTGCTAAATAACCCTGTCACTGTATGTCATCATTGCTGTAATTACTATATGTCATATCAATGTTACTGCAGTAAGAATCACCCAATCTAATGAGAGATGGACTTTCAAGAAACCGAGTAAAGTGCAGCGGTGATGGGATCAGAACTGACTTCAGCAGCTGGCACCCAGCAACTTCCTCAAGATCGACATCTTCAACCCATGGATCGTGAGCATGGGCCGCACCAGATACGACAGCTGCCAGCTCCGGACACAGCATGCAACAGTCCAGCAAAGCACACCATCTCTCCTGCCCTAGGAGACTGTTCTAACAGATGGATGCCAAAGCCATGGATTAAATGAACTCAACGGACATCCTAGGGGGATGGCCTATAGACTAAGGGAATGATATCTGTATGTATTTATATGTACATATATATATCAAAGACAGGGAAAAGTGGTGGTGATTAATTGGAAACTGTAAGATCTGGGCATGATGTAGATGGTATAGAATAAGGGGTGGATAATGTCCTGGTTCTGACGGGGATAGTGTTAATTTTCAGAAGGAGCTGCGATGGGGCACAGTCTGGACATGGCTCACCCAAAGTAGCCAGATGAGTATTCCATACTGCCATGCCCAGTATATAGCCAGGGAGCTGGCCAGAGAAGGAGGCAGAAATCCCCGCTTGGAGGTGGGCTAGGTTTCTGGTTCCATTTGGTGAGTGGTGGTACATTAATCGTTTTGTGTATTCCTCTATCATTAGTATTGCTGTTTGTTTCCTCTTTCCTTCACTGTTCTGTTAAACTGCCTTTATCTTAACCCACAACTTTTGCCATTTTCTTACAATTCTCCCCCTATCCTGCTGCTGGCGAAAAGACCACGTGGTTCTTTGTTGCTGGCTGGGAATAAACCATGACAGTGACCCAACTAGGGAAGGCACCCAGATGGACCTGTTGTTTGCGAACAGAGAAGGACTTGTGGGTGATGCAATGGTTGGAAGCTGTCTTGGGCGTAGCCATCATGAAATGATAGAGTTTTCGATGCTTGGAGAAGTAAGAAGGGGAGTTAGCAGAACTGCCACCTTGGACTTCCTAAGGGCAAACTTTGGACTGTTTAGGAGTCTGGTTGACAGTCCCCTGGGAGGCAGTCCTGAAGGGCAAAGTAGTCCAGGAAGGCTGGACATTCTTCAAGAAGGAAATCTTAAAGGTGCAGGAGCAGGCCGTCTGTATGTGCTGAAAGACGAGCCGGCGGGGAAGAAGACCGGCCTGGCTGAACAGAGAGCTTTAGCTTGGAACTCATGGGAAAAAAATGTTTATGACCTTTGGAAGAAGGGGCAGGCAACTCAGGAGGACTACAAGGATGCCATGATGTTACGCAGGGAGAAAATTAGAAGGGTCAAAGCCCATTTATCAGCAGTCCTGGCTAACCGGGAAGGTCCCAGTTGACTAGAGGTTAGCAAATGTGATGCCCATCTACAAGAAGGGCCAGAAGGAGGGTCTGGGGAACCACAGGCCTGTCAGTCTGACCTCGATGCTGGGGAAGGTTATGGAGCAGATCATCTTGTACGGCATGTACAGGACAACCAGGTGATCAGGCCCAGTCAGCACGCGTTTATGAAATGCAGGTCCCGCTTGACTAACCTGATCTCCTTCTATGACAAGGTGACTTGCTTAGTGGATGAGGGAAATGCTGTGGATGTTGTTTACCTGGACTTTAGTAAAGCCTTTGACACCGTTTCCCACAGCATTCTCCTGGAGAAACTGGCTGCTCATGGCTTCGAATGGTGTACTCTTTGCTGGGTAAAAAGCTGCCTGGATGGCTGGGCCCAAAAAGTGGTGGTGAATGGAGTTAAATCCAATTGGCAGCCGGTCACAAGTAGTGTTCCCCAGAGCACAGTATTGGGGCCAGTTCTCTTTAATATCTTTATCAATGATCTGGATGATGGGATCAAGTGCACCCTCAGTAAGTTTGCAGACGACACCATGTTGGGTGGGCGTGTTCATCTGCTTGAGGATAGGAAGGCTCTACAGAGGGATCTGGACAGGCTGGATCGATGGGCTGAGGCCAATGGTATGAGGTTCAACAAGGCCAAGTGCCGGGTCCTGCACTTGGGTCACAACAACCCCATGCAGCACTACAGGATTGGGGAGGAGTGGCTGGAAAGCTGCCCAGAGGAAAAGGACCTGGGGGTGTTGGTTGACAGCCAGATGATTATGAGCCAGCAGTGTGCCCTGGTGGCCAAGAATGCTAACAGCATCCTGGCTTGTATCAGGAATAGCGTGGTGAGCAGGACTAGGGAATTTATTGTTCCCCTGTACTCGGCACTGGTGAGGCCAGACCTCAAATACTGTGTTCAGTTTTGGGCCCTCACTACAAGAAAGACATTAAGGTGCTGAAGTGCATCGAAAGAAGAGCAATGAAGCTGGTGAAGGGCCTAGAGAACAAGTCTTATGAGGAGCAGCTGAGGGAACTGGGGTTGTTTAGCCTGGAGAAAAGGAGGCTCAGGGGAGACCTTATCACTCTCCACAACTACCTGAAAGGAGGTTGTAGCGAGGTGGGGGTCAGTCTCTTCTCCCAAGTAACAAGTGGTAGGACAAGAGGAAATGGCCTCAAGTTACACCAGGGGAGGTTTAGATTGGACATTAGGAAGAATTTCTTCACAGAAAGGGTTGTCAAGCATTGGAACAGGCTGCCCAGGGAAGTGGTTGAGTCATCATCTCTGGAGGTATTTAAAAGACATGTAGATGTAGTACTCAGGGACATGGTTTAGTGGTGGACTTGGCAGTGTTAGGTTTGCGGTTGGAGTCGATGATCTTAAAGGTCTTTTCCAACCTAAACGATTCTCTGATTCTGTGTTTCTATTTCTAAGATTACTCAGGGTTACATCCATCAACCATTTCTTTCCATTATTTTTTTTTCTTTTTATCAGAGATTTTACTACATCTTCAGACATTTTCTAGCTGCTTTTGGTTTTTTATAATAGTGTTATCAAAGATGTTGGTTCTACTTTTCTCAGGGTTTCAGGACAATAAGAGATATGGTATATCCAGTCAATTCCATGTTCAGCTGCCCATAATTTTATCATTTCATATCTGAAATGAGAGCCATTCTCAGACTAAGTTCTTTCAGGTGTACTATGTCTCCACAAAATTTGTTTTTTCAAGACCTACTATTGTGCTTTAAGGCAGTGTCATGGGCTACTGGATAAGTCTTCAGCGAGCTTATAGTAATTTCTACCATGGTAAGGATATATAAGTGCCCCTACTAGTTCTGCACAGAGGTCCAATGTAGTCTACTTTCCATGCATATCTAGTTTAAATGTCATCTTTCATGATTTGATATATTTTGTTGTTCAGCTTTTTTCACTAATGTATAAATTTCAGTCCTTTGTTATTTGTATAATGACATCTTTAGACAAGTCCACCCCTCAGTGTCTTGCCCAGTGATAGGTGGCATCTCATCCTGGATGTCCTGATGGTTCGTGAGCCCATCTAGCTACAAATAGTTCCCTTTTATGTTCCCAGTTCAGGTATTTGTTGATTGTGGCAATCCAAGCAGCTCAGGCTTCTTGATGGTTGTTGATTTGTTCTTTGGTGGCTCTTCCATTTGGGACATTGACGTGTTGTACCCACACATCGAGGTTTTCTAAATCCTGTGCAATGTTTTTCCACAAGTTAGTGATCCAAATAGACTGTTTCCCAGAGGGTGTTGGCCACCATACAAGAGTCAGTATACAGGTATAACTTCAGCCATTTCCTCTGCAATGCTGTATCGGTAGCTAGTCTTATATCTTAGACTTAGACAAATTGATTTGATTGTCTTTCACAGAATCACAGAATGGTCAGGGTTGGAAGGGACCTCTGGAGATCATCTAGTCCAACCCCCCTGCCACAGCAGGGTTACCTACAGCAGGTTGCACAGGACAGCATCCAGGCAGGTTTTGAATTTCTCCAATGTGGGAGACTCCACAACCTCTCTGGGCAACCTGTTCCAGTGCTCTGTCACCCTCAAAGTAAAGAAGTCCCTCCTCATGTTTAGATGGAACTTCCTATGTTCACTATGTTCACTATGTTCACATATGTTCCTATGTTCACCTTCATCTGTTTTTAATCACCTGTTAGACAGAATTCCAAACAGCAGCTTTCCATCTTCTCCAATTGCCAATACTCTAATAGGAACTGTCAGTGAACAAGGCATATTGTCAGTTGGATAGTTTGTCATATTCCAGGGCTTTTTGAGGAGGCCCCCAAAATCATGGTTTTCAGGCTATTCCATCAACTCTTCTACCAGGCCTGGACATCCCTGTTTCCCCATTTGAGCTTATTGGGTGATCAGAGCTGTCCATTTACTCCAAGTACCCCTCGACTCATGACATGACAAGTGCATTTCTCCTTTCAGCATCCAGTGAAGTGCCAGCAGTTAGGGGCCAGTAGTTGTGATTCTGTTCCCACCACTTTAGATGCTGCCCGAATTCCGTCATAGGCAGCTAATATTTCCTTTTCTGTCGGGGTATAGTTCTCAGATCCTCAGTAGCCTCAGTTCCAGAATTCAAGGGGTCTTCCTCCTTTCTCCTGGTGCTTTATTTCATAAACTCCAGTGGATCGATTGGTCCCCTGCTGATGTGTGTAGCATGTTTCGGACATTTGGATTAATTACAATGGGGTCCAGGGTAACTGCACATGTTACTTATTGTTTTACCTGGTCAAAGGCTTGATGTTGCTCAGGTTCCCACTCAAATGAATCCTTTTTCCTGAACAGGAGGTTCATGAGCTGACTGTATCTGGAAATGGGCATCTGCCAAAATCCCACCATTCCAAGAAAAACTTCGTTTTCCTTTTTATTGATCGGTGGTGCCATTGCCATGATCTTATCAGTCATCAGAAGGAATGTGACAGTTCCCATTTTTCTATTTGTCACCGAGAAACTATTTCTTGCACAGATCCTTTCACCTTATTTCTCTTGGTTGCAAAACTAGCATTTAGTAAAATTCTTATAATCTGTTTGCCTTTGTTTTCTACCTCTTGAATAGTGTTTCCCCATATTATCATGTCATCAAAGTACTGTAAGTGATTTGGGGCATTGCCCTCCTCCAAAGCCCTTTGTACATTCCTCTTCCTTCCATCCTTGTCTCAGGTGATTGCATATGTACTGTACTCCCCTCAAAGTAAAGGCAAACTGAAGTTTACACTCAGGATCCAGGGGAACTGAGAAAAATGCATTAGCTATGTCAATGGTCAAATATCAGGCAGCATTCTTTGCTTCGATTTCATACTGTAGTTATAGCTTACCTGGTACTGCTGTGCTCAAGGGTGGTGGTACCTCATTCAAACCTTGATAGGCTATGGTAAATCTCCAAACTTTTCTGGGATTTGCACTGGCCAGATGGGGATGTTGAAGGGCAAATGAGTTTGAGGAACCACCCTCTGACTTCCTAGTTCTTTTATAAGACGACTTATGGGGCCAAATGAAGCTCTGTTGATCCAATATTGTTATCGGTGCACCGTCCGAGTTGCAACCGGCACTGACTGAGGTGACATCTGTAGCAGCTCTGCTACTGACTCTCCTTTTGAGAAACCAGGTAGTTTAAATAGCATAGGGGTGTTCTCACTCATTTCCACAACAGCAATGCCAAATACCCATCCATGCCCTCACGGGTCCTTAAAATGTCCATTCCTTACTAAGTCAATGCTCAGGATGGAAGGGACACCTGGTCCCGTTACCACTTTGTGGGGTACCTTCTACTACATGCAGCTTCCACTGGCTTCTGGTGACTCCTTGGATGACGATTGGCGTCTTTCCACTCAGAGCGGAAGGAAGCAGGATGCATTGAGCTCCTGTGTCCACCAAGGCTTGATGTTCTATGGGTCGATGTTTGTCAGGCCACCAGACCCACATAGTCCAATAAATCCAGTTATAGAATAATAGAATCATAGAATGGCTTGGGTTGAAAGGCATCTTTAAAGATCATCTAGTTCCAAGCCCCCTGCCATGGGGAGGGACATCTTTCATTAGATCAGGTTGCTCAAAGCCCCATCCAACCTGACCTTGAACACTTCCAGTGATGGGGCATTCACAACTTCTCTGGGCAACCTGTTCCAGTGTTTCACCACCCTCATCATAAAGTATTTCTTCCTTATATCCAATCTAAACCTACCCTCTTTCAGTTTAAAACCATTGCCCCTTGTCCCATCACTACAGGCCTTGGTAAAAAGTCTTTCTCTGTCTTTCTTATAAACCCCCTTTATATATTGAAAGGCCGCAATAAGGTTTCCCCAGAGCCTTCTCTTCTCCAGGCTGGACAACCTCAACTCTCTCAGCCTTTCTTCACAGGGGAGGTATTCCAGCCCTCTGATCATCTTTGTGGCCCTCCTCTGGACCTGCTACAACAGGTCCATGTCCTTCTTGTGCTGAGGACTCCAGAGCTGGACTCTACTCCAGGTGGGGTCTCACCAGAGCGGAGTAGAGGGGCAGAATCACCTCCCTCAACCTGCTATTGCCAGCTCATGTCCAATTTTTCATCCACCAATACCCTCAAGTCCTTCTCCTCAGGGCTGCTCTCAATCCCTTCATCCCCCAGCCTGTATTGATATTGGGGATTGCCTCAACCCATGTGCAAGACCTTGCACTTGGCCTTGTTGAACCTCATGAGGTTCACATGGGCCCAATCCTCAAGCCTGTCCCGGTCCCTCTGGATGGCATCCCTTCCCTTAAGCAAATCAACTGCACCACTCAGCTTGGTGTCATCTGTAAACTTGCTGAGGGTGCACTCAATCCCACTGTCTATGTCATTGATGAAGATATTAAATTGTACTGGTCCCAGTATGGACCCCTGAGGAATACCACTCATTACTGGTTTCCACTTGGAGATTGAGCTGTTGACCACTACTCTTTGGATGCAGCCATCCAGCCAATTCCTTATCCATCTAACAGTCCACCCATCAAACCCATCTCTCTCCAATTTAGAGAGAAGGATTTTTTGTGGGACCATGCCAAAGGCCTTACAGAAGTCCAGATAGATGACATCCGTAGCTCTTCCCTTGTCTGCTGATGTAGTCACTCCATTGCAGAAGGCTACTAGATTAGTCAAGCATGATTTGCCCTTGGTGAAGTCATGCTGGCTGTCTCTAATCACCTGTCTTCCACCTGTTTCGACATGTCTTCCAGGAGGATCTATTCCATGATCTTACCAGCCACGGAGGTGAGGCTGACTGGTTGGCAGTTCCCAGGGTCCTCTTTTTTACCCTTTTTAAAAATGATGTTTCCCTTTTTCCAGTTTGTGGGCACTTTGCCTGACTGCCATGACTTTTGCGATATGACAGAGAGCGGCTTAGCGACTGTATCTGCCAGTTCCCTTAGGACCCTGGGTTGCATCTCATCAGCTACCATGGACTTGTGTATGTTCTGCTTCCTCAGGTGGTCTCAAACCTGATCTTCTCCTACGATGGGAGGGACTTCATTTCCTCTGTCCCTGTCTTGAGATTCAGGGACTCGAGCGATGTGGGAAGAGCAATTGCCAGTTAAAATGGAGGCAAAAAAGCTGTTGAGCACCTCAGCCTTCTCCATGTCAGTTGTCACCAGATCCCCTGTCTCATTTATCGGGGGGAGTACAATTTCTTTAATCTTCCTTTTCTGACCAATGTACCTGTAGAAGCCCTTATAATTCTTCGCATCCCTTGCCATATTCTGCTCCAGCATTGCCTTAGCCTTCCTGATCCCATCTCTACACTCCCAGACAGTATCCCTATATTCTTCCTAGGATGCATGTCCTTGCTTCTACTGCCTATGCATTTCCCTCTTGTGTTTCAGTTTGACCAGGAGGTCCTTACTTAGCCATGCTAATCTCCTGACTTCCTCATCTGATTTCTTGCACATGGGGACCGTAGTTCTTGTGCTCTAAGAAAAATGTCTAAATAGCTGCCAGCTCTCTCCTTCTTTATCCCTGAGGGCAGTTTCCTAGGGGGAAATCCCAGGGGATCCACTAGTCCTTTAAACAACTGAAATTTCACTTTCCTAAGGTTTAGGGTCTTGACTATACTTTTCGCCTGGCCTATATCCCTCAAGATCATGAATTCCACCAGAGCATGATCACTGCAGCCCAGGCTACCACCAGTTGTGACCTCTCCAAGGTCAAAATATCTTCTTTATAATCTTCATTATCCTTTTCCCTGACCTGGCCAGGTGCAGAGCCTCCCTCTTTGGTAATCTCTTTGAGGTTTACCAAATCCAGTTCTTCAAGGAGAGTGGTGTAGGAGGAATTTTCTGCTGATGGTGTGAGGTCTTCCTCAGCCTACTGTGGCTTAGATGTCTGTCAGGGAGTAGCAAGGGCCAGCTTCTCTGTAAGGGATGGGGAGCTGGGAGCCAAGTGCGATAACACAGCTGGCAGGGCAAGAGCCTTGCCAGCCAGGGTTCTGTCTTACAGCCCCCAAGCAACGGGGCAGGCCCAGGGATGGCAGCAAGGGTCAGCCATGAGTCCAGATCATCAGGCAAGTCCATGGTGATGAGGCAGTTCTGAGGTCAAGCTTGGAAGTCAAGTCAGGATCAGGTCCACTGATGGTAACCAGGGTGGGACACAATCCAGGGATCACCAGGCAGGTTCACAGTGATGAGGCACATCGAAAACCAAGCCACGAAGTAAGTCCATAGGTCAGGGTCTGGATCACTGAGGTCCATCGCCAGGCACAGGCATTGATGTGATGGAGCTGCAGAGAAACACACCTACAACATAGCTGAAGTAGGGACTGAAGGCCCAGGCCTGAGCTGTGTTGGGGAATTTTTATTGTACTCCTTGAGGCAAATTAAACAAAGGTTTGTGCTTAAATATAAAGAGATTGCACTGGACAGTCCTACCATAGGGTCCCTCCCAAGGGATACAGTCCTTCACGAACTGCTCCAATGTGGGTCCTTCCCACGGGCTGCAGTTGTTCAAGAACTCTTCCAGCATAGGTCCTCTCCACAGAGTACAGTCCTTCAGGGATAGACTGCTCCAGCATGGGCTCCTCTCCACGGGCTGCAGCTTCCTTCAGGGCATATCTACCTGCTGCAGTGTGGGGTCCTCCACGGGCTGCAGGGGGACAACCTGGGTCTTCACCACAGGATGCAGGGGAATCTCTGCTCTTGTGCCTGGAGGACTTCCTCCCTCTCCTTCTTCACTGACCTTGGTTTCTCTCATATTTTTTCTCACTTCTCCCTCTCACAGCTGCTGCACAGCTTTTTTTTACCCTTTCTTAAATATGTTATCACAGAGACGCCACCAGCTTCACTGACTGTCTCAGCTTTGGCCAGTAGTGAGTCCATTATGGAGCCAGCTGGAACCAGATCTGTCCAGCATGGGGGCAACCCCTGGTGTCTTCTCACAGAGGCCACTCCTGCAGCCCCCACCCACTACCTATACCTTGCAATATAAACCCAATATATGTACATACCAGTAAGGTCTCCCCTTAGCTTCCTTTTCTCCAAGTTGAACAGGTCCCGGTCTCTCAGTCTCACCTTGGATGTCAAGTTCTCCAGCTGCCTGACCAATAGGTGGCCCTCTGCTGGACTCGCTCTAGTAGGTCAGTGTCTTTCTTGTAATGGGGATCCCAAAAGTGGACACAATATTCCAAATGCAGTCTCACAAGTGCTGAAAAGAGAGGAAGGACCACTTTCCTGGACCTGCTGGCTACACTATTTCTAATACAGCCCAGGATGCGGTGGGCCTTCTTTGCTGCAAGGGCACACTGCTGACTCATGTTGGATGGTTGAGTTTAAAATCTTTGGTGATATGAGAAAAAACTGTCAGCAGAGCTGCTATCCTGGTTTTTGGGAGAGCAGTCTTTAGGCTGTTGAAGGAGCTAGTTAGTAAGGTTCCCTAGAAATATGCTTTTGAGGGTATTGGAGTCCATAAATGCTAGTCACTTTTGGCAATTCCAATGTGTTGGTGTTGTGATGCCCGAGATATGGAGGTAGAACCATTATCCAAGTAATCAAATTATACATCTGAATCCCGAGCCACACCAAAACAGCACGTTTAAACCATCTCATACAAACACAAAGAGCAAATAAACCATGCAACACATTCAGCAGGTTAAGCAGAGTTGCATCAATTAACTTCAAAGCTCCCTAAAGGCATGATGTAACATTTCACTTAAGAATGACGTTATGCGAGCTGTCTGTTTTAAATCTCTGAGCAAGCTGGAATTCAAACTATTCAGGCAATCTATCAGAGCCCTAGTCGTGCCCTGCTCGAGACCCACATTGGGCACCAATAAATCTGAAAACATTGGTCCGTTACCTGATGAGGTTGGTCACCTCACCAATGGGGATGAAGATAAATCAGAGACATTTAATGCCTTCTTCACCTCTGTCTTTAACATCAATGATGGGCCCTGGGACCCCAGGAGCCCTGGGTTGGAGGGCTGCAACTGGGGGAGTGATAAACTCCCAGTTGACTTTGAACTCGTATGGGATTTGGTGCTGCAACTGAATGCACTCGCCAAGATGAACAGCTCCGGTGCAGGCACGTCCTCAGCAGAGCTGGCCAATCACAGCAAAAAGGGGCTTTTTCTGAGCTTTTTTTGAGACAGGGAACCGCCAGGGCAGCACAGGGATCCGCAGGCAGCCAGCAGCTCGAGCAAGGGCAACTGACATAAAGGGGCGGGACCAGCAGCAATGGCGCCTCCCCCACTCCCATAAGAGGCAGCCCGAGGGAGCGCTGCGACCAGAGCGTGGCGTGTCAGCCAGGGCATGGCGCGGCAGTTTGCACGGAAGGGTGCGCAGGAAGGGCGCTGAAGGTGCTGCCAGTTCAAGAGGTGGGTTCACCTGGTGAGAGGAGTTCAGCCATGGTCTCTACCCGCCAGAAAGCTACATCCTCTGCACTTGCCAGAGTAGACATAGCAACACAGATGGTGCTCCCTTGGAAGCATGCAGGCATTCAGGTCTCAAGCTGCAGGGAATGCCACAGCCTTGCATGGCTAGTGAGTGGTAGTGGTGAAGACAGGTGTGTAAGATGTGAGCAGGTAGACGATCTGCTCAGCCTGGTAGCAGAGCTCAGAGATGAAGTTGAAAGACTAAGGAGCATCAGGGAGCGCGAGAAAGAAATCGACTGGTGGACCCATGCTTTGAGCTCCCTGAAAGAGAGACCAGGCCAGTCACCGGAAATAAAATAAGATCACAGGGATATCATCTCCTTGCCCTGCAGGGCTGAAGGCACTGAAGGCGGTGGCCTACCAGAAAACGGTGAATGGAGGGAAGTCTGTGCTAGGGGCAGCAAGTGAATCCCTTCCTTGCCCGCCTTCCCTCCCCAGGTGCCTCTGTACAACAGGTATGAGGCCCTGGGCATGGTAGACCAGCCAAAGGACAACGAGGCTGCCGGTCCAAATACACCAGAGGAGTTGCCGGGACCAGAAAGGCCTACTCCCTGTATTATGACCACCTCTATGAGGAAGAAAAGGAGGGTTATAGTTGTGGGCAACTCAGTTCTGAGTGGGACAGAGGGTCCAATATGTAGGGCAGACCCCACTCTTAGGGAAGTCTGCTGCCTTCCTGGGGCCCTGGTTAGGGATGTCACAAAGAAACTCCCTAGCCTGGTGCGGCCCTCAGATTACTACCCATTGCTTCTGTTCCATGTGGGGGGCAATGAAAGTGCAAATCGGAGTGCGAGAATGATTAAAAGAGATATCAGGGCTTTGGGACAGCTAGTAAGGGAATCTGGAGCACAGGTTATTTTTTTCTTCCCTACTTCTGGTTGGGGGCAATGACACTGAAAGAAACAGATGAGCTCAGTCTGTTAATAGGTGGCTCCGTGGCTGGTGTCACTACCACAATTTTGGTTTTTTTGGACAACGGAATGGCCTATACAGCACCAGGCCTGCTGGCAGCAGATGGGGTTTGTCTCACTCAAAGGGGGAGAAGGGTCTTTGCCCAAGAGTTAGTGGGGCTCATTAACAGGGCTTTAAACTAGACTTGACGGGGGAAGGGGGTGTTATCAGGCTTGCCAGTGACAAGCCAAGGGATAATGCACCAAGGATAGAGGAATGGTGTGCTAACGAGGGCCTGCAGACATTTGCTCTGAGATGTGCTGGCTACACTGTAGCACGCTCAAAGTCTTATGTAGATGAGCCAGGAACTCCTGGGGTAACAGGAGCCAATGGGGAGGCACCGTTAATACACGGCAAAGGAATGCCACCTGGAGAGCAGTGCAAAGGCGTTGCAACTGCTCCAGCCAAGTCAGCCTCAACAACATGGCTGAAATGCCTCTATGCAAATGCACATAGCATGGGGAACAAACAGGAGGAGCTAGAGACATGTGCACGCCTCCAAGGCTACGATCTCATTGGCATCACAGAAATGTGGTGGGATGACTCCTACGACTGGAGTGTTGGCATGAAAGGTTACAGGCTCTTCAGGAGAGACAGGCAGGGGAAATGAGGAGGCGGTGTTGCCCTATATATCAACGAACAGCTGGAGTACATGGAGCTTGGCCTAGGGATGGATAAAGAGCTGACTGAGAGCCTATGGGTCAGGATTACAGGGAAATCAGGAGCAGAGGACTTTACAGTGGGGGGTCTGCTACAGACCACCTGACCAGGAAGACCAAGCAGATGAGGTCCTCTATAGACAGACAGGGGCGGCATTGCGTTTGCAGGCCCTGGTCCTCATGGGGGACTTCAACCACCCCGACATCAGTTGGAAGGACAACACAGCAGGGCATAGGCAATCCAGGAGGTTCCTGGATTGTATTGATGACAACTTCCTTCTCCAAGTGGTCGAGGAGCCAACGAGGAGAGGAGCTATGCTGGACCTTGTTCTTACCAACAAGGAGGGGCTCGTAGGCAGTGTCAAGCTCAAGGGTAGCCTGGGCTGCAGTGACCATAATATGGTGGAGTTTGAGATCCTTGAGGCAGCGAGGAGGGTGCGCAGCAGGCTGACAACCCTGGAGTTCAGGAGAGCTGACTTTGGCCTCTTGAAGAATCTGCTTGGTATGGTGCCATGGAATGAAGTGTTGGAGGGAAGAAGGGACCAAGAAAGTTGGTTAATATTCAAGGATCACCTCCTCCAAGCCCAGGAGTGATGCATCCCTACAAAGAAGAAGGCAGGCAGAAAAGCCAGGACGCCTGCATGGACAAACAAGGAGCTCCTGGACATGCTCAAAAGTAAAAAGGAGGCCTATAGGGGTGGAAACAGGGGTGGGTAGCCTGGGGGGAATACAGAGAAATTGTTCGAGCAGCCAGGGATCAGGTTAGGCAAGCTAAAGCCCAGACAGAATTAAATCTGGCCACGGACATGAAGACAAACAAAAAATCCTTCTACGAGTATGTCAGCGAGAAAAGAAAGACTAGGGAAGATGCGGGCCCTCTCCAGAAGGAAATGGAAGAGCTGGTCACCCAGGACAGAGACAAAGCCGAGGTACTCAACGACTTTTTTGCCTCACTCTTCACTGGGCAAAGACTGCAGCCGCACTACCCTTGATGCAGAAGGCAAAGGCAAGGACTGGGAAAATGAAGAACCTCCCACTGTAGGTGAAGATCAATTACCAGACCAGTTGAGGAACCTGAAGATGCACAAGTCCATGGGACCTGCTGAGATACATCCGCAGGTCCTGAGGGAACTGGCGGGTGAAGTTGCTAAGCCACTAGCCATCATATTTGAGAAGTCGTGGCAGTCCGGTGAAGTTCACACTGACTGGAAAAGAGGAAACATAACCTGTATTTTCAGAAAGGGTAAAAAAGAAGACCCGGGGAACTACAGGCCAGTCAGTCTCACCTCTGTGCCCGGCAAGATCATGGAGCAGATCCTCCTGGAAACTATGCTAAGGCACATGGAAAATAAGGAGGTGATTGGTGACAGCCAACATGGCTTCACTAAGGGCAAATCATGCCTGAGAAATTTGGTGGCCTTCTACGACGGCATTACAGAGTTGGTGGATAAGGGGAGAGCAACAGATGTCATCTACCTGTACTTGTGCAAAGCATTTGACACCATTCTGCAAGACATCCTGGTCTCTAAATTGGAGAGACATGGATTCGACAGATGGACCACTTGGTGCATAGGGAACTAGCTGGACGGTCGCACTCAGAGAGTTGTGGTCAACAGCTCGACGTCCAAGTGGTATTCTTCAGGGGTCGGTACTGGGACCGGTACTGTTTAACATCTTTGTTGATGACATGGACAGTGGGATCGAGTGCACCCTCAGCAAGTTTGCCAATGATACCAAGCTGAGTGGCGAGGTAGACACGCTGGAGGGGAGGGATGCCATCCAGAAGGACCTGGACAGGCTGGAGAGGTGGGACCATGCCAACCTCATGCAGTTCAACAAGGCCAAGTGCAAGGTCCTACATTTGAGCTGGGACAATCCCAAGCACAACTACAGGCTCAGCGGAGAATGGATTGAGAACAGCCCTGTGGAGAAAGACCTGGGGGTGATGATTGATGAGAAGCTCGACATGAGCTGGCAATGTGCAATCGCAGCCCAGAAGGCCAACCGTATCCCGGGCTGCATCAAAAGAAGTGTGGCCAGCAGGTCAAGGAAGGTGATTCTGCCCCTCTACTCTGCTCTCGTGAGACCCCACCTGGAACATTGCGTCCATCTCTGAAGCCCCCAACATAGGAAAGAGATGGACCTGTTGGAGTGAGTCCAGAGGAGGGCCATGATGATGATCAGAGTGCTGGAGCACCTCTCCTATGAGGACAGGCTGAGAGAGTTGGGATTGTTCAGCCTGGAGAAGAGAAGGCTCCAGGGATATTATTATGAGACCTCTGTTGTTTATCAATGGTCTTAGGAATCTGGAGAAGTCCCAGGCAACTGGAAGCTAGCAAATGTTATTCCCGTTTTCAAGAAGGGCCAGAGAGATTACCCTCATAATTATAGGCCCATCAGTCTCACTTTGGTGCCTGGTAAAATTATGGAGAAGGTTACTCTGGGAATTATTGAAAACACTTAAAATACATGATGGTAAGCTCAATATGAGTCACCAATGTGCCCTAGCGGCCAAAAGAGCCAACCGCATCCTGGGGTACATTAAGTACAGTACAGCTAAGCAGTCAAAAGAAAGTGATTGTCCCACTATACTCAGCATTGGTGTGGACTCATCTCAAGTACTGTGTGCAGTTTTGGGCACCACAATACAAGAAGGATATAAAAATATTAGATTGTCTTCAAAGGTGGGTAATAAAGATGTTGAAAGGACTAGAGGGCCCGTAGAGTGGCTGAGGATACTAGACTCGTTCACTTTAGAGAAGAGGAGACTGAGGAGTGACCTCATTGCTGTCTGCAACTTCCTCGTGAGAAGGAGCAGAGATGTTACCTGAAAAAGAACTCTAAGTCCTGATTCTCCCAAAACACAGAGACTATGTTTAGAGAAGAGACCTTGTTTTATTCTGGCCAGGTTGCACACTGGAATATTTCCACAAATCATGCACACCCCACGCCAGCTTTCTCATTATATTTATACGCATAAGTTACAAGGCAGCACACTCCCAGTTACAATGATTGGTTAGTAATTTACATATGATTATAATATTTGCTATGTCATTCTCCTTAGTTACTGCACCTGCACAAGGGAAGAGTCTTCACATGGGCAAGGGTCATCTTGGCCTATGGGCGTGATTTTTAGTATTATAATGAAGGTAGTTCAGTTTAGGACACCCAGAATTTTCTCTTCTCTGCCAAGTTGGCTAGGCCTTTCAAAACATGATAGATTAGTAGCATCCTCATCTGCTCCAGGATGTTTTACTTCAAAGAAAAACAATACTTGCTTTTCTTGATTAGGAGTTCTTTCACATAGGACTCAAGGATAGAATCCTCATTATCCATGAGAATATCTCAGAAAGTTCCTCTACTAGATACTAGATCTTCCCAGATACTTGTGAAGAAATATTCCCAAGGCCAACCATCTGGCCAAGTACATAACAAAATGGTCATATGCGAGACCCTATATCAGTTCAGCTAATGCCAATAGTTAACAGGTCTAACTTTAATGCTAACAAAAAATGGCTAAGATTCTAACTGCAAGACATTTCCCCCCTTTGAGACTTAATTTAGATATATTATCTATTAAGTCTCACCCGTTTGTTGTCTTACAACACTAAAAAAAAAAATAAAAATCACAAACATGCATATGAATATGCTCACAACTAAAAATCAATACCCCTATTACCTTCTTGATCTACAAAGACAATTCAGGAATCCAGGAGGTTAACCAGGACCATACTTACAAAAAGATGACACTTCTTTCAGATTTTGATATTTCATGTAAAACCCTATGTTTCCAAATTTCATGTAGATCAGTTGAAATTCTCCCCAATTGATCTACATAAACACAACTAGTGTTTATCACTGTACAAGTTCCCCCTTGTGAGGCCAGCAGCATGTCTAAAGCCATTCTATTCTGTAAAGCTATTTTACTCATTTGAGAGACTTCCTCTTGTAGTGCAGTAATTGCATCCATAGTTCTATTTTCTGTAAGCTCCATTTCAGCCAAAATATTCACAATTGCTTTTTTCCAATTCACTTACCCCTAACCAAGGTATTAGCCATCTAATAGAAAGAGTGAAATCCTCTTGGCCTTTCAATTAAAGGATTGCTTCTTTTTTGTGTTCTCATACAAGACCTAATCCAGAAGTTTTACTCTAGCTTTTCTATTACAGTTACATGGGGAATCAGAGCTCCTAAGGTACAAGTCCCTTCCTAATTTGGAGGTAAAGTCTTTCTAGTAGCATGGCCACATAACCAATACCATCCAGTGCTTTTTGGAGTAGGCTAAAACAGCTGGATATCGGTCTTTCTCTGCAATTGCATAGACCAGCTACAATATGGATAGTGCCCTACTGACACATTCCCAGGTGACAGTTTTATTAAGAGTTATGCGTTTAACATCTGGGAATTATGGATTCTTTATGTCCCATTTTCAAAGATCTGGGTTCTCTAGTTTTGTAAGATTCGACTGAATCCATAAGTTATTCCAGGAGGTGTTAAACAAAATGGGTATTCCCATAATGGGAATTTCTTTGTTTGAATTTCCAGGAAAACACAAGCAACAATCAGATCTATTTACCACTCATTATCTTTTGAATCATCACAAGGTGTACATTCTGGGTCCATGGATCTTCCTGATGTGTCTGGATCATTGCCAATTCTATGCCACTTAACAACAACAAGCCTAGGGTTAAACAGTTCATGGTTACACAAATACATACATAAAAGGCAAAAGAATATTGTAATCCCAGTATCCAATAAGGTAGAATTTTGTACACAATCAATAGAAAGATAAGATTCTACAGTAATCCAGGTACAATTCATTACAATTCATCTATTTAATTGTCTTAAATTGTAACTGCAAAGGATTCTTCTTAGTGGACTTCACAGTCCACTTATCCAGTGGGATTCCGCTCTTGACTTGAGTGTAGTGAATCCAAGGTTCTTCTCTGTCGAGCTTGACTGCTGTATAAGTAGTTAAAAGGATTTTGAAAGGTCCTTTCCAGCGTTCTTTTAAAGGTTCTTTGTTCCAGGTTTTCAGGTACACCCAGGTCAGAAGCTGTACATGGCAATATCTAGGCCCAAAGGTGTTCTGGATTGAAGACGCCTGTTGAGAGAAAATAAAGCCTTCCCTAAAGAAATGACATATTCTTTAAGATATTGCTTCCCTATGATTTCTTCAGACGCTGGTTCATGGTTTATAGATTGATAATGTCTCCCATACTATATTTCGAATGGACTAACCTTTTCCTTCGATTGATGAGTAATCCCAATTCTCAACAATGCTAATGTAAGAGCATCCGGCCATTTTGGCTAAGTTTCTTGGCAAATTTTGTTTAATTTTCTCTTTACTGTTTCCTACTATTACTGAAGTGTTACCGAATTGATGAGCTTTGCAATACATTATTGCCACTTGCTTAGGCAAGTTGATTACTTGTAATAATTTTTGAATGAGTTCCCCATATTTTACTGGTGTTCCTTGTGCTGAAAGCAGTCCCCTTTCCTTCCAAATTCCACAGGCATGAACTATTCCAAATACATACTTTGAATCTGTCCAAATATTCACAATTTTTCCTTTGGCCAATTCCAGGACTCTTATTAAAGCAATCAAGCTCAGCCTTTTGGGTAGAGGTGTTAGCTGGCAAAGGTTTTGCTTCAAATTCCTCTGTATCTGACTATTGCATATCCAGCCCTCCTAATTCCATCAATTATTTGGCTGCTTCCACCTGCAAACAAATTTAATTCAGCTGCGTCTATGGGTAAGTCTTTCAAATCAATTCTGCTTGAGTACACTTTTTCCAATAGTTTTCAATCATGCTCTTAATTCTGCCTCACCAGGCATGGGCAGGAAGGTGGCAGGATTCAGAGTTGTAGTAACTTTCAATTCAACATCATCCTGTTGCAATAACATAGCCTGATATTTCATCATTTGGCTAGGAGACAGCCAATGCCCTCCTTTCTGTTCCAGAACTGCAGTTACCATGTATGGCACTTGAACTATCATTTTCTGTCCCAAAATTAGTTTGCGTGCCTCTTGTATAAGCAGTATGGTAGCAGCTACTGCCCTTAAACAAGAAGGCCATCCCTGACTCACTTGATCTAATTGCTTGGAAAAATATCCCACAGGTCAATTCCATGACCCTATCTTTTGGGCTAGGACTCCCAAAGCAATATGCTGCCTTTCATTAACAAAGAGTTCAAATGTTTTTTTCCAAATTTGGAAGTCCTAAAGCAGGTGCAGACATTAAAGCTTGTTTTACCTTGTGGAAGGCTTCCTGACATTCAAGTGTCCATTCTAAAAATTCCCCTGTACCTCTTACAGCATCATAAAGCAGTCCAGCGATCAATCCAACATTGATGATCCATAGGCGACACCATCCGGCCATACCCAGGAATGCTCTTAATTCTCGCTTTGAAGCTGGCTCCGGTATTTGGCAGATTGCCTCCTTTCTTTCTGTACCTGAACTCTGTTGTCCTTGAGCAATAGTAAAACCAAGACAAATTACAGTTTGTTTAGCAATCTGAGCTTTTTTCTTGGATGCTCTGTATCCAGCTGCTCTCAAGAAATTCAGAAGGCTGACAATAAATTGAATTGACTCTTGTTGAGTCGAGGTACCCAGCAAGATATCATCAACATACTGCAAAGTTACTTTTGGATTCTCCTCTTGCCAGCTGGTTTCCAAAAATAGTCGGGCTATTTTTAAATCCTTGAGGGAGAACAGTCCAGCACAATTGTGTCTTTCTCCTTGTTCTCGTTTTTTCCCATTCAAATGCAAGTAGTTTCTGACTTTCTGTTTCTATCAGTATACAAAAGAAAGCATCTTTCAAATCTAAGACAGTGAACCACTGGTCAGTTTCTTTAATTGTGGTCAAGAGCGTATAAGGGTTTGCTACCACAGGGTGGACATCTTGCACGATTGATTTGCAACTTGTAAATCTTGAACCAACCTATACTCATTTGTATGCAGTTTATTTACTGGCAGAAGAGGAGTGTTATATTCTGATTGACATTCTCGCAAAAGTCCATGAGCCACAAAGTTTTCAGTCAAGGGTTCTAACCTTTTTCTTGCCTCCAGCTTAACTGAATATTGTTTCTGTCTTACCGGTTTAGCTCCAGGCTTTAATGCAATTGTTACCAGTTCCACAGCTTTGGATCGTCCAGGAATCCCTGAAGCCCATATCAAGGGAGTTACCGCATGCAATGCTGCTTCTGGAATCTCTTCGGTCCCGGGCATCTCTTCCTGTAACAGAAAAACTTGCACCTCCAAGGGTTTTTCTTCTGGTATTTGTATACGTATATATTGCCTTTTTCAAAGGTTATTCAGGCATCCAATTTACTTAGCAAATCCCTCCCTAACAGAGGCATCAGGAATATATAGAAACTTATGAGTAAAAACTCTGTTTCCAATTCCACACAATTGGTTGAAAGAAAGGCCTTATTTCTTTCTTCCCTGTTGCTCCAATCACAGGCATTTCTTGTTTACTCAATTCACCTTTGCATGTGTTTAATACTGAATATGTGGCTCCTGTATCAATCAAAAATTTTAGTTTCTCATTCCCCAACTTTATGGTAACCAGGGGTTCTGTTGGGGACTCTTCTGAATTTACCTCCAGTCCCCGTCAATCTGAATCCTGCTCTAATGTTAACAAATCTGCTACCTGTGGATTTTCCTGAACTCCCTGAGCCAGGTTTTGGGGGCACTCCCTTTTCCAGTGTCCTTTCTGTTTACAGTACACACACCTGTCCCTATCTAGAGGTTTACTGGTTCCCTGCCTGAAGGGAATCTTATTACACTCTCCTGCAGGGGGGGTGAGCTGTTCTAAATCCACCTCCTTGTCCTCTGCCTTTTCTGTTACCTTCAGCTATAGCTGCAGCCAACAATTGTGCTTTCCTATTTTCTTTCTTAATCTGTTCTTTTTCTTGTCACCTCTTCTCCTCTATTATTATAGACTTTCCAAGCTGCCTCTAATAAATTATCAAGACATCTCACATCCGCTCCTTCTATCTTTTGCAATTTTTTCTTCGAATGTCTGAATTAGATTGTCCCACAAACAAATTTACAAAAGTTAATACATCTGTTTCCTTTTCAGGATCTAATTCTGTATATTTTCTGGCTACTTCACATAAACAGTCGAATGTGGATGGATCCTCACTTTTCCCTTGCACCACCTGATATAATTTTGACAGTTTTTTCGGTTTTGGTATTGATATTCAGTTAACAATAACCTCCGGGCCTGATTATTCAGGTCCCAATTGGGGTTGGTGGAAGGGAAACAATCTAGCCTGCCTGCGCATCCTGAGCATGTACTCTTTCTACTTCTTTAACTTTAACTAAAACCGCCCTTCGCTCCTCGTATGTCATCAGATTTCCTAATACTACATGAATAACTCCAATCCGGATCATGAGTCTCAATTATTGTTTCCATTACTTTAGCCACCTTTCCAGGATCCTCCCTATATGTCCCTGCTATCTCTTTCCAAGCCTTTAAATCTGTCATCGAAAAAGGAACCTTAACTTATACCAGTTCCCTTTGAGGCCCTAGAACCTGCCTCAGAGGTGCCTGCAGAACTGCTCCTCCCTCTCCTTGTTTGACCCGCTGTAGAACTGAAATCCCTTCTTCGATCTTCTTCCTCATCACTGCTACTTCCTTTCCCCTTGTGCACCTTCTTCATCCCTATTTTCATGACCCTGATTGTTATCACCTGGCCCTCTTCTAGGAGCAACCAACAATTGCACATCTTCCATCTCTTCTGGAACCTCCTTATATTTCCGACATCGCTGCCCTATACTACAAGCAAAGCAACATCTTTTTAGTGGTTTCTCTTTAAAACTTTACAACGCTAACACATTCACATCCTTTGTTACCAAACCACATTCTTTCTGACTTTTCCAATCATTTTGCAATTCAAAGAACATATCAGCATATAACAATCCATCTCATTTTCCTTCCCTCCTACAAAATAACACCAACTGTAAAAGAGTATTATATTTCAGAGTCCCATTTTTAGAATCATAGAATAAGTGAGGTTGGAAGGGACCATTAAGATCATCAAGTCCAACCGTTAACCTACCCTGATTTAAAAACACCCACTTCTAAACCATGTCCCTAAGCACCTCATCTACCCTTTTCTTAAACACCTCCAGGGATGGTGAATCCACCACCTCTCTGGGCAGCCCATTCCAATGTTTAATAACCCTTTGAGTGAAAAAATGCTTCCTAATATCCAATCTAAACCTGCCCTGACATAACTTGAACCCATTTCCTCTTGTCCTATCACTTGCCACGTGGGAGAAGAGGTCAGCCCCCATCTCTCTAAAACCTCCCTTCAGGTAGTTGTAGAGGGTGATAAGGTCTCCCCTCAGCCTCCTCCTCCCCAGGCTAAACAACCCCAGTTCCCTCAGTCGTTCCTCATAAGGCTTGTCCTCCAGATCCCTCACCAGCCTGGTAGCCCTTCTCTGGACACGCTCCAGCACCTCAATGTCCTTCTTGTAGTGAGGGGCCCAAAACTGGACACAGTACTCGAGGTGGGGTCTCACCAGTGCCAAGTACAGGGGGATGATTACTTCCCTACTCCGGCTCACTACACTATTCCTGATGCAGGCCAGGATGGTGTTGGCCCTCTTGGCTGCCTGGGCACACTGCTGGCTCATACTCAGCCGGCTGTCCACCAACACCCCCAGATCCTTCTCTGCCAGGCAGCTTTCGAGCCACTCCGCCCCCAGTCTGTAGCACTGCATGGGGTTGTTGTGACCCAAGTGCAGGACCCGACACTTGGCCTTGTTGAACCTCATACCATTGGCCTCAGCCCATCTGTCCAGCCTGTCCAGATCTCTCTGCAGAGCCAATCTACCCTCAAGCAGATCAACACGTCCCCCCAGTTTAGTGTCGTCTGCGAACTTACTGAGGGTGCACTCAATCCCCTCATCCAGATCATTAATAAAGATATTAAAGAGAACCGGTCCCAGCACCGATCCCTGGGGGACACCACCTGGATTTAACTCCATTTATCACCACTCTCTGGGTACGGCCATCCAACCAGTTTTTTACCCAGCGAAGGGTACACCTGTCCAGGCCACGAGCAGCCAGTTTCTCCAGTAGAATGCTATGGGAAACGGTGTCAAAAGCCTTGCAAAAGTCCAGGTAGACAACATCCACAGCTTTTCCTTCATCCACTAAGCGGGTCACCTCATCATAGAAGGAGATCAGGTTTGACAGGCATGACCTGCCTTTCACAAACCCATGCTGACTGGGCCTGATCACCTTGTTCTCCTGCATGTGCCGTGTGATGGCACTGAGGATGATCTGTTCCATGACCTTCCCAGGCACCGATGTCAGACTGACTGGCCTGTAGTTCCCCGGATCCTCCTTCCGGCCCTTCTTATGGATGGGTGTCACATTTGCCAACCTCCAGTCAGCTGGGACCTCCCCGGTTATCCAGGACTGTTCATAAATGATGCAGAGTGGCCTGGTGAGCACTTCCGCCAGCTCCTTCAGTACCCTTGGATGGATCCCATCCGGCCCCATAGATTTGTGCACCTCCAGGTGCTGAAGCAGGTCCCTCACCATTTCCCTTTGGATTACAGGGGCTTCATTCTGCTCCCCATCCCTGTATTCTAGCTCAGGGGTTAGGGAACTCAAGGAACAACTGGTCCTACTGCTGAAGACTGAGGCAAAGACAGCATTATGTACCTCAGCCTTATCCTCGTCCTTGGTCAATACGTTACCAGCCTGGTCTACTAGAGGACAGAGATTATCCTTAGTCCTCTTTTTATTGCCAATATATTTATAGAAACTTTTTTTGTTGTCCTTGACAACAGAAGCCAGGTTTAGTTCTAGCTGGGCTTTGGCCTTCCTAATTTTTTCCCTACATAGCCTCACTACCTCTTTGTAGTCCTCCTGAGTGGCCTGCCCTTCTTTCCAAAGGCCATATATCCTCTTTTTTTCCCTAAGCTGCAGCACTAGCTCCCTGCTTAGCCAGGCTGGTCTTTTTCCCCGCCGGCTTGTCTTCCGGCACATGGGGACAGCCTGCTCCTGTGCCTTTAGGACTTCCTTCTTGAAAAACATCCAGGCTTCCTGGGCTCCTTTGCCCTGGAGGACTGCCTCCCAGGGGACTTTTTCAACCAGGCTCCTGAAGAGCCCAAAGTCCGCCCTCCGGAAGTCCAAGGTGGCAGTTCTGCTGACCCCCTTCCTTGCTTCTCCCAGAATTGAGAACTCTATCATTTCGCGATCACTGTTGCCAAGACGGCCTCCGACCATAACATCCCCCACAAGACCTTCCCTGTTGACAAACAACAGATCCAGCAGGGCACTTTCCCTAGTTGGCTCTTTCACTAACTGTGTTAAGAAGTTATCCCCAGTACCTTCCAGGAACTTTCTAGACTGTTCCCTCCCTGCTGTATTGTATTCCCAGCAGATGTCCGGCAAATTGAAGTCACCCACGAGGACTAGAGCTCGCGACCTTGAGACTTCTCCCAGCCGTTTATAGAACCATTTTAGGCCATTTCTCCTGATCTTCCAGACTATACTTCAGCCACCATTGATTACAATATATAAGAAGTTTTTTTCTGAGTTAGGGGGTCTCCTCCAAATTTGCTCCGATGACTTAAAATACATCCCAAAGGAGATGCCTTAATTACCCCCCCTTCCACAGAAAACATAGTATTTCCCATTAAAACAATTTATGATAAAATACCAAAGTGCACTAAAATCATTAACCAAAAAAACAATCTCTCTGCTCCAGTTGTCACCATAATAACACAAAAGAGATACCAACTGCTGTGCCAAACCAAAAAGATACCAAAAAGTTACCCTTAAAGAATACGATGAGCAATGTCTCTATCTAATGATCCAACACAGACAGTCACTCACCACCCACCAGGGAAATCACAGTAGAATCCCCAGACATGGTATCTGGTGCATGCTGGAGTCAAACGAACAATTCCCACTGGCAGGAGATGAGCAGTCTGATCTCAAAAATAGGGCCCCATCTGGGTCGCCAAAACTGTTACCTGAAAAAGAGCTCTAAGTCTTGATTCTCCCAAAACACAGAGACTATGTCTAGAGAAGAGACATCGCTTTATTCTAGCCAGGGTGCATGCTAGAATATTTCCACAAATCATACACATACCATGCCAGTTTCCACATTATATTTATACACAAAAGTTACAAGGTAGTACACTCCCAGTTACAATGATTGGTTAGTAATTTACATATGATTATAATATTTGCTGTGTCATTCTCTTCAATCACTGCACCTGCACAGGGGAAGGGTCTCCACCTGGGCAAGGGTCTTCTTGGCCTATAGGCATGATTTTTAGTATTATAATGAAGGTAGTTCAGCTTAGGACACTCATCATTTTCACTTTTCTGCCAAGTTGGCTAAACTTTTCAAAACATAGTAGATTAATAGCATCTTTAAGGTCCATAATCTCCAGGATGTTTCACTTCATGAATAACAACAATACTTGCTTTCCTTGATTAGGAGTTTTTTCACATAGGACTCAAGGATAGAATTCTCATTATCCATGAGAATGTCTCAAAAGTTCCTCATCTAATCATCCCTGACACTCATAAAGAAACATCCTCAAGGCCAACCATCTGGCCAAGTGCACAATGAAATGCTCATATGCAAGACCCTATATCAAAATTCAGCTAATGCTAATGGTTAACAGGCCTAAATAACATTAACAAAACCAGCTAAAACTCTAGCTATAAACAACATCAAGAGCCAGCATTTGGTTCACCCCCCAAAGCCAGTTCTGTTGACCAAAAGTGACCCACTGAGCACTCACTTTTCATGATCCTTATAAAACAGCACTTATCAGCAAGGAAATCTATGCTCCTTTGCAAGGAGCCCTTCTGTTTCTGGTATTCCTGCTTCTAGGCAGTTTAAACAGTTCTGCAATTAGGCCTTCTTGCTCTCCACACCAGATCATTGTCTGTCACAAATTACCATTAATGAGCAGTTATAATTTGAATTTCCCCTTCAGCTGAAATGGATCCCCTGGGCCGAGTGTGTGGGTGGAGGCCCTAAGTGAGGCTGGTTAATGCCAGTAAGGCCTATTAGTGCACTCAGGGACCCGACAAAGGCAAAAATGTTCTTCTTCCTTGAGTTCATGTACCCAGGTGGCTAACTCCTTGGTGATTGCACTATCCATGGCTCTGTCATTAGACAGAGACCTCAGCCACCGTGCCTCCCAGTTATCTAGCTCTAAGCTGCTGGTGCCCACACCCCAACATTGTAATAGGTTAGTAGGTTTTTCTTTACTCATTTAAAATCAGTCTTTAGGTCTTTAAGGGTTGTGTGGTTTCAGTTTTTTACATCATTAGTGTTTTGTGTGACTGTTCTTAGCCCCTCTTCCAGCCTGGTAGAAACCGTTGCAAGAAACAACCTTTTCACATGGATGCCAGGAGAGGAAGTGTCAAGATACAATGCTCAGAGCACAGCTACGCAACCTTGATTCCTGTTTCCTCTCACTGCTCTTCAAGGAGTACACAGTATCTTGGCCCCTCCCCCTTCTAAGAACTACAGTTTCATACTAAGGATGTTTCGGACTGTGCAGAAAGGATTTGCTGGACTATATGCTGGGAGTTGCTGAGTGATTACAGAGGACATACCAGGAAGGAGAAAGAGCTACATTACATTTGTTTACTGTTTTATGCTTGAACGTATTTCAAAATGTTAGTGCTATCTTATATATGCTAGTAACATGCTATATAAAGTAGGAGTATCTTACATACAGTATTGACACATTATATCAAATAGAAGTTAGTGTTATCTTATATATAAGTTAGTGTTATCCTATATGCACCATTAAAACACTACCTTGGGAAGGAGTGTCACTGAAATCGGGAATAAACTCCTTAACACCAATGTAGTATTAAGAAGCAGGCATTCTCTTTATTGCAGCACTGGATGCGCGGGGGATCACGCCATCCAGCATGCATACCACAGCTTCTAGCTAGACCCTATTTATTACATTGTAGGCTTCATGTGATTTATACATATGAAAATTGTTTCATTAACGCCTCCCAGCTGCACGTGTACTTTCTTCCTTAGCGGTGGTCCTGAGAGTCCTTGGTGGTTTCTTTTCTCTTCTTGAAGGGGCCGCCTTGTTATTCTTTGGGCGAGCTTTGTGCTCTGTCCCACAGATTCCTTTCGTATCAGTCTCATAATCGTGCGCTTAACCTCCTAGACCGACTTGTACTCGCCTCCCGCTCCGGCCTTAAGTTACAGTCCATGCTGTCTGAGTTCTTGGCAGTTATCTCTTTTTACATTATTTCCATTCTGTCTGCAATTTAACCATTTTGGCACCTGCCTGAAAACCCAATTTTGTATCAGGAGCACTAAGCATGCTTCCCACCAGACTCCTACCCTGAGAACCCACTCTCAGGTTCTGCAAAATTACACCTGGGCAAACTAATTGGGCAGCTGTAGGTAGTCTCAGCCTTGCGGACATTCATTGGACGGTACTACAGCTGTACAACCTTCTTTTCACAGTCCAAAACCTCCTTCAGATCCCACTTATGACACCATTTTTATTAATGTGGTTTAGGTCAGCACAGACTAAATGTGCATATTAATTACTATGCAATAATTGGATTGGTGTGAAGGACTTTAGATATTGCCTCTGTGAAAGAGTGATTAATAATGCAAAGAATACTACATAGTTACAGAAAACTGGTTATTTCTACTTCCTCGTTCCTTGCTGACAGGAATGGCGGTTGTCAGTAGTCAGGGTGCTGAGCATGATGGTTCCAGCCATGCAAGCTTGGTCTCAGGCATCCCTGGAGGTTCTCCAGAGTTGGGCATCCCTAAAGGTAGAGTTGTGCCACTCCCCTTTGGGCTGAGCTGGATGAGTTTTGTGAGGTGGAGAGACTCTTCCAGGTTGTTTTGTCTTTACTGTTTGGTGGATCACTCTGAGCTGTTGATTGTTTATTGATGTAGTGAGTCGCCAGGCCAATATTCTTGTATAAGTTTAGTTCTGCTATTTCTGCCAATTACACATATTTTTGTATAACACCTGTCTAATTGTGCTTTATCTAACAAAAGTTTCATTCCTAACAACTACATAGCAACATACTGAAGGTCGAACTGTGGGCCTCTGACATCAGCCTAACTACTCGAGTGATGTCAGCTCTGTAGGCCAGGGCAGGCACGCTCAAGTCCATGGGACCAGATAGGATGTATCTAAGGGTGCTGAGGTAACTGGCTGCTGTCATAGCAAGGCTGGTCTCTATCATCTTAAAAAAGTCATGGCAATCAGGGAAAGTTCCCAATGATAGAATATTATATTATATTATATTATATTATATTATATTATATTATATTATATTATATTATATTATATTATATTTCAGTTGGAAGGGACCTAGTCCAACTGCCTGACCACTTCAGGGCTGACCAAAAGTTAAAGCATATTATTAAAGGCACTGTTCAAATGCCTCTTAAACACTGACAGGCATGGGGCATCAACCACCTCTCTAGGAAGCCTGTTTGACTACCCTCTCTGTAAGAAATGCTTTCTAATGTCAAGTCTCAGTCAAATATCCTAATTTTCAGGATTCTTTTATAATTAAGGACACTTGTTTGAAAACAGACTGTTTCTCAGTAGTTCGTCTACTCCTGCTGTCTGTTCCTTAAATGAAGTCCATAATTACCTTCCAGCAACATTAGAGAGCACTAAATCCAATAGCCCAACAGAGGTGAGGCTGCTACAGCTGTATGTCACCAGGTCCAACCAATAGCAACACTGAGAATGTATTCCCAGGAGGCACATACGCACAAACACATGTATACAACATGTATATACATATAAATATAGAGAGAGACATTGCTGGCCACACAGCTCAGCGCAGACAGAAACAGTCAGTACTCACACAAACACAAACAGCACCAATGACTTCATCCCGTTCCTTTCTCTGGCTAATCAGGATGAAGGTCCATTAGTGGGAAATGTGTGTGTGTATATATATATATGTACAATGTGGATCCTTCCAGGAGCTGGGCTTGCTCACTCTGCCTAGTAGCAATCCCTGGATCTCAGTCTTCCCAGTTGCTGGCACCTGGACATAAGATCCCCTAGGCTGCAGCCCCACTCCAGTTGCTAGTGCAGACCTCCTCACTTAAAGACACACACACACACTCAGAGCGCTCCATCAGTTGGCCAGGTCTCCCCTGATTCCTCTGGCAGCCAACTCCCGCTGTGGACTTGCTCTTAGAGACACTCACACTCTTCCCTGGCTCCCAGGTCACTTCACCTACTTGCCAGCTACTCCGTATTGATTTTCACTAGCGAACATGCAATCACACACCCACACTTGCTCGTTGCTTGCACCACAGATACACAGGCACTCTGACCGATGGTTCCACTCCAGTTGCTGGCACTTAGATCTCCATAAACACACTTGCACACAGGACAGAGAGTCCCTCACCCAGGAAAAGAGTTAGAAATGGAGTGAACTCGATGATCTTCAAGGTCCCTTCCAACCTAAACCATTCTACGATTCTATGATTCTATGATTTAATGAAAAGACAGGATAGACGGTGCTGATCAGGTTCAGGGCATGGCCAGGCAAGTGTACTGATCAGGAGCTGTTTGTACACAATTGGCCCTTTTTATTCCCTTTATCCCTCTATTTTCCCACATTTGTTCTTCCCTAAACCACATAGATCCATTCCTTTAGTATCCTTAAGTAGCCTTAGAAACACTTTAGTTTCACTTTTACATTATGACTGATCTGTGCACTAGCAAACATATAGCTGTAAATTAAACAGCAAACACTCCTTCATGTAGCAAGTGAGAAGAAAGGGATATAGCTTTCTTCACAATTAATTTTAATTCGTTTCCAGTAAGCAGAATTATCAGTGCTAAATGTCAGGTTTCCTGCTGAGAACATGAAGTAACACCCTCAAACCTGGTCTCCCTAGAGGGGGGAGGGGGAGGGATCAATACTATATTTGTGACAGACTGGCTGTGAGAGTACCTCTTCGCTGTTACTGCATAATGATGTTAGGGAGTCCAGAGGAATGTGCCATTGTAAAAAGCTTCTGATCTGTTGTGGATTAGAATTTTCAAACAGTAATGCCAAAGCTGCAAGTTGCTGTTTCATCAGCAATCAAACCACTTTTCAAAATGCTGATATGCACATATGTGACAAAAAAGTAAGTTTATTGTAATTTCCTACTGTTGCATACACAAACACATGCATTGCAAAATTTAGTTTTGCTATGGAAATGTGCAAATTTATTAGCTTCAGTCTTCCCTATTTGTCTTCACTTGTTAAATTGTGTTAGTATTGATAATATTCTTGAGTGGCATTAAAGGAATGTTCAACATTAATGCTGAAATACTCAATTACCTGATTTACATTCACATTGTAAAAAACTGCAAAATATTGAGCTTAATAATAGGAATAGTAAATATAAAGAATTTATTGTACAATGATTCTGTTCTCACATAGTTGAGATACCACTTCCATTGCTAGTGATTTTCGTTAGCAAAAAGTGCATAAAGCATCAATAAGCCTTTCTACTTGTGTCCTTCTAAATTCTTATATGCCATCAAACTTTATTTTAGAAATGTTGCAGAATGTCTGAAAGATGAGGGTACTACTTTTTCCATTTTCCATCATCAATTAGGCTCAGGATTCCTTAAATATTCTGACTGCCTGAGTGAAAAACTACAAGCAATGGTATCAAAAAAACTCTAATAAGTTACCTAAATTCCCTTTGTGTTGACTATACAGGCAACTCAAAAGTTCTGCAAAATCATAGGTCGGACACTAAAAATTGAGGAGTTTGGTTTAAAAAATTATTTAAAAAATATATGTCTTTTTTTTTGTCATGTTTTTTCCTCCAACTTATTGGTTACATTTGATGAGTTTTTATGTTCTTCTTCACAGGTATGTTGTCTATAAACTTTGTATTGAGTGCCTTGCAGAAGACATTGTATTTGAGGATTTAGTGATCTTGGATAGGCCATGTCTGCTTTATTGGGCCTTGTACATAGGGCTTGAGAAACCCGTATGTTAGCATGAGGAGCTGTTGTAAGGGAACAGTGCTGGCCTGTGCTGCACGCTGGTGGATGTTATGACAAACGGAACATTCCAGTCTGTCAGGAGAAGATATATGATTCTGCTTGTTACACAAAATAAAAGGCACCGTAGTATGGGACGGAGGCTGAACCTCTCCATGGACAGGATCTGTGCAGCATGCCATAGGAAAATCCATCCAGGGTCCATCTGATGCTGCATGAAAACAAGGTTCCCAAAATCTGAAAGGACCTAAAATTTACTCACTATCTATATTCCTCTTATTATTCTACAATATTAAAACAGCTTTTTATTATGTCCTTTGTTGTTTGGCCTTTCTTATTGAGATCCAGAAAAAAACCCTGCATGTTCTCTTTCTGTCACCATCCCCATCCTTGGGTGCAGAACAAACTTCATTTAAAAACAGAGAATGTTCTGATATCTTTCATGCGGCGATGGTATTACAGAAGTGGGATATTTAAGGGAAACCCAAAATAGATTTAAAGTAATATCCATAATTTCATAGAATCAGAGAATCATTTAGGTTGGAAAATACCCTTAAGATCATCGAGTTCAACCATTAACCTAGCACTGCCAAGTCCACCACTAAACCATGTCCCTAAGTACTACATCTACACATCTTTTGGTGACTCAACCACTTCCCTGGGCAGCCGTTCCAATGCTTGACAACCCTTTCAGTGAAAAAAAATTTCCTAATGTCCAATCTAAACCTCCTTGAGGCCATTTCCTCTTGTCCTGTCGCTTGGTACTTGGGAGAAGAGACCGACACCCACCTTGCTACAACCTCCTTTCAGATAGTTGTAGAGAGCGAGTTGTAGAGAGCCTCCTTTTCTTCAAGCCAAACAACCCCAGTTCCCTCAGCTTCTCCTTATAAGACTTGTTCTCAAGAACCTCAACCAGCCTAGTTGCTCTTCTTTGGATGTGCTCCAGCACCTCAATGACTTTCTTGTAGTGAGGGGCCCAAAACTAAATAAAGTATTCGAGGTCTGGCCTCACCAATGCTGAGTACAGGGGGGCGATCACTTCCCTGGTCCCGCTGGCCACACTATTCCTGATACAAGCCAGGATGCTATTGGCCACCTGGGCACAGGTGGTGCGTGTTCATCCGGCTGTCAAACAACACCCCCAGGTCCTTTTTTGCTGGGCAGCTTTCCAGCCACACTTACCCAAGCCTAACTCAATATACAAAAATATTTTCACAGAATCACAGAATCTCCTAGATTGGAAAAGACCTGTAAGATCATCTAGTCCAATCATTAACCTAACACTGACAAGCCCACCACTAAACCATGTCCCTAAGCACTATATCTACACGACCCTTAAATACCTCCAGGGATGGGGACTCCACCACTGCCCTGGGTAATGCATAGCAATGCCTGATGACCCTTTCAGTGAAAAAATTCTTCCTAATATCCAATCTAAACTTCCCTTGGCGCAACTTGAAGCCATTTCCTCTTGTTCTATCACCTGTTACTTGGCAGAACAGGTCGACTCCCACCTCTCTGCAACCTCCTTTCAGATAGTTGTAGAGAGCGATAAGGTCTCCCCTGAGCCTCCTTTTCTCCAGGCTAAACAACCCCAGCTCCCTCAGCCACTCCTCCTAAGACATGTGCTCCAGACCCCTCACCAGTTTCGTTGCCCTTCTCTGGACACACTCCAGCGCCTCAATGTCCTTATTGCGGTGAGGGGCCCAAAACTGAACACAGTACTCAAGATGCGGCCTCAGCAGTGCCGAGTACAGGGGTAAAATCACCTCCCTGGTCCTACTGGCTACACTATTCCTGATACAGGCCAGGATGCCATTGGCCTTCTTGGCCACCTGGCCACACTGCTGGCTCATGTTCAGCCGGCTATCAATCAACACCCCAAGGTCCCTCTCTGCTGAGCAGCTTTCCAGCCACTCCTCCCCAAGCCTGTAGCATTGGTGGGGGTTGTTGTGGCCAAAGTATTTGGCCTTATTGAAACTCATACAGTTTGCCTTGGCCCATCAATCTAGTCTGTCTAAATCCCTCTGCAGGGCCTCCCTACCCTCAGGCAGGTCGACACTCTCACCTAACTTGGTGTCATCTGCAAACTTACTGAGGGTGCACTCGATCCCCTCATCCAGATCATTAATAAAGATATTAAACAGAACTGGCCCCAATACTGTGCTCTGGGGGACACCACTCGTGACCGGTTGCCAACTGGATTTAACTCCATTCACCACCACTCTCTGGGCCCGGCCTTCCAGCCAGTTTTTTACCCAGCAAAGTGTATGCCCATCCAAGCCATGAGCAGCCAGTTTCTCCAGGAGAATGCTGTGGGAAACGGTGTCAAAGGCTTTACTAAAGTCCAGGTAAACAACATCCACAGCCTTTTCATCGTCCACTAAGCGAGTCACCTTGTCATAGGAGATCAGGTTAGTCAAGCAGGACCTGCATTTCATAAACCCATGCTGACTGGGCCTGATCACCTGGTTGTCCTGTACGTGTCGTGATGGCACTCAGGATGATCTGCTCCATAACCTTCCCTGGCACCGAGGTCAGACTGACAGGCCTGTAGTTCCCTGGATGCTCCTTATGGCCCTTCTTGTGGATGGGCGTCACATTTGCTAACCTCCAGTCAGCAGGGACCTCCCTGGTTAGCCAGGACTGATGAAAATGATAGAAAGTGGCTTGGTGAACACTTCTGCCATCTGCCTCAGCACCCTTGGGTGGATCCCATCTGGCCCCATAGACTTGTGTGCATCTAAGTGGTGTAGCAGGTTGCTAACCATTTGCCCTTGGATTATGGGGGCTTCATTCTGCTCCCCATTCATGTCTTCCAGCTCAGGGGGCTGGGTACCTTGAGAACAACTGGTCTTACTACTAAAGACTGAGGCAAGGAAGGCATTAAGTACCTCAGCCTTTTCCTCATGCTTTGTCACTATGTTTCCCCCCGCATCCAATGGAGATTCTCTTTAGCCCTCCTTTGGTTACTAATATATTTATGGAAACATTTTTTTATTGTCTTTTATGGCAGTAGCCAGATTAAGTTCTAGTTGGGCTTTGCCCTTCTAATTTTCTCCCTGCATAACGTCACATCATCTTTGTAGTCCTCCTGAGTTGCCTGCCCCTTCTTCCAAAGATCATAAACTTTCCTTTTTCTCCTGAGTTCCAGCCAAAGCTCTCTGTTCAGCCACGTGGGTCTTCTTCCCTGCCGGCTTGTCTTTCAGAACATAGGGATGTCCTGCTCCTGTGCCTTAAAGATTTCGTACTTGAAGAACATCCAGCCTTCCTGGGCTCCTTTGCCCTTCAGGACTGCTTCCCAAGGGACTCTGACAACCAGTCTCTTAAACAGTCCAAAGTCTGCCCTCTGGAAGTCCAAGGTAGCAGTTCTGCTAACCCCCTTCCTTACTTCTCTGAGAATCGAAAACTCTCATTTCATGATCGCTATGTCCAAGACAGCCTCCAACCATCACATCACCCACAAGTCCTTCTCTGTTCACAAACAAGAGGTCCAGTGGGGTGCCTTTCCTAGTTGGATCCCTCACCAGCTGTGTCAGGAAGTTATCTCCGACACACTCCAGGAACCTCCTAGACTGTTTCCTCTCTGCTGTATTGTATTTCCAGCAGACATCTGGTAAGTTGATGTCCCCCACGAGAACAAGGGCTAGTGATTGTGAGACTTCTCCCAGCTGCTTATAGAATATGTCATCTGCCTCTTCATCCTGGTTGGGTGGTCTATAACAGACTCCCACCATAATATCTGCCTTGTTGGCCTTTCCCCTGATTCTTAGTCATAAACACTCAACCCTATCATCACCATCATGAAGCTCTAGACAGTCAAAACACTCCCTAACATACAGAGCTACCCCACCACCTCTTCTTCCTTGCCTATCTCTTCCGAAGAGTTTATAGCCATCCATTGCAGCACTCCAGTTGTGTGAGTCATCCCACCATGTTTCTGTGATTGCAACTATATCTTAGTTTTCCAGCTGCTCAATAGCTTCCAGCTTCTCCTGTTTGTTGCCCATGCTGCATGCATTGGTGTATATGCACTTCAGTTGGGCTATTGGTCCTGCTACCTTTTTTTGGGAGAAGCCCTAATTCCTATGTGACTGTTCTCAGGTGCTTCCATGGTTTTTAATGTATCAAGAATCCTTGCGTCTTTGCTGCCGTGTGGATCTCCATCCCCTACCCCCACTGAGATGGCTTATTCAAAGGTTCCAGGTCACTAGGTGCCTCAAAATGTCTCAGAGATACAAGTATATTCATAGTAAAGGGAAGATGGAGATTTCTGGTTGTATATGGCATCCATTTCTATTGCAGATAGAGCAAAAAAACTGACCATAGACCTATCATCTGCTCTCAAAAAACACCATGTTTTTTGCTTATATTTAAGTGCTCGTAAGGAATGGAATTGACAGTGTGGCGTTTGAAACAGGACACCTCTGGCAAATTTATCTTTATATGTTACTATGTATGACAGTCTTTTGAAGCTGCAGAAGAGTTTACCTTTTCATGAGTTATTTGCCTGGGAAGGTAGATTTTGAAGGCCTCTGCTAGAGAGAGATTATGTATTCATGGTGTCGTGGTTTAAGCCCAGCACCACACAGCCGCTTGCTCACTACCCCCACCCAGTGGGATAAGGGAGAGAATTGGAAGGGTAAAAGAGAAAACTCGTGGGTTGAGATAAAAACAATTTATTAGGTTGTTATGGTTTGAGAAACCCACAATAATTTAATGTCGTTTAGACAATTATTCTATCACCCAATGAACCCTCCCCACCTGGGAAGGGGAATTAGGGAAAAACAAGGAAACATGAGGGTTGAAATATAAATAGATTTAATAGGATAAAACGGGATAATTAACATTAATAATACTAAAGAACCAGTATTGATACCGATACCAATATAAAATATACAAGGATTATACTCAGACAATTATATCAGTAGGAAGCTGTGCACTCCCAGCAGTGGACAGCAAATGTCGGACACTGCGAGCGCTACGGCTTCAGGAGGAAGGGAAGGCCTCAGGGGTCTGGCACCAGGGCAAAGAAGTTCTCTGGATCACTGCCATCAAGGGAGAGAGAGAACTTCGCAGCAAACTTTCTAATTTATAGTGAATGTGGCGTTGATAGTATGAAATAATCCTGTTGGCCAGCTTGGGTCAAGTGCCCGGGTCTCGCTCCTCCTCATCCCTACACCTGGCGAGCTCGAAAACACTGAGGCCTTTAAACCCACATACCATAGCTAGCTATAAAGTAAATATTTTCACAAATTCAGACACTGCAGCCTTCTAAAAGTGTGATTTTCCCAAGCATTAGAAGAGAAATTAGTCCCGTGTCGCTCAAACTAGGACATAGGTAAAGCAAAAACCATGCAAGGAAACAAAGCAAAACAAGGAATTCATTCACTGCTTCCCATCAGCAGACAGGTGTTCAGCCATCTCCAGGAAAGCAGGGCTCCATCATGCGTAACGGTTACTTGGGAAGACAAGCACCATAACTCCAAATGTCCCCCCCTTCCTCCTTCTTCCCCCAGCTTTTTATTGCTGAGCATGATGTCATATGGTATGGAATATTCCTTTGGTCAGTTGGGGTCAGCTGTTCCAGCTGTGTCTCCTCCCACCTTCTTGTACACCCTCAGCCTACTCACTGGTGGGGTGGTGTGAGAAGCAGAAAAGGCCTTGAGTCTGTGTTAGCACTGCTCAGCAATAACAAAAAACATCCCTGTATTATCAATGCTTTTCAGCACAAATCCAAAACATAGCCCCATACTAGCTACTACAAAGAAAATTAACTCTATCCTAGTGAAAACCAGCACACATGGTAAAATGAATAAATCATTACAATTTTCAAATAAATAATAAAAAGCAGCCTGAAGAGTGTTTTTTCTACTGTTCATAACTTCATGTTTAGATGGCAATATGATATTCTCATTGGGATGAGGAGAACTACTGGTTTCGGCTGTTACATCTGATATTTCTCAATTTCTTAGTTATTTATTGTTTTCTCCTTTTCTAAGAATTGATGTCTCCTAATAATATATGCTTTGCACTGTTTCTCAACTTGTCACATGGCTTTAGGTGCCCTGCTATGCAAACTACCACACTTGATTGCTGTCTTTTTTCACTACAGTCTGGAGCTGTGATTTGGCTGTTATATAGTCCTCTCCCTAGCACCAGCTAAAAGGGTGCTTGACATTCCCTAATCGGGGGTCAGCTGTAGGCACCCTTTGATGAGGACAGCTGACTTTTTTGGAATCTGCTAGAGTTGCCTTTACCTTATCCTAAGCCTTAATTGACAGCAGCAGGCACCCTCAAGTTTCTCTGAGGGTTACCAGGAGTTTCCAGATCTCAGACAAAGTGCCCAGAAATTGGGTGTTATTTTAATTTTTGGGTGTTATTTTAATTCTTGTCTTTGTGTCTCAGTGCCCAAATGTCTTTTAATTGGCAATAAACTAAATATATTTTCCCCAAGTCAAGTCTGTTTTGCCCATGAGAGTAATTGGTAAGCAATGTCCCTGTCTTTACCTCGACCCATGAGGTTTTTCATCCCCTGTATTGTTGTGGAGGAGGAGTGAGAGAGTGGCCAGGTGAGCACCTGGCTGCTGGCCAAGGTTAACCCCCCACATGAATCAAATATCTCTAACAGGCTGATTGGTTGCTGTCTGGATGGCGACAGGATCCTCCATTGTAAAGCTCCTTGTAACAATGTCTTCAGTTGGATCAGTTGAGTCTCCCTGAGCTATTTTTCCAGTGAATTCTTATAATCCAGATGGCTCCTCCTATGTGACCACTCCAATTCATGCGTGAGCTGTTGCTATTGATTATCTACTCTTAACTCTGTACAAAAGACTGTCCTACATGATCATTTCTGCATCTGCAGGAACAGTTTCTACTGACTATTTACAAGTATCTTATCTATATATAGTTAGGTCAGTTCTACAGCTTGAACTGCTTGGGGAGTCACTCAAACTGCCAGGTTCTCCACCAAGGATCTTAATCAACATATTGAAGCATATAAGTAGTGCCTATCAATTGGCCTAGGCACAGCAGGGGCTGCCTGTGGGAATCTCCTGGACTGTCTGAAATTCCCGCTGTGAGAGGTCCTATAACAATTAGTCAAATGCTTTGCTGTGAAGGGGCCAGGAACTGTCAATCACCTTGTCTCAAGTCAGTCCATTGTCTCGTGTAGCAGAGACTAGCTGGGGAGCTCCTGAACTACCCAGGGAACTGATGGCTAGGCCCACTGGGTATACACACAAGCACAGCCCTGATAGCCAGCTACACCACAATTATAACTATAATTTCATCCTTATATAATTCATCCTTATATATTCATTCCTTATGAAGAAGCGTGGCCAGCAGATCAAGGGAGGTGATTCTGCCCCTCTACTCTGCCCTGGTGAGACCCCACCTGGAGTACTGCATCCAGCTCTGGAGTCCCCAACATAGGAAAGACATGGACCTGTTGGAGCGGGTCCAGAGGAGGGCCACAAAGATGATCAGAGAGAGGGCTGGAGCACCTCTGCTGTGAGGACAGGCTGAGAGAGTTGGGGCTGTTCAGCCTGGAGAAGAGAAGACTCCAGGGAGACCTTATAGCAGCCTTGCAGTATTAAAGGGAGCCTACAGGAAAGATGGGGATAAACTTTTTAGCAGGGCCTGTTGTGACAGGAGAAGGGGTAATGGCTTAAAACTAAAAGAGGAAAGATTTAGACTAGATATAAGAAAGAAATTTTTTACAATGAGGGTGATGAAACACTGGAACAGGTTGCCCAGAGCGGTGGTAGATGCCCCATCCCTGGAAACATTCAAGGTCAGGTTGGACAGGGCTCTGAGCAACCTGATCTAGTTGACGATGTCCCTGCTCATTGCAGGGGGGTTTGGACTAGATGACCTTTAAAGGTCCCCTCCAACCCAAACTATTCCATGATTCTATGATTCTAACAATTATAAATTAAATACCACAGAATTTACCATAGGTGGCAGGGAGTTGTTTTAGTGGATTTTACATTGTGCATCCATCTCCTCTAAGAATTAAATGGAGACTGCTGCTTGCATTTTGTACTGGCCACACATGAATGATTGATAATTATTTGGGTGTCTGTCAACCTAGTCTTGACAGAAATTACTGTACCCAAAGGTGAAAAATCCTTCTACCATTTCTAGTACCCTGAGCACATGTTCCCCTGTAAATAATGCCAGAAATAATATGAAGCTAAATAATGACTGATGTTTGAATTAACAGTAAAGCTTTCAAGATTTAAAACCACATTTACATGAAAAAAAATTCCTAAATATATTCTTATTTCATCCTTACCACATAGATCAAAATAATGGCAATAAAAAAACCCTGTGAAATTATATTGGGTTTATGTGGCAATGTTTTGATAGTGGAAGTGGAGGGGGGGGAGTGCTGCGGGGGAGGGGGGCTTCTGTGAGAAATCAGGAGCTGCCCCCATGTTGGACAAAGCCAATTCCAGCCAACTCCAAGACAGACTCGCCACTGGCCAAAGCTGAACCAATGAATGATACTGGTGGCGCCTCTGTGATAACACATTTAAGAAAGGATAAAAAATGTTATGCAGCAGCAGCTGGGAGAGTGGAGTGAGAAAATGTAAGAGACACAACTCTGCAGACACCAAGGTCAGTGAAGAAGGAGGGGGAGGAGGTGCTACAGGCAAACATTCCCCTGCAGCCTGTGGTGAAGACCATGGTGAGGCAGGTTGTCCCCCTGCAGCCCATGGAGGTCCACGGTGGAGCAGATATCCACCCTGCAGCCCGTGGAGGACCCCATGCCACAGCAGGTAGGTATGCCCTGAAGGAACCTGCAGCCCGTGGAGAGCTCATGCCAGAGCAGGTTTTCTGGCAGGACCTGTGACCCTGTGGGGAACCCATACTGGAGCAGTTCTTGAAGAACTGCAGTCTGTGAAAAGGACTGACATTGGAGAAGGTTGTGAAGAACTGTCTCCCGTGGGAGGGACCACACTCTGGAGCAGGGGAAGAGTGTGAGGAGGAAGGAGTGGCAGAGATGAATTGTAATGAACTGAATGCAAACACACCCCACACACACACCCCTCCCCACCCCCGTTCCCTGTCCCCCTGTGGGAGCAGGGGGAGGAGGTAGAAGAGTCAGGAGTGAAGTTGAGCCTGGGAAGAAGGAGGGGGGGGGAAGGTTCTTTTAGGTTTTTTCCACTATCCTACTCTATTTTTATTTGGCAATAAAATCAATTATTTTCCCCAAGTTGTGTCTGTTTACCCATGACTGTAATTGGTGAGTGATCTCCCTGTCCTCATCTCAACCCACAAGCTTTCCGTGTCTTGCTTAGGAGAGGGAGTGAGAGATCGGCTTGGTGGGCACCTGGCAGCCAGACAGTGTTAACCCACCACAGAAATCTAGATTCACTTCAAAGCCTGCTTATGAGCACAAATGCTAACAGTTTTAAATAAGTTGTGACAGCTGGAACAATTTTTGTAGTTTGCAACTGGTATTGATTTTTTAGGTTCAAGCCAAAGATCTAGGTTTAATGGCCATTTATTACATTGATGTACTACTTAAGTAGTCTGTAGCAATTTAACAATTCCAGTGTCTTGAAATCATGTGTGAGGGGTGCTCAGACTAACAGGGAGATTCTACCAATTTTTTTTACTATTTTTTCCTTCCTAAAATACAATTATGGGATTACTTGAGGAGGGAGTGCATAACCAAAACACATGCTCTTAAGCATTCTTTCAATTTGAAAATGGAGAGATTAAAACTTTTAAAAAAAATTAACTTTGAAGATCATGTCCTTGAGCAAAATAAGTTTACAGCAAAATGAATGTACTTACCAATTAACTGAAGCTCACATATGATTCTTGACTTTCTACTTTAAAAGCAAGAAAAAAATATTGAAAGTAATTTTAATATCTGATGAATTTTTGTTTAACTAAAGTAGTGACAGCAATAAGCAATGACACATTACATTTTTTTTTCCAATAACGGAGTTGGGAGAGGTGTCTAAGGAGACCTTACACTGGCAATGATTTCTGCCTGTGCCTGGTCTGTATTTTGTCAAGCATACTTACAAAATCTTTGATCAGTCCTCTTCTGGTCCAAAGCAATGTGGACCACAAAAATGTATAAAAATGCTGTATGTGAAATTACAAAATAAAAATATCCACATTTCAAAGCTTCAAAAACAGTGAGAAATTGTTTGGGAAAAGCTTTAGGTATATCTTCCGCAAGAAAACCATGTAATAATGCAGCTTTACAAATGAGACTGTTTTTTCTACTTTTAAGTGTCTTAACTCAATGGGAAGAGGGAGACTTTTTTTCCACAGTTTACAGACTCTATACATGTATTCATTTGCACATTAGCCAAAAGCTGTTCCCAGCTTCCGATTAATTTGGTTCAGTACAGCTTAGTCCTTACTTAAGTTTGTGCATATGTATTTTACTGCATATGTTTGTTTTGGATTGATGAACCAGTGCTAATTTTGTTATCTTTGAGCATCTAAAAAAATAATCTGAGTGAAGTTATTCCTGGCACACTGAAAAATGTCTCTCTGCTGCTTATTGTCTTGAATACAAGAGCTGTCTGATACAGATGTTTGGCAAGTAAATATCTTTGCCAAGTAAAAATAGTTTCTGACGGGTACAGTTGTCTATATTTATTTTTAGTGTTCATAGGAAATGGGTTTTCATTTTAATGAATTTTTTTCCTTCCCCTCCCCTGCTTCTCTTGTAGGTAGCATTGGCACTTCGTTTCAATGTCAGTCAATCCATCAAGATCACATCTGCAGCAATGACAGTGATAAGGTGAGGTCTGCATAAATGTTCCATTTACAAGATGCATTTTTTTATGAATCACATTGATTTTACTGTACTAACAGTGTTTGTTTTCCAGGCCCAGTAGCTAACTTTCAGTGTTACACTTTGAAATCTCTCTGGCTTTTTAAGAAGTATATGTACTTACTTCACTCAAGACAATCTTTTTAGTTGATTAAATATATATTTGTCTTGTAGCATATTTTTCTTCTTGCTCACATTCCCTTGCTATTCTAAATATTTGTGGTTTACCATACTGACCCTCACAGGTGACAAAGAGTGGTAATGTCATTGTTAACACAGTAGGCACAGTAACAAGTCTTACTCCTGTCACTTGTGTCTTCTGAGGTTTGAGCTACTTAACAATACTGAGAGTTTTTTGCAAGGGCTTTCTTTTCTATATTTGGAGATGGCAACTCCAGGTTTTTTAGACAGGAATCTATTGTTCCTTACTGTAGTTTTAAAATATCATCCTATCTAGCACCATCCAAGTGTTTTCTTAATCTTTTAGCAAGGGATCATGCTCACACACTGGATTGCTTTCAGTCTGTAGAGATGTGCATGGGAATTGTTGTGTTCAGTGATATCTCAGTAATATATATGTGGGCTATATGATATATCAGTAATATATAATATATCAGTAATATATGTGTGGAATACAGAAGGGAAAAGTTTTCAGGTTGAATTACTGTCAAGAGGTGCTTTCATGTTTCTGTTCTTGTTTGTGTTTTTCCCTTAACAGTTTATCTCCTTAATAACACAAATTGATTAACATTAGTCCAATATGTAACGTGTTACATTATTTTCAAGTTTGACACTGTATAATAAGCTTTCTTGCTGCCTTGAGAAGCCTGGGAAAGGGCATGTATTACTCAAATTTAATTAATCTTTCTTGGAAGTTTGAATGCTAGCTGTCTGTCAGTGCTGTGATAACCACACAAATCCTTGTGTTTTGAATTGGTGGAATCACTTAAGAATCAGTTTGTTTATAGCATTTTCAGCTCATTCCAAACCCAAGTTTCTTTTCAGAATGAATCTGCATCTTTTCATAATTTGGAAGTATGTCCAGATTTGGATTCTAGTTATCTTTCAAATATTGGACAAACATGCCAGTTACAACTTGGTAAAAAAAATGTTTAAAGTTTCCGGTTGATTTGGTGGTCATTGTCAGGGAGCAGCAAGAGAGTCTGCTCCACAAGAACAGGTGAGCTGGGAACTGAGGGTGACAGCAAGGCAGACAGCAGCAATGGCCTCAACAACAAGGGGTGCAGCCTCGCAGCACCTGAACAAGGAGAGCAGAGCAGGTCTGATGACAGTGACCAGGGTCAGTTACGGTCCAATAATAAATAAGGCCATAGTGATAAGGAAGGTCCAAGGTCAGGCCAGGAAATCAAGTCAGCAAGGCAAGGACAGGATCAACAAGGTACATGGCCAGATACAAGTGTACATAGCATACCTACAGTGTAGCTCAGGCAAGAACCAAGGTCCAATGGCCTGAATTTAAATGCAGCTTCTGAGTGAAAGGGGTAGCCCCTGCACTGAGGCTTTTCCCAGCTCTTTCTCAGCAGTCTGATCCCAGGTTACACAACTGTGCTGTCAGAGCTGGCCTTGAATGCAGGCAGACAAACCCTTGGTGGGGAGGGGGGAAGAGGTTGCAGAGTCTGTTGGTGCACTCTGAGCCCCGGCAGTCATACAGTATGGTAGAGTAAGACAGTTACTTTCCCTTATGGTGTTTCAAAGGTCTGAAAAGCTTCTTTCTAATTATAAAAGGAAGAAAAAAATAGTCCAATTACTTTAAATTATTTTCTTTGGTGTTGGATCTATTTTCAAGGAAAGTTAGGGATTATGTTGTAGCTTTGCGTTATGTAATGGGCTTCTTCAATAGGAAGCCTTTGCTGTCTGTCTTGGAAACTTGACAGGGTTGAAGGTCACTTCTAGCTGATATATCAGAAGTGTGGAACAGATGGTGGAAATGTGGAAGAGAGAAAAGTATTAAAGTTGAAGATTCTGTGGTCAGGATTCAGTTGTACAGCTGCTGTGTGCTGTTGCATACTCACACACTGTTTGTCCTGGTTCCTGCATGGATGGGGTTAATTTCCCCAAGGATGGGGAGGGGACACAGGTATTCCATGCCATGTGAGCCATGCCCGAGCTATAGGGGGGAGCTGGCCGGGGGAGGGGGAGGAAGTCGCTGCTCAGAGCGGGGCTGTGGTGGTCCAGGTCCGGACTGGTCGGCGAGCGGCGGTACTGTAATCGTGTTTGTATATTCCTTTATCCGTGTTATTGTTACTGTTTTTCTCTTCCCTTTGCTGTTCTGTTAAACTGCCTTTATCTCAACCCACGAGTTTTGCCTTTTTCTTCTGATTTTCCCCACGGCTGTGGTGGTCCAGCGAGCGGCGTGGTTCTTTCTTGCCGGCTGAGGCCAAACCATGACAGTCCTTTTTGGTGCCCAACGTGGAGCTCGAGGGTTGAGATAATGACAGATCTGACCAGAGCTTGTTAACACGAGTTTGTTATATGCATTTCTCATATTAGTTAGATAGTCGCTGGTTACAATGTTGCTTCGTTTGTTTGCGTGGCTGTGTTATGTAAATTCTTATATGCTCTATGTACTCCCCGTGATGCTGTTTATTACCTCAGGGAGAGGGATCAGGATTATCATTTTGCTGTCCTGTGCAATATCAGCTTATGATATGATAACATCACTGTTCAGGTGGCTATGTTGGGGTGTTTATGCAGTATTGCTGTCCTGCCCATACCTTGGTCGCCGTCTCTCAGAATTTATTAATAATCACACCCAATCTATGGGGGAAACAGGGGGGGATACTTTCCCCAGCTGTTTTGCCTCCTTTTTCTCCTTCGGGACAGGTATGACAGCTTTTGAGAATTTCGAATATCCTTGGGATGCTCAAACCAGCATGCTTCTATTGCTATGTCTCCTGAATGTGTTTCAGGTCTTGTTCAGGGTTAAACAACTGTTTAAGACTACCACCCAGAGATCTGCCCCGAGGCTGGATAGTCAGGGGTGGCATGGCATGTGGGAGAATATGGGCAGGTATCTAGAGAATTTCTCGCCTCCAATGGTTTGGGACTTCACCCCCGAACAACTACAGGACCCTGATAAAGTGGTAGAATTTTTAAAAGGAAAATGCTGTGGCTATTCCAGAGAGTCACAACTCACTGCACTGTGCTGGGCCCCGGCCAGTATATACCAAACACTGCTCGGTATTGTGCAGCACTCTCAGGGGAAAAAGGGGGAAACCAGACCAGTAGGCACTGCAGCTATTCCAACCCCTGCGGCAGACAATGCGGCCACTCAAACCCCAGTGGCAGACACTGCAGCTGAAACAGACAACCAGTCCGATCCGTGCCGGTATCAGTTGCTCCTATACAGAAGAAGAAATACACCAAGAAATCAGTTTGCTTAGTAAGGATGACGATGAACCAGGGCCATCACAAGAACAGGAGGAAGAGAGGGAACCGGAGATAATCACCTGATCCCTATCCCTGAGTGAGCTGCGAGATATGCGAAAAGATTTCAGCCGACTTCCGACTTCCAGGCGAGCACATTGTCACCTGGATGCTTTGATGCTGGGATAATGGGGCCAGTAGCTTGGAATTAGAGGGCAGGGAAGCCAAGCACCTGGGATCCCTGTCTAGGGAAGGGGGCATTGACAAGGCGATTGGGAAGAAGACAAGCCCTCAGCCTCTGGAGACGACTCCTGTCAGGTGTTAGGGAAAGATACCCCTTCAGTGAAGATGTTGTATCTCGTCCAAGCAAGTGGACCACCATGGAAAAAGGTATCCAGTACCTGAGGGAATTAGCTGTGCAGGAGATGATTTACTAAGACCCAGATAACGCGCAGTTACCCACAGATCCTGATGAAGTCCAATGCACAAGGCCCATATGGCGGAAGTTTGTACAGAGTGCACCATCATCGTATGCCAACTCCTTGGCAGTGATGGAATGGAAAGGCGAAGAGGGACCAACGGTGGATGAGGTGGCTGGGCGACTCTGGCCATATGAAGAAAGTCTCTCTTCCCCCCTCATCTCAGCTGTGGAGAAACTGTCCCAGAAGGTCCAGTGACTTGAAGAGAATATGTCCTACTCCCTACCTGTACAGGCCAGCATCTCAGCTATTAGGAGCAGATGTTTCCCTACTCGAGAGGGAGAGTCTAGAGGGTAAACACCACGAGGCACCCTGTGGTTTTAGTTGCGTGACCACAGAGAGGACATGAGGAGGTGGGATGGACAACCTACCTCGACCCTGCGGGCACGGGTACGTGAGTTGCAAGGAAGAACAATCACAAAAGGGGATCCCTCCAGGAAAAGTGCTGCTCCTGTTTCCAGCAGGCAGCTCCCCAGACAGAGGAGAAGGCCTGATCTTACTTCTGATCCTCTTGAAGGGATTTCCAAGTCATTTCTGCAACAAGTGAGTAACGGATACTATGATCAGGATTACAGGGGCCCTGCCTCCAGCCAGGTGGGGGAAAGGGACAACCAGGTTGATTGGACTGTGTGCATTCGATGGTCTGGCACATGAGACCCACAGGAGCATAAGGCTCTAATGGACACTGGTGCACAATGTACCTTAATACCATCAAGTTACAGAGGGACAGAACCCATTTGTATTTCTGGAGTGACAGGGGGATCCCAAGAGTTGACTGTATTGGAAGCTGAAGTGAGCCTGACTGGAAATGAGTGGCAAAAGCATCCCATTGTGACTGGCCCAGAGGCTCCACGCATCCTTGGCATAGACTATCTCAGGAGAGGGTACTTCAAGGACCCAAAAGGATACCGGTGGGCTTTTGGCATAGCTGCTTTGGAGATGGAGGACATTAAACAGCTGTCTACCTTGCCTGGTCTCTCGGAGGACCCTTCTGTGGTATGTTTATGACCCTCAACAAACAACAGGTGCCAATTGCTACCACAACAGTGCATCGGTGGCAATATCACACTAACCGAGATTCTCTGATTCCCATCTATAAGATCATTCATCAACTGGAGACTCAAGGAGTGATCAGCAAGACCCGCTCACCCTTTAATAGTCCCATATGGCCAGTGCGAAAATCTAATGGAGAGTGGAGGCTAACAGTGGACTATCGTGGCCTGAATGAAGTCACTCCACCACTGAGCGCTGCCGTGCCGGACATGCTAGAACGTCAATACGAACTGGAGTCAAAGGCAGCCAAGTGGTATGCAACAGTTGATATCGCCAATGCATTCTTCTCAATCCCTTTGACAGCAGAGTGCAGACCACAGTTTGCTTTCACCTGGAGGGGCGTCCAGTACACCTGGAATCGACTGCCCCAGGGGTGGAAACACAGCCCCACCATTTGCCATGGACTGATCCAGACCACACTAGAACAGGGTGAAGCTCCGGAACATCTGCAGTACATTGATGACATCATCATATGGGACAACACAGCAGAAGAAGTTTTTGAGAAAGGGAATAAAATAGTTGAAATCCTTCTGAAAGCTGGTTTTGCCATAAAACGAAGTAAGGTCAAGGGACCCGCACAGGAGATCCAGATTTTAAGAATAAAAAGTGCAAGATGATCGCCGTCAGATCCCAATTGATGTGATCAACAAAATAGCAGCTATGTCTGCACCGACTAGTAAAAAGGAAACACAGGCTTTCTTAGGTGTTGTGGGGTTTTGGAGGATGCATATTCCAGATTACAGTCTGATTGTAAGCCCTCTATATCAAGTGACCTGGAAAAAGAACGATTTTAAATGGGGCCCTGAGCAATGACAAGCCTTCGAACAAATTAAGCAGGAAATACTTCATGCAGTAGCCCCGGGGCCAGTCCAGGCAGGACAAGATGTTAAAAATGTGCTCTACACTGCAGCCGGGGAGAATGACCCTACCTGGAGCCTCTGGCAGAAAGCACCAGGGGAGACTCGAGGTCGACCCCTGGGGTTTTGGAGTCGGGGATACAGAGGATCTGAAGCCCGCTATACCCCAACCGAAAAAGAGATATTGGCAGCATACGAGGGGGTTCGAGCTGCTTCGGAAGTGGTTGGTACTGAAGCACAACTCCTCTTGACACCTCGACTGCCAGTGCTGGGCTGGATGTTCAAAGAAAGGGTCCCTGTCACACACCATGCAACTGATGCTACGTGGAGTAAGTGGATTGCACTGATCACACAGCGAACTCGAATGGGAAACCCCAGTCGCCCAGGAATACTGGAAGTGATCATGGACTGGCCAGAAGGCAAAGATTTCGGAATATCACCAGAGAAGGAGGTGACACATGCGGAAGAGGCCCCACCATACAATAAAATACCAGAAAATGAGAGGAAACATGCCCTGTTCACTGATGGGTCCTGGCGGATTGTGGGAAAGCATCGTAAGTGGAAGGCTGCTGTGTGGAGTCCTACACGACGAGTTGCAGAAGCCACTGAAGGACAAGGTGAATCAAGCCAGTTTGCAGAGGTGAAAGCCATCCAGATGGCTTTAGACATTGCTGAACGAGAGACATGGCCAGTACTTTACCTCTATACTGATTCATGGATGGTGGCAAATGCTCTGTGGGGGTGGTTGCAGCAGTGGAAGCAGAGCAACTGGCAGTGCAGAGGTAAATCCATCTGGGTGGCTGAACTGTGGCAAGATATTGCTGCCCGGATAGAGAATTTGGTTGTGAAAGTACATCACGTAGATGTCCACGTACCCAGGAGTTGCGCCACTGAGGAACATCAAAACAACCAGCAGGTGGATCAGGCCGCTAAGATTGAAGTGGCTCAGGTGGATCTGGACTGGCAACACAAGGGTGAATTATTCATAGCTCGGTGGGCCCATGACACCTCAGGCCATCAGGGAAGAGATGCAACATATAGATGGGCTCGTGACCGAGGGGTGGACTTGACCATGGACACTATTGCACAGGTTATGCACGAATGTGAAACGTGCTGCAATTAAGCAAGCCAAGGGGTTAAAGCCTCTTTTGTATGGCGGACGATGGCTGAAATATAAGTATGGGGAGGCCTGGCAGATTGATTATATTACACTCCCACAAACCCGCCAAGGCAAGCGCCATGTGCTCACAATGGTGGAAGCAACCACTGGGTGGCTGGAAACATACCCTGTGCCCCATGCCACCGCCTGGAACACTATCCTGGGCCTTGAAAAGCAAGTCTTATGGTGACATGGCACCCCAGAAAGAATTGAGTCAGACAACGGGACTCATTTCCGAAACAGCCTCATAGACACCTGGGCCAAATAGCATGGCATTGAGTGGGTATATCACATCCCCTATCACGCACTGGCCTCAGGGAAAATCAAACAATACAACGGACTGTTAAAGACTACACTGAGAGCCATGGGTGGTGGGACCTTAAAACATTGGGACACACATTTAGCAAAAGCCACCTGGTTAGTCAACACCAGGGGATCTGCCAATCGACCTGGCCCTGCCCAATCAAAACTTCCACGTACAGTAGAAGGGAATAAAGTCCCTGTACTGCACATGAAGAATATGTTGGGGAAGACAGTCTGGGTTAGCCCTGCCTCAGGCAAAGGCAAACCCATCTGTGGGATTGCTTTTGCACAAGGACCTGGGTGCACTTGGTGGGTGATGTGGGAGGATGGGGAGGCCCGATGTGTACCTCATGGGAATCTGATTTTGGGTGAGAATAGCCAATGAATCAAATTTTATGATGTTAAGTGCTAAATAACCCTGTCACTGTATGTCATCATTACTATAATACTTTTGTGGCTATAACATGCCAGGCCATCGAATCCACGCAGTCTAATAAATTCACTTGTCCCTCTCTTCCTCCTGGCTGGAGGCAGGGCCCCTCTAATATTGAGAATAACATCTACAATTAACAGATGAGTTTCTACCTGAACCAGAAGATCGCTCACCATAGGCCAGGGCAGCCATCTGCCTGGAAGAATTCTTTCTTCCATCTGTTTTACCTTGCAACTCACTTACTCGTGCCTGTAGGGCTGAGGTAGGTTGTCTATCCCACTTCCTCATATCCTCTCCATAGTCACAGAGGCAAAACCACAGAACTTCTCTGAGTGGGTTCTGTCTCTCTTGAGTAGTTCTCATAGGAGGGCGTCTTCTCCTAGCAGCTGCAGCGTGGGTCCATACAGGGGAAGAGTAGGATCTTTCCTCCATCCTGGACAGTTTAACAAACAAACAGTTTATCATTTTGCTCAGCCATTTTCTCAGTTTGCTCAGACATTTTTTCTACAGCTGCCACAGTGAGGGGACGAGAGAGACTGTCTTCATACTGTCGTACTCTGTTAGCCACTTCACTTACAGTTGGTGTGTTGGTATCAGATCCTCCCCAGATCATTGTTGACAATGTGTGGGAATACATTGATGGTGCACTCTGCACAAACATCATCCTTAAAGGGATACCTGCCCTTCACAGCTGACAAAAGTCGCCTCCAGAGACTGAGAGTGTTTGTCTTTCTCCCAATCCCTTTATCGATACCTCCATCCCTGGCCAGGTTTCCCAATTGCCTAGCTTCTCTGCCATCTAAGTCTATGGTATCTGCCCCACTATCCCATCATCGGAGCAACCAGGAGATAAGTGTCTCACCTTCATGACAGCTAAAGTCTTTCATATTTCACAAATCCTTCATAGATAAGGATTTAACAATTATCTCTGCATCTGATTCCTCCTCCTGTGTTGACGCTTCCTGACAAGGACCCTCTCCCTGATCTGTTTTAGAAGGACCCTTTCCTTGATCTTCGTCAGAAAAACTCTCTCCCATGCTATCTCACTTGAGCTGGTCCTTATCATAAGGGGCAGGGGAACAAGCTGACCTCCTTTTCTGCTTCCTGGTTACCAGGGCAACTTGTACCATCTCTGATGGAGTTGGAGTAGCAGTGCTACTTGTTTTCGAAGCAGCTGGAGTAGTGACGGTGCTCGTTGTTGAGGCTGGAATAGCTCGTACCGGTACAGGCAGTGGAGTGGCTCATGGGATTTGAGTATCAGCAGCGCATGTCACACAATACCCACTCCTGCACCAATTTTTAATAAGAAACCACCCCTGCAACACATTCAGGAGAATCAACAATAAAATCAGGATTTTAAGAAAGTAACATTCATTTTCGAAACAGTCCAAAAGGTTTCCATCCCCTAACTCTGATAGTGGCAATTTGGCATAAGCATTAAAGGGCAAAGTAAACTTTCCCCAAGTAAAACGGATTGTGTAATTAGTAACAGAATCCATTATGTGATGCCCGAGATATGATAAATTGGATAACGGTTCTACCTGCATATTACAGATCTGTATCCCAAACCACAGGAAGAACAGCACATTTAAACCACTGCATACAAACACAAAGAGCAAATAAACCATACAACACATTCAGCAGGTTAAGCAGCGTTGCATCAATTAACTTTAAACAAAGCTCTCTAAAGTCATGATGTAACATTTCACTTAAGAACAAAATGATGTGAGCTGTCTTTTAATTTCTGAGCAAGCTGGAATTTGAATTATTTAGGCAATCTATCAGAGCCCTGGTCGAGCACCGCTTGGGCCCCATGTTGAGCACCAATAGATCTGTCGTGGTTTGGACTGGACTGGCCACTGAAATGAACAACAGATACTCTTTTACTTCTCTCTCCTTCAGAGGAGGGAGAGTATCTCCCTTCCGTGAGAGAAGGAAGAGGGAGAGACTTATAAGTTTAGAAGAAACCAAACTACTTTAATGAAATAATATTTAAAAAGAAAATAATGAAATATATACAATATATACAAAACCATATCAAATTCCCAGGATAACAATCACATCACTGGCAGGCACTGGGAAAGTCCCAGACTGGACTCAGCGATGGATGGGAGCTGGATTCCAGATCTGGATTCAGGAACACACGGATCGGGATCAAAGGCAGATGAACAGAGTCCTCCTTGGACGCTGGCCATTGAAGAAAGAGGCTGACCCCTTTGATCCCTCAGCTTTTATACTGAGCATGAGGCAGATGGGATGGAATACCCTGTTCATCAGTTTTGGGTCACCTGTCCTGTCTGCTCCTCCCCACAGGTGCGACCCCTCTATGCTCTTCCACTTCTGACCCTCCAACAGGGCAAATAAAGTTGGCTGACCTTGGTTGTTATAGCATTAAGTATAAGCAAGAGCCTCTCTGCATACCATTCCTTGGCATAAATTAGAAACAATCAGGTCTTATCTCTCTGGAAGCAAACAGTGTCTGGACAATATGCTGCTAATTTCACAGAGTTCAGTTAGTTAGATGAGGCTTAGCTGCAAAGTAAAATTACTGAACAGAAAATTGGTTCTGTTTTACCTCAAACCAGGACACCAGCTATGAAAGTCCAGAGGAGTAGGCTCCATGATAGCTAAAAGCGGGGACACTTCAAACAAATCCAACTCAAATCTGCTACACTCTTCTGAGAAACTATGAACAAAAGGTATTCCTGTCAAAATATAGCTCCTTTTCTAGCAGTAGAATGGGTCCCAATTCTTTGGGTTTGTGTTTCTTTTGCACTGTTCAGCCTGTCTTGTTCTTTTTCTTCTTCCTGTCCTAGTCAGACTGCTACCTGCCACCATCCATAGTTTTTCTTTTAAGGGGCTGAGGTCAGTCTTCCCTCTGGAGGCATGAAGCAGTTCTCTTTCTTTTGAAGCTCTTTCTTTGAATATAATCAAGCCTCAAGACCTGTTTTGCTGGTGTTTCTGGCTTGTCCAGGAGGTTCTTGGAAATGCACCCAAAAACATTTGTTGCAATGTCTTGAATGAATCTTTTAACATGGGGATTAATAATTTCCAAACCCCTTTTCAAAAGCAGAACAGCCTTTCTAAACAGGCTATGGAATATACCTCCAGTGTCTTAGAATCATAGAATGGTCTGGGTTGCAAAGGACCTTAAAGATCATCTAGTTCCAACCCCCCTGCCATGGGCAAGGACACCTTCCACTAGAACCAGGTTACTCAAAGCCCCATCTAATCTGGCCTTGAACACCTCCAGGGATGGGGCATCCACAACTTCTCTGGGCAACCTGTTCCAATGTCTTACCACCCTCAGAGTAAAGAATTTCTTCCTAATATCTATTCTAAATCTACCCGCTTTCAGTTTAAAACCACTACCCCTTGTCCTGTCACTGTACTCCCTGATAAAGAATCCCTCCCCATCTTTCCTGTAGGTCCCCTTTAGGTACTGGAAGGCTGCTATAAGGTCTCCCTGGAGCCTTCTCTTCTCCAGGTTGAACAATCCCTGTCTTCATAGGAGAGGTGCTCCAGCCCTGTGATTATTTTCGTGGCCCTCCTCTGGACCCACTCCAACAGGTCCATGTCTTTCCTGTGCTGAAGACTCCAGAGCTGGACACAGTACTCCAGGTGGGGTCTCACAAGAGCGGAGTAGAGGGGCAGAATCACCTCCCTCAGCCTGCTGGCCACGCTTCTCTTGATGCAGCCGGCTCTGAGCTGCGAGCACACATTACTGGCTCATGTTGAGCTTCTCATCAATCATCACCCCCAAGTCCTTCTTCTCAGGGCTGCTCTTAATCCATTCTCCTCCCAGCCTGTATTTGTGCTTGGGATTGCCCTGACCCATGTGCAGGACCTTGCACTTGGCCTTGTTGAACTTCATGAGGTTGGCATGGGCCTACCTCTCCAGCCTGTCCAGGTCCCTCTGGATGGCATCCCTCCCCTCCAGCATGTTGATTGCTCCACACAGCTTGGTGTCATTGGCAAACTTGCTGAGGGCGCACTCCATCCCAACATCCATGTCACCAACAAAGATGTTAAACAGTACCAGTCCCACTACCAACCCTGAGGAATGCCACTCGTCACTGCTCGCCACTTGGACATGGAGCCGTTGACCGCAACTCTTTGAGTGTGACTGTCCAGCCAGTTCCTTATGCACCAAGTAGTCCATCCATCAAATCCATGTCTCTCCAATTTAGAGACAAGGATGTCATGTGGGACAGTGTCAAAGGCTTTGCACAAGTCCAGGTAGACAACATCTGTTGCTCTTCCCTTATCCACGAAGGCTGTAAGCCCTTTGTAGAAGGCAACCAAATTTATCAGACACAATTTGCCCTCAGTGAAGCCATGTTGGCTGTCACCAATCACCTCCTTATTTTCATGTGCCTTAGCAAAGTTTCCAGGAGGATCTGCTCCATGATCTTGCCAGGCACAGAGATGTGACTGACTGGCCTGTAGTTCCCTGGGTCTTCCTCCCCACCTCTTTGAAAAATGGGGGTTATGTTTCCCCTTTTCCAGTCGGCAGGAACTTCACCGGACTGCCCAGTCTTCTCACATATGATGAAGAGTGGCTTAGCAACTTCATCCACCAGTTCTCTCAGGACCTGCATATGGATTTCATCAGGTTTCATAGACTTGTGCACCTTCATGTTCCTCAGATGATCTCGAACCTGGTCTTCTCATACAGTGGGCTGTTCTTCATTCTCACAGCTGCTGTCTTTGCCTTCTGCGACTTAGGCGGTATGGTTAGAGCCTTTCCCAGCAAAGACCGAAGCAAAAAAGTCATTGAGTACCTCAGCCTTCTCCACGTCCCAGGTAACCAGGTCTCCCACTTCCTTCCGGAGAGGGCCCACATTTTCCCTAGTCTTCCTTTTGTCACTGATGCACATATAGAAGCCTTTCTTGTTTCCCTTGACGTCCCTGGCCAGATTTAATTCTATCTGAGCTTTAGCTTTCCTAACCCGATCCCTGGCTGCTCAAACTATTTCTCTGCATACCTTCCTGGCTACCTGTCATTGCTTCCACCCTCTGTAGGCTTCCTTTTTCTGTTTGAGTTTCTCCAGGCACTCCTTGTTCATCCATGCAGGCCTCCTAGAGTTTTTGCCTGACTTCCTCTTTGTTGGGATGCATCACTCCTGAGCTTGGAGGAGGTGATCCTTGAATATTAGCCAGCTTTCTCGGGCCCCTCTTCCTTCCAGGGCTTTATCCCACTGTACTCCAGCAAGCAGATCCCTGAAGAGGCCAAAGTCTGCTCTCCTGAAGTCCAGGGTAGCAAGCTTACTGTGCACCCTCCTCGCCGCCCTAAGGATCTGAAACTCCACCATCTCATGGTCGCTGCAGCCAAGGCTGCCCTTGAGGGTGACATTCCCCACCAGCCTCTCCTTGTTGGTGAGAACAAGGTCCAGCATGGCACCTCTCCTCGTTGGTTCTTCTATCACTTGGAGAAGGAAGTTATCATTGAAGCATTCCAGAAACTGCCTGGATTGCTTATGCCCTGCTGTGTTGTCCTTCCAACAGATGTCGGGGTGGTCGAAGTCCCCCATGAAGACCAGGGCTTGCAAATGTGAGGCTGCTCTATCTGTCTATAGAAGGCCTCATCCGCTCAATCTTCCTGGTCAGGTGGCCTGCTGCAGACCCCCACTGTAACATCACCTGTCCCTGCCCTCCCTTTATTCCTGGCCCATAAGCTCTCAGTCAGCTCCACATCCACCCCCAGGTGGAGCTCCATGCATTTCAGCTGTTCAGTGACACAGAGGGCGACACCCTCTCCTCATCTCCCCTGCCGGACATTCCTAAAGAGCCTGTAGCCTTCCATTCCAACACTCCAGTCACAGGAGCCACCCCACCACATCTCCATGATGCCAATAAGATCATAGCCATGCAGGCATGCACACGTCTCTAACTCCTCTTATTTATTCCCCATGCTACGTGTGTTTGCATAGAGACATTTAAGTTTAGCCCCCGATTAAGCTGACTTGCTGGAATTCCTTTTTGCTGCACTCCAGGTGCTTTCCTGCTTACTTGTGACCCTTCTCCAAGCTCTGGGCATCTATTGCTGGCACTGGCATTAAACTGGTAGGAGTGGGATGGATTGAGGTCCCCTTCCCTCAGCAACTTTAGTTTAAAGCCCTCTTCACAAGCTTGGCAAGCCTCTGACCAAAGATGTTCTTCCCCTTCTCTAACAGATGGACTCCATCAGCCCCCAGTAGGCCTGGTTTCTCAAAGCAAGTTCCATGGTCTAAGTAGCCAAACCCCTGGCTGGGGCACCAGTCCTGTAACCATTTGTTGACTTACCAGATTTGACTGATCCTCTCAAACCCTTTCCTTTGAAAGGCCTTTCCCACATGGCCTTCTATGGTACAGACACCTGTTTGCTGCTCTGGCTCTGTGGGCTCTCTCCTGTGGGCTCCCAGGTGCCCCCCTGGGTGAAACACGCTGATTGCTTGCTGATTACGCAGCAACTCTTTTGCAGCTCGTTCAGAACTGCCACTGAGGGTGCTGGCTCTGCCCTCACCATGTCAGCAGCCCACCCACAAGCTGCCGGTTCCAGCCCAGGCTAGCCCCTCCTCCCAGCTTCGAGAAACTTTGAAAAGCCCCCAGAAGCGCCCTTTGTTGTCCCTTGCCGCCGCGATTCCCTTCCCCAGTGCAGACTTACCTGCACTGGAGCTGGTCCCCTTGGCAAGCGAAGAGTGGTCTGGTGAGCATATCCGCCAACTCCTTCAGCACTCTTGGGTGTAACCCATCTAGCCCCATAGACTTGGGTAAGCCTAGGTGGTCAGTGACCTGCTGCACCATTTCCTCTTGGATTATGTAGGTCTCATTCTGGTCCTCATCCCTGTCTTCCAGCTCAAGGGGCTGGGTACCCAACAAACAACTAATCCTGCTATTAAAGACTGAGGCAAAAAAGGCATTAAGTACCTCAGCCTTTTCCTCATCCTTAGTCACTATGTTTCCCCCTGCATTCAATAAAGGAGGAAGATTCTCCCTAGTCCTCCTTTTGTTGTTAATGTATTTATAGAAGCATTTTTTATTGTCTTTTATAGCAATAGCCAGATTGAGTTCTAGTTGGGCTTTGGCCCTTCTAATTTTCTCCCTGCATAGCTTCACTGCGTCTTTGTAGTCCTCCTGAGTGGCCACCTCCTTTTCCAAAGGCCATAAACTCTCCCTTTCTTCCAGCCAAAGCTCTCCATTCAGTCAGACCAGTCTTCTAGCCCACTGTCTTTCAGGATGTGTGGATGGCCTGTTCCTGCACCTTTAAGACTTCCTTCTTGAGGAGTGCCCAGCCTTCCTGGACTCCTTTGCCCTTCAGGACAGCCCCCCAAGGGGACTCTGCCAATCAGTCTCCTGAACAGGAGAAAGTCTGCCCTACGGAAGTCCAAGGTGGCAGTTCTGCTAACCCCCCTCCTTACTTCACCAAGAATCAAAAACTTTATCATTTCATAATTGCTGTGCCCAAGACAGCCTCCAACCATTACATCTCCTATAAGTCCTTCTCTGTTAACAAGCAGCAGGTCCAGGAGGGCACCCTCTCTAGATGGCTCCTTCACCAGCTGTGTCAGGAAGCTGTCTTCCACACACTCCAAGAACCTCCAGGACTGTTCCCTCTCTGCTGTATTGTAGTCCCAGAACACATCTGGGAAGTTGAAGTCCCCCCACGAGAACAAGAGGTAGCGATCATGAAACGCTCTCCCATCTGCTTATAAAGTATTTAATCAGCCTCATCTTCCTGATTGGGCGGTCTGTAACAAACTCCCACTGCGATATCTGCCTTGTTGGCCTTCTCCTTGATTCTTACCCATAGACACTTGACCTTATCATCACTATCATTAAGTATTAGACATTCATATCTCTCCCTGACATAGAGGGCCACTCCATCGCCTCTCCTTCCTTGCCTGTCCCTTCTGAAAGGTTGGTAGCCATCAATTGCAGCACTCCAGTCATGCAAGTCATCCCACCATGTTTCCGTGATGGCAACTATATTGTAGTTTTCTCACTGCACAATGGCCTCCGGTTCCTCCTGCTTGTTGCCCATGCTGCATGCATTGGTATAGATGCACTTCAGCTGGGCTAATGATCCTGCCACCTTCTTGGAGGGAGAAGCCCTAATTCCCACCAGACCAGTCTCAGATGCTTCCATAGTTATCAGCCTATCAACCTTTGTGTCTTTGCATGGATCACCATCCCCCACCTCCCCTGAGACAGCTGACTGTAAGACCTTACTAACACACTGTCCCACAGGTACCGGCATGCCGCTCCCAGGCTCCTCGCTAGCAAGCCCAGTTTTATCCCCATCCCCCTTTGAGTCTAGTTTAAAGACCTTTCAATGAGCCCCACCAGCTCTTGCCCCAGGATCCTTTTCCCCCTTTGAGACAGGCATTCCCTATCTGTTGCTAGCAGGCCTGGGTGTCTTGTAAAGCAGCCCATGATCAAAGAACCCAAAGTCCTGCCGATGACACCAGTCTCGGAGCCAGGCAGTGATCTGCTGGCTTTTCCTGTTTATCCCCTCATCAATCCTTGCAACTGGTGTGATAGAAGCACACACTATTTGTGCTCCTGATCCCCTAACCAGCCGTCCCAGGGCCCTGAAGTCTCTTTTCATGGCCCTCAGGCTTCTTGTTGCAATTTCATCACTGCCTACCTGAAAAATCATTAAAGGGTAGTAGTCTGAGGGGTGAACTAGGGTAGGGAGTTTTCTCTGAAAGTCCTTAACCCTGGCCCCAGGGAGACAGCAGACTTCCCTAAGGAGTGGATTTGGTCTGCATATAGGACCTTCCGCTCCCTCCAGAACTGAGTCCCCTACTACAAGGACCTGTCTTTCTTTCTTTACTGAAGATGTTATGATGCAAGGCATAGTCCATCTTGGCCTCGGTGACAACTCCAAGCTAGGCGAGCTGTCATCTTTGTCATTATTTGGTTCCCCTTGCAGAACATCATACCTGTTTCGCAAGGGCACCTGGGAGGGTGTGGGGGGTTGCTGGGGAGACACACCTGCCACATCGGGCAGGAACTTGTCACCATTGCCCCCCATTCCCTAAATCACCACATTCAGCCATGCTGATAGAGGACAGGGAGTCCTCTGTATCTGGAGCTCTGGCTGCCTGAAGGGTTTGTTTCAGGGAGGGCAGGGTGTGACTCCAGTGATCTCTTTCTCGCACTCCCTGATACTTCTCAACCTGCTTACCTCCTGTCAGAACTCTGTCACTAGGAGGAGGAGCTCCTCTACCTGGGTACACCTGCCACAGGCACGCTCACCGCTGCCATCCGACACCGGCATAAGGGCAGGGCACACCCTACAGCCCGACGCCTGGGTGGCAGCGCGTTCCTACGAGAGCTCTGGAAAGCTGCATCAGAGCCGGTGGGTGTAGAACTCAGGGATACCATGGTCTTCTGCCGAGTTGTTACCGTTGCTTCCTGGCCGAGTTTGCAGGCTTTCAGCGCCCTCCCGTGCCAACTGCCGCGCCCTGTTTGGCCGCTCAGGGAGCCCCCCCCCCCTTGCCGCGGTGCTCCCAAGTGACACCCACTCACTAGTTGCTTGCTCAATGCGCAGCCCCGAAGGGCTCGTTTAGAATTGCCGCGGGTGGTGCTGGCTCCGCCCCCGCCGCGTCAGCAGCCCTCCCCCAAGCTGCCGGTCCCGGCACGGGCTAGCCGCTTTTCCCGGCTTCGAAAAGCCCCCAAAAGAGCCCTTTGCCGGCCCTTTTCGCCTCGATTCCCTTCCCCAGTGCGGACTTACCTGCACTGGAGCTGGTCTCCTCGGCGAGTGACCGTTAGCGTGTTTACAGCTCGTTTATAACTGCCGCCGGTGGTGCTGATACTCCTCAGACTGCTCCTGGAGGCATCGCTGGTTCCCACGTGAAAGAACAGCGAATAATATAGTCAGTGGACTGTATGAGGCTTGGTAGTCTCTCAGTGACATCCCTGATACGAGTCCCCAGTAAGCATCACACCTCCCTAGGGAGTGCATCAGGTCAGCAAATGGGTGCCTCTGTACCTCTCAGAAGAGAGTCACCTACTACTATCACCCATCTCTTTTTCTCAGTTGCACTGGTTGTTATACAGGGAGCAGATCAAGCTGCCTTACTCAGCTCCAGTGCCTCTCCTGATGTGACTGGTCTTTCCTCTTCAGAGTGGTGAAGCAGTTCTGCAAAGGCATCTCAGGCTTCAAGGAAAGTCTCTTCCTCCTGGTCCTTGCTATTGCAAGTGGTTTGGGCCCGACTGGCCACTGAAAATAATCGACAGATGCTCTCCCCCACCTCAAGCCAGGACAGCAAGCTTCCATTCTTCTGCATTACTGGCTGCCCTCCCTTCTGTGTGTGCTGGTGGGGGAGTTTTTGGTTGTTTGGCTGTGGGTCCACTGCAGAGTGCACTTGGAAACAGCTATCTAACTCCTTCTGATACGGTAAAACTTGGTCAAAGAAAACCCTCTAAGACTTGTTTGAAAGTTTTAGAAGGCAGGCATTCTTTATTGCAGCGCTGGATGCACAGGGGATCGCTCCTCCTAGTATGTGTGCAGTATGTTGCTTCAGACACAGCTTATATACAAAAAGACTGTAGAAGATATGAGGAATTTCCCAAGGCCTTTAGGCCTAGTGTATCAACTCCCCCCTTTTCTTGAGACTTTGGGCTTACAAACGCAATGTCTCAATACCTAAACTTGATTCTCATATACATCTGACTACAACAACTGCAACATTGGATCATAATACAAGCTAAAATACAGACACTAATTACAACAATTATTATTACAAAAAGATTTTTTAACCATGTCCAGTCAGGTAGCCATGACATAAGCTTATGCCATAATTCCTCGAATCCCCATGAGGTGTTATCTTTAGTTACTTCATGCAAAATTTTAGTCTGTTCCAAATTTTCTGCCAAATCTGTGGAAATCCTGCCACTCTGGTCCACATACATACAACAGCTCGTATTGATTACTGTACAAACACCTCCCTGTGAAGCCAACAGTAAGTCAAGAGCCATTTGATTTTGCAATTCCATCTGAGATAGGCTAGATACTTCAATTTGTAAAGCTCGTATGGCATCTACAGTCCTATTCTCTATATCTTCAAGTACTGCAGATATATTTACAATTGTCTTTTCTTATTCGCTTACCCCAAGCCATGGGAGAAACCACCAGATAAAACTATGGAATCCTGAGGATCGCTCTATGACAGGATTAGATGCCCTTCTAGTTTGTCTAAGAAATGTCCTTACCCATCCTTTTTGATAGTGTATTTTATTAATTATTGTCATATTAGGAACTAAAGCCCCTAGAGTACATGTTCCTTGCCAATTATGAGGTAATACTTTTCACGCCTTATCTTCGCACAGCGAATACCACCCTTTTCCCTCTAGGACAGGCCATGGTGTACTTCCGTTTCCAAAAAGATGTGTTCCAATACTATTGGTCTTATTACACTTAGTGAAGTTCCTGACAAAGGTCAGATTTTGTATGAGGCAGTCAACCCTACCCATTCCCGTAGGAGGGTAACACCTCTGGATACAAGTACAATAGTTCTCTTGGGGCTCAGGGTTGGTTATTTCCCATTCTTGTCTTTCCATTTCTTTACTTACATTAAAGGATGTATTTGTCCATAAAGACTCCCAGGATATTTTAGCAGGGACAGGAATTCCAATAAGAGGTGTCCCTGAATGGGAGTGTTTTGGTAATAGAGTACAGACCCAACAATCGTTCTTATGTAGTATCTGGGTAATATTTTGTGTTAACATTAGATGCAAACTTTGATCCCACTGTACAGTCTGCCAAACTTGACTCATGGCTACCACTGTTAGCATAAACAAACTACAGACACTAATCATAATTCTTCTTTATCTTGAATTTAAAAGGCAATTGCTGCTCTGTTGTCCATGGGGCTGGGGCCTTCCTGATTCTGGAATAATGGATCCACGGTCCTCTGTGCCAAACCTTAATGGCTGTATAGGTGGTTAAGAAAACCTGGAATGGTCCTTTCCATTTTTCAGTCAGTGGTTCTGAATCCCAGGACTAAATGTAGACCCAATCTCCAGGCTGGAATGGGTGTGCAGGGGTATCGAGCTCCAAGGGTCTGCCCGTTGCCATGTATTTTTGAAGTTCCTGTAAAGTTTTTCCTAAAGATATCAGATAGTTATTCACATTTATTCTTCCCCTGATATTAGTGGTGCCTGGTATATGCGGGGCTTGGTAAGGCTGTCCATATATTACATCAGTCCCTTGAGCTGTTAACAATCATAGAATCATCATAGAATCATAGAATGGTTTAGGTTGAAAGGGACCTTGAAGATCATCGAGTTCCAACCCCCCTGCCACAGGCAGGGACACCTCCCACTAGACCAGGTTGCCCAAGGCCACGTCCAGCCTGGCCTTGAACACCTCCAGGGACGGGGCCTCAACAACCTCTCTGGGCAACCTGTTCCAGTGCCTTACTACCCTTAAAGTGGAAAACTTCTTCCTAATGTTTAATCTAAACCTGCCCTCTTCCAGCTTAAAGCCATTCCCCCTCGTCTTATCACTACATGCCCTAGTAAAAAGTCCTTCCCCAGCTCTCCTGTAGGCCCCCTTTAGGTACTGGAAGGCCGCAATAAGATCTCCCCGGAGCCTTCTCTTCTCCAGGCTGAACAGCTCCAACTCTTTCAGCCTCTCCTCATAGGAGAGGTGCTCCATCCCTCGGATCATCCTCGTGGCTCTCCTCTGGACACGCTCCCAGCAGGTCCATGTCCTTCTTATGTTGGGGGCTCCAGAACTGGATGCAGTACTCCAGGTGGGGTCTCACGAGAGTGGAGTAGAGGGGCAGAATCACCTCCCTTGACCTGCTGGCCACGCTTCTTTTGATGCAGCCCAGGATACGGTTGGCAAATCCTCTTTCCAAATAGCTCCATGTGCATGTACGACTCTGAAGGCATCCTTAGAATTTGTCCATATATTGACCCTTTTGCCCTCGCTCAAGTCCAATGCTCTTGTAAGGGCTATCAATTCAGTTTTTTGGGCTGACACCTTTGAAGATAATGCTCGTGATTCCACCACCTCATCGACAGTAGTTACAGCATACCCAGACATCCTCTTTCTGTCTCAGACAAAACTGCTGCCGTCTGTATATAACTCCCAATCTGGGTCCTCTGTTGGGGTGTCCTTGAGATCTGGATGGCTAGAGTAAATTTCTTCAACCATCTGTAGACAATCGTGTTCTGGGGTGCTTTTACACATTGTCAGTCGAGAGGAAAACAGCAAGATTAACAACCGAAGTAGTTTCCAAGCAAATGTCATCTTGTTCTAGCAGCACCACCTGATATTTTAACGTACAACTAGGGGACAGCCAATGCCCCCCTTTTTGTTCTAACACTGTTACCACCATGTGAGGCACATACACAGTGAGTTTCTGTTGTCCAATTATTTAGAAAAATAAGCAACCGCTCGCCGTTGTTGTCCAAGGAACTGTGCCAACACACCTAACACCACATCTTTCCTTTCATAAGTGAAAAGTTCAAACGGCTTTGTGAGATCTGGTAGTCCGAGGGCTGGTGCCTTCATCAAGGCTCACTTTAATTGTTTGAAAGCAGCTCTACTATCATTAGTCCAATCAAGATGTCCTTTCTGAGAGACTTTCAATAACTCATACAAAGGCTTTGCCAATAATCCATAATTAGCGATCCACAAACGGCATCACCCTACCATGCCCAGGAATGCCCTCAGCTCCCTAGCTGATTGGGGTTCGGGGAGACGACACATAGCTTCTTTCCGCCCAGTCCCTAATTGCCTCTGCCCTTTTAGGATCTCAAACCCCAAGTATGTAACTGCTTCTTGGGCAATTAGCGCTTTTTCTTTTGATACTTGATATCCACTGATTCCCAGAAAGTTCAAAAGGCTTATAGTCATGAAGAGACATTGTTCTCTAGTCTCTGCTGCGATTAGGATGCCATCGACATACTGTAGCATGACTCCTTGCCTGTTGTCTTTTCTCTAAATCTCTAGCTCCCTCGCTAGCTGATTCCCAAAATCATTGGGCTGTTCTTGAAGCCTTGTGGTAGGACTGTCCAAGTATATTGTGTTTTCCTTCCTGTTTCTGGATTTTCCCATTTGAAAGCAAAAAGCTCTCGGCTTCCAGCATCAAGAGGAATGCAGAACAAGGCATCTTTTAAGTCTAAGACTGTAAACCAGCCTTGCTCCTCAGTGAGGGCTGTCAACAATGTGTATGGATTACAGGGTGAATATCCTGTACTATCTGATTTATTGCTCTAAGGTCCTGAACTAAATGATAATCTTTACCATTAGCCTTTTTAACTGGTAAAATAGTTGTATTGTATTTTGATTCGTATAAACTGTTGATAGAATGCTTCAGAAATTTTTGAATTATTGGTAACAATCCAACCCTTGCTTCTAACTTTAAAGGATATTGTTTAACTCTTATTGGTGATGATCCTGGCTTAAGATCAACTCTTACTGATTCTGCCCTTTTGGACGTTCCCGGCACTTCTCCAGCCCACACAATACGAATTACCGCATCCTCCACTCCTTGGGGTATTGTTCTTCCCTTGGGACCTGTATCCTGTAACACCAAAGCTGCTGCTTCAACTTATTTAGATTCTGGAAATAAAATTTCAATATCTCCTCTTTGAATTTAATTTCCACCTCTAGCTTCTCGAGCAAGTCCCTTCCCAACAGAGGCTTTGAAGAATTTGGCAAATAAAAAAACTGATGAGTGACCCATTGTTTTCCTAACCTCAATTTCAGAGGTTTGAAAAACGGCCGTCTCTCATGAGTCCCTGTCGCACCAATGACATTTATATTCTTATTGCTCAATTCCCCTTCTAAAGTATTCAAAACAGAATAAGTAGCTCCCATATCAACCAAAAACTTGATGTCCTTGCCTCCCAGCTTTGTTTTAACCAGAAGTTCCGCTGGGAGAGACTCCTCCGGTCCCCTTCAGTCCTCTGCAATTGAGAACAACGGGTTCAGAGGGGTGCCTTGCTTCTGGAGGGGGCAATCACATTTCCAATGCCCCTCCTTCTTACAGTAAGCACATTGATTTTCCCCAAGCAAGGTCTAGGATTCTGCAATCGAGGAAAGCCCCCCTCTTCCCCGACATCTTCCTGGGTATAATTCCCTTCTTTGACCCTCTTTAACCCGAGTATTTTCCTCTAACACCGCTATCAACCTGCTATTTGCCGTTCACCAGTCCCTCATTTCCCACTGCCTGTTGCAGGGGAGCCTGCATGTCTCCTTGTTTGCCTCTCATTCGTCCTGCTATCGGTCTAAAACCTTCTGCTCCTAATATCGACCCATTTCCCTGCTGACCATGCCCTCTACTTTCTGTTCATGTTCATTGTTTCGGGGTCCCAAGCGCCGTTCGGGGCTACAAGTAATTCAATGTCATCCTCTCCTTGTTCACAAACCTTTAGACACCTTTTTCCTACACTGCAAGTGGAACAGCATCTTTTCAAAGTTTTACCTTTCTGTTTTTCCAGAGCCAGAACAAAAGGGTCACTAGGTGCCAAGTTTATACCACACTTTCTCTGCAATTCTGGGCAATTCCTTAATGTAAAGGACATATCTGCATATAACACTTCATCCCACTTCTCCTCCCTTCTCAGAAATAACATCAATTGTAACATAGTGTACAATGTGCCCTTGTTGCCAAAAAGGCCAATGGAATCCTGGGCTACATAGGGAAGAGTGTGGCCAGCAGGTGGAGGGAGGTCTTCTCCCCCTCTACTCTGCCCTGGTGAGGCCACAACTGGAATACTATGTCCAGTTCTGGGCTCCCCAGTTCAAGAGAGACAGGGAACTACTGGAGAGAGTCCAGCGTAGGGCAACTAAGATCATTGAGGGATTGGAGCATCTCCCTTATGAGGAAAGGCTGAGAGAGCTGGGACTCTTTAGCCTGGAGAAGAGAAGGCTGAGGGGAGACCTTATTTTGGCATACAAGTAACTAAAAGGTGAGTTGAAGGAGGATGGAGCCAGGCTCTTTTCAGTGGTTCCCAGTGACAGGACAAGGGACAATGGTCACAAGTTGGAACATAGGAAGTTCTGTTCAAATACACAGAAAAAGTTCTTTACTGTTCGTGTGACAGAGCACTGGAACAGGCTGCCCAGGGAGGTTGTGGAGTCCCCTTCTCTGGAGATTTTCAAGACCCGCCTGGATGCAGTCCTGAGTAATGTGCTCTAGGCAATCCTGCTTTAGCAGGGGAGTTGGACTAGATGATCTCTAGAGGTCCCTTCCAACTCTGAAAATTCCGTGGTAGTATTAAAATTTAAAGTGCCATTCACAGGCCATTTTTCCCCTTCTTCCCATTTATACAATGACCACCACTGATTACAATATTTAATCAGATTTTCTCTTGTTGCAACCCCACACAGGGGTCCAGCGATCAGCTTCCAATGCCTCAAGATACATCCCAAAGATGATTTAGTTAAAATATTACCCTTAGATGGTCCCGTACCCATCTTAATTCCAATAGACAGAACAAAACACAGAATCACAGAATGGTCAGGGTTGGAAGGGACCTCTGGAGATCATCTAGTCCAACCCCCCTGCCACAGCAGGGACACCTACAGCAGGTTGCACAGGACGGCATCCAGGCGGGTTTTGAATGTCTCCACTGTGGGAGACTCCACAACCTCTCTGGGCAGCCTGTTCCAGTGCTCTGCCACCCTCAAAGGAAAGAAGTTCCTCCTCATGTTAAGATGGAACTTCCTGTGCTCAAGTTTGTGCCCGTTACCTCTTGTCCTATCACTGGGCACCACTGAAAAAAAGACTCTTCTCATCTACCTGGCACCCTCCCCTTAATTATTTATAAGTATTGATTAGATCCCCCTGAGTCTTCTTTTCTCTAGACTAAAAAGACCCAAGTGCCTAAGCCTTTCCTCATAAGAAAGATGCTCCAATCCCCTAATCATCTTAGTAGCCCTTTGCTGGACCCTCTCCAGCAGTTCCCTGTCCTTCTTGAACGGGAGAGCCCAGAACTGGACACAGTACTCCAGATGCGGCCTCACCAGGGAAGAGTAGAGGGGGAGGATGACCTCCCTCGACCTGCTGGCCACACTCTTCTTGATGCACCCCAGGATGCCATTGGCCTTCTTGGCCACCAGGGCACATTGCTGGCTCATGGTCATCCTGTTGTCCACCAGGACTCCCAGGTCCCTTTCCACACAGCTGCTCTCCAGGAGGTCAGCCCCCAACCTGTACTGATGCATAGGGTTATTCCTCCCCAGATGCAGTACCCTACACTTGCCCTTGTTGAACTTCATTTGGTTCTTCTCCACCAAACTCTCTAGCCTGTCCAGATTACACTGTATGGTAGCACAGCCTTCCGGCATGTCAGCCACCCCTCCCAGTTTTGTGTCATCAGCAAACTTGCTGAGGGTACACTCTATCCCTTCATCCAGGTCATTGATGAATATATTGAACAGGACTGGACCCAGTACTGACCCCTGAGGGACACCACTTGTTACTGGCCTCCAACTAGACTCTGCACCACTAACCTCAACCCTCTGAGCTCTCTCTGTCAGCCATTGTTCAATCCACCCCACTGTCCATTCATCTAACCCACACTTCCTAAGCTTGCCTGTGAGGATGATGTGGGAGACAGTGTCGAAAGCCTTGCTGAAGTCAAGGGAGACAACATCCACTGCCCTCCCCTCATCCACCCATCCAGTCACGCCATCGTAGAAGGCTATCAGATTAGCCAGACATGATTTCCCCTTGGTGAATCCATGTTGACTACTTCTGAGAACCTTCTTTTCCTCCGGATGATTGGAGATGACGCCCAGAACAAGCTGTTCCATCATCTTTCCAGGGATGGAGGTGAGGCTGACTGGCCTGTAATTTCCCGGGTCAGCCTTCTTGCCTTTTTTAAAGACTGGACTGACACTGACTTTCCTCCAGTCCTCAGGCACCTCCCCTGTTCTCCAGGACCTTTCAAAGATGATGGAGAGCGGCCCAGCAATGACTTTCGCCAGCTCCCTCAGCACTCGCGGGTGCATCCCATCAGGCCCCATGGACTTGTGGGTGTCCAGTTTACTTAATTGTTCTCTAACTTGTTCCTCTTCAACCAAGGGAAAGTCTTCCTTCCTCCAGACTTTCTCTGTTACCTGCAAAGCCTTGGACTCCTGAGGGCTGTCCCGAGCAGTGAAGACAGAAGCAAAGAAGGCATTCAGCAACTCTGCCTTCTCTGCATCATCCGTCACCACAGGACCTGTCTCATTCAACAGCAGGCCCACATTTTCCCTGGCTTTCCTATTGTCTCCTATATACTTATAGAAACCCTTCCTATTGGCCTTGACATTCCTTGTCAGTTTCAATTCCAAAGCTGCCTTGGCTTTTCTCGTTTCTTCCCTGCACACCCTGACAGCATTCTTATACTCATCCCAAGTTGTCAGCCGCCTTTTCCACATCTTGTGAACTCCCTTCTTCCACCTGAGCTTTTTCTGAAGATCCCTGCTCAGCCATGCAGGTCTCCTTCCCTTGCCTGATTTCTTGCTCTTCAGGATGCACCTATCCTGAGCTTGGAGGAGCTGGTGCTTGAATATCAGCCAGCTCTCTTGAGCCCCCTTACCCTCTAGAGCCCTCTGTCATTTGACTTCTCCCATCAATTTCTTGAAGAGCTTAAAGTTGGCCCGCCTGAAGTCTCAATCCTACTTGTCATTTTGTGCATACTGCAATTAATGCTGAACTCTATCTTCTCATGATGAGTGCAGCCAAGTCTGCCCCCAACCTTAACATCCTCCACCAGTCCCTCTTTGTTTGTCAGTACCAGGTCCAGTAGTACACCCCTTCTTGTGGTCTCTTCCACCACCTGAGTCAAGAAGTTATCATCAATGCACTGGAGGAACCTCCTGGACTGTGCATTCCTAGCTGTGTAGCCTTCCCAGCAGATATCAGGGTAGTTGAACGAGCTCTTGAACGAGATAGGTACTGTGGTGACGGATGATGCAGAGAAGGCAGAGTTGCTGAATGCCTTCTTTGCTTCTGTCTTCACTGCTCGGGCCAGCTCTCGGGAGTCCCAGACTTTGCAAGTAACAGAGAAAGTCTGGAGGAAGGAAAACTTTCCCTTGGTTGAAGAGGAACAAGTTAGAGAACAATTAAGTAAACTGGACACCCACAAGTCCATGGGGCCTGATGGGATGCACCCGCGAGTGCTGAGGGAGCTGGCGGAAATCATTGCTGGGCCACTCTCCATCATCTTTGAAAGGTCCTGGAGAACAGGGGAGGTGCCTGAGGACTGGAGGAAAGTCAGTGTCAGTCCAGTCTTCAAAAAGGGCAAGAAGGATGACCCGGGAAACTACAGGCCAGTCAGCCTCACCTCCATCCCTGGAAAGATGATGGAACAGCTTGTTCTGGGCGTCATCTCCAAGCATCTGGAGGAAAAGAAGGTCATCAGAAGTAGTCAACATGGATTCACCAAGGACAAGTCATGTCTGACTAATCTGATAGCCTTCTACGATGGCGTGACTGGATGGGTGGATGAGGGGAGGGCAGTGGATGTTGTCTACCTTGACTTCAGCAAGGCTTTCGACACTGTCTCCCACATCATCCTCACAGGCAAGCTCAGGAAGTATGGGTTAGATGAATGGACAGTGGAGTGGATTGAACAGTGGCTGACAGATATAGCTCAGAGGGTTGTGGTTAGTGGTGCAGAGTCTAGTTGGAGGCCAGTAACTAGTGGTGTCCCTCAGGGGTCAGTACTGGGTCCAGTCCTGTTCAATATATTCATCAATGACCTGGATGAAGGGATAGAGTGTACCATCAGCAAGTTTCCTGATGATACAAAACTGGGAGGGGTGGCTGACACGCCGGAAGGCTGTGCCGCCATACAGCGTGACCTGGACAGGCTGGAGAGTTGGGCAGAGAAAAACCTGATGAAGTTCAATAAAGGCAAGTGTAGGGTACTGCATCTGGGGAGGAATAACCCCGTGCATCAGTACAGGATGGGGGCTGACCTCCTGGAGAGCAGCTGTGTGGAAAGGGACCTGGGAGTCCTGGTGGACAACAGGATGACCATGAGCCAGCAATGTGCCCTGGTGGCCAAGAAGGCCAATGGCATCCTGGGGTGTATCAAGAAGAGTGTGGCCAGCAGGTCGAGGGAGGTCATCCTCCCCCTCTACTCTGCCCTGGTGAGGCCGCATCTGGAGTACTGTGTCCAGTGCTGGGGTCCCCGGTTCAAGAAGGACAGGGAACTGCTGGAGAGGGTCTAGCAAATGGCTACTAAGATGATTAGGGGACTGGAACATCTTTCTTATGAGGAAAGGCTCAGGGACTTGGGTCTTTTTAGTCTAGAGAAAAGAAGACTCAGGGGGGATCTTATCCATGCTTATAAATACTTAAGGGGAGGGTGCCAGGTAGATAAGAGTCTTTTTTCAGTGGTGCCCAGTGATAGGACAAGAGGTAACGGGCACAAACTTGAGCACAGGAAGTTCCATCTTAACATGAGGAGGAACTTCTTTACTCTGAGGGTGGCAGAGCACTGGGACAGGCTGCCCAGAGAGGTTGTGGAGTCTCCCACACTGGAGACATTCAAAACCCGCCTGGACGCCGTCCTGTGCAACCTGCTGTAGGTGTCCCTGCTGTGGCAGGGGGGGTTGGACTTAGATGATCTCCAGAGGTCCCTTCCAACCCTGATGATACTGTGATACTGTGATTTCATTATTTTCTTTTTATTATTTTATTAATATTTTCAGTAGTTTAGTTTATTTTTTAAACTCGTAAGTCTCTTTTCTCTCTCATCCTTCTCTCCCTGAAGGGGGATGCTGTCCCTTCTTTGAAGGGGAGAGAAGTAAAAGAGAGCATCTGTCATTTGTTTTAGTGGCCAGCCCAGCCCAAACCGTGACACAACTGTATCAGTGTTTTCACTGAATGCTGCAGCTCTCTATACACTGATAGTATTCAGAAAAAAAAAAAAGAAAAAAAAAATGCTCTACAAGAGGACTAATAGGAGTTAGTCTTATGTGACCTCCATTGCCAACTAATTTGTCAAGGAGAGTTCACTCCTTTTCTCTCTTCGGAGAGGAATACACAGAGTTTAAGACATTTGCATTCATGTTCTCAACACACTCTTACCTGATCATGAATGTCAACCATCACTGTGTTCTGCTGTGGTGGGTGAGCAGCTGGGTGCAACATACAATGGGATATATTTGGTGGGTTAAAGACTTGCGGCTCTTCTATTGCTTGCTGCTGTCCATAGGAGAGATGGTGATAGTTTTCATTCTGGCTAACAGAATTGTGTCGAGACAGATGGTCCCTTCTTGCTCTCTGACGGTGAACAGGAGGACTAAAAACACATAAAGAAAAAGATGAAAGATCACATTAAGAAAGCTTTGTGGCACTTATAACTAGAAGCACAAAGAACTCAATTGTAAGGATATTTTTACACAGGAAAGTTTTGCTAGGTGTCATGGTTTCAGTTGGGATAGAGTTAACTTATTAAACTATCTTTGTCTCAACCCATGAGTTTTCTCACTTTTAATCTTCTGATTCTTTTCCCCATCCCAACTGGGGGAGTGAGTGAGCAGCTGCATGGTCCTAGCTGCCAGCTGGGGTTAAACCACAACAACTAGGGCAGGTATGTTAGCTTGTCATACAATCTCTCGTGAAAATTTCTGAAAGCTCTAGCATAGATGCTTATTTCAGCATGAGTGCTTCAGCATAGCTTAATACAAGAGAGGAAACCAGAAGCAGGATTTTTATAGAAAATATTACTTTCACAAAACTTGTTTAAAAGACATTTGAGCACTTGATTCACAGAATCACAGAATGGTTGAGGTTGAAAGGGTCCTCTGGAGGTCATCTTGTCCAATCCCCCTGCTCAAGCAGGGCCACCAAGAGCCAGTTGCCCAGGACCATGTCCAGATGGCTTTTGAATATCTCCAAGGAGGGAGACACCACAATATCTCTGGGCAACCTGTTTCAGGGCTCAGTTACCCTCACAGTAAAAAAGTGTTTCCTGACTTTCAGATGGAACCTCCTGTGTTTCACTTTGTGTTCATTGCCTCCTGTCTTCTCACTGGGCACCACTAAAAAGAGTCTGGCTCCGTCCTCTTTGCAGCTTCCCTTCAGATATTTATATACATTGATAAGATGTCCCCCTGAGCCTTCTCTTCTCCAGGCTAAACGCTTCCAGCTCTCTCAGCCTTTCCTCATAGGAGACATGCTCCACTCCCTTAAAACCATCTTTGTGGCCCTTCTTTGAACTCTCTCCAGTATATCCATGTCTCTCTTGTACTGGGGAGCCCAGAACTGGACACAGGACTCCAGGTGTGGCCTCACCAATGCTGAGTAGAGGGGAAGGATACCTCCGTCAACCTGTGACACCCTGCCACTATCATAGGCCTAGACACACTGCTAACATCCTGCCCCCTGACACCCTGCTCCTTGACCTTGGAAGCATAGGCAGGGTCCTGCCCACATTCCATGTAAAGTTTGAATCTCTCAAATCACACTACCATTGGTAAGGCCAAAGGGTGGCGTGACTCTCACCCCCATTCAAAAAGCATTTGCACGATTGGCTGTTGCTCCCAGATGACCCGGACACCAAATGTTCCTAGCAGTCCACCAGAGCCATGGTATCGCTTATAATCATGTGTTTGCTATTGGTGATCCGGTGAGTCACCGTATGGGTGTGTCATTGTATTGGGCCTGGCTGGGATGGAGTAAACTTTCCCCATAGCAGCCCTCATTTGTAGCTAGAAAGGTGTTGATAACACACCAGTGTTTTGCCGACTTCTGAGCAGTACTCACACAGCACCAAGACTGTGTCTCCAACCCCAACCCCACCCAGAGGCCAGTAGGCTGGGGGTGGGCAAGAGGTTGGGAGGAGACATAGCCAGGACAGCTGACCCAAACTGACCAAAGAGATATTCCAAACCATATGATGTTGTGCATAGAAGCTAAGAGAAAGGAGGAGCGGGGGGGGGGGGGGGGGAGGGGGGATTCATTATTAAGGCATTTGTCTTCCAAAGTAACTGCTATGCGTACTAAAGCCCTACCTCCCAGTAAGTGGCTGGACATCACCTGCTGATGGGAAGTAGAGAATAATTTGCTTTTTTGTTTCTTTTGCTTCCGTGCATGGCCTTTGCATTTCTTTATTAAATTGCCTTTATCTCGACTCACAAGTTTTTCATCTGATTTTCTCCTGTCCCCTGTCCTGCTGAGGAGGTGAGGGATAAATCAGCTTGGTGGGCACCTGGCAGCCAGTCAAGGTTAACTCACCACAGTCGTTGCTCATCTTTCCTACTGCCTCAATAAAGCTTTGTTTTATAACGTGTTGTCAGACTCCATTACTGTTCAGACCACAACCTGCTGACAACACTCCTCCTAATGCAGCCCAAGATAGTACTGGTCTTCTTTACCACAGGAGTGCATTGCTGGCTCACATTCAAACTGATGTCCACCAGGACCCCCAGGTCCTTTTCTGCCGAGCTGCTTTCCAGCCATTCAGCCCCCAGCATGTACTGGTGCATGGGGTTATTCCTCCCCAGGTGCAGGACTTTGCACTTCCCCTTGTTGAACTAAAGGCTCAGTAACCCTAAACTCCCTTGTTTTAGTGTTCAGCAACCCTAAAAAACAAGAATGCAAATTTCAGTAGACTTCCACATATTTACATTAATTGTGTGCTTCACAAAAATTATCTTTAATCATCTTTAGAGGCTCCTAATGAGTTGCAACTGTGGTAATATTTCTATTTTACAGTGGGTGACTCATTTAAACCAACTGAAGCTAGAACACCTGCTTATTTTGAGCAAGCAATTTAGAGACTTGGGATTTAACAATGTACTCATGAGGCAAACAATTAATAACTTGTCCATAAAAAAACATTTGGATGAAGTGACTTCCATGGCATTTCTCATAAATTTTGCAGTAGAACAAGCTAAGTACAGACCATCCTACAGTGCCCTGATTGATTCCACAACATGCCTTCCAGTCTCCAGAAATAAATTATCCATTGCATGTAGAATCGTTCAAGTTATATGGTATTTAGTGCTACCTTGGGGTACAGGTTCAATGAGCCAAACTGCAGGAAAGAAACAGAAAGGGTCTGAGAACACTAGAGCACATCCTATCCAACACAGCCTGGAAGAGAATGCAAGACTCTCAGCTTACATCGTTCCTTTTGCTATCATCAAACTACCCTGAAACCTATTGGCAACTCACTACATAACCCTGACGTTTCTCAAGCTGCATTCAGTTTTGCTACTGAAGGCGGGGGGATGGAGAAGGAGAAGGATACTACCACAGTTGTTCAGATGCTATTGTGATTGTATCATAGTCTGTCTTAGATTACTCATAGTCATAGATTGTATCATTTATCCCTCTCTGCATTATTAGTATGATCTACCTGTTCAGTATTTTGGATTACGACAATTTTCTTTCCTCTGTGTGATTCTAATCCTAGAGTAGATAATTCTTAAGGCAGCGGATGTTCTTTTTTCCTTGGAATATTCTAATTATAGCTTTAAAGCCGCAATTTCCTACTAAAAAAAAAAAAAAAAAAAAGACTTCTGATGCATATACATGCTCTGAATGCTTTTAATATAAAACATATATGCAAGGACTTATGTTTCCAAGAATCGTAGGAGGGAAGGAGAGTTACCAATGAAAGTCCTAATTGCTTGGAAGAACAATTAAGTAAATTCCCTAATTATGATCAGCACTGATCCTCAGACAGAGTAGCTTCTTTTAACACTACTTCTAGAAAGAGAGAGGTAGAAGTAAAAGGGTGTAGGGTTGGGTTTTTGGTATTGCCTCTGGGGTGTTTTTTTTCTTCCAGTTGGGCAGAACAAAATTCTCTGAAAGCAGAAAAATTGGAAGCAAAAGATTCTTTTACTGTGTAGAGCTATTAAAAAAAAATAATTCAGCAAAACTCAGAGTATCCAGATACACAGCTCTAAAAGCTTTATTGTGAATGACTCAGGACGAGTAGTCAGAACTGCATCCGAATTATTAAATACCTATATTGAAGTTGCACTTTGACTTTGTTCCCAGGCCTTGGGAACAAAAATCCAGGTGGATGCAAACACAGACCCGCCGTCAGTGAAGGAAGAGTTGGTATGCAAACTATTACAGGAGCTTGACCCCTACAAATCAATGGGCCCTGACAATATCCACTCGAAGGTGTTAAGAGAGCTGGCTGACATCATTGGCTGGCATCATTGCTCGCCATAATCTTTGAGAAGTCGTGGAGATCGGGGGACGTCCCAAAAGACTGGAAGAAGGTAATGTCACCCCCGTCTACAAGAAGGGCTTAAAGGAGGATCCAGGAAATTATAGGCCCATCAGTCTTACTTCAGTCCTCTGGGAAAGTTATGGAACGAATCCCTCCTGGGGGGCTATCACAAGTCAAACGAAGCACGTGATTGGGAAAAGCCAGCACGGATTCACCAAGGCTGATCGCCTTCTATGACAAAGTAACCTGCTTGGTTAATGTGGGGTGAGTGGTGGGATGTTGTCTACCTGGATTTCTCCAAGGCTTTCAACACGGTTTCCCACAGCCTCCTCCGAGAGAAACTGATGTGTTACAGTCTAGACAAGTGGTCCGTGCGGTGGGTGGGGAACTGGCTGACAGGCCGCACCCAGAGGGTGGTGGTAAATAGCTCCTTTTCAAACTGGCAACCTGTCACAAGTGGGGTCCCCCAGGGATCGATACTGGGCCCAACGCTGTTTAATATCTTCATAAGTGGTCTGGATGATGGAATCAAGTGTACCTTGACAAAGTTCGCTGCTGATGATACCAAACTGAGTGGGGAAGTGGACACTTTGGAAGGGAGAGCCACCCTACAGGAAGACCTGGATAGGCTGGAAGAGTGGGCTGACAAGAACCTTATGAAGTTCAACAAGGACAAATGTAAGGTCTTGTACCTGGGAAAACAATCCAGGAGTGCAGCATAGGCTGGGATCTACCCCGGCTGGGGAGCAGCTCTGTGGAAAGGGACCTGGGGGTCCTGGTGGACAAGCAGCTCAATTTGAGTGAACAGTGTGATGCTGTGGCAAAGAAAGCCAACAGGATGCTGGGTTGCATCAACAAGGGCATCACCAGCAGAGATAAAGAAGTCATTATCCCACTCTACTCAGCACTTGTCAGGCCACACCTGGAATACTGTGTTCAGTTGTGGGGGACTGAGGCAAAAGATGGGTTAAGTGTGGTAGAACTAATAGGCCATAAGCCATGGGAGGAATGAGCAGCTGCAGCTCCTGCTTTGGCAGATGAGGGAGTTGTGGGAAGCAACACCCTAGATAAGGTGGGAATGTTATCTTTTAGAGTACACGATGGTGTGAACAAGTAAGGTGGAAAATCACTGGCCTTGGTAGAAAAGCATATAAAGAGCACGCTTGCTTAATAAAGGGGATTTCGATTTCAATTTCGACCCTGCATATCGGAGTCCGTGTCTTTCAATCTGCGACATTCAGTTTTGGTCCCTGCTATACAAAAACCCATGCAGACAGGTTGGAGAGGGTCCAGACAAGGGCCACCAAGATGATCAAAGGACTGGGAAGCCTGCCATGTGAGGAAAGGCTGAGAGAATTGGGTTTGTTCAGCCTTGAGAAAAGAAGGCTTAGGGGAGACCTTATCACCGTGTTCCAGTATTTAAAGGGTGGCTACAAAGAAGATGGAGACTCCCTTTTTACAAGGAGTCACATGGAAAAGATGAGGGGTAATGGGTACAAGCTACTCCTGGGGAGATTCTGATTGGACACAAGAAGAAAATTTTTCACAATGGAAACAATCAGCCACTGGAATAATCTCCCCAGGGAAGTGGTGGATTCCCCAACATCGGACACTTTTAAGATTTGGCTGGACAGGGTGCTGGGCCATCTTGGTCTAGTCTAGACCGTGCTTTTGCCAAGAAAGGTTGGACCAGATGATCCCTGAGGTCCCTTCCAACCTGGTATTCTATGATTCTATGATTTTTTCTTCCAAACACTGTGCTAGATGTTGTACAAAACCAGTAAGCAACAGTCCCTGGCACCCAAAATCATTTACACTCTAAAAAAGGTGATGTGTCCAGCTGAGTTAAAGTGGGTCAGATGGAAGCAGACAGAAGAACACGTAGTGAGTATGATCTTTAGGCAGGAACAGCCATCACAAGCTGTCCATAACTGAAGAGCCTTGATGTCAGCGTTCTCTAAGGTAATTTCTTTGAAGCAGCAACTTTTTGAACGCCCTTACTCTTTTGAACTGAAATTACTATTATGGCAAAGAAGAAAGGAAGAACAAGTGTAAAATGAAGCATAGCATAGCAAAGGGACAGAAGTCCCCACTTTCCAGTGACTGGTAGAAAGAAAATGGAGTTGTACTTTTTAGTTCCACACATGCACCTGTTGTGCTTACAATATAAAAAACTTCTGAATCAAAGGACAATCAAATTGGGACAGCATCTTCTACAGATTCAAAATAAAAAGTAGAACAAAAGAGAATGTCTTCAAATTTCGTTTTTTAGTGTTTAGTGTAAGACTGACTTGCCAGCTCTCCAAAGCAAAAGAGCTTTAGAACAGTCTCCAGTCAGAGCAAACAAAGAATTTGTCCTATGGCAAGGAATGGCTGTGGTGATGGAGAACCAACCTGGACACTGGAATGTACAACTGAATTGGAATGTACATTCTCAAGAAGAAAGGCAACTTGACCTCACTTATAAGCAGTATTAAGTAAAACTCTATTAAGGCTATCTTCTTAATGCAATATGTATTTGCTTATCATGAATCTGAAAATCCCAACTGAAAATAGGGCCTCATTTTACTAGGCAGAGCCCTGGTCGAGCCCCACGTTGGGCGCCAATAAATCTGTCGTGGTTTGGGCTGGGCTGGCCGCTAAACGAACAGCAGATGCTCTCTTTACCTCTCTCCCTTCACAGAAGAGAAGGGAGAAAAAATAAGGGAGAGACTTATGGGTTGAAAAGAAAACTAAAACTACTTTAATGAAATATTAATAATAAAAAGAAAATATAATAATATCAAAATAATATTTTAAAAGAAAATAATGAAATATATACAATATATACAAAAACAGTATCGAGCTCACAGGATGACAATCACATCACCGGCAGGCACTGAGAAAGTCCCAGACTTGACTCAGCGACGGATGGGAGCTGGATTCCGGATCTGGATTCAGGAACACACGGATCGGGATCAAACGCAGATGAACAGACAGAGTTCTCCTCGGATGCCGGCCATTGAAGAAAGAGGCTGACCCCTTTGATCCCTCAGCTTTTATACTGAGCATGGGGCAGATGGGATGGAATACCCTGTTGGTCAGTTTTGGGTCACCTGTCCTGTCTGCTCCTCTCCACAGGTGCGACCCCTCTACGCTCTTCCGCTTCCAACCCTCTAACTTGGCACATAACAAAGTTAGCTGACCTTGGTTGTTATAGCAATAAGTATAAGCAAGAACCTCCCTGCATACTGTTCCTTGGTATTAACTATAAGCATCAGCCATTATCACTCTGGAAGCAGACACTGTCTGAAGAATATGTCATTAATTTCAGAAAGTGCAGTTAGTTAGAAGAGACTTAAGTGAAAAGTAAAATTACTGAAAAGAAAATTGGTTCTGTTTTCCCTCAAACCAGGACAATGGTACAGAAATCTCTGATCAAAAGACCTTATAGTATAAACAGTAATCCAAATAATAGGAAGTACAATCCAGATGATAAAGAACCTACAGAAATCCACTGCAAAACATGGCAAAGATGCAGGCTGTGTCTATATTAGCAAGAAGTATGGACCAATAGTAGTGAATCTATAGAGCAAACCAGTTGGCAATGAGTACCCGATATCCACCCTGTATATACATTTCAGGAAACTAGAACTGAATGCCCATTTACAGCTGGTGTACATCTTCCAGTTCAGCTTTAACTGAAAAGAATCCAGTTCATGAGGTCCAAGATCGGTCCACAATAGGAACCTATTCATGATAAGCAGCAACAATAAGGCAATTTACTTTGAATAATCCCAACTAAAACATTAATAAGATTGGTGGCAGTCTGGGCTGCAGTGATCATGCCCTGGTGGAATTCATGATCCGGAGGGATATGGGCCAGGCAAAGAGTAGAGTCAGGACCCTGAATTTTAAGAGAGTGAACTTTCAGTTGTTTAAGGAATTAGCGGATGGGACCCCCTGGGAAAACTACCCTCAGGTACAAAGCTGAACAGAGCTGGTAGCTCTTTAAGGACATTTTTCTTAGAGCACAAGAGCTTTCAATTCCCATGTGTAAGAAATCAAGCAAGGAAGGCAGGAGACTGGCATGGCTGAGTGTCCTGGCCCAAACCATGACACTGAGTAAGGACCAGCCGGTCAACCTAAAGTGTAAGCAGGAAATGCATAGGCAGTGGAACAAAGGACATGTATCCTGGGAAGAATATAGGGATGCTGCCCAGATATGTAGGAATGGGATCAGGAAAGCTAAGGCACAGCTGGAGCTGAATTTAGCAAGGGATATGAAGAATAAGAAGGGCTTCTACAGGTAGAAGAAATGTACCTACCCTCCATGAGAAATAAGAAAGAAGAACTAGTGACAACCAATGTGGAGAAGGCTGAAATACTCAACTTTTTTTTTGCCTCAGTTTTCAATGGTAATCTCTCTTCCCACATCACTCGAGTCCCTGAACCTCAAGGAAGGGTCTGGGGGAATGAAGTCCCTCCCCTCAGAATAGAAGATCAGGTTTGAGACCACCTGATAAACCTGAACATATACAAGTCCATTGGACCTGACAAGATGCATCCCAGGGTCCTGAGGAAATTGCCGAGCCACTCTCCACCGTATTTCAGAAGTTGTGGCAGTCAGGCAAAGTCCCCAGGGACTGGAAAAAAGGGAAAGGTAATGCCCATTTTTAAAAAGGGCAAAAACGAGGACCCTGGGAACTACTGACCAGTCAGCCTCACCTCCGTGCCCAGTAAGATCATGGAACAGATCCTCCTGGAACACATGTTGAAACAGGTGGAAGACGGGGAAGTGATTAGAGACAGCCAATATGGCTTCACCAAGGGTAAGTCATGCCTGACTAATCTAGCAGCCTTCTACTATGGAGTGACTGCATCAGTGGACAAGGGAAGAGCTACGGATGTCATCTACCTGGACTTCTGTAAGGCCTTTGATATGGTCCCCCACAACATTCTTGCTGGCATCAGATGGGGTTCACCTTTCTGAAAGGGGGAAGAGGGTCTTTGCTCACAAGCTAGCAGGGCTCATTGACAGAGCTTTAAACTAGGCTTGAGGGGGGAGGGGGGCAATACCAGGCTTGCCCATGACAAGCTGTGGGACGACAGGCAACGGTTAGAGGGACAGGGTGCTAGCGAGGGCCCACAGCCTGTTGCTCTGAGACTTGCTGGCTACACTGCAGCACACTTGAAGTATTATGAGATGAGCCAGGGGCTCCTGAGGTAATAGGAGCCAAGAGGGATACACCAGTGAAATACCCCAAAGGAATTAAGGGATGTTCCTCTAAGAAGGTGACATGGCTGACAGTCCAGCTGAAGTGCCTCTACACCAACGCACGCAGCATGGGCAACAAACGGGAGGAGTTGGAAGCCACTGTGCTGCTAGAAAGCTACGACCTAGTTGCCATTACTGAATCTTGGTGGGACGAATCCCATGACTGGAGTGCGGCTATCGATGGCTACAGGCTGTTCAGAAGGGACAGGCGAGGAAGGAGGGGCGGAGGCGTTGCCCTCTACATCAAGAAATAGCTAGAGTGTGAAGAGCTGTCTCTGAAGAACAGACACGAGCAGGTTGAAAGCCTATGGGTAAGAATTAGAGACCGAGGCAACAAAGGGAACCTCCTTGTGGTTGGTGTCTACTACAGGCCACCCGATCAAGGGGAGCCTATTAGCGAAGCCTTCTTACTCCAGCTACAGGAAGCATCGCGCTCGCGGGCTCTCGTCCTGCTGGGGGAACTTCAACCACCCTGACATCTGCTGGAAAAGTAGCACGGCGAGCTGTAGGCAATCAGGAGACTCCTGGAGTGCATGGAGGATAACTTCTTAAGCCAGGTAATAGACAGCCCCACCAGAGGGGATGCAATACCGGACCTGTTGGTCACCAAGGCAAGTGAGCTAATTGGTGCCATCAAGATTGGAGGCAGCCTGGGCTGCAGTGGTCATGCACTGGTGGAGTTCACAGTCCTGAGGGATATGGGTCAGGCAAAGAGTAAAGTCAGGACCCTGAATTTTAGGAAAGCAAACTTCCAGCTGTTCAAGGAGTTAGTCAATGGGACCCCCTGGGAAACTGCCCTCAGGGACAAGGGGAGCAGAACAGAGCTGGCAGATCTTTAAGCATGCTTTCCACAGAGTGCAAGAGCTCTCGATCCCCAGGTGTAAGAAATCAGGAAAGGAAGGCAAGAGACTGGCATGGCTGAGTGGAGACCTGCTGGTCAAACTAAAAGGCAAGAAGGAAATGCACAGGCAGTGGAAGCAGGGACAGGTATCCTGAGAAGCATATAGGGACGCTGCCCGGTTGTGTAGGGATGGGGTCAGGAAGGGCAAGGCGCAGCTGGAGCTGAACTTGGCAAGGGATGCAAAGAATAATAAGAAGGGCTTCTGCAGGTATGTCAGCCAGAAAAGGAAGGTCAAAGAAAGCATACCCCCCGTGATGAGTGAGGCTGGCAAACCGGTAACAACAGACGAGGAGAAGGCTGAGGTACTGAACAAGTTTTTTGCCTCAGTCTTCACTGGCAACCACTCTCCCCACACCTCTCGAGTGGATGGACCTCAAGGCAGGGACTGGAGGAGCAAAGTCCCTCCCACTGTAAGAGAAGATCAGGTTCGTGACCGCCTGAGGAACCCAAACATACAGAAGTCTATGGGACCTGACGAGATGCCTCCCAGAGTCCTGAGGGAACTGGCTGATGTAGTTGCCAAGCCACTCTCCATGATATTTGAAAAGTCAAGGCAGCCAGGTAAAGTCCCCGGTGACTGGAAAAGGGACACACTGCACCCATTTCTAAAAAGGGTAGAAAGGAGTACCCTGGGAACTACCGACCTGTCAGCCTCACCTCTGTGCCCAGGAAGATCATGGAACAGATCCTCCTAGGAGCTATGCTAAGGCACATGGAGGGACAGGGAGGTGATTCGAGAAAGCCAGTATGGCTTCACCAAGGGCAAGTCCTGCCTGACCAACCTAGTGGCCTTCTATGATGGAGCAACTACATCGTGGAAGAGCTGCGGATGTCGTCTATCTGGAGTTCTGTAAGGCCTTTGACACAGTGCCCCACAACTTCCTTCTCTCTAAATTGGAGAGATATGGATTTGATGGGTGGACTGTTCGGTGGATGAGGAATTGGTAGGATGGTGGCATGCAGAGGGTAGTGGTCAATAATGTCCAGATGGAGATCGGTGACAAGTGGTGTCCCTCAGGGGTCCATATTGGGACCAGTGGGATCGAGTGCACCCTCAGCAAGTTTGCAGATGACACCAAGCTGAGTGGTGTGGTTGACATGCCTGAGGGACAGGATGCTATTCAGAGGGGATTGGAGAAGTGGGCCCAAGTGAACCTCATGTGGTTCAACAAGGCCAAGTGCAAGGTGCTGCACCTGGGTCGGGAGTAACCCCCACTATCAATACAGGCTGGCGGATGAAGGGATTGAGAGCAGCCCTAAAAAGAAGGACTTGTGGTACTGGTGGATGAAAAGATGCACGTGAGCCGACAATGTGCGCTTGCAGCCCAGAGAGCCGACCGTATCCTGGGCTGCATCAAAAGAAGCGTGGCCAGCAGGTCAAGGGAGGTGATTCTGCCCCTCTACTCCGCTCTCGTGAGACCCCACCTGGAGTACTGCATCCATCTCTGGAGTCCCCAACATAAGAAGGACATGGACCTGTTGGAGCAGGTCCAGAGGAGGGCCACAAAAATGATCAGACGGCTGGAGCACCTCTCCTATGAAAATAGGCTGAGAGTTGCTGAGACGGTTTGCTTCTGTCTTCACTGTTCGGGCCAGCTCTCGGGAGTCCCAGACTTTGCAAGTAACAGAGAAAGTCTGGAGGAAGGAAAACTTTCCCTTGGTTGAAGAGGAACAAGTTAGAGAACAATTAAGTAAACTGGACACCCACAAGTCCATGGGGGCCTGATGGGATGCACCCCGCGAGTGCTGAGGGAGCTGGCGGAAATCATTGCTGGGCCACTCTCCATCACCTTTGAAAGGTCCTGGAGAACAGGGGAGGTGCCTGAGGACTGGAGGAAAGTCAGTGTCAGTCCAGTCTTCAAAAAGGGCAAGAAGGATGACCCGGGAAACTACAGGCCAGTCAGCCTCACCTCCATCCCTGGAAAGATGATGGAACAGCTTGTTCTGGGCGTCATCTCCAAGCATCTGGAGGAAAAGAAGGTCATCAGAAGTAGTCAACATGGATTCACCAAGGGCAAGTCATGTCTGACTAATCTGATAGCCTTCTACGATGGCGTGACTGGATGGGTGGATGAGGGGGAGGGCAGTGGATGTTGTCTACCTTGACTTCAGCAAGGCTTTCGACGCTGTCTCCCACATCATCCTCACAGGCAAGCTTAGGAAGTGTGGGTTAGATGAATGGACAGTGGGGTGGATTGAACAGTGGCTGACAGAGAGAGCTCAGAGGGTTGTGGTTAGTGGTGCAGAGTCTACTTGGAGGCCAGTAACAAGTGGTATCCCTCAGGGGTCAGTACTGGGTCCAGTCCTGTTCAATATATTCATCAATGACCTGGATGAAGGGATAGAGTGTTCCATCAGCAAGTTTGCTGATGATACAAAACTGGGAGGGGTGGCTGACACGCCGGAAGGCTGTGCCGCCATACAACCTGACCTGGACAGGCTGGAGAATCGGGCAGAAAAAAACCTGATGAAGTTCAACAAAGGCAAGTGTAGGGTACTGCATCTGGGGAGGAATAACCCCGTGCATCAGTACAGGTTGGGGGCTGACCTCCTGGAGAGCAGCTGTGTGGAAAGGGACCTGGGAGTCCTGGTGGACAACAGGATGACCATGAGGTGTGGCCAGCAGGTCGAGGGAGGTCATCCTCCCCCTCTACTCTGCCCTGGTGAGGCCGCATCTGGAGTACTGTGTCCAGTGCTGGGCTCCCCGGTTCAAGAAGGACAGGGAACCGCTGGAGAGGGTCCAGCAAAGGGCTACTAAGATGATTAGGGGACTGGAACATCTTTCTTATGAGGAAAGGCTCAGGGACTTGGGTCTTTTTAGTCTAGAAAAAAAGAAGACTCAGGGGGGATCTTATCAATGCTTATAAATACTTAAGGGGAGGGTGCCAGGTAGATAAGAGTCTTTTTTCAGTGGTGCCCAGTGATAGGACAAGAGGTAACGGGCACAAACTTGAGCACAGGAAGTTCCATCTTAACATGAGGAGGAACTTCTTTACTCTGAGTGTGGCAGAGCACTGGCACAGGCTGCCCAGAGAGGTTGTGGAGTCTCCCACACTGGAGACACTCAAAACCCGCCTGGACGCCGTCCTGTGCAACCTGCTGTAGGTGTCTCTGCTTTGGCAGCGTGTTGGACTTAGATGATCTCCAGAGGTCCCTTCCAACCCTGACCATTCTGTGATTCTGTGAGTTGGTGTTGTTCAGCCTGGAGAAAGCCCTGGGGAGACCTTATTGTGGCATTTCATTACTTAAAGGAGGCCTACAGGAAAGATGAGGACAAACTTTTTAGCAGGGTCTGTTGCGATAGGACAAGGGGCAATGGCTTTTACTTTAAAAAGGGAAGATTTAGAATGGATATAACAAGGAATTTTTTTACAATAAGGGTGGTGAAACACTGGAACAGGTTGCCCAAAGAGGTGGTAGATACCCCATCACTGAAAACATTCAAGGTCAGGTTGGATGGGGCTCTGAGCAACCTGATCTAGTTGAAGATGTTCCTGCTCATTGCAGGGGACGTTGTACTAGATGATCTTTAAAGGTCCCTTCCAACCCAAACTATTCTATGATTCTTACCTCTAAAATGGAGAGAGATGGGTTTGATGGATGGACTGTTCGATGGATAAAGTACCGACCGGATGACAGCATCCACAGAGTTACAGTCAACGGCTCAGTGTCCAAGTGGAAATGAGTAATGAGTGGTGGCCCTCAAGGGTCCGTACTGGGCCTGGTACTATTAAATATCTCTATCACTAACATAGACAGTGGGATTGAGTGCAGCAAGTTTGTAGACAACACCAAACTGAGTGGTGTGGTTGACACACCTGAGGGATGGGATGCTATTCAGACTGATCTGGACAAGCTCGAGAAGTGGGCCCATGTGAACCTCATGAAGTGTAACAAGGCCAAGTGCAAGGTCCTGCACATGGGTCAGGGCAATCCCCAATATCAGTATGGAGTGGGGGATGAATGGATTGAGAGCAGCCCTGCGGAGAAGAACTTGAGCATACTGTTGTGTGAAAAATTGCACGTGAATCATAGAATGGTTTAGATTGGAAGGGTCCTTAAAGATCATCTAGTTCCAACCCCCCTGCCATGGGCAGGGATACCTCCCACTAGACCAGGTTGCTCAAAGCCCCATCCAACCTGGCCTTGAAAAGGGGGCCTCCATGACCTCCCTGGGCAACCTGTTCCAGTGCCTTACCACCCTTAAAGTGAAAATTTTTTCCTAATATCTGTTCTAAATCTACCCTCTTCCAATTTGAAGCCATACACCCTTGTCCTATCACTACATGCCCTTGTACAAAGTCCTTCCCCAGCTCTCCTGTAGGCCCACTTTAGGTACTGGAAGGCCGTTACAAGGTCTCCCCGGAGCCTTCTCTTCTCCAGGCTGAACAACCCCAACTCGCTCAGCCTGTCTTCATAGGAGAGGTGCTCCAGCCTTCTGATCATCTTTGTGGCCGTCCTCTGGACCCGCTCCAACAGATCTGTGCCCTTCTTATGTTGGGGGCTCCATAGCTGGATGCAGTACTCCAGGTGGGGTCTCACGAGAGCGGAGTAAAGGGGCAGAATGACCTCCCTCGACATGCTGGCCACGCTTCTTTTGATGCAGCCCAGGATACAGTTGGCTCTCTGGGCTGCAAGCGCACATTGTCGGGTCATATTGAGCTTTTCATCAACCAACACCCCCAAGTCCTTCTCCTCAGGGCTGCTCTCAAATCCATTCTCCTCCCAGCCTGTATTTGTGCTTGGGATTGATGTGACACAGGTGCAGGACCTTGCACTTGGCCTTGTTGAACTTCATGAGGTTTGCACAGGCCCACCTCTCCAGCCTGTGCACGTCCCTCTGGATGGCATCCCTACCCTCCAGCGTGTTGACCGGTCCACACAGCTTGGTGTCGTCGGCAAACTTGCTGAGGGTGCACTCTATCCCAACATCCATGTCACCAACAAAGATGTTAAACAGCACTGGTCCCAATACCAACCCCCGAGGAACACCACTTGTCACTGCTCGCCACTTGGACATGGAGCCGTTGACCACAACTCTTTGAGTGCGACCGTCCAGCCAGTTCCTTATGCACCGAGTGGTCCATCCATCAAATCCATGTCTCTCCAATTTAGAGACCAGGATGTCTTGCAGAACGCTGTCTAATGCTTTGCACAAGTACAGGTAGATGACGTTTGTTGCTCTCCCCTTATCTACCAACGCTGTAACCCCGTCGTAGACGGTCACCAAATTTGTCAGGCATAATTTGCCCTCAGTGAAGCCATGCTGGCTGTCACCAATCACCTCCTTATTTTCCTCCTTTTCACCTCCTTTATTTATGATCTTGCCGGGCACAGAGGTGAGACTGACTGGCCTGTAGTTGCCTGGGTCTTCTTTTTTACCCTTTTTGAAAATGGGGGTTATGTTTCCCCTTTTCCAGTCAGTGTGAACTTCACCGGACTACCACGTCTTCTCAAATATGATGGATAGTGGCTTGGCAACTTCATCCACCAGTTCCCTCAGGACCCCCAGATGAATCTCATCAGGTCCCATAGACTTGCGCGCCTTCAGGTTCCTCAGATGGTCTCGAACCTGGTCTTCTCCTACAGTCCCTGCCTTTGTCTTCTGCAACTTGGGCAGTGTGGTTACAGCCCTTTCCAGTGAAGACTGAGGCAAAAAAGTTATTGCGTACCTCAGACTTCTCCACGTCCCATGTAACCAGGTCTCCCATTTCCTTCCGGAGAGGGCCCACATTTTCCCTAGTCTTCCTTTTATCACTGATGCACATATAGAAGCCTTTCTTGTTTCCCTTGACGTCCCTGGCCAGATTTAACTCTATCTGGGCTTTAGCTTTCCTAACCTGATCCCTGGCTGCTCGAACAATTTCTCTATATACCTTCCAAGCTACCTGTCATTGCTTCCACCCTCTGTAGGCTTCCTTTTTCTGTTTTAGTTTCTCCAGGCACTCCTTGTTCATCCATGCAGGCCTCCTGGCTTTTTTTGCCTGACTTCCTCTTTGTTGGGATGCATCACTCCTGAGCTTGAATATTAGCCAGCTTTATTGGACCCCTCTTCCTTCCAGGGCTTTATCCCATGGTACTCCAGCAAGCAGATCCCTCAAAAGGCCAAAGTCGCAGAATGGTCAGGGTTGGAAGGGACCTCTGGAGATCATCTAGTCCAACCCCCCTGCCACAGCAGGGACACCTACAGCAGGTTGCACAGGACGGCATCCAGGCGGGTTTTGAGTGTCTCCAGTGTGGGAGACTCCACAACCTCTCTGGGCAGCCTGTGCCAGTGCTCTGTCATCCTCAAAGTAAAGAAGTTCCTCCTCATGTTAAGATGGAACTTCCTGTGCTCAAGTTTGTGCCCGTTACCTCTTGTCCTATCACTGGGCACCACTGAAAAAAGACTCTTTTCATCTACCTGGCACCCTCCCCTTAAGTATTTATAAGCATTGATTAGATCCCCCTGAGTCTTCTTTTCTCTAGACTAAAAAGACCCAAGTGCCTAAGCCTTTCCTCATAAGAAAGATGCTCCAGTCCCCTAATCATCTTAGTAGCCCTTTGCTGGACCCTCTCCAGCGGTTCAATGTCCTTCTTGAACCAGGGAGCCGAGCACTGGACACAGTACTCCAGATGCGGCCTCACCAGGGCAGAGTAGAAGGGGAGGATGACCTCCCTCGACCTGCTGGCCACATTCTTCTTGATGCACCGCAGGATGCCACTGGCCTTCTTGGCCACCAGGGCACATTGCTGGCTCATGGTCATCCTGTTGTCCACCAGGGCTCCCAGGTCCCTTTCCACACAGCTGCTCTCCAGGAGGTCAGCCCCCAACCTGTACTGATGTGTGAGGTTATTCCTCCCCAGATGCAGGACCCTACACTTGCCCTTGTTGAATTTCATTAGGTTTCTCTCTGCCCAATTCTCCAGCCTGTCCAGGTCACGCTGTATGGTGGCACAGCCTTCTGGTGTGTCAGCCACCCCTCCCAGTTTTGTGTCATCAGCAAACTTGCTGATGGTACACTCTATCCCTTCATCCAGGTCATTGATGAATATATTGAACAGGACTGGACCCAGTACTGACCCCTGAGGGACACCACTTGTTACTGGCCTCCAACTAGACTCTGCACCACTAACCACAACCCTCTGAGCTCTATCTGTCAGCCACTGTTCAATCCACCCCACTGTCCATTCATCTAACCCACACTTCCTAAGCTTGCCTGTGAGGATGATGTGGGAGACAGTGTCGAAAGCCTTGCTGAAGTCAAGGGAGACAACATCCACTGCCCTCCCCTCATCCACCCATCCAGTCACGCCATCGTAGAAGGCTATCAGATTAGTCAGACATGACTTGCCCTTGGTGAATCCATGTTGACTTCTTCTGATGACCTTCTTTTCCTCCAGATGCTTGGAGATGATGCCCAGAACAAGCTGTTCCATCATCTTTCCAGGGATGGAGGTGAGGCTGACTGGCCTGTAGTTTCCCGGGTCATCCTTCTTGCCCCTTTTGAAGACTGGAGTGACATTGGCTTTCCTCCAGTCCTCAGGCACCTCCCCTGCTCTCCAGGACCTTTCAAAGATGATGGAGAGTGGCCCAGCAATGATTTCCGCCAGCTCCCTCAGCACTCGCGGGTGCATCCCATCAGGCCCCATGGACTTGTGGGTGTCCAGTTTACTTAATTGTTCTCTAACTTGTTCCTCTTCAACCAAGGGAAAGTTTTCCTTCCTCCAGACTTTCTCTGTTACTTGCAAAGTCTGGGACTCCCGAGAGCTGGCCCGAGCAGTGAAGACAGAAGCAAAGAAGGCATTCAGCAACTCTGCCTTCTCTGCATCATCTGTCACCACCCGTCTCATTCAAGAGCGGGCCCACATTTTTCCTCCTATATACTTAAAGAAACTCTTCCTATTGGTCTTGACATCCCTCACCAGGTTCAATTCCAAAGCTGCCTTGGTTTTTCTAATTTCCTCCCTGCATACCCTGACAGCATTCTTATACTCATCCCAAGTTGTCAGCCCCCTTTTCCACATCCTGCAAACTTCCTTCTTCCACCTGAGTTTTTTCTGAAGATCCCTGCTCAGCCATGCAGGTCTCCTTCCCTTGCCCGATTTCTTGCTCTTCGGGATGCACCTATCCTGATCTTGGAGGAGCTGGTGCTTGAATATCAGCCAGCTCTCTTGACCCCCTTACCCACATCCTGCAAACTCCCTTCTTCCACCTGAATTTTTTCTGAAGATCCCTGCTCAGCCATGCAGGTCTCCTTCTCTTGCCTGATTTCTTGCTCTTCAGTATACACCTATCCTGAGCTTGGAGGAGCTGGTGCTTGAATATCAGCCAGCTCTCTTGAGCCCCCTTACCCTCTAGAGCCCTCTCCCGTTTGATTTCTCCCATCAATTCCTTGAAGAGACCAAAGTTAGCCCTCCTGAAGTCCAACATTTCAACCCTACTTGTCATTTTGTGCATACTGCACTTAATGCTGAACTCTATCTTCTCATGATCACTACAGTCAAGTCTGCCCCCAACCTTAACATCCTCCACCAGTCCCTCTTTGTTTGTCAGTACTAGGTCCACTAGTACACCTCTCCTTGTGGGCTCCTCCACCACCTGAGTTAAGAAGTTATCATCAATGCACTGGAGGAACCTCCTGGACTGTGCATTCTTAGTAGTGTAGCCTTCCCAGCAGATATCAGGGAAGTTGAAGTCCCCCATAAGAACCAAGGCCTGTGATTGTGAGGCAGTTCTCACCTGTCTGTAGAAGGCCTCATCAACTTCCCCATCCTGATCAGGTGGCCTGTAATAAACACCCACAACAGTGTCTCTCTCATGTTACCCTGCCCCTTAATCCTTACCCACAAGCTCTCAACTTGCTCATCATCAGCCCCCAGGGAGAGCTCAATACATTCCACTTGCTCTCTCACATAAAGAGCAACTCCCCCACCTCGCCTCACTGGCCTATCTTTCCTAAAGAGAACATAGCCCTCCATGACAGCGTTCCAGTCATGCCAGCTATCCCACCATGTCTCAGTAATTGCAATGAGATCATGGCCCTGTGACTGCATGCAGATCTCTGACTCCTCTTGCTTGTTCCCCATGCTGTGTGCATTGGTGTATAGGCATTTCAGAGAGGCCAATGAGTGTGTAGCCCTAGAGAGGTGGTGGGCCTTCCGATTCTCAAAAGTACTAACATCCTGCCCCACAAGTGCTGAGCTACTACACTCAGGTGCCTCTCTGGTGAGCCCAGTTACATCCCCATCCCCCTTCCAATCTAGTTTAAAGCTTTCTCAATAAGCCCTGCTAACTCTAGTCCTAGAATCCTCTTCCCCCTGTGAGATAGGCTTTTCCCATCTGCTACCAGCAGGCCTGGTGTTCTATAAATCAGGCCATGATCAAAGAACCCAAAACCTTGCTGGTAGCACCAGGTTCAGAGCCAGTCATTGACCTGCTGCCTTTTCCTGTTTACCCCCTCATCATTCTCTGCAGCTGGAGGGCTAGAGGAGAACATGACTTGTGCTCCTGATCCCTTAACTAGTCATCCCAAGGCCCGTAAATCTTTCTTCATTTCCCTTGGTCTTCTTCTCACTATGTCATCACTTCCTACCTGAAAAACTAAAAGAGGGTAATCATCTGATTGTTGTACCAGGGAAGGAAGCTTCCTCTTAACATCATCAACCCGGGTACCAGGGAGGCAGCAAACCTCCCTATATAGCGGGTCTGGTCTACAAATCAGGCCTTCTGTGCCCTTCAGAACTGAGTCACCTATTACAATGACCCGTCTTTTGGTTTTTGCTGAGGCAGTTTTAATTCGGGGGGTGGTCCGACGAGGCCTCAATGACACCTCCAAACTGGGAGGATTATCATCCTCACTGTTGTTCGGTTCCTCTTGCAGAGCACTGTATTTGTTCTGCAATGGGACCTCAGAAGGTGTAGTAGTTGGCAGGCTGATGCGCCTGCGGCGCCTGTTGCATCGGGAAGGAACATCTCGCCATTGTCCCCTTTCCTTTAAGCTACCCTGTTCAGCTGATCAGGGAGAGGAGTGGGAGTTCTCTATAGCAGTGGCTCTATCTGTCTGTTGGGTTTCTGTAATGGTTGACAGGGTACGACTTCACGCATCAATCTCTCTCTCACATTCCCTGATGTCCCTCAACCTACTTACCTCCTCCTTGAGTTCCATCACTAAGCGTAGGAGCTCCTCAACCTGGGCACACCTGCCACAGGCATGCTTACCATTACCTTCCAACACTGGCATGAGAGCAGGGCACACCCTGCAGCCCGATGCCTGGGTGGCAACATGCTCACACGACAGCTCTGTCTGCAAAGCAGCATCAGAGCTGGTGTGTGCACGGTTCTTTGGGGCCACAGTCTTCTGCCGGGTAGATACCATGATTCCCTGACCACGTTGGTAGGGCAGCAGCACCCTTCCGTGCGACCTGCCGCGCCCTGTTAGCCTGGTTACTGTGCCCACTCAGGGGGGTCCGCCCTCGTGTGGTGCTCCCAGGTGACGCCCTGGGTGCCACCCACCGGCTGCCCACTTGCTCAGTGCACAGCGAATCTCGTTGGGCTCCTTCACAGCTCCTTTTGAACTGCCGCGTGTGCTGCAGGCTCCGCCCCTGCCGCGTCAGCAGCCCTCCCTCAAGCTGCTGGTTTCGGCAGGAGTACAAGGACGAGTTGGTCGCTTTCTCTGGCTTTGATAGCCCCCAAAGAGAGCCCCTTGCCGGCCCTTTTTGCCTCCGATCCCTTTTTTTCCGCCTCCGATCCCTTTCCCCAGTGCGGACCTACCTGCACTGGAGCTGGTCTCCTCAGCGTGTACTGTGTCCAGTTCTGGTCCCCACAATTCAAGAAAGGCGCAGACAGACTGGAGAGGGTCCATGAAGATGATCAAAGGGCTGGAGAACCTGCCTTATGAGGAAAAGACTGGAGGAGTTGGGTCTTTTCTTCCTGGAGAAGAGAAGGCTCAGGGGGAACCTCATCAAGGTATTCCAGTACTTAAAGGGCAGCTACAGAGAAGACAGAGTCTCTCTCTTCACAAGAAGCCACATGGAGAAGACAAGGGACAAGGGGTTCAAGTTGTACCAGGAGAGGTTTCATCTCAATTTAGGAAAGAAATTTTTTACAGTGAGTACAATCATTCACTAAAACAACCTCTCCCAGGGATGTGGTAGTCTCCGATCACTGGAGGTTTTCAGGATGTGATTGAACAGGGTGCTAGATAATCTCATCTAGGCTCCCTTTCCCGCAAAAGGTTGGACCAGATGATCTTTCGAGGTACCTTCAAACCTTGGCTGATCTATGATTCTATGAAATATTCTACTCAACTGATAGTGTTCAGAAAGTGGAAATCAAACTCCTTTAAAGCTAAAAACCATGAGGGCCAATAAAATAGGAAGAAAAAGAATATTTGGTAGACTGAGGAAAATTGTGAGGAATGTGTAGAGAGGCTTTAAAACATGATAGTCTTTAAATGTATGTGAAGCAAAAGTCTTCTAACGTGGTTAGAGGGGGCAGTTCAGGAAGACAGTTATTATAGAGAAGCTCAGTTTTCTCTGTATTGGTCATCTGCAAATGACTGCAAATATTTGGTTTCTTAAACTCATCACATCATATCTCAACTGAACTTTGATTGAATTATGGTGAAGAAGAAGAGAGGTCTAGCTAACCATTTTAAGCAGGGACAAGCAGTGAAAAGGAGAGGTAACTATTTCTGTTCAGGACCGAATGTAAACTTGGAGGTGAATGGGTTTCATATCACTAACACTGACAACTCTAGGAGCTACCTAGTCCCAGTAGAACTTCAGTAAAATACATAAACTTAAATCAAGTTTTTCATGGTGGTTGTTTTTGATCACATTGTCTTTACCTGTTAATTACTATTACTGCACTAACACGTTAAAAGATGAGGCACCTCTATGCTGGGATAGCAGAGCTGATTTGTACTCCAGACATTTTAAATGTTTTTTTTTCAGCTATGAAAGCATGCACCTGGTAGGAATAGAGTGCATATGCTGAACTAGAGCTTTATATGGTATCTATTTACTGGCAAATATGGATCCCATTGGTGTGAAATATATGCTTATCTTTTACAAAATGATCTTTGGATCAGTCATTTATGTGTTTATATCCTAAATCTGTATCGGGGGGTAATGCCTGTGTTTAACACTGTAACAAAATAGGACTTACCTCTTTCTCCTGAAGTAAACATTTACTCCTTTTTTCTGATATAACTTCTGTGGTTGCCTTAGCATTAGTATTTAAAATATCTTGATGATGTTAAAATATGCTTCAGTAAAAATGCTCAGCTAGGCAATTAAGTGTTTGCATTATGAAGGCAGTAGGTTCTACAACTAATTATAGTTGTTTAACTTTATGGTGTTTTGATCTAGTCTGTTAGGTCTCCCTCTCTAATGCTAGCTGAACTAAATAATATTGGAGTTTCAATATGGGAAACAAATCACTCAGCTGAGGGATTTTTTTTTTACATTGGCACAGAGTGAAGATAGTTCAAGGCCCAAGAGACAACGCCTTTCTCATTCAGTCTTTGACTATACAGCGGCATCACCAACTGCATCACCGCCAATGCGACCATGGGAGATGGCATCAAATAGGCAGCCTCCTTTGGCTCGATCCAACCAACAGCACTTCTCTGGGGAACGCTGCAGCACACCTGCACGAAGTAGGAGGAGGTAAGCAAGCTGTTTAGGTTAGGGACTGTTTTCTTATTCTCTCTATTGTCAACTCAGGAAAAGCCTATTTCAGGCCATGCTGAATACTATTTATTATATGATAAATACTCTAATGCTTCTTTTGACTTTTTTTGGACTAAATTATAATAAGTGCAACAGAAAACTCTGTATTAAAAGTAATTTAAGTCCTTGCATCTTCCAATAATTTGTAAGAGTAGAGAGAAATTGGAGAAGAGAATGCTTATTAACATCTTTTGTTATGAGCTGGCTTCTTTCTCTCATTCTGTACTGGAGAAATAAGCGTTTAAAAAATGGGAAGGGGGGAATTGTGGTGGGTTGACATTGGCTAGCTGCCAGGTGCCCACCAAGCCGCTCTATCACTCTACCTCCTCAATAGGACAGGGGAAGAAAAATATGACTAAAAGCTTGTGGGTCAAGATGAGGACAGGGAGATCACTCAGCAGTTACTGTCACAGGCAAAACAAACTCAACTTGCAGAAATTAATTTGATTTGTTGCCAATTAAACAGAGTAGGATAATTAGAAATAAGAATAAATCTGAAAATACCCTCCCCCCACCCCTCCCTTCTTCCCAGGCTCAACTTCACTCCTGACTCTTCTATCTCCTCTCCCCAAGCAGCACAGAGTGATGGGGAATGGCGGTTGTGGTCAGTTCATAACGCGTCATGTCTGCCACTCCCTCCTCCTCGTGCTCTTCCCCTGCTCCAGCATGGGGTCCCTCCCACAGGAGACAGTCATTCATGAACTTCTCCAACGTGGGTCCTTTCCATGAGCTGCAGTTCTTCAAGAACCACTCCAGCATAGGTCCTCTCCACAGGGTCACAGGTCCTGCCAGGAGCCTGCTCCTGTGTGGGCTGCAACTTCCTTCAGGGCAAATCCACCTGCTACATCATAGGGTCCTCCACAGGCTGCAGGGTAGATACCTGCTCCACCATGGACCTCTGTGGGCTGCAAGGGGACAACCTGCGTCACCATGGTCTTCACCACGGGCTGCAGGGGAATCTTTGCACCGGCACCTGGAGTACCTCCTCCCCCTCCTTCTTCACTGACCTTGGTGTCTGCAGGGCTGTTTCTCCCACATATTCTCACTCCTCTCTCTGGCTGCAGTTGCGCAGGGGTTTTTTTCCCTCCCTTCTTAAATATGTTATCACAGAGGTGCTACCAATGTTGCCGATTGGCTCAGCTTTGGCCAGCCTTGGAGCTGGATAGAACTGGCTCTGTCTGACATGAGGGCAGCTTCTGTCATCTTCTCACAGAAGCCACCCCTGCAGCCCCTCTGCTACCAAAACATTGCCACGTAAACCCAACACAGGAATAAAACCTTATTTATTGACAAGGTGCTATTAAAAGCAATAAGATGCATATGTAGTGTCATATATGTTCACTGCCCTTGCAACTCAGTCCTTGTCTTGCAAACAACAAAGGTGAGAAAGATCTGACTCATCTGAAAGATTCCAGCCCTATGATCATTTTCGTGGCCCTCCCATGGAACCGCTCCAACAGGTCCATGTCTTTCCTGTGCTGAGGGCTCCAGAGATGGATGCAGTATTTAGGGTGGGATCTCGCCAGAGATGAGTAGAGGGGCAGAATCACCTCCCTCGACCTGCTGGCCACGCTTCTTTTGACGCAGCCCAGGATACGGTTGGCTCGCTGGGCTGTTTTTTTGCGCATGCCAGCGCATGTCGTTTTCCATACACCAGTACCCCCAAGTCCTTCTCAGCAGGGCTGCTCTCAATCCATTCTCCGCCCAGCCTGTACTGATAGCAGGGATTGCCCTGACCCATGTGCAGGACCCTGCACTTGTCGTTGTTGAACCTCATGACAATCACATGGGCCCACCTCTCAAGCCTGTCCAAGTCCCTCTGGATGACATCCCATCCCTCAGGCGTGTCAACCACACCACACAGCTTGGTGTCCTCTGCAAACTTGCTGAGGGTGCATTCAATCCCACTGGTCCCAATATAGAATCATAGAATCGTTATGGCTGGAAAAGACCTTTAAGATCATCAAGTCCAACCGTTATCTAACTCTATTGGGCCTGCTTCCAAACCATGCCCCTGAGCACCATACCTAGACGGCTTTTAAATACATCCAAGGATGGCGATTCAACCACTTCCCTTGGGCAGCCTGTTCCAGTCTTTGATAACCCTTTCAGTGTAGAAGTTTTTCCTAATGTATAACCTAAGCCTCCCCTGGCACAACTTGATGCCATTTCCTCTTGTCCTATCAGTTGTAACTTCTGAGAAGAGACCAACGCCCACCTCTCTACAACCTCCTTTCAGGTAGTTCAGATAGTATATTATAAAGATTACATTTTTGTTCTGTTTTTTAGTGTGTGGCTCATAAGACTCTCTGAGGCAGAGCTTTTGGAATAAGCTTCCTTCATTGTGGAAGAAAAGTTTTAGATGGCTATGTTGAACTGATGTCTGGATAAGAGTGTATAGGAAAGCATAAAAATAAAGATGACCTTTACTCTTATGTTTAGTTATTCAAAGCAAAAGCTTTCAATTTCCCCCCCCCCCGCAATGTCTCAGAAATGTGTCCAAGTCATCTAATAAAAGTTTAAATCTCACTGACCTCTGTTTACATTGCAGAAACACTATATCTTCATTTCTACTAAAACGGAAGTATCTATGCTTTTTCATGACTGTAAAACGTTAGGTCAGGTTGAAAAAACATAATTGCTTCTCCTCTGACTTCATAGATAAAATTTGTCAACCATGATAACGTAGTGTTAGAAGGAATAGACTTAAACATACTGGGTTTTGTTTCTTCTTCAAGTCCACAAATCTGGAAGCTTTCAGTCCAAAGCATGAACATGGTATGGGTGTTCGTACAGCTGTCAGACCTAAGAAAGCAATTAGTTTGTTGACTCAAGCTTCTCTTTTCAGAATAACTGCTGTGTGTCCTTTATCCAGTTCTGTGCAGTGGTGACTCATAAATCTAGTCCACAAGATGTTTTTATTTAGAAATGCTTTGAACTGGGCTGTTCAGAATATGATGCGTTTAGCTTTTTTGCTTGTCATCTGACCAGTCCGCATGCATTTCCTTGCATCCTTGCATTACCATCTCCTGCTGGTGTGTGCCTGAGCTAATCTACCTTCCCAGAACACGATCATTGGAGGAGCACAGTTTATACACATCTGTGTACATGTTCTGCTGGAGTCTGACTAAGTTTTATAGCACTGATGCTAAACCAGAGCTGATAAGCCCTATTGGATCAGAGCTTGATTATTTAAGGTTTTTGTAAGTCATAGAATCATAGAATGGTTTTAATTGGAAAGGACCTTTAAAGATCATCTAGTCCAACCCCCCTGCCACGGGTAGCGACACTAGATCTTTCACTAGATCAGGTTGCTCAAAGCCCTGTCCAACCTGACCTTGAAGACTTCCAATGATGGGGCATCCACAACTTCTCTGGGCAGCCTGTTCCAGTGTCTCACCACTGCCCCTTGTCCTGTCACTACAGGCCCTGACAAAATGTCTTTCTCCTTTTTTCTTGTAAGCCCCCTTTATATATTGAAAGGCCGCAATCAGGTCTCCCCAGAGACTTTGCTTCTCCAGGCTGGACAACTCCAACTCTCTCAGCCTGTTCTGGTTTCGGCTGGGATAGAGTTAATTTTCTTGCTAGCAGGTGGTATACTGCTGTGGTTTAGATTTAGGATGAGAATAATGTTGATAACACACTAATATTTTAGTTGTTGCTAAGCAGTCAAGGACTTTTCAGCCTCTCATACTGGCCTGCCAACAAGAAGGCAGGGGGCACCCAAGAAGCCGGGAGGGGACACAGCTGACCCCAACTGACCAAAGGGATATTCCATACCATGACATCATGCTCAGCATATAAAGCTGGGGGAAAAATAAGGAAGGGGGGATGTTCGGGGTGATGGCGCTTTGTCTTCCCAAGTGACCATTACACGTGATGGAGCCCTGCTTTCCTGGAGATGGCTGAACACCTGCCTGCCAATGGGAAGCAGTGAATGAATTCCTTGTTTTGCTTTGCTTGCACACGTAGCTTTTTGCTTTACCTATTAAACTGTCCTTATCTCAACCCATGAGTTTTCTCACTTTTACCCTTCCGATTCTCTTCCCCATCCCACTGTGGGGGAAGTCATTGAGCGGCTGTGTACTGTTTAGTTAAACCATGACACAGCCTTTCTTCATAGGAGAGGTGTTACAGCCCTCTGGTCATTTTTGTGGCCCTCCTCTGGACCCACTCAAACAGTACCATGTCTGTCTTGTACTGGGGACTCCAGAGCTGGATGCAGTACTCCAGGTGGGGTCTCACCAGAGTGGAGTAGAATCATAGAATCGTCCAGGTTGGAAGAGACCATTAAGATCATCAAGTCCAACAATCAACCTAGCACTGCCAAAACCACCGCTAAACTATGTCCCTAAGCACCACGTCTACCCATCTTTTAAATACCTCCAGGGATGGTGACTCAACCACTTCCCTGGGCAGCCTGTTCCAATGTTTGATAACCCTTCCGGTGAAGAAATTTTTCCTAATATCCACTCTAAACCTCCCCTGGTGTAACTTGAGTCCATTTCCTCTTGTCATAGAATCATAGAATGGTTTAGGTTGAAAGGGACCTTGAAGATCATCGAATTCCAACCCCCCTGCCATAGGCAGGGACACCTCCCGCTAGACCAGGTTGCCCAAGACCACGTCCAGCCTGGCCTTGAACACCTCCAGGGACGGGGCCTCAACAAACTCTCTGGGCAACCTGTTCCAGTGCCTCACCACCCTTAAAGTGAAAAACTTCTTCCTAATGTTTAATCTAAACCTGCCCTCTTCCAGCTTAAAGCCGTTCCCCCTCGTCCTATCACTACATGCCCTAGTAAAAAGTCCTTCCCCAGCTCTCCTGTAGGCCCCCTTTAGGTACTGGAAGGCCGCAATAAGATCTCCCCGGAGCCTTCTCTTCTCCAGGCTGAACAGCCCCAACTCTCTCAGCCTCTCCTCATAGGAGAGGTGCTCCAGCCCTCGGATCATCCTCGTGGCTCTCCTCTAGACACGCTCCAGCAGGTCCATGTCCTTCTTATGTTGGGGACTCCAGAGCTGGATGCAGTGCTCCAGGTGGGGTCTCACGAGAGCGGAGTAGAGGGGCAGAATCACCTCCCTTGACCTGCTGGCCACACTTCTTCTGATGCAGCCCAGGATACGGTTGGCCTTCTGGGCTGCGATCGCACATTGCTTGCTCATGTCGAGCTTCTCGTCAATCAGCACCCCCAGGTCCTTCTCCACAGGGCTGTTCTCCAGCCATTCCCCGCTGAGCCTGTATTTGTGCTTGGGATTGCCCCGACCCAGATGTAGGACCTTGCACTTGGCCTTGTTGAACTGCATGAGGTTGGCTTGGGCCCACCTCTCCAGCCTGTCCAGGTCCCTCTGGATGGCATCCCTCCCCTCTAACGTGTCTGCTTCACCAAACAGCTTGGTATCATCAGCAAACTTGCTGAGGGTGCACTCTACCCCACTGTCCATGTCGCTGACAAAGATGTTGAACAGTACGGGTCCCAGTACCGACCCCTGAGGAACGCCACTCGTCACTGCTCTCCACTTGGACACCGAGCCGTTGACCGCAACTCTTTGAGTGCGACCATCCAGCCAGTTCTTTATCCACCGAGTGGTCCATTTATCGAATCCATGTCTCTTCAATTTAGAGACCAGGATATCGTGTGGGACAGTGTCAAACGCTTTGCACAAGTCCAGGTAGATGACATCAGTAGATCTTCCCTTGTCCACTGCCGCTGTCACCCCTTCGTAGAAGGCCACCAAATTTGTCAGGCATGACTTGCCCTTGGTGAAGCCATGTTGGCTCTCGCCAATCACCTCCTTGTTTTCTATGTGCCTCAGCAGAGTTTCCAGGAGGATCTGCTCCATGATCTTGCCAGGCACAGAGGTGAGACTGACTGGCCTGTAGTTCCCCGGGTCTTCCTTGTTTCCCTTTTTGAAAATAGTGGTTATGTTTCCCCTTTTCCAGTCGGCAGGAACCTCACCAGACTGCCATGACTTCTCAAATATGATGGCTAGTGGCTTAGCGACTTGATCTGCCAGTTCCCTCAGGACCCGTGGATGTATCTCATCAGGTCCCATGGACTTGTGCACCTTCAGGTTCCTCAGGTGGTCTCTCACTTGATCTTCATCTACAGTGGGCGGTGCTCCATTTTCCCAATCCTCGCCTTTGCAATCTGCGTCTTGGGCAGTGCGGCTGCTGTCCTTGTCGGTGAAGGCTGAGGCAAAACCTCAGTCCTATCACCTGTTACTTGGGAGAAGAGACCAATCCCCACCTCTCCAAAATCTCCTTTCAGGTAGTTGTAAAGAGGGATAAGGTCTCCCCTGAGCCTCCTTTTCTCCAGGCAAAACAACCCCAGTTCCCTCAGCTGCTCTTCATAAGACTTGTTCTCTAGACCCCCCACCAGCTTCGTTGCCCTTCTCTGGACACGCTCCAGAATCTCAATGTCTTTCTTGTAGTCAGGGGTCCAAAACTGAACACAGTACTCGAGGTAGAGCCTTACCAGTGCTGAGTACAGGGGGATGATCACCTCCCTAATCCTGCTCTATTCCTGATACGAGCCAGGATGCTATTGGCCTTGTTGGCCACCTGGGCACATTGCTGGCTCATATTCAGCCGGCTGTCGACCAACACCCCCAGGTGCTTTTCTGCCAGGCAGCTTTCCAGCCACTCTTCCCCAAGCCTGTAGCACTGCATGGGGTTGTTGTAGAGGGGGAGAATCACCTCCCTCGACCTGCTGGCCACATTTCTTTTTCTGCAGCCCAGGATACGATTGGCTTTCAGGGCTGTGAGAACACATTGCTGGCTCATGTCGCCGAGGGGAGCTGCTCCAGAGCCGGGCCGACCTGCCGCGGAGTGGCAGAGCTCAGCACACAGGCGGTTTTCCTGAGGGAAGGACACGCCAGGTCAGAGGAGAGACACGCCAGGAGCCAGCAGCTCTCGCAGGAGGTGCTGACAAGGCGTGAACGTTGCCAGAGCAACGGTGACCACCCCCTGCCTATAAAAAAGCACCCTAGAGAGCATGAGCAATCTGGAGTGTGGTATGGTAGTTTGCGCGAAAGGGCGGCTCTTCAACAGAGAGGTGTGTTCCATTGGTCCATCTGCACGGGTCAAGGGCCCTCAAGGCAGAATGGTGGGCACCCATCAGAGAGCAAAGGCTGCAGCTCGGGTGCGGGGCTCTGCACCATCCACCCTAGCAGTGGCCGATGCCTCCACCCAGATGGAACTGCTGAAGGGAGAGGCTGCGGTGCAGGCCTCAGACTGCAGGAGGTGCCTGGACCTTTCTCCCAGAGCAGGGATAGGTGGCACAACTGCCTGCAAAAGGTGTGCCCAGGTGGAAGACCTCCTGCAGCAGGTGGCTGAGCTGCAGGAGGCAGTGAAGAGGCTGCATAGCATGAGGGAGGCTGAGAAGGAGATAGACAGCTGGTTACAGATGCAGCCTGCAGTGGACTCACAACCTACAGCCAAACAGTCAAGAACTCCCACACTGGCACACACAGAAGGAAGGGAGGCCAGTAACACAGAATGGAAGCTTGTAACTGCAAAGACCAGCAGGAGGAAGAGACTTTCCCCAAAAGGTGAGGTGCCCTTGCAGAACTGCTTCACTGCTCTGCAGAGTGAAGAGGCAAAACCTACTGGATCAGGAGAGGAGCAGGAGCTGAGTAAGACTACCCGATCTGCTCTATGTATAACAACCAGTGCAACTAAGAAAAGGTGAAGGGTGATAGTTGTAGGTGACTCTCTTCTGAGAGGTACGGAGGCACCCATTTGCTGGCCTGATGCACTCTCTAGGGAGGCGTGCTGCTTGCCAGGGGCTCGTATCAGGGATGTAACCGAGAGACTACCAAGCCTCATGCAGTCCTCAGACTATTATCCACTGCTGCTGTCCCATGTGGGCACTAGTGATGCAGCTAGGAGCAGCCTGAAGACTATCAAGAAAGATTATAAAGCCCTGGGAGCAGCAGTCAGGGACTTGGGAGCACAGGTAGTTTTTTCATCAATCCTCCCGGTCAAAGGGAGGGCGGTTGACAGGGCCAGGTGAATCTGGCAAATCAATAGCTGGCTACAGGACTGGTGCCACACCCAGGGGTTTGGCTTCTTAGATCATGGGACTCACTTTGAGAAGCCTGGTCTGCTGGGGCTGGATGGGGTCCACCTGTCAGAAAAAGGGAAGAATCTCTTTGGTCAGAGGCTTGCCAACCTTGTGAAGAGGGCTTTAAACTAGAGTTGCCGGGGGAGGGGAACCAGAATACATCCCCCTCCTACCAATATGATGCTGATACCAGTAGTAGAGGCCCATAACCTGAAGATGGGTTGCAGGTCAGCAGGAGAGCACCTGGAGTGCAGCATAAAGGAAAAAGAGCCACTCCAGGCCAGGGAGCTAGATTCATTGGGGCCCAACTTAAATGCCTCTATGCAAATGCGCGTAGCATGGGGAACAAACAAGAGGAGTTGGACACGTGCGCACGCCTGCAGGGCTATGATGTAGTTGGCATCATGGAGACATGCTGGGATGGCTCCTATGATTGGAGTGTTGAAATGGATGGATATAGGCTTTTTAGGAAGGAGAGACAGGGGAGATGAGGAGGGGGTGTTGCCCTCTATGTCAAGGACCGGTTGGAGTGCATGGAGCTCTGCCTGGAGATGGATGAGGAGCTGACTGAGAGCTTATGGGTCAGGATTAAAGGGAGGGCAGGGACAGGTGATGTTACAGTGGGAGTCTGCTACAGGCCACCTGACCAGGAAGACCAAGCGGATGAGGCCCTCTATAGACAGATAGGAGCAGCCTCATGTTCACAAGCCCTGGTCCTCATGGGGGACTTCAACCACCCCGACATCTGTTGGAAGGACAACACAGCAGGGCACAAGCAATCCAGGTGGTTCCTGGAATGCGTCAATGATAACTTCCTTCTCCAAGTGATAGAGGAACCAAGGAGGAGAGGTGCCATGCTGGACCTTGTTCTCACCAACAAGGAGGGGCTGGTGGGGAATGTCACCCTCAAGGGCAGCGTTGGCTGCAGCGACCATGAGATGGTGGAGTTTCAGATCCTTAGGGCGGCGAGGAGGGTGCACAGTAAGCTTGCTACCCTGGACTTCAGGAGAGCAGACTACCTTGTTTTCTACCAAGGCTGTCTACCTTGACTTCAGCAAGGCTTTTGACATTGTCTCCCACATCATCCTCACAGACAAGCTTAGGAAGTGTGGGTTAGATGAATGGACAGTGGGGTGGATTGAACAGTGGCTGACAGATAGAGCTCAGAGGGTTGTGGTTAGTGGTGCAGAGTCTAGTTGGAGGCCAGTAACAAGTGGTGTCCCTCAGGGGTCAGTACTGGGTCCAGTCCTGTTCAATATAGTCATCAATGACCTGGATGAAGGGATAGAGTGTACCCTCAGCAAGTTTGCTGATGACACAAAACTGGGAGGGGTGGCTGACACACCAGAAGGCTGTGCCACCATACAGCGTGACCTGGACAGGCTGGAGAATTGGGCAGAGAGAAACCTAATGAAATTCAACAAGGGCAAGTGTAGGGTCCTGCATCTGGGGAGGAATAACCTCACACATCAGTACAGGTTGGGGGCTGACCTCCTGGAGAGCAGCTGTGTGGAAAGGGACCTGGGAGCCCTGGTGGACAACAGGATGACCATGAGCCAGCAATGTGCCCTGGTGGCCAAGAAGGCCAGTGGCATCCTGCGGTGCATCAAGAAGAATGTGGCCAGCAGGTCGAGGGAGGTCATCCTCCCCTTCTACTCTGCCCTGGTGAGGCCGCATCTGGAGTACTGTGTCCAGTGCTCGGCTCCCTGGTTCAAGAAGGACATTGAACCGCTGGAGAGGGTCCAGCAAAGGGCTACTAAGATGATTAGGGGACTGGAGCATCTTTCTTATGAGGAAAGGCTTAGGCACTTGGGTCTTTTTAGTCTAGAGAAAAGAAGACTCAGGGGGATCTAATCAATGCTTATAAATACTTAAGGGGAGGGTGCCAGGTAGATGAAAAGAGTCTTTTTTCAGTGGTGCCCAGTGATAGGACAAGAGGTAACGGGCACAAACTTGAGCACAGGAAGTTCCATCTTAACATGAGGAGGAACTTCTTTACTTTGAGGATGACAGAGCACTGGCACAGGCTGCCCAGAGAGGTTGTGGAGTCTCCCACACTGGAGACACTCAAAACCCGCCTGGATGCCGTCCTGTGCAACCTGCTGTAGGTGTCCCTGCTGTGGCAGGGGGGTTGGACTAGATGATCTCCAGAGGTCCCTTCCAACCCTGACCATTCTGCGACTTTGGCCTTTTGAGGGATCTGCTTGCTGGAGTACCATGGGATAAAGCCCTGGAAGGAAGAGGGGTCCAATAAAGCTGGCTAATATTCAAGCTCAGGAGTGATGCATCCCAACAAAGAGGAAGTCAGGCAAAAAAAGCCAGGAGGCCTGCATGGATGAACAAGGAGTGCCTGGAGAAACTAAAACAGAAAAAGGAAGCCTACAGAGGGTGGAAGCAATGACAGGTAGCTTGGAAGGTATATAGAGAAATTGTTCGAGCAGCCAGGGATCAGGTTAGGAAAGCTAAAGCCCAGATAGAGTTAAATCTGGCCAGGGACGTCAAGGGAAACAAGAAAGGCTTCTATATGTGCATCAGTGATAAAAGGAAGACTAGGGAAAATGTGGGCCCTCTCCGGAAGGAAATGGGGAGACCTGGTTACATGGGACGTGGAGAAGTCTGAGGTACGCAATAACTTTTTTGCCTCAGTCTTCACTGGAAAGGGCTGTAACCACACTGCCCAAGTTGCAGAAGACAAAGGCAGGGACTGTAGGAGAAGACCAGGTTCGAGACCATCTGAGGAACCTGAAGGCGCGCAAGTCTATGGGACCTGATGAGATTCATCTGGGGGTCCTGAGGGAACTGGTGGATGAAGTTGCCAAGCCACTATCCATCATATTTGAGAAGACGTGGTAGTCCGGTGAAGTTCACACTGACTGGAAAAGGGGAAACATAACCCCCATTTTCAAAAAGGGTAAAAAAGAAGACCCAGGCAACTACAGGCCAGTCAGTCTCACCTCTGTGCCCGGCAAGATCATAAATAAAGGAGGTGAAAAGGAGGAAAATAAGGAGGTGATTGGTGACAGCCAGCATGGCTTCACTGAGGGCAAATTATGCCTGACAAATTTGGTGACCGTCTACGACGGGGTTACAGCGTTGGTAGATAAGGGGAGAGCAACAAACGTCATCTACCTGTACTTGTGCAAAGCATTAGACAGCGTTCTGCAAGACATCCTGGTCTCTAAATTGGAGAGACATGGATTTGATGGATGGACCACTCGGTGCATAAGGAACTGGCTGGACGGTCGCACTCAAAGAGTTGTGGTCAACGGCTCCATGTCCAAGTGGCGAGCAGTGACAAGTGGTGTTCCTCGGGGGTTGGTATTGGGACCAGTGCTGTTTAACATCTTTGTTGGTGACATGGATGTTGGGATAGAGTGCACCCTCAGCAAGTTTGCCGACGACACCAAGCTGTGTGGACCGGTCAACACGCTGGAGGGTAGGGATGCCATCCAGAGGGACGTGCACAGGCTGGAGAGGTGGGCCTGTGCAAACCTCATGAAGTTCAACAAGGCCAAGTGCAAGGTCCTGCACCTGTGTCACATCAATCCCAAGCACAAATACAGGCTGGGAGGAGAATGGATTGAGAGCAGCCCTGAGGAGAAGGACTTGGGGGTGTTGGTTGATGAAAAGCTCAATATGACCCGACAATGTGCGCTTGCAGCCCAGAGAGCCAACTGTATCCTGGGCTGCATCAAAAGAAGCGTGGCCAGCATGTCGAGGGAGGTCATTCTGCCCCTTTACTCCGCTCTCGTGAGACCCCACCTGGAGTACTGCATCCAGCTATGGAGCCCCCAACATAAGAAGGGCACAGATCTGTTGGAGCGGGTCCAGAGGACGGCCACAAAGATGATCAGAAGGCTGGAGCACCTCTCCTATGAAGACAGGCTGAGCGAGTTGGGGTTGTTCAGCCTGGAGAAGAGAAGGCTCCGGGGAGACCTTGTAACGGCCTTCCAGTACCTAAAGTGGGCCTACAGGAGAGCTGGGGAAGGACTTTGTACAAGGGCATGTAGTGATAGGACAAGGGTGTATGGCTTCAAATTGGAAGAGGGTAGATTTAGAACAGATATTAGGAAAAAATTTTCACTTTAAGGGTGGTAAGGCACTGGAACAGGTTGCCCAGGGAGGTCATGGAGGCCCCCTTTTCAAGGCCAGGGTTGGATGGGGCTTTGAGCAACCTGGTCTAGTGGGAGGTATCCCTGCCCATGGCAGGGGGGGTTGGAACTAGATGATCTTTAAGGACCCTTCCAATCTAAACCATTCTATGATTCACGTGCAATTTTTCACACAACAGTATGCTCAAGTTCTTCTCCGCAGGGCTGCTCTCAATCCATTCATCCCCCACTCCATACTGATATTGGGGATTGCCCTGACCCATGTGCAGGACCTTGCACTTGGCCTTGTTACACTTCATGAGGTTCACATGGGCCCACTTCTCGAGCTTGTCCAGATCAGTCTGAATAGCATCCCATCCCTCAGGTGTGTCAACCACACCACTCAGTTTGGTGTTGTCTACAAACTTGCTGCACTCAATCCCACTGTCTATGTTAGTGATAGAGATATTTAATAGTACCAGGCCCAGTACGGACCCTTGAGGGCCACCACTCATTACTCATTTCCACTTGGACACTGAGCCGTTGACTGTAACTCTGTGGATGCTGTCATCCGGTCGGTACTTTATCCATCGAACAGTCCATCCATCAAACCCATCTCTCTCCATTTTAGAGGTAAGAATCATAGAATAGTTTGGGTTGGAAGGGACCTTTAAAGATCATCTAGTACAACGTCCCCTGCAATGAGCAGGGAACATCTTCAACTAGATCAGGTTGCTCAGAGCCCCATCCAACCTGACCTTGAATGTTTTCAGTGATGGGGTATCTACCACCTCTTTGGGCAACCTGTTCCAGTGTTTCACCACCCTTATTGTAAAAAAATTCCTTGTTATATCCATTCTAAATCTTCCCTTTTTAAAGTAAAAGCCATTGCCCCTTGTCCTATCGCAACAGACCCTGCTAAAAAGTTTGTCCTCATCTTTCCTGTAGGCCTCCTTTAAGTAATGAAATGCCACAATAAGGTCTCCCCAGGGCTTTCTCCAGGCTGAACAACACCAACTCACAGAATCACAGAATGGTCAGGGTTGGAAGGGGACCTCTGGAGATCATCTAAGTCCAACACGCTGCCAAAGCAGAGACACCTACAGCAGGTTGCACAGGACGGCGTCCAGGCGGGTTTTGAGTGTCTCCAGTGTGGGAGACTCCACAACCTCTCTGGGCAGCCTGTGCCAGTGCTCTGCCACACTCAGAGTAAAGAAGTTCCTCCTCATGTTAAGATGGAACTTCCTGTGCTCAAGTTTGTGCCCGTTACCTCTTGTCCTATCACTGGGCACCACTGAAAAAAGACTCTTATCTACCTGGCACCCTCCCCTTAAGTATTTATAAGCATTGATAAGATCCCCCCTGAGTCTTCTTTTTTTCTAGACTAAAAAGACCCAAGTCCCTGAGCCTTTCCTCATAAGAAAGATGTTCCAGTCCCCTAATCATCTTAGTAGCCCTTTGCTGGACCCTCTCCAGCGGTTCCCTGTCCTTCTTGAACCGGGGAGCCCAGCACTGGACACAGTACTCCAGATGCGGCCTTCACCAGGGCAGAGTAGAGGGGGGAGGATGACCTCCCTCGACCTGCTGGCCACACCTCATGGTCATCCTGTTGTCCACCAGGACTCCCAGGTCCCTTTCCACACAGCTGCTCTCCAGGAGGTCAGCCCCCAACCTGTACTGATGCACGGGGTTATTCCTCCCCAGATGCAGTACCCTACACTTGCCTTTGTTGAACTTCATCAGGTTTTTTTCTGCCTGATTCTCCAGCCTGTCCAGGTCAGGTTGTATGGCGGCACAGCCTTCCGGCGTGTCAGCCACCCCTCCCAGTTTTGTATCATCAGCAAACTTGCTGATGGTACACTCTATCCCTTCATCCAGGTCATTGATGAATATATTGAACAGGACTGGACCCAGTACTGACCCCTGAGGGATACCACTTGTTACTGGCCTCCAAGTAGACTCTGCACCACTAACCACAACCCTCTGAGCTCTCTCTGTCAGCCACTGTTCAATCCACCCCACTGTCCATTCATCTAACCCACACTTCCTAAGCTTGCCTGTGAGGATGATGTGGGAGACAGCGTCGAAAGCCTTGCTGAAGTCAAGGTAGACAACATCCACTGCCCTCCCCTCATCCACCCATCCAGTCACGCCATCGTAGAAGGCTATCAGATTAGTCAGACATGACTTGCCCTTGGTGAATCCATGTTGACTACTTCTGATGACCTTCTTTTCCTCCAGATGCTTGGAGATGACGCCCAGAACAAGCTGTTCCATCATCTTTCCAGGGATGGAGGTGAGGCTGACTGGCCTGTAGTTTCCCGGGTCATCCTTCTTGCCCTTTTTGAAGACTGGACTGACACTGACTTTCCTCCAGTCCTCAGGCACCTCCCCTGTTCTCCAGGACCTTTCAAAGGTGATGGAGAGTGGCCCAGCAATGATTTCCGCCAGCTCCCTCAGCACTCGCGGGTGCATCCCATCAGGCCCCATGGACTTGTGGGTGTCCAGTTTACTTAATTGTTCTCTAACTTGTTCCTCTTCAACCAAGGGAAAGTTTTCCTTCCTCCAGACTTTCTCTGTTACTTGCAAAGTCTGGGACTCCCGAGAGCTGGCCCGAACAGTGAAGACAGAAGCAAACCGTCTCAGCAACTCTCAGCCTATTTTCATAGGAGAGGTGCTCCAGCCGTCTGATCATTTTTGTGGCCCTCCTCTGGACCTGCTCCAACAGGTCCATGTCCTTCTTATGTTGGGGACTCCAGAGATGGATGCAGTACTCCAGGTGGGGTCTCACGAGAGCGGAGTAGAGGGGCAGAATCACCTCCCTTGACCTGCTGGCCACGCTTCTTTTGATGCAGCCCAGGATACGGTCGGCTCTCTGGGCTGCAAGCGCACATTGTCGGCTCACGTGCATCTTTTCATCCACCAGTACCACAAGTCCTTCTTTTTTAGGGCTGCTCTCAATCCCTTCATCCGCCAGCCTGTATTGATAGTGGGGGTTACTCCGACCCAGGTGCAGCACCTTGCACTTGGCCTTGTTGAACCACATGAGGTTCACTTGGGCCCACTTCTCCAATCCCCTCTGAATAGCATCCTGTCCCTCAGGCATGTCAACCACACCACTCAGCTTGGTGTCATCTGCAAACTTGCTGAGGGTGCACTCGATCCCACTGGTCCCAATATGGACCCCTGAGGGACACCACTTGTCACCGATCTCCATCTGGACATTATTGACCACTACCCTCTGCATGCCACCATCCTACCAATTCCTCATCCACCGAACAGTCCACCCATCAAATCCATATCTCTCCAATTTAGAGAGAAGGAAGTTGTGGGGCACTGTGTCAAAGGCCTTACAGAACTCCAGATAGACGACATCCGCAGCTCTTCCACGATGTAGTTGCTCCATCATAGAAGGCCACTAGGTTGGTCAGGCAGGACTTGCCCTTGGTGAAGCCATACTGGCTTTCTCGAATCACCTCCCTGTCCTCCATGTGCCTTAGCATAGCTCCTAGGAGGATCTGTTCCATGATCTTCCTGGGCACAGAGGTGAGGCTGACAGGTCGGTAGTTCCCAGGGTACTCCTTTCTACCCTTTTTAGAAATGGGTGCAGTGTGTCCCTTTTCCCAGTCACCGGGGACTTTACCTGGCTGCCTTGACTTTTCAAATATCATGGAGAGTGGCTTGGCAACTACATCAGCCAGTTCCCTCAGGACTCTGGGAGGCATCTCGTCAGGTCCCATAGACTTCTGTATGTTTGGGTTCCTCAGGCGGTCACGAACCTGATCTTCTCTTACAGTGGGAGGGACTTTGCTCCTCCAGTCCCTGCCTTGAGGTCCATCCACTCGAGAGGTGTGGGGAGAGTGGTTGCCAGTGAAGACTGAGGCAAAAAACTTGTTCAGTACCTCAGCCTTCTCCTCGTCTGTTGTTACCGGTTTGCCAGCCTCACTCATCACGGGGGGTATGCTTTCTTTGACCTTCCTTTTCTGGCTGACATACCTGCAGAAGCCCTTCTTATTATTCTTTGCATCCCTTGCCAAGTTCAGCTCCAGCTGCGCCTTGCCCTTCCTGACCCCATCCCTACACAACCGGGCAGCGTCCCTATATGCTTCTCAGGATACCTGTCCCTGCTTCCACTGCCTGTGCATTTCCTTCTTGCCTTTTAGTTTGACCAGCCGGTCTCCACTCAGCCATGCCAGTCTCTTGCCTTCCTTTCCTGATTTCTTACACCTGGGGATCGAGAGCTCTTGCACTCTGTGGAAAGCATGCTTAAAGATCTGCCAGCTCTGTTCTGCTCCCTTGTCCCTGAGGGCAGTTTCCCAGGGGGTCCCATTGACTAACTCCTTGAACAGCTGGAAGTTTGCTTTCCTAAAATTCAGGGTCCTGACTTTACTCTTTGCCTGACCCATATCCCTCAGGACTGTGAACTCCACCAGTGCATGACCACTGCAGCCCAGGCTGCCTCCAATCTTGATGGCACCAATTAGCTCACTTGCCTTGGTGACCAACAGGTCCGGTATTGCATCCCCTCTGGTGGGGCTGTCTATTACCTGGCTTAAGAAGTTATCCTCCATGCACTCCAGGAGTCTCCTGGATTGCCTACAGCTCGCCGTGCTACTTTTCCAGCAGATGTCAGGGTGGTTGAAGTTCCCCAGCAGGACGAGAGCCCGCGAGCGCGATGCTTCCTGTAGCTGGAGTAAGAAGGCTTCGCTAATAGGCTCCCCTTGATCGGGTGGCCTGTAGTAGACACCAACCACAAGGAGGTTCCCTTTGTTGCCTCGGTCTCTAATTCTTACCCATAGGCTTTCAACCTGCTCGTGTCTGTTCTTCAGAGACAGCTCTTCACACTCTAGCTATTTCTTGATGTAGAGGGCAACGCCTCCGCCCCTCCTTCCTCGCCTGTCCCTTCTGAACAGCCTGTAGCCATCGATAGCCGCACTCCAGTCATGGGATTCGTCCCACCAAGATTCAGTAATGGCAACTAGGTCGTAGCTTTCTAGCAGCACAGTGGCTTCCAACTCCTCCCGTTTGTTGCCCATGCTGCGTGCGTTGGTGTAGAGGCACTTCAGCTGGACTGTCAGCCATGTCACCTTCTTAGAGGAACATCCCTTAATTCCTTTGGGGTATTTCACTGGTGTATCCCTCTTGGCTCCTATTACCTCAGGAGCCCCTGGCTCATCTCATAATACTTCAAGTGTGCTGCAGTGTAGCCAGCAAGTCTCAGAGCAACAGGCTGTGGGCCCTCGCTAGCACCCTGTCCCTCTAACCGTTGCCTGTCGTCCCACAGCTTGTCATGGGCAAGCCTGGTATTGCCCCCCTCCCCCCTCAAGCCTAGTTTAAAGCTCTGTCAATGAGCCCTGCTAGCTTGTGAGCAAAGACCCTCTTCCCCCCTTTCAGAAAGGTGAACCCCATCTGATGCCAGCAAGAATGTTGTGGGGGACCATATCAAAGGCCTTACAGAAGTCCAGGTAGATGACATCCGTAGCTCTTCCCTTGTCCACTGATGCAGTCACTCCATAGTAGAAGGCTGCTAGATTAGTCAGGCATGACTTACCCTTGGTGAAGCCATATTGGCTGTCTCTAATCACTTCCCCGTCTTCCACCTGTTTCAACATGTGTTCCAGGAGGATCTGTTCCATGATCTTACTGGGCACGGAGGTGAGGCTGACTGGTCAGTAGTTCCCAGGGTCCTCGTTTTTGCCCTTTTTAAAAATGGGCATTACCTTTCCCTTTTTTCCAGTCCCTGGGGACTTTGCCTGACTGCCACAACTTCTGAAATACGGTGGAGAGTGGCTCGGCAATTTCCTCAGGACCCTGGGATGCATCTTGTCAGGTCCAATGGACTTGTATATGTTCAGGTTTATCAGGTGGTCTCAAACCTGATCTTCTATTCTGAGGGGAGGGACTTCATTCCCCCAGACCCTTCCTTGAGGTTCAGGGACTCGAGTGATGTGGGAAGAGAGATTACCATTGAAAACTGAGGCAAAAAAAAAGTTGAGTATTTCAGCCTTCTCCACATTGGTTGTCACTAGTTCTTCTTTCTTATTTCTCATGGAGGGTAGGTACATTTCTTCTACCTGTAGAAGCCCTTCTTATTCTTCATATCCCTTGCTAAATTCAGCTCCAGCTGTGCCTTAGCTTTCCTGATCCCATTCCTACATATCTGGGCAGCATCCCTATATTCTTCCCAGGATACATGTCCTTTGTTCCACTGCCTATGCATTTCCTGCTTACACTTTAGGTTGACCGGCTGGTCCTTACTCAGTGTCATGGTTTGGGCCAGGACACTCAGCCATGCCAGTCTCCTGCCTTCCTTGCTTGATTTCTTACACATGGGAATTGAAAGCTCTTGTGCTCTAAGAAAAATGTCCTTAAAGAGCTACCAGCTCTGTTCAGCTTTGTACCTGAGGGTAGTTTCCCAGGGGGTCCCATCCGCTAATTCCTTAAACAACTGAAAGTTCACTCTCTTAAAATTCAGGGTCCTGACTCTACTCTTTGCCTGGCCCATATCCCTCCGGATCATGAATTCCACCAGGGCATGATCACTGCAGCCCAGACTGCCACCAATCTTATTAATGTTTTAGTTGGGATTATTCAAAGTAAATTGCCTTATTGTTGCTGCTTATCATGAATAGGTTCCTATTGTGGACCGATCTTGGACCTCATGAACTGGATTCTTTTCAGTTAAAGCTGAACTGGAAGATGTACACCAGCTGTAAATGGGCATTCAGTTCTAGTTTCCTGAAATGTATATACAGGGTGGATATCGGGTACTCATTGCCAACTGGTTTGCTCTATAGATTCACTACTATTGGTCCATACTTCTTGCTAATATAGACACAGCCTGCATCTTTGCCATGTTTTGCAGTGGATTTCTGTAGGTTCTTTATCATCTGGATTGTTCTTCCTATTATTTGGATTACTGTTTATACTATAAGGTCTTTTGATCAGAGATTTCTGTACCATTGTCCTGGTTTGAGGGAAAACAGAACCAATTTTCTTTTCAGTAATTTTACTTTTCACTTAAGTCTCTTCTAACTAACTGCACTTTCTGAAATTAATGACATATTCTTCAGACAGTGTCTGCTTCCAGAGTGATAATGGCTGATGCTTATAGTTAATACCAAGGAACAGTATGCAGGGAGGTTCTTGCTTATACTTATTGCTATAACAACCAAGGTCAGCTAACTTTGTTATGTGCCAAGTTAGAGGGTTGGAAGCGGAAGAGCGTAGAGGGGTCGCACCTGTGGAGAGGAGCAGACAGGACAGGTGACCCAAAACTGACCAACAGGGTATTCCATCCCATCTGCCCCATGCTCAGTATAAAAGCTGAGGGATCAAAGGGGTCAGCCTCTTTCTTCAATGGCCGGCATCCGAGGAGAACTCTGTCTGTTCATCTGCGTTTGATCCCGATCCGTGTGTTCCTGAATCCAGATCCGGAATCCAGCTCCCATCCGTCGCTGAGTCAAGTCTGGGACTTTCTCAGTGCCTGCCGGTGATGTGATTGTCATCCTGTGAGCTCGATACTGTTTTTGTATATATTGTATATATTTCATTATTTTCTTTTAAAATATTATTTTGATATTATTATATTTTCTTTTTATTATTAATATTTCATTAAAGTAGTTTTAGTTTTCTTTTCAACCCATAAGTCTCTCCCTTATTTTTTTCTCCCTTCTCTTCTGTGAAGGGAGAGAGGTAAAGAGAGCATCTGCTGTTCGTTTAGCGGCCAGCCCAGCCCAAACCACGACAGATTTATTGGCGCCCAACGTGGGGCTCGACCAGGGCTCTGCCTAGTAAAATGAGGCCCTATTTTCAGTTGGGATTTTCAGATTCATGATAAGCAAATACATATTGCATTAAGAAGATAGCCTTAATAGAGTTTTACTTAATACTGCTTATAAGTGAGGTCAAGTTGCCTTTCTTCTTGAGAATGTACATTCCAATTCAGTTGTACATTCCAGTGTCCAGGTTGGTTCTCCATCACCACAGCCATTCCTTGCCATAGGACAAATTCTTTGTTTGCTCTGACTGGAGACTGTTCTAAAGCTCTTTTGCTTTGGAGAGCTGGCAAGTCAGTCTTACACTAAACACTAAAAAACGAAATTTGAAGACATTCTCTTTTGTTCTACTTTTTATTTTGAATCTGTAGAAGATGCTGTCCCAATTTGATTGTCCTTTGATTCAGAAGTTTTTTATATTGTAAGCACAACAGGTGCATGTGTGGAACTAAAAAGTACAACTCCATTTTCTTTCTACCAGTCACTGGAAAGTGGGGACTTCTGTCCCTTTGCTATGCTATGCTTCATTTTACACTTGTTCTTCCTTTCTTCTTTGCCATAATAGTAATTTCAGTTCAAAAGAGTAAGGGCGTTCAAAAAGTTGCTGCTTCAAAGAAATTACCTTAGAGAACGCTGACATCAAGGCTCTTCAGTTATGGACAGCTTGTGATGGCTGTTCCTGCCTAAAGATCATACTCACTACGTGTTCTTCTGTCTGCTTCCATCTGACCCACTTTAACTCAGCTGGACACATCACCTTTTTTAGAGTGTAAATGATTTTGGGTGCCAGGGACTGTTGCTTACTGGTTTTGTACAACATCTAGCACAGTGTTTGGAAGAAAAAATCATAGAATCATAGAATACCAGGTTGGAAGAGACCTCAGGGATCATCTGGTCCAACCTTTCTTGGCAAAAGCACGGTCTAGACTAGACCAAGATGGCCCAGCACCCTGTCCAGCCAAATCTTAAAAGTGTCCGATGTTGGGGAATCCACCACTTCCCTGGGGAGATTATTCCAGTGGCTGATTGTTTCCATTGTGAAAAATTTTCTTCTTGTGTCCAATCAGAATCTCCCCAGGAGTAGCTTGTACCCATTACCCCTCATCTTTTCCATGTGACTCCTTGTAAAAAGGGAGTCTCCATCTTCTTTGTAGCCACCCTTTAAATACTGGAACACGGTGATAAGGTCTCCCCTAAGCCTTCTTTTCTCAAGGCTGAACAAACCCAATTCTCTCAGCCTTTCCTCACATGGCAGGCTTCCCAGTCCTTTGATCATCTTGGTGGCCCTTGTCTGGACCCTCTCCAACCTGTCTGCATGGGTTTTGTATAGCAGGGACCAAAACTGAATGTCGCAGATTGAAAGACACGGACTCCGATATGCAGGGTCGAAATTGAAATCGAAATCCCCTTTATTAAGCAAGCGTGCTCTTTATATGCTTTTCTACCAAGGCCAGTGATTTTCCACCTTACTTGTTCACACCATCGTGTACTCTAAAAGATAACATTCCCACCTTATCTAGGGTGTTGCTTCCCACAACTCCCTCATCTGCCAAAGCAGGAGCTGCAGCTGCTCATTCCTCCCATGGCTTATGGCCTATTAGTTCTACCACACTTAACCCATCTTTTGCCTCAGTCCCCACAACTGAACACAGTATTCCAGGTGTGGCCTGACAAGTGCTGAGTAGAGTGGGATAATGACTTCTTTATCTCTGCTGGTGATGCCCTTGTTGATGCAACCCAGCATCCTGTTGGCTTTCTTTGCCACAGCATCACACTGTTCACTCAAATTGAGCTGCTTGTCCACCAGGACCCCCAGGTCCCTTTCCACAGAGCTGCTCCCCAGCCGGGTAGATCCCAGCCTATGCTGCACTCCTGGATTGTTTTCCCAGGTACAAGACCTTACATTTGTCCTTGTTGAACTTCATAAGGTTCTTGTCAGCCCACTCTTCCAGCCTATCCAGGTCTTCCTGTAGGGTGGCTCTCCCTTCCAAAGTGTCCACTTCCCCACTCAGTTTGGTATCATCAGCAGCGAACTTTGTCAAGGTACACTTGATTCCATCATCCAGACCACTTATGAAGATATTAAACAGCGTTGGGCCCAGTATCGATCCCTGGGGGACCCCACTTGTGACAGGTTGCCAGTTTGAAAAGGAGCTATTTACCACCACCCTCTGGGTGCGGCCTGTCAGCCAGTTCCCCACCCACCGCACGGACCACTTGTCTAGACTGTAACACATCAGTTTCTCTCGGAGGAGGCTGTGGGAAACCGTGTTGAAAGCCTTGGAGAAATCCAGGTAGACAACATCCACCACTCACCCCACATTAACCAAGCAGGTTACTTTGTCATAGAAGGCGATCAGCCTTGGTGAATCCGTGCTGGCTTTTCCCAATCACGTGCTTCGTTTGACTTGTGATAGCCCCCCAGGAGGATTCGTTCCATAACTTTCCCAGAGACTGAAGTAAGACTGATGGGCCTATAATTTCCTGGATCCTCCTTTAAGCCCTTCTTGTAGACGGGGGTGACATTACCTTCTTCCAGTCTTTTGGGACGTCCCCCGATCTCCACGACTTCTCAAAGATTATGGCGAGCAATGATGCCAGCCAATGATGTCAGCCAGCTCTCTTAACACCTTCGAGTGGATATTGTCAGGGCCCATTGATTTGTAGGGGTCAAGCTCCTGTAATAGTTTGCATACCAACTCTTCCTTCACTGACGGCGGGTCTGTGTTTGCATCCACCTGGATTTTTGTTCCCAAGGCCTGGGAACAAAGTCAAAGTGCAACTTCAATATAGGTATTTAATAATTCGGATGCAGTTCTGACTACTCGTCCTGAGTCATTCACAATAAAGCTTTTAGAGCTGTGTATCTGGATACTCTGAGTTTTGCTGAATTATTTTTTTTTTAATAGCTCTACACAGTAAAAGAATCTTTTGCTTCCAATTTTTCTGCTTTCAGAGAATTTTGTTCTGCCCAACTGGAAGAAAAAAAACACCCCAGAGGCAATACCAAAAACCCAACCCTACACCCTTTTACTTCTACCTCTCTCTTTCTAGAAGTAGTGTTAAAAGAAGCTACTCTGTCTGAGGATCAGTGCTGATCATAATTAGGGAATTTACTTAATTGTTCTTCCAAGCAATTAGGACTTTCATTGGTAACTCTCCTTCCCTCCTACGATTCTTGGAAACATAAGTCCTTGCATATATGTTTTATATTAAAAGCATTCAGAGCATGTATATGCATCAGAAGTCTTTTTTTTTTTTTTTTTTTAGTAGGAAATTGCGGCTTTAAAGCTATAATTAGAATATTCCAAGGAAAAAAGAACATCCGCTGCCTTAAGAATTATCTACTCTAGGATTAGAATCACACAGAGGAAAGAAAATTGTCGTAATCCAAAATACTGAACAGGTAGATCATACTAATAATGCAGAGAGGGATAAATGATACAATCTATGACTATGAGTAATCTAAGACAGACTATGATACAATCACAATAGCATCTGAACAACTGTGGTAGTATCCTTCTCCTTCTCCATCCCCCCGCCTTCAGTAGCAAAACTGAATGCAGCTTGAGAAACGTCAGGGTTATGTAGTGAGTTGCCAATAGGTTTCAGGGTAGTTTGATGATAGCAAAAGGAACGATGTAAGCTGAGAGTCTTGCATTCTCTTCCAGGCTGTGTTGGATAGGATGTGCTCTAGTGTTCTCAGACCCTTTCTGTTTCTTTCCTGCAGTTTGGCTCATTGAACCTGTACCCAAGGTAGCACTAAATACCATATAACTTGAACGATTCTACATGCAATGGATAATTTATTTCTGGAGACTGGAAGGCATGTTGTGGAATCAATCAGGGCACTGTAGGATGGTCTGTACTTAGCTTGTTCTACTGCAAAATTTATGAGAAATGCCATGGAAGTCACTTCATCCAAATGTTTTTTTATGGACAAGTTATTAATTGTTTGCCTCATGAGTACATTGTTAAATCCCAAGTCTCTAAATTGCTTGCTCAAAATAAGCAGGTGTTCTAGCTTCAGTTGGTTTAAATGAGTCACCCACTGTAAAATAGAAATATTACCACAGTTGCAACTCATTAGGAGCCTCTAAAGATGATTAAAGATAATTTTTGTGAAGCACACAATTAATGTAAATATGTGGAAGTCTACTGAAATTTGCATTCTTGTTTTTAGGGTTGCTGAACACTAAAACAAGGGAGTTTAGGGTTACTGAGCCTTTAGTTCAACAAGGGGAAGTGCAAAGTCCTGCACCTGGGGAGGAATAACCCCATGCACCAGTACATGCTGGGGGCTGAATGGCTGGAAAGCAGCTCGGCAGAAAAGGACCTGGGGGTCCTGGTGGACATCAGTTTGAATGTGAGCCAGCAATGCACTCCTGTGGTAAAGAAGACCAGTACTATCTTGGGCTGCATTAGGAGGAGTGTTGTCAGCAGGTTGTGGTCTGAACAGTAATGGAGTCTGACAACACGTTATAAAACAAAGCTTTATTGAGGCAGTAGGAAAGATGAGCAACGACTGTGGTGAGTTAACCTTGACTGGCTGCCAGGTGCCCACCAAGCTGATGTATCCCTCACCTCCTCAGCAGGACAGGGACAGGAGAAAATCAGATGAAAAACTTGTGAGTCGAGATAAAGGCAATTTAATAAAGAAATGCAAAGGCCATGCACGGAAGCAAAAGAAACAAAAAAGCAAATTATTCTCTACTTCCCATCAGCAGGTGATGTCCAGCCACTTACTGGGAGGTAGGGCTTTAGTACGCATAGCAGTTACTTTGGAAGACAAATGCCTTAATAATGAATCCCCCCTCCCCCCCCCCCCCCCGCTCCTCCTTTCTCTTAGCTTCTATGCACAACATCATATGGTTTGGAATATCTCTTTGGTCAGTTTGGGTCAGCTGTCCTGGCTATGTCTCCTCCCAACCTCTTGCCCACCCCCAGCCTACTGGCCTCTGGGTGGGGTTGGGGTTGGAGACACAGTCTTGGTGCTGTGTGAGTACTGCTCAGAAGTCGGCAAAACACTGGTGTGTTATCAACACCTTTCTAGCTACAAATGAGGGCTGCTATGGGGAAAGTTTACTCCATCCCAGCCAGGCCCAATACAATGACACACCCATACGGTGACTCACCGGATCACCAATAGCAAACACATGATTATAAGCGATACCATGGCTCTGGTGGACTGCTAGGAACATTTGGTGTCCGGGTCATCTGGGAGCAACAGCCAATCGTGCAAATGCTTTTTGAATGGGGGTGAGAGTCACGCCACCCTTTGGCCTTACCAATGGTAGTGTGATTTGAGAGATTCAAACTTTACATGGAATGTGGGCAGGACCCTGCCTATGCTTCCAAGGTCAAGGAGCAGGGTGTCAGGGGGCAGGATGTTAGCAGTGTGTCTAGGCCTATGATAGTGGCAGGGTGTCACAGGTTGACGGAGGTATCCTTCCCCTCTACTCAGCATTGGTGAGGCCACACCTGGAGTCCTGTGTCCAGTTCTGGGCTCCCCAGTACAAGAGAGACATGGATATACTGGAGAGAGTTCAAAGAAGGGCCACAAAGATGGTTTTAAGGGAGTGGAGCATGTCTCCTATGAGGAAAGGCTGAGAGAGCTGGAAGCGTTTAGCCTGGAGAAGAGAAGGCTCAGGGGACATCTTATCAATGTATATAAATATCTGAAGGGAAGCTGCAAAGAGGACGGAGCCAGACTCTTTTTAGTGGTGCCCAGTGAGAAGACAGGAGGCAATGAACACAAAGTGAAACACAGGAGGTTCCATCTGAAAGTCAGGAAACACTTTTTTACTGTGAGGGTAACTGAGCCCTGAAACAGGTTGCCCAGAGATATTGTGGTGTCTCCCTCCTTGGAGATATTCAAAAGCCATCTGGACATGGTCCTGGGCAACTGGCTCTTGGTGGCCCTGCTTGAGCAGGGGGATTGGACAAGATGACCTCCAGAGGACCCTTTCAACCTCAACCATTCTGTGATTCTGTGAATCAAGTGCTCAAATGTCTTTTAAACAAGTTTTGTGAAAGTAATATTTCTATAAAAATCCTGCTTCTGGTTTCCTCTCTTGTATTAAGCTATGCTGAAGCACTCATGCTGAAATAAGCATCTATGCTAGAGCTTTCAGAAATTTTCACGAGAGATTGTATGACAAGCTAACATACCTGCCCTAGTTGTTGTGGTTTAACCCCAGCTGGCAGCTAGGACCATGCAGCTGCTCACTCACTCCCCCAGTTGGGATAGGGAAAAGAATCAGAAGATTAAAAGTGAGAAAACTCATGGGTTGAGACAAAGATAGTTTAATAAGTTAACTCTATCCCAACTGAAACCATGACACCTAGCAAAACTTTCCTGTGTAAAAATATCCTTACAATTGAGTTCTTTGTGCTTCTAGTTATAAGTGCCACAAAGCTTTCTTAATGTGATCTTTCATCTTTTTCTTTATGTGTTTTTAGTCCTCCTGTTCACCGTCAGAGAGCAAGAAGGGACCATCTGTCTCGACACAATTCTGTTAGCCAGAATGAAAACTATCACCATCTCTCCTATGGACAGCAGCAAGCAATAGAAGAGCCGCAAGTCTTTAACCCACCAAATATATCCCATTGTATGTTGCACCCAGCTGCTCACCCACCACAGCAGAACACAGTGATGGTTGACATTCATGATCAGGTAAGAGTGTGTTGAGAACATGAATGCAAATGTCTTAAACTCTGTGTATTCCTCTCCGAAGAGAGAAAAGGAGTGAACTCTCCTTGACAAATTAGTTGGCAATGGAGGTCACATAAGACTAACTCCTATTAGTCCTCTTGTAGAGCATTTTTTTTTCTTTTTTTTTTTTCTGAATAGTATCAGTGTATAGAGAGCTGCAGCATTCAGTGAAAACACTGATACAGTTGTGTCACGGTTTGGGCTGGGCTGGCCACTAAAACAAATGACAGATGCTCTCTTTTACTTCTCTCCCCTTCAAAGAAGGGACAGCATCCCCCTTCAGGGAGAGAAGGATGAGAGAGAAAAGAGACTTACGAGTTTAAAAAATAAACTAAACTACTGAAAATATTAATAAAATAATAAAAAGAAAATAATGAAATCACAGTATCACAGTATCATCAGGGTTGGAAGGGACCTCTGGAGATCATCTAAGTCCAACCCCCCTGCCACAGCAGGGACACCTACAGCAGGTTGCACAGGACGGCGTCCAGGCGGGTTTTGAATGTCTCCAGTGTGGGAGACTCCACAACCTCTCTGGGCAGCCTGTCCCAGTGCTCTGCCACCCTCAGAGTAAAGAAGTTCCTCCTCATGTTAAGATGGAACTTCCTGTGCTCAAGTTTGTGCCCGTTACCTCTTGTCCTATCACTGGGCACCACTGAAAAAAGACTCTTATCTACCTGGCACCCTCCCCTTAAGTATTTATAAGCATGGATAAGATCCCCCCTGAGTCTTCTTTTCTCTAGACTAAAAAGACCCAAGTCCCTGAGCCTTTCCTCATAAGAAAGATGCTCCAGTCCCCTAATCATCTTAGTAGCCCTTTGCTGGACCCTCTCCAGCAGTTCCCTGTCCTTCTTGAACCGGGGACCCCAGCACTGGACACAGTACTCCAGATGCGGCCTCACCAGGGCAGAGTAGAGGGGGAGGATGACCTCCCTCGACCTGCTGGCCACACTCTTCTTGATACACCCCAGGATGCCATTGGCCTTCTTGGCCACCAGGGCACATTGCTGGCTCATGGTCATCCTGTTGTCCACCAGGACTCCCAGGTCCCTTTCCACACAGCTGCTCTCCAGGAGGTCAGCCCCCATCCTGTACTGATGCATGTGGTTATTCCTCCCCAGATGCAGTACCCTACACTTGCCTTTATTGAACTTCATCAGGTTTTTCTCTGCCCAACTCTCCAGCCTGTCCAGGTCACGCTGTATGGCGGCACAGCCTTCCGGCGTGTCAGCCACCCCTCCCAGTTTTGTATCATCAGGAAACTTGCTGATGGTACACTCTATCCCTTCCTCCAGGTCATTGATGAATATATTGAACAGGACTGGACCTAGTACTGACCCCTGAGGGACACCACTAGTTACTGGCCTCCAACTAGACTCTGCACCACTAACCACAACCCTCTGAGCTCTCTCTGTCAGCCACTGTTCAATCCACTCCACTGTCCATTCATCTAACCCATACTTCCTGAGCTTGCCTGTGAGGATGATGTGGGAGACAGTGTCGAAAGCCTTGCTGAAGTCAAGGTAGACAACATCCACTGCCCTCCCCTCATCCACCCATCCAGTCACGCCATCGTAGAAGGCTATCAGATTAGTCAGACATGACTTGTCCTTGGTGAATCCATGTTGACTACTTCTGATGACCTTCTTCTTTTCCTCCAGATGCTTGGAGATGACTCCCAGAACAAGCTGTTCCATCATCTTTCCAGGGATGGAGGTGAGGCTGACTGGCCTGTAGTTTCCCGGGTCATCCTTCTTGCCCTTTTTGAAGACTGGACTGACACTGACTTTCCTCCAGTCCTCAGGCACCTCCCCTGTTCTCCAGGACCTTTCAAAGATGATGGAGAGTGGCCCAGCAATGATTTCCGCCAGCTCCCTCAGCACTCGCGGGTGCATCCCATCAGGCCCCATGGACTTGTGGGTGTCCAGTTTACTTAATTGTTCTCTAACTTGTTCCTCTTCAACCAAGGGAAAGTTTTCCTTCCTCCAGACTTTCTCTGTTACTTGCAAAGTCTGGGACTCCCGAGAGCTGGCCCGAGCAGTGAAGACAGAAGCAAAGAAGGCATTCAGCAACTCTGCCTTCTCTGCATCATCCGTCACCACAGTACCTGTCTCGTTCAACAGCATGCCCACATTTTCCCTGGTTTTCCTTTTTCTCCTATATACTTAAAGAAACTCTTCCTGTTCGTTTTGACATCCCTTGCCAGGTTCAATTCCAAAGCTGCCTTGGCTTTTCTCATTTCCTCCCTGCATACCCTGACAGCATTCTGTACTCATCCCAAGTCATCAGCCCCCTTTTCCACATCTTGTGAACTCCCTTTTTCCACCTGAGTTTTTTCTGAAGATCCCTGCTCAGCCATGCAGGTCTCCTTCCCTTGCCTGATTTCTTGCTCTTCGGGATGCACCTATCCTGATCTTGGAGGAGCTGGTGCTTGAATATCAGCCAGCTCTCTTGAGCCCCCTTACCCTCTAGAGCCCTCTCCCATGAGATTTCTCCCATCAATTCCTTGAAGAGACCAAAGTTAGCCCTCCTGAAGTCTCAATCCTACTTGTCATATTGTGCATACTGCCCTTAATGCTGAACTCTTCCTTCTCATGATCACTACAGCCAAGTCTGCCACTACCTTTACATCCTCCACCAGTCCCTCTTTTTTTGTCAGTACTAGGTCCAGTAGTAAACCCCTTCTTGTGGGCTCTTCCACTACCTGAGTTAAGAAGTTATCATCAATGCACTGGAGGAACCTCCTGGACTGTGCATTCTTAGTAGTGTAGCCTTCCTAGCAGATATCAGGGAAGTTGAAGTCCCCCATAAGAACCAAGGCCTGTGATTGTGAGGCAGTTCTCACCTGTCTGTAGAAGGCCTCATCAACTTCCCCATCCTGATCAGGTGGCCTGTAATAAACACCCACAACAGTGTCTCTCTCATGTTACCCTGCCCCTTAATCCTTACCCACAAGCTCTCAACTTGCTCATCATCAGCCCCCAGGGAGAGCTCAATACATTCCACTTGCTCTCTCACATAAAGAGCAACTCCCCCACCTCACCTCACTGGCCTATCTTTCCTAAAGAGAACATAGCCCTCCATGACAGCGTTCCAGTCATGCCAGGTATCCCACCATGTCTCAGTAATTGCAATGAGATCATGGCCTTGTGACCACACACAGATCTCTAACTCCTCTTGCTTGTTCCCCATGCTGCGTGCATTGGTGTATAGGCATTTCAGAGAGGCCAATGAGTGTGTAGCCCTAGAGAGGTGGTGGGCCTTCCGATTCTCAAAAGTACTAACATCCTGCCCCACAAGTGCTGAGTTACTACACTCAGGTGCCTCTCTGGTGAGCCCAGTTACATCCCCATCCCCCTTCCAATCTAGTTTAAAGCTTTCTCAATAAGCCCTGCTAACTCTAGTCCTAGAACCCTCTTCCCCCTGTGAGATAGGCTTTTCCCATCTGCTACCAGCAGGCCTGGTGTTCTATAAATCAGGCCATGATCAAAGAACCCAAAACCTTGCTGGTAGCACCAGGTTCAGAGCCAGTCATTGACCTGCTGCCTTTTCCTGTTTACCCCCTCATGCAGCTGGAGGGACAGAGGAAAACAAGACTTGTGCTCCCAACCCCTTAACTAGTCATCCCAAGGTCCTGAAATCTTTCTGCATTGACTTTGGCATTCTTCTCACTATGTCGTCACTTCCTACCTGAAAAACTAAGAGGGGCTAATAGTCGGATTGTCGTACCAGGGAAGGAAGCTTCCTCTTAACATCATCAACCCGGGTACCAGGGAGGCAGCAAACCTCCCTATATAGTGGAGAGAGGAAATATATACAATATATACAAAACCGTATCGAGCTCACAGGATGACGATCACGTCACAGGCACTGAGAAAGTCCCAGATTGGACTCAGCGACAGACGGGAACTGGATTCTGGATTCAGGAATACATGGATCAGGGTCAAAGGCAGGTGAACAGGCAGAGTCCTCCTCGGATGCTGGCTATTGAAGAAAAAAGAGCTGACCCCTTTGATACCTCAGCTTTTATACTGAGCATGAGGCAGATGGGATGGAATACCCTGTTGGTCAGTTTTGGGTCACCTGTCCTATCCCCTTCTCCCCGCAGGTGCAACCTTTCTACGCTTTTTTCACTTCCGATCCTCCAGTGGGGCATATAACAAAGTTAGCTGGCCTTGGTTATTATAGCAATAAGTATAAGCAAGAACCTCCCTGCATACTGTTCCTTGGTATTAACTATAAGCATCAGGCATTATCACTCTGGGAGCAGACGCTGTCTGAAGAATATGTCATTAGTTTGAGAAAGTGCTGTTTGTTAGAAGAGGCTTAAGTGAAAAGTAAAATTACTGAACAGAAAATTGGTTCTCCCTTGCCTTACACCAGAACAATTTGTTACTTTAGAAAAAAATAAAAATCTTGACCCTGATAGAGAAGAGTGAAAGTCAACAGTCTGTCAGTGTGTGTTGGCACAATTCTGAAGATCTCTGCATCCCACCTTTGAAATGTGACTCTTCTGCTTCTGAAGTTAATTTAGTTTAAGATATGCTATGGTAATAATGTATTTTACTTCATTGCATATGAAGTACCTCTCCTTAGCTTAAAGTGTTTTACATAGTTTAAATACAGTCTTTGAAAATAGAATTCACAATGTATGTAATTGACTGCCTACGTAACAGCAAAACTCATAATGGTTAGACTCAAGGATCTTAAAGGTCTGTTCCAACCTAAATGATTCTATGATTCTATGAACTCATGATAATATCACCTCATCAGTAAATTACTTATTCTAGCCTCAACCAGCTCCTTAAATGGTATGAGAAAATGACATTTGCAGTTAGTCCAGAGAAATAAGTTAGATCTTCCCTGATACAGGAAGAGGAGTAGGATTCCATAATAGAAGCTCTTTAAAGGAAATTGTCCTCTTGATATAGCCTTTTCTTGTTGAAATCAGTAGACTGCAGCCCAAGTGTGTTTGTTGCTATGCAGTTACATTCATTAACTGGGGACAGAGCTGGTCATTCTAATGCGGTGTACAGGGGGGTTCCTGAACCAGGGAAACCTCAGGGGGAGCTGAGAGACACACCAGGAGTCCACAGCTCAAGTGACAGCAGCTGATGAGACCTGGGCGGGGCCAGGAGCAATGGCAGGAGATTTAAACGTGGTGTAACTGAAACTAGCACTCAGTGGCCAAGGTGAGCAGCTCCAGTGTTGGTACAATCTGCAGTGGAGCGTTCAAGTGCGGTGTACAGCAGGGTTTCCTGAACCAGGGAAAGCTCATGGGGAGCAGAGAGACCCAACAGGAGCTTGTGGGTTGCACGGCAGCAGCTGAAAAGACCTGCGCAGGGGTAGGAACAATGGTGCCCAAGCCATGCCCCCCCCCCCCCCCAAAAGAAGCCCCCAGGGAATGCTAGCCACCGGGGCAGGCAAACAGGGCATGGCACGTCAGTGAGGGTGCGGCACAGTAATTTGCATGGCAATTCACACAGAAGTGTGCACAGGATGGGCAGTGTAGCTCTGCCAGCTTGACCAGGGAGAAATGGTATCCACCCTGCCGAAGGCCTTGGCCACGCTAAACTCTGCACCCTCCATGACTAATGCAACTTCCCAGACAGAGCTCCAGTAGGAACACGCTGCCACCCAGGTGTCAGGCTGCAGGGTGTGCCTTACTCTTAGGCCAGTACCAGATGGCAGTAGTGAGTAAACCTGTGGGAGGTGTGTGCAGGTAGAGGAACTCCACCACTTAGTGACAGAGCTCTGGGAGGAGGTGAGTAGGTTGAAGAGTATCAGGGAGTCCAAGAGAGAGATAGTTTACTGGAATTGCACCCTACCATCCCTGGGACAGGCTTGTGAGGCAGACAGGACGCGTGATACGGAGGATTCTCTGTCCTCTCTCCACCTGTCTGAACGCAGTGATTTAAGGGATAGAGGGCAATGGCAACAAGTTCCTGCCCAGCGCAGCAGGCACATCTCCTCCATGACTACCTCACCTTCCCAGGTGCCCTTGTATAATAGGTACGAGGCTCTGAAAGTGGAACCGAACAATGACAAGGATGGTGGTTCATCTAGCTGAGAGGTGTCAACAAGGTTAAGTTGGCCTACACCCTGCATTAAAACTGCTTCCATAAAGAAAAAAATATGAGTTATTGTCATAGGAGACTCCCTTCTGAATGGAACAGAAAGTCCAATATGCAGATGGGACCCACTGCTTAGGGACGTCTGCTGCCTCCCTGGGGCCAGGGTTAAAGATGTGAAGAGAAAGCGTCCTACTCTGGTATGGCCCTTAGATTCTTATCCATTATTGGTTTTTCAGGTAGGCAGCGATGAAGTTGCAATAAGAAGTCCGAGGGCAATCAAGAGAGGCTTCAGGGCCTTGGGATGACTGGTTAAGGGATCAGGAGCACAAGTAGTATTCTTCTCTATCCTTCCAGTTGCAGGATATCTTATTGGAAGAAACAGGAAGACCCAGCAGATCAACGCCTGGCTTCGTGACTGGTGTCACTGTCAGAATTTTGGGATTTTTGATCATGGGTCGGTCTACAAGACACCAGGCCTGCTGGTGAAAGGTGGGGTACACCCATCTCAAAGGGGGTAAAGGATTTTTGCACAGGAGTTAGCAGGGCTCATTGAAAGAGATTTAAACTAAATTTAAAGGAGAAAGGGATAAAATCAGGCTTGCTAGAGACAAGCCTGGGGGCAGCACGCCAATGTCTGAGGGATGGTGTACTAGCAAGGTCCTTCGGTCTACCATCTCAGTGGAGGTAGAGGATGGAGATACATGTGGCAGCAAAGATGCAAGGGTTATTGATGTGTTAGAAACCATGGAAGCACCTGGGAACAGTCCCATAAGAATTAGGGCTTCTCCCCAAAAAAGGTGGCAGGACCAATAGCCCAACTGAAGTGCATCTACACCAATGCACGCAGCATGGGCAACAAACAGGAGGAGCTGGAAGCTATTGAGCAGCTGGAAAACTAAGATATAGTTGCAATCACAGAAACATGGTGGGATGACTCACACAACTGGAGTGCTGCAATGGATAGCTATAAACTCTTCAGAAGGGATAGGCAAGGAAGGAGAGGCGGTGGGGTAGCCCTGTATGTTAGGGAGTGTTTTGACTGTCTAAAGATGGATGATGGTAATGAAAGGGTCAAGTGTTTATGGGTAAGAATCAGAGGAAAGGCCAACAGGGCAGATATCGCAGTGGGAGTCTGTTATAGACCACCCAAACAGGATGAAGAGGCAGATGAAATATTCTATAAGCAGCTGGGAGAAGTCTCACAATCACTAGCCCTTGTTCTCGTGGGGGACATCAACTTACCAGATATCTGCTGGAAATACAATACAGCAGAGAGGAAACAGTCTAGGAGGTTCCTGGAGTGTGTGGAAGATAACTTCTGGACACAGACCGTGAGTGAGCCAACTAGGGAAGGTGCCCCACTGGACCTCTTGTTTGTGAACAGAGAAGGACTTGTGGGTGATGTGATGGTTGGAGGCTGTCTTGGGAATAGTGATCATGAAATGACAGAGTTTTTGATTCTCAGAGAAGTAAGGAGGGTGGTTAGCAGAACTGCTACCTTGGACTTCCAGAGGGCAGACTTTGGTCTCTCTAAGAGACTGATTGACAGATTCCCTTGTGAGGCAGTCCTGAAGGGCAAAGGAGCCCAGGAAGGCTGGATGTTCTTCAAGTACGAAATCTTTAAGGCACAGGAGCAGGACATCCCTATGTGCCAAAAGACGAGCAGGTGGGGAAGAAGACCCACGTGGCTGAACAGAGAGCTTTGGCTGGAACTCAGCTAAAAAAGGAGAGTTTATGACCTTTGGAAGAAGAGGCAGGCAACTCAGGAGGACTACAAGGATGTTGTGACGTTATGCAGGGAGAAAATTAGAAGGGTCAAAGCCCAACTGGAACTTAATCTGGCTACTGCCATAAAAGACAATATAAAGTGTTTCTATAAATACATTAGCAGTTAAGGAGGGCTAAGGAGAATCTCCATCCTCTATTAGATGCAGGGGGAAACATAGTGACAAAGGATGAGGAAAAGGCTGAGGTACTTAATGCCTTCCTTGCCTCAGTCTTTAGTAGTAAGACCAGTTGTTCTCAAGGTACCCAGCCCCCTGAGCTGGAAGACATGAATGGGGAACAGAATGAAGCCCCCATAATCCAAGGGAAAATGATTAGCGACTTGCTACACCACTTAGATACACACATGTCTATGGGGCCAGATGGGATCCACCCAAGGGTGCTGAGGGAGCTGGCAGAAGTGTTCACCAAGCCACTTTCCATCATTTATCAGCAGTCCTGGCTAACCAGGGAGGTCCCAGTTGACTGGAGGTTAGCAAATGTCATGCCCATCTACAAGAAGGGCTGCAAGGATGGTCTGGGGAACTACAGGCCTGTCAGTCTGACCTCGGTGCTGGGGAAGGTTATGGAGCAGATCATCTTGAGTGCCATCACATGGCACATACAGGACAACCAGGTCCTGGTGAAGGGTCTAGAGAACAATTCTTATGAGGAGCGGCTGAGGGAACTGGGGTTGTTTAGTGTCATGGTTTAGCCTCAGCCAGCAACAAAGAACCACATGGCCGCTTGCTCACTCCTCCCCCACTCTGTTTTCAGATTTAGTATGGGTCTTCCATGATGGTGCTTTGCACAGACTACTCTAGAGAGGGAACCAATTTCTCTTTCTTTTTTTTTTCTTTTCTTTCTTTCTGCACTGAGAGCAGTGATAACCTCTCCTGAATCACATCTGGCACTGCCCTCAAACATGCAACAGCGTTAAAAACTATCTGATAGCTCAGATACAAAATATTTGCATTGGCACCTGAACTGGAACTAGGTCAAAGTCACTGTTTCTGCTGAGTGGCTTTTTTCACAAATATGTGCAGTTTTGAGATTTGAAGTTTTATTCAGTCATCAGTGTGGTGTTCTTGTATTGGCCTCTGCATCTCATGGCCAGTTCAGTAGTTTAGCTCTCTTCAATTTACTTATTCTCTCCTTTGTAATGAGCTGTTCGTTCTTGTTCATTTTCCAAGGGTGGATTCCATTTTAGTAGGTTGTGAAGGAAGGTTCTTCAAAATAATTGTTTTCTGTGGATCCATGTTCCCTACCTATGATTCTTTGCAGTTTTTGCTCGATTCCTGATGTAGTACAAGGAACTGAACAGTGTCTGGGTCCAGAGTACCTTCTACCCTTAGATTGATGATTGAGTTCTAAGTGAATATTGCTAACTAAAAACAACTGCAAACCATCATGTTCTCTACTATGTTTGTAGATATTTAATGGATGTTATCTCAGAGGCATGTTTATGAATATGTAACCTTGTCTTTTTCAGCTGTTAAATTAATCTTTGATTTCAACTACTGTTGTTAGTCATGTTAAGACACATCCCTGGAATGTTGCCCTCAGTATGCATTCAGATATTGGTTTCTTTACAGGAAAGAAAATCTATCTGAAGTTCTTTTTCTTCAAAGATATAAGTCTCTGGGTTAACATTTAATCACTCTGCAAGGACGAGTTGAAGAGATTCTTTAGCTACTTGTAAGGGTCGTCCTCCCCCCTTTTTCTAACTGGCTTTTACATGGGAGTTACTGCTGCCTATTTTCTCTAAGAACTAACCTTAGTTAGAATTTGAGATGCTTTTGAGTGCCTCTAACGGTGCCTTAGAGGACTTAACATCTTGAGTGCTCCTTCCTGGCCTTATCCTAAAAGCACTGATTGAAGAGTGATACTAAAATGAGAAGGTTTTAATTTTTTTTGTAAAGGACAGGGATTACAGGTATTTGCCTTCTTTAACACCTTCAGAGTAAAAAATACTTTTTTGTTATGTTAGGTGAAAGCTTGTTTTCTATGCCATGCCATGACTGTCCAAAGCCCTTGTAACAGCTTACTTCATACACTTGTATTTTTGCTGCAGATCCATCAGGGTGCAGTCCCTGTCTCATACACGGTGACAACGGTGGCACCACATGGAATTCCACTTTGTACAGCCCAGCACATACCACCCTGCAGCACACAACAGGTCCCAGGTTGTTCTGTGGCATTCAGTGGACAGCACCTTCCTATCTGTAGTGTGCCTCCTCCAGTAAGTACGGTTCTCTAGTTAACTTGACTCTGGACTTAGACTTAGGAGGTGGAAAGCCTGGAGTTTCACTGCCCATACAGCTTTCCCTGATGTAAAATAAAAACTATTATTTCCTGGGGTAAATTGTAATGGTATATATAATATGGTATATATTATAGTGCAAGCTTTAGAGCTAGTAAACATTTTGTGCTTCCCTGCTCCCTTCATAGAATTATACCATATTCTCATGTATTTTTGACTCAAAATAGATGCTGGTTTATGATCTGGTCTCTTACCCTATCCATTAGCAGCTATTCTACATACATTCAGATACTTACAGGAAAAGACTTTCAAAGTTCATCAAGTACTATTAGGAATCTCACCTAGAGCTTTTATCTGGAAATGGTCTTATAAAATGGTACAGCTACAGCTAACAGCTCTTTATAAAAGACAGACAAGGACGCAGAGGGGATTGCTCCTTACATGAAGGAGTAGCTCAAGCATATAGAGCTCTTCTATGGAATGGGTGACAGGCTGTTTGAGAGCTTGGGGGTCAGAAATAGAGAAGAGACTAGTAAGGGGTGATATGATGTGAGCTTGTTACAGACCACCTGATAAGCGTGGAGAAGGGGACAAGACCTTCTTTAAGCAACCTGAGGAAGTCTCCAGATTACAGACCCTGGCTCTTATGGGGGACTTGAAACTCCCTGACATCTGCTGGAAGGGCAACAATGGGACAGAAACCGTCCAGGAGGCTTCTGGAGGGTGTTGCGGGGGGGTTGAACGATGACGAAAACTTCTTAATACAGCTACTGGATGGGCCAACTGGGGAGATGCACAGCTGGATCTGCTGCTCATGAACAAGGAAGAACTAATTGAGGATGCGGCAATCAATGGCAACCTTGACTTGAGTGGAGTTCAGGATCCTGAGGGAGTGAGGAAGGCAAGAAGCAGAGTACAGACCTTGCATTTCAGACCATTGTGCGTGCAGCTTTTGCTTTACCTATTAAAATGTATTTATCTCAACCCATGAGTTTTCACACTTTTACCCTTCTGATTCTCTTCCACATACCACTGTGGGGAGGGGAGTGAGCAAGTGTCTGTTTGGTGTTTAGCTGCCTACTAGGGTTAAACCACAAATCTAAAAAAATGCCTAATGCAGAGCTCGAAGGGTTTGAGATAATGACAGATTTGACCAGAGTGTATTGGAGGGAACTTATAATTATTATATCTGTTTAACAGTTGCAGATCGTGAGGTTGACTTATCTGTCCTTGACATTGGTTTATCAGATCCGTGCCATGCTCCCTTTTTTTGCTGTACATCAAATTTGAGAGCTTGTTAAAGGCTGGTTTTGGCTTTTGCAGTCTTCTGTGCTGTGTAGCACTTGGTAGTGTTTGCTTGGGAGAATTATGATAAAAGCACTGGCCTTGAGCCTATTCTGGTATTTGGGGCCTGCATTGATGCCTTCCCTGTTCTTCAGGAACCATCTCATGGAAACAATTAACAATTATACTTTTTCCCTTTTCTCCTCTGAGAGGCATTCAGTGGAGGAAACACAGAATGGCACCTTCCCCTTCTTCTGTGGGGTAGATGCTTGCTCCCTTGTTACAATGTCTTAAGTATCTTGAACATCCTTGGTTAACCAAAACACTCCTATTGGTATTTCTGAAGAATTTTTTTTTTCTAAGGTTAATCAACTATTTAGGAATATCACCCAGGAATATGCCCCGAGGTAGTGTGATTATGGGTGGCAAGGCGTGTGTGAGAATATGGGCAGGTACCTAGAATGGTTGTAACTGATGGTCTGGAACTTCATGCCCAAACAAGTGCGGGATCCTGATGAAGTGATAGAATGTTTGAAAAAAGGATACCTTGGCCCTGGCTATGCCAAAGAGATACAACTCGAACTGTGCTGGGGCCTGGCCTACACCTGCTGAGAACTATTCAGCACCCTCAAGGAGAAGAGAGGGTCTCTGTATCTGAAGACATACAAACAGACACTGTGGCTGAACCAGAGACCCAAACCTCAACTATATCAGTTGCTCCAGGATAGTCAAGAAGAAACAATGGAAGCAGAGATCCACTCATTTAGCAAGGGAAAAATAAGCTTCTCCTGAGAGGGAGCAGGAGAGAGAATCAGAAAAGGCAGCCTGTTCTATAGTGGGGCAGTCACAAGAACAGGAGAGGGAAGAGACTGAAAGCATAAACAAGTCAGAAATCGCCCTATCCCCGAGTGAGCTGCGAGATATGCGAGAATATTTCAGCCGTCATCCAGACAAGCAAATTATCAGCTGATTGCTCCAATGCTGGGATATTGGGGCCAACAGTCAGGAATTAGAGGATAAGGAAGCCTGGCAGCTGGGATTCCTTGTTAGGAATAAGGCCATTGACAAAGGGATTGGAAAAGGGGCAACAGTCCACAGCCTCTGGAAGCGCATCCTGTCAAGCATAAAGGAAAGGTATCCCTTCAAGGAAGATCTTGTAAATTACCGAGGCAAGCGGACCACCATTGAGGGAGGTATCCAGTATCTGAGGGAATTAGCTGTGATGGAGGTGATCAACAACCTCATAGACAGCCGGGCCAAGGAGCATGGCATTGACTAGGTGTATCACATCCCTTCTCATGCACCAGTCTCCAGGAAAATTGAATGATAAAATGGACTGTTAAAAACTACACTGAGAGTAGTGCTGGGTGCTGGGACATTCAAGCATTAGGATACACATTTAGCAGAAGTCACTTGGCTAGTTAACACTAGAGGATCTGCCAGACCTGGCCCTGCTCAATCAAAACCCCTACATACTGTGGAAGGACATAAAGTCTCCGTAGTACACATAAGGAACTGGCTGGGAAAGACAGTCTGGGTTTTCCTTCCTCCGGAAAAGGCAAACCCATTTGTGGGATTGCTTTTGCTCAAGGGCCTGGGTGTACTTGGTGGGCAAAGCAGGATGGGGAAGTCACGTGTACCTCAAGGAGATTTAATCCTGGGTGAAAATAACCCATGATTTGAGTTGTATGGTGCCATTGCTGTATGATGCCAGTGTATGGTGCCACTGCTGTGGCTGCCATGTGTCAAAGGTATTATAACAGGAACCCCTTGCTGCTAGCCAGAGTACGGGCAAGGGGAGGAGTTCATTGCAATGTTAAACCCTATAACCTGGCCCAAAGGGACCAGGGGTGGAGAATGTAATGGATATACCTTTAAATTGTTGTGACCCTTGTTTTGAGTTGCATGTTATAGGAAGTACTATAGCAGGAACCACCCAGAACAATGAAGGCCATGCCTCACAAAAAGCAGTGCAACTGCAGCAGTGAACCAAGCTGAGCTGGTTTTGGTGCCCAATAACTCCACACAACACACCACCTCTCCTGTACTGAGTGAATACCATAACAGATGGAGCCCAAAGTCATGGAATAAATGAACTGAATAGACATTTTAAGGACATTTTACAGACATTTTACAAGGGTAGTCCATAGACTAAGGGAATGATATCTGTGTAAATATCAAAGGATGGGAAAGAGTGCGGTGGTTAATGAAGATGTATTGGATAGTGTGGGATCTTAGCATGATGTAAATGGTGTGGAATTAGGGGTGGAGAATGTATTGGTTTTGGCTGGGATAGCATTAATTTCCTTCATAGTAGCTGGTATGGGGCTATGTTTTAGATTTGTGCTGAAAACAGTGTTGATAACACACCCATGTTTTAGTTATTACTAAACAGTGCTTGCACAGTGTCAAGGCCTTTTCTGCTTCTCAAACTGCCCTGACAGCAAATAGGTTGACTCTGTCTCACTCTGTCTCTCTGTATGTCTGTCTGCACATGTCTCTGTGTGCACATTGATCTCTCTGTCCTCCGCCTCTGTGCGCATGCATGTCTCTGTGACTGCAAATGCATCTGTATTTCTCCATGTCTTTGCATAGGCATATCTGTCTGTTATGGTTTGAGAAAACCCACAACAGTTTATTGTTGTTTAGACAATCATTCTATAACCCGATGACACCTCCCAAACCGGGAAAGGGAATCGGGAAAAACAAGGAAACCCAGGGGTTGAAATATAAACAGATTTAATAGAATAAGATTAGATAATTAACAATAATAGCACTAAAGAACCAATATTAATCCCAATACCAATACAGAATATGCAAAGATTATACTCAGCCAATTTTATCAGTAGGAAGCTGTGCACTCCCAGCAGTGGACCACAAATGTGGGACACTGCGAGTGCTACAGCTTTGGGAGGAAGGAGTCTGACACCAGGGCAATAAGTTCTCAGGATGGCAGCCATCAAGGGAGAGAGAGAACTTCACAGCAAACTTCCTAATTTATATTGAACGTGACGTTGATAGTATGAAATAATCCTGTTGGCCAGCTTGGGTCAAGTGCCCGGGTCTCGCTCCTCCTCATCCCTGCACCTGGCAAGCTCGAAAAACACTGAGACCTTGAAACCCACACACCATAGCTGTTTAGAAAGTAAATATTTTCACAAATTCAGACACTGGAGTCTTCTAAAAGTGCAGTCTTCCCAAGTATTAGAAGAGAAATTAGTCCTGTGTCACTCAAACCAGGACACTTTCTGTGTGCATGCATATCTGTGTATCTCTCTGCATCTGCCCGTGCTCGCGTCTTTCTTCCTCTGCGTCTTTGCGTGTCTCTGCATCTATCTGCATGAGTGTCTCTCAGATGCTCTTCCTCTGAATCTGTGAATGCGTGCTATTGTGTCTCTCTCTGTCTCACTTTGCTCCTGTGTGTGTGTGCATGTCTGTTCCTCTGTGTGCATACCCCTCTGTCTCTCTCTTCCTCTGATTTTGTGTGTACGTGCATCTTTCTCTGCATCTGTGCACATGCATGTGCATCTGTTTCTCTGCATCTGTGTGCATGTGTATCATGTGCCTGTCTCTCTCTGCATCTGTGCATGTGCACATGCATCTGTCTCTTCTCTCCATGTGTGCATGTGCATCTCTCTTCCTCCTGTGTCTGCACTCATGTCTCTGCCTCTCTGCCTCTCTCTCTGTGCGCATGTCTCTCCATGTGTGTGCTGTGCATCTGTCTATCTCTCTTCCTCTGCATCTGTGTGCGTGCCTCTACGTTTCTCTCTGTGTCTGGGGGTGCTCCAGTCTGTGTATGCACGCACGCGTGTCTCTGTCTCCTCCTTTGCATCTCTGTGTGTGCCTGCCTCTGTCTCTCTGTCTCTCTTACTCTGCACACATACACGTCTCTGTCTCTCTTTCTGCCCGTCTCTGTCTCTCTCTGCATCTGTGTATGCACACAACTCTCAGTGTGTGCACGTCTTTCTTCCTCTGCATCTGTGTGCAGAAGCATCTCTGTGTCTGTGTGCGTATGCATCTCTGCTGCTCTTCCTCTGCATCTCTTCACACATGTCCCTCTGTCTCTCCACCTGTGCATCTCTGTGTCCGCATGTGTCTCTTGGTCTCTCTTCCCTGGCATCTGTGTGTGTGCACATCTCTCCATGTCTGTGTGTACACACATCTGTCTGTCTCTCTTCCTCTGCATCTGTGTGCACATGTGGTGGGTTGACATTGGCTGGTTGCCAGGTGCCCACCAAGCTGCTCTCACTCCCCCTGGAGTGACCTCAGGTCAGGTGGCCTATAGCAGATGCCCACTTTAACGTCACCTGCCCCTGCGTTCCCATTGATCCTTGATTCCTGAGACTTTAAACTTTAGTGACTCACACTATATTTTGGACACATAACTTCACAGAGGAGAGGTTTGCTTTTACTGGAAACTGTCTCTGGGTGATGACTTCATAAGTCAGAGGAAGAGTTTTCACTCCAGAGCGTAAGAGTCCCCTCAAAACATGGAAACGAGCAGAACTTTTAAGGCTAGTTATAACTCAGAATCATAGACTCATAGAATGGTTTGGATGCGAAGAATAATAAAAAGGGGTTTACAGGTACGTTGGCTAGAAAAGGAAGAAAATGTACCTGTCACTACAGGCCCTGGCAAAAAGTCTTTCTCTGTCTTTCTTATAAGCCTTCTTAATATACTGAAAGGCCGCAATAAGGTCTCCCCAGAGTCTCCTCTTCTCCAGGCTGAACAACCCCAACTCTCTCAGCCTTTCTTCACAAGAGAGGTGTTCCAGCCCTCTGATAATTTTCATGGCCCTGCTCTGAACCCGCTCCAACAGGTCCATGTCTTTCTTGTACTGGGGGCCCCAGAACTGGATGCGGTACTCCAGATGGGGTCTCACCAGAGCAGAGTAGAGGGGCAGAATCACCTCCCTTGACCTGCTGGCCACGCTTCTTTTGATGCAGCCCAGGATACAGTTGGCTTTCTGGGCTGCAAGTGCACATTGCTGGCTCATGTCCAGCTTTTCATCCACCAGTACCACAAGTCCTTCTTTTCAGGGCTGCTCTCAATCCATTCATCCCCCAGTCTGTACTGATATCAGGGATTGCCCCAACCCAGGTGCAGGACCTTGCATTTAGTCTTGTTGAACTTCATGAGGTTCACAAGGGCCCACTTCTCAAGCCTGTCAAGGACCCTCTGGATGGCATCCTGTCCCTGAGGCGTGTCAACCACTACGCTCAGCTTGGAGTCATCTGCAAATTTGATGAGGGTGCACTCATAGAATCATAGAATCATAGAATGGTTTAGGTTGGAAGGGACCTTGAAGATCATCGAGTTCCAACCCCCCTGCCACAGGCAGGGATACCTCTCACTAGACCAGGTTGCCCAAGGCCACGTCCAGCCTGGCCTTGAACACCTCCAGGGATGGGGCTTCAACAACCTCTCTGGGCAACCTGTTCCAGTGCCTCACCACCCTTAAAGTGAAAAACTTCTTCCTAATGTTTAATCTAAACCTGCCCTCTTCCAGCTTAAAGCCGTTCCCCCTCGTCCTATCACTACATGCCCTAGTAAAAAGTCCTTCCCCAGCTCTCCTGTAGGCCCCCTTTAGGTACTGGAAGGCCGCAATAAGATCTCCCCGGAGCCTTCTCTTCTCTAGGCTAAACAGCCCCAACTCTCTCAGCCTCTCCTCATAGGAGAGGTGCTCCAGCCCTCTGATCATCCTCGTGGCTCTCCTCTGGACGCGCTCCAGCAGGTCCATGTCCTTCTTATGTTGGGGACTCCACAGCTGGATGCAGTACTCCAGGTGGGGTCTCACGAGAGCAGAGTAGAGGGGCAAAATCACCTCCCTTGACCTGCTGGCCACACTTCTTTTGATGCAGCCCAGGATACGGTTGGCCTTCTGGGCTGCGATCGCACACTGCTTGCTCATGTCGAGCTTCTCATCAATCATCACCCCCAGGTCCTTCTCCACAGGGCTGCTCTCCAGCCATTCTCCGCCGAGCCTGTATTTGTGCTTGGGATTGCCCCGACCCAGATGTAGGACCTTGCACTTGGCCTTGTTGAACTGCATGAGGTTGGCTTGGGCCCACCTCTCCAGCCTGTCCAGGTCCCTCTGGATGGCATCCCTCCCCTCCAGCGTGTCTGCCTCGCCAAACAGCTTGGTATCATCAGCAAACTTGCTGAGGGTGCACTCTACCCCACTGTCCATGTCGCTAACAAAGATGTTGAACAGTACGGGTCCCAGTACCGACCCCTGAGGAACGCCACTCGTCACTGCTTTCCACTTGGACACCGAGCCGTTGACCGCAACCCTTTGAGTGCGACCCTCCAGCCAGTTCTTTATCCACCGAGTGGTCCATTTATCGAATCCATGTCTCTTCAATTTAGAGACCAGGATATCGTGTGGGACAGTGTCAAACGCTTTGCACAAGTCCAGGTAGATGACATCAGCAGATCTTCCCTTGTCCACTGCCACTGTAACCCCTTCATAGAAGGCCACCAAATTTGTCAGGCATGACTTTCCCTTGGTGAAGCCATGTTGGCTCTCGCCAATCACCTCCTTGTTTTCTGTGTGGCTCAGCAGAGTTTCCAGGAGGATCTGCTCCATGATCTTGCCAGGCACAGAGGTGAGACTGACTGGCCTGTAGTTCCCTGGGTCTTCCTTGTTTCCCTTTTTGAAAATAGGGGTTATGTTTCCCCTTTTCCAGTCGGCAGGAACCTCGCTAGACTGCCACGACTTCTCAAATATGATGGCTAGTGGCTTAGTGATTTGATCTGCCAGTTCCCTCAGGACCCGCGGATGTATCTCATCAGGTCCCATGGACTTGTGCACCTTCAGGTTCCTCAGGTGGTCTCTCACTTGATCGTCATCTACAGTGGGCGGTGCTCCATTTTCCCAATCCTCTCCTTTGCAATCTGCGTCTTGGGCAGTGCGGCTGCTGTCCTTGTCTGTGAAGACTGAGGCAAAAAAGTCATTGAGTACCTCAGCTCTGTCGCTGTCCCGGGTGACCAGTTCTTGCGTATCCTTCCGGAGAGGGCCTACATTTTCCCTAGTCTTTCTTTTCTCGCTGATATACCTATAGAAGGATTTTTTGTTTGTCTTAATGTCCCTGGCCAGATTTAGTTCTAGCTGGGCTTTAGCTTGTCTAACCCGCTCTCTAGCTGCTCGAACGATTCCTCTGTAATCCTCCCAGGCTACCCGGCCCTGTCGCCACTCCCTGTAGGCCTCCTTTTTTCTTTTGGTCAGTTCCAGGAGCTCCTTGTTCATCCACGCAGGCCTCCTGGCTTTTCTGCCTGCCTTCCTCTTTGTAGGAATGCATTGCTGCTGTGCTTGGAGGAGGTGGTCCTTGAATATTAACCAACTTTCTTGGACCCCTCTTCCTTCCAGCGCTTCATCCCACGGCACCATACCAAGCAGATTCTTCAAGAGGCCAAAGTCGGCTCTCCTGAAGTCCAGGGTCATCAGCCTGCTGCGCACCTTCTTCGTTGCCTTGAGGATTTCAAACTCAACCATTTCGTGGTCACTGCAGCCCAGGCTACCCCTGAGTTTGACCCTGTCAACCAGCCCCTCCTTGTTGGTAAGAACAAGGTCCAGCACAGCTCCTCTCCTCGTCGGCTCCTCAACCACTTGGAGAAGGAAGTTGTCCTCAATGCAATCCAGGAACCTCCTGGATTGCCTGTGCCTGGCTGTGTTATCCTTCCAACTGATGTCAGGGTGGTTGAAGTCACCCATGAGAACCAAGGTCTGTGAACGTGATGCCGCCCTTATCTGTCTATAGAGGGCTTCATCCACTTGGTCTTCCTGGTCGGGTGGCCTGTAGCATACCCCCACTGTAACGTCCCCTGCTCCCGATTTCCCTGTAATCTTGACCCATAGGCTCTCAGTTGGCTCGGTATCCTCCCCCAGGTTGAGCTCCATACATTCCAGCTGCTCATCAACATATAAGGCAACACCGCCTCCTCGTTTCCCTTGCCTGTCTCTCCTGAAGAGCCTGTACCCTTTCATGCCGACGCTCCAGTCATAGGAGTCGTCCCACCAAGTTTCTACGATGCCGATGAGATCGTAGCCTTGGAGGCGTGTACACATCTCTAATTCCTCCTGCTTGTTCCCCATGCTCCGCGCATTTGTGAAGAGGCACTTCAGCCGTGTCTTCGTTGCGGCCGATTTGGTTGGAGCAGCTGTAATTCCTTTGTCCTGTACTAACAGTGCCTCAATCCCACTGTCATATAATCATAGTATCATGAATGGCTAGAATGGTTAGAGTTGGAAGAGACCTTAAAGATCATCTAGTTCTAAACCCCCTGCCATGGGCGGGGATACCTACCACTAGACCAGGTTACTCAAAGCCCCATCCAGCCTGGCCTTGAACACCTCCAATGATGGGGCACCCACAACTTCTCTGAGCAGCCTGTTCCAGTGTCTCACCACCCTCAGAGTAAAGAATTTCTTCCTAATATCTATTCTAAATCTACCCTCTTTCAGTTTAAATCCATTACCCTTCATCCTGTCACTACACTCCCTGATAAAGAGTCCCTCTCCACCTTTTCTGTAGGCCCCCTTTAGGTACTGGAAGGCCACTATAAGGTCTCCCTGGAGCCTTCTCTTCTCCAGGCTGAACAACACCAACTCTCTCAGCCTGCCTTGACAGAAGGTGCTCCAGCCCTCTGATCATCTTTGTGGCTCTCCTCTGGACCCGCTCTAACAGGTCCATGTCTTTCCTATGTTGGGGGCTCTAGAGCTGGGTGCAGTACTCCAGGTGGGGTCTCACCAGAGCGGAGTAGAGGGGCAGAACCTATGTCTGTATCATTGATGAAGATATTAAACAGTACTGGTCCCAGTATGGACCCCTGAGGGACACCACTCGTAACTGTTTTCCACTTGGATGTTAAGCCACTGACTAGATGTCTTTGGATGTAGCCATCCAGCCTATTCCTTATCCATCTAACACTCCATCTGTCAAACCCATCTCTCTCCAATTTAGAGGTAGGAATGTTGTGGGGGACCATATCAAAGGCCTTACAGAAGTTCAAGTAGATGACATCCATCTCTTCCCTTGTCCACTGATGCAGTCACTCCATCGTAGAAGGCCACTATATGTGTCAGGTATGACTTGCCCTTGGTGAAGTCATGTTGGCTGTCTCTAATCACCTCCCTGTCTTCCATGTATTTCAACATATCTTCCAGGAGGATTTGTTCCATGATCTTACTGGGCACGGAGGTGAGGCTGACTGGTTGGTAGTTCCCAGGGTCCTCCTTATTACCCTTTTTTTAAAATGGGTACACTTTCTTCCTTTTCTGGTCAACGTACCTGTAAAACCCCTTCTTATTTTTCTTCGCATCCCTTGCCAAATTCAACTCCAGCTGTGCCTTAGCTTTCCTGATCCCTTCCCTACACACCCTGGCAGCATCCCTATATTCTTCCCAGGATACATGTCCCTGGTTCCACTGCCCGTGTATTTCCTTCTTACAGTTTAGTTTGACCAGGAGGTCCTTACTCAGCCATGCTAGTCTCCTGCCTTCCTTGCCTGATTTCTTACACATGGCAATTGTGAGCTCTTGCACTCTAAGAAAAATGTCCTTAAAGAGCTACCAGCTCTGTTCAGCTCCTTTATCTCTGAGGGCAGTTTCCCAGGGGGTCTCATCCACTAATTCCTTAAACAACTGAAAGTTCACTCTCCTAAAATTCAGGATCTTGACTTTACTCTTCACCTGGCCTGTATCCCTCAAGACTGTAAATTCCACCAGGCCATCATCACTGCAGCTTAGGCTGCCACCGATCTTGACCCATCCAATTAGTTCATCTGTGTTGGTGAGCAACAGGTCTAGTAACACTTCTCCGCTGGTTGGGCTGTCTGTTACCTGGATTAAGAAATTCTCCTCAGTGCACTCCAGTAGCTTGCTCTGCTTCTTTTCCAGGAGGTGTCAGGGTGGTTGAAGTCCCCCAGCAGGATCAGAGCCTGTGAGTGTGATGCTTCCTGTAGTTGAAGTAAGAATGCTTCTTCAACAGACTCCCCTTGATCAGGAAGCCTGTAGTAAACACCCGACACGAGGTTTCCTTTGTGGGCTTGGCCCCCAATTTTTACCCATAAGCTTTCAACCTGTTCATTGCTGTTTTTCAAAGACAGCTCTGTGCAGTCAATCATTTTTTTACATAGAGGGTGACCCCCCACCTCTCCTTCCTTGCCTATCCCTTCTGAACAGTTTATATCTGTCAATTGCAGTGCTCCAGTTGTGTGATTCATCCCACCAAGTTCCAGTGACTGCGATTAGATCATAGTTTTCTAGCTGCACAATGGCTTCCAACTCCTCCTGTTTGTTACCCAATGCTGCATACATTGGTATAGAGGCACTTCAGTTGGGCTGTTAACTATGTCACCTTTTTGGAGGTACAAGCCCTAATTCCTTTGCGGCATTTCTCAGGTGTTTCCCTATTGGTTCCTAATACATCAGCAGCCCCTGGCTCTTCTCTGTTACTCAAAACTCCATCCCCTTCCCCCGATAAATCTATTTTAAAGCTCTCTCTATAAGTCTGGTCAGCTTGTTGGCAAAGACCCTATTGCCCCACTTGGTCAGGTGATCATAGAAGCCAAAACCTCGAGTATGGCACTGTGTGAGCCAACTAGGGCAGGACGCAGAAACAACCACAAAACCACGGATGAAAGACGAAGAACAAATTTAATCTCAATACCTCACAAATCAGGGAATCTCTGAAGCAACACCCAGGCAGAGGGACACAAGCAGGGCATGCAGGCACCACAGAGGGGGAGAAAGTCCTTGTTAGCAGGAGTGTGTGAGCTCTGACTTGCTGTTCTCGCCTGCTTTTCAAGGGTTCAAGCACACACAGTTTTCCACTGTGCTTTGATCTTCAACAACAACAAGGCAGTGATCTCATATATGCTAGATAAGGTGTCCCTGAGTCCATCCCAGGCTTACGTTATCTAAGTGCGGATGTTCTACTTGCGAGGACACAAGGCTGAACAACAATTAGTGTGATATATGTGTTGTCCAGCACCCCAGGTGCGAGTCACTTGAGCATGTTTACAATCCTCCTCACTAATCTTCCATTACTTTCCCACAGGCACCAGCCACAAAGCCAGGCATTCACCTCTTCAATTTGTCTCCTCCTTCCTGAACACCTTCCTCTGACTGTGGATGATAATCTGTAGGGCTCACCAGGTTCGGCAGCCTCTCAGGGATGTCACGAATGCAAGCTCCTGGTAGACAGCAGTCTTGTCTAGACAAACTGTCTGGATGGCAAATGGGCGTGTCAGTGCCTCTCAGTAAGGAATCTGGCACTGGTTCTAATGTGGGTGGGTGGCTGGATCAACTTTGCATGGTCTTTTCCTGGATCCTGTCCATTACTCACGTGCTTTTCAATCTCCAACCCCAGAGCATCATGTCTGTTATGCAAGGGCACATCAGGGGAAGGTTCTTCCTTGTACCCTGAGCAGAGACGAATGTCCAGTCTCCTTCATCTCATGAGTTATTTCATAGAATCATAGACTCATAAAGTGGTTTAGATTGGAAGGGACCTTAAAGATCATCTAGTTCCAACCCCCCTGCCATGGCCAGGGACACCTCCCGCTAGACCAGGTTGCTCAAATCCCCATCCAGCCTGGCCTTGAACACTTCCAGGGATGGAGCACCTACAACTTTTCTGGGCAATGTGTTCCAGTGCCTCACCATCCTCATACTGAAAAATTTCTTCCTAATATCTATTCTAAATCTACCCTCTTCTAGTTTGAAGCCATTACCCCTCATCCTATCACTACATGTCCTTGTAAAAACTCTCTCTACAGCTTTCTTGTAGGCCCCCTTCAGATACTGGAAGGCTGCTACAAGGTCTCCCCGGAGCCTTCTCTTCTCCAGACTGAACAACCCCAACTCGCTCAGCCTGCCTTGACAGGAGAGGTGCTCCAGCCCTCTGATCATCTTTGTGGCCCTCCTTTGGACTCACTCCAACAGGTCCACATCCTTCTTGTACTAAGAACTCCAAAGCTGGACGCAGTATCCCAGGCAGGGACTCACCAGAGAGGAGTAGAGGGGCAGAATCACCTCCCTCGACCTGCTGGCCATGCTTCTTTTGATGCAGCCCAGGATACAGTTGGCCTTCTGGGCTGCAGGCGCTCATTGCCAGCTCATGTTGAGTTTCTCATTAACCAACACCCCCAAGTCCTTCTCAGGGCTGTTCTCAGTCCATTCTCCTCCCAGCCTGTATTTGTGCTTCGGATTGATGTGACACAGGTGTAGGACCTTGCACTTGGCCGTGTTGAACTTCATGAGGTTTGGCATGGGCCCACCTCTCAAGATTGTCCAGGTCCCTCTGGATGGCAGCCCTCCCCTCCAGCATGTCAACCTTCGTGTCATCAGCAAACTTGCCGAGGGTGCACTCAATCCCACTGTCCATGTCGCCGACAAAGATGTTAAACATCACCAGTACCAATCCCTGAGGAACACCACTTGTCAGTGGTTTCTACTTGGACATCCAGCTGTTGACCGCAACTCTTTGAGTGCGGCCATCCAGCCAGTTCTTTATCCACCGAGTGGTCCATCCATCAAATCCATGTCTCTCCAATTTAGAGACCAGGATGTCGTGCAGGACAGTGTCAAATGCTTTGCATAAGTCCAGGTAGATTACATTTGTTGCTCTCCCCTTATCTACCAACGCTGTAACCCTGTTGTAGAAGGTCACCAAATTTGTCAGGCATGACTTGCCCTTGGTGAAGCCATGTTGGCTGTCACTGATCACCTCCTTATTTTCCATGTGCCTTAGCAGAGTTTCCAGGAGGATCTGCTCCATGATCTTGCCAGGCACAGAGGTGAGACTGACTGGCCTGTAGTTCCCCGGGTCTTCCTTTTTTTACCCTTTTTTGAAAATTGGGGCTACTTTTCCCCTTTTCCAGTTAGTGGGAACTTCATCGGACTGCCACGACTTTTCAAATATAATGGAAAGTGGCTTAGCAACTTCATCCGCCAGTTCCCTCAGGACCCGTGGATGGATTTCATCAGGTCCTGTGTCCCTTGTGTACCTTCAGGTTGATCAGATGGTCTCGTACTTGACCTTCACCTACGGTGGGCTGTTCTTCATTCTCACAGCTGCTTTCTTTGCCTTCTGCGACTTGGGCAGTGTGGTTAGAGCCCTTGCTGGTGAAGACTGAGGCAAAAAAGTCATTGAGTACCTCAGCTTTCTTCATATCCTGGGTGACCAGGTCTCCTGTTTCCTTCTGGAGAGGGCCCACATCTTCTCTAGTCTTCCTTTTATCATTGACATAGAAGTTTTTATTGTCCTTGATGCCCTTGAACCCACTATGTCATTGATGAATATATTAAACAGTACTGGTCCCAGTATGGACCCCTGAGGGACACCACTTTTCACTGATCTCCACCCGGCCATTGAGCCATTGACCACTCCTCTCTGGATGTGACCATCGAACCAATTCCTCATCCGCCGAACAGTCCACCCATCAAATCCTTATCTCTCCAATTCCGAGACAAGGTTGTTGTGGGGGACCGTGTCAAAGGCCTTACAGAACTCCAGATAGACGACATTTGTATCTTTTCCCTTGTCCACTGATTTAGTCACTCCACTTACCTTCCCCTTGCACAGCCTTAAGGCAGGGCTGTCACTCAGCCTGGGACAGTGCACAATACCATGCATCAATCTCCTGCTCACATTCCCAGATACTGCACTGCCTGTTGACCTTGTCTTGTAACATAGTTACTTGTCTGAAGAGTTCGTCCAGCTGGGCACGCTTGTGGAGCTATGACATCCACCACTGCCTTCAGGTGCTGGGTGGACTTCTAGTTACTGGAGCTCCATGCAGCCTGAGGTCTGGACAGCTATATTGATCCTTGGGAGGTCTGTTTTGGGGGGAGATGTCAACATAGGTAGGCTGTAGTGCTTCTGTTTGGGTTACAGCCACAGCCTTGCAGTTGCAGCAAATGGACACCATTTTCTTTTATCAGATCACCTCAAAGTCCCAGGACAGAGGAGAAAGGGACAGCAGGTACCAGCAAGAGGGGAAGGAAGAGAAGGGGCCCAACTTCCCGCAACAGAATTGTTTAGGGCACAATCTGATATTTAGGACTCCTTCAGTTCCAACTAGTGATTGTTTTCTTGGCATGTGTCTGTAAATGTAATATATGGGAAGAATAGAAGCTACTGTGGTAAGTAAACCTGCTCCCATCTTGGGAGTCTGTGCCTGATAATGCAGAGTGAACACCCCCAACTCCTATTGACTTCATCTCAAGTAAAAGGCCCTTTGCTCCTTGCAAGTGTAGCTGGTAGCATCACACTTTTAGACCCCGTTCTGTACTAGAATCGCTGTTCATTGAGTTTCTGAACGAATTATTGTGTGGGTTGTATTTGTAAGCTAAGGGTAATTGGACTGCTTTCTTTTGATAATCTCCTTTCACTCTAGATGTAAAAATGTTCATTTGCTTTCAGATGCTTCAGGCGTGCTCAGTCCAACATCTACCAGTACCATATGCAGCGTTCCCACCTCTGATTTCTAATGACCCATTCCTTTTGCATCCTCCTCACCTCTCTCCGCATCATCCGTCTCACCTGCCACCTCCAGGGCAATTTGTTCCCTTCCAAGCACAGCAGTCACGTTCAGTAAGTAATGCTTCTTTATCCCCTCTCCTAAAATATTTGCGTGTTGATCAACAAATAATGCTCTTGTCCTTCTAATAACATTCTGGTTGAGAGAACAAATGCATCTGATTTAGAGTAAGTAATAGGGTTTTGTAGTAGTGCTACCTGAGCAAGACTTAGTCTGAAGAAAAAAAAATAAAATATTGTTTTGAAATTCATTTTGATTCTGTTGCCCACTCCGTTTCCCTGGAGGCCTGTACTCCTGTCAGTCTGACATAAGTTTGCTTCATGTACTGCTTCTGCAGGTGGTGTTCTTCCAGAAAGTAAAAGAGAATATAAAGACCTAAGTGTAGTGCAGCAGTGGTCCCAGAGAAAACACTTTGCAGAGAAACCAGAAAGCACAAAGCATTATTTCTATTGCATGCTTCTACCACATTAATTCACAGTTTATTTAAAGTGACCACTGTATCCCCCCCAAACACTAGTGTGAAAAGTATTACTCAAGCCTTCTATGGCCTACTGGAACCTCTCTTCTCCCCTGCTTATGGAAATTATTGACTCTTTTCACTTAAACAAACTTGGCTGAAAAGTTAATGCCTTCATAATAGGGCTTATGCAAACATGAGAGAAATGCTATTTTGGACACGAGGGAAAAAATTACATTTTGTAATTTCTACTTGCTAGTCTTCTGCCAGAGGTTAGTAATTTCCACTCACTAATCTTCTGCCAGGCACCTTTGTGCCTGTTTCTTTGGAGCTCTACCAATATTTCATTAATACAGAAATACAAAATCATTTCAGTATTACTAACAAATACTGCTCAGTATTACTTGAGCAGAAACAAATACTGCTGTGTTAAATGTCAGGTGTTGACACTATTTTAATAATTTCATTATAGTCACAGGGGAATGGTTCTGCATAGTTTTCTCTGGTAATCAGGATATCTTCCCTCAGAAAATGTTGGGGCTTTTTTCTTAACTTAGCTTCAGGAACAGGCTCCCTTGTTAACTTTTAGCTCTGTTTGATAGCTTGATTTTTTGCTGTCAAGTCTTACTAGAAGAATTATTGCCTTAAAAATGCTATTTAAAGTTTGTTCAGCAGAAGGGGGAAACAATTTTCCTTTGCCTTTGCTTCCACAGGATGACTTTGATATCTGACTGTTTTGAAACATGTGGAATTCAGTACTGGAAAAAGAAGGGTGAATTAGTGAAATAGTAGAGTTAAGGTTTTCCTGAAAAATGAGACCAAAATGAGCTGAGATTTGAATTGATCTTTCCTAATAGCAAAAGTATAGCTTCAAGATAATGTATCTAGCCTAAACATGGCAATAGATTATTTATAAGTATAAATCATGGTGTTTATAATGAAGATTTTTGCTTCACAGGGAAACACTGAGTTGTTTTTGTAAGAAACTTCTTAATTCTTTATACATCAGTGTGCCTTCAATTATTCCTTATGGTAGTGAAGTAGAACTATTTTCTTCAGTTTGAGAACGTCTCTATTAAGAAAGTCAGTTGCTGCCTTATATATGCAGTCTGATGAAAGGGATCATAGGATCACAGGATCAGAGGATAATTCAGGTTGGAAGACACGTCAGGAGGTCTCTAGTTCAACCTTCTATTCAAAACAGGATCAGCTATAAGGTCAGGTGAGGGTGCTCAGGGCTTTTTCCAGTTGGGTCTTGAAAACCTCCAAGGATGGAGACTACGCAAACTCTCTAGGCTCCTGTTCCACTGCTTGACTGTCCTCATGGTGAAAAAGCTTGTCTTTGTATTTAGCTGGAACCTCTTTTGTTTTGACTTATGCCCATTGTCTCTTGTCCTTCCACCATGCACCACTGTAAAGACCCTGGCTCCATCTTCTTGATCAAATCTCTGAAGGTATTGGAAGGCCGCTGTTAGGTGTCCTTCCCCCCTCCCCCCAAGCCTTTTCTTTTCCTGGCAGAAAAAGCCCAGTTCCCTCAAGCTCTTCTAATAGGATAAATGCTTCAGTCCCCTGACCATCTTGGTGGCCCTCCTTAGAGTTTGTTCTACTTTAACAATGTCTATTTTTGTATTTGGGTGCCCAAAACTGGATGTAGTATTCTACACGAGGTTTAACAAGCATTGAGTAGAAGGTGGATAATCACTTTGCTCAATCTACTGGCTATGCTACTGTTTGTTAATATAGCCCAAGATACTGCTAGCCACCTTTGCTGCCAGGGCACACCATTGACTCATGTTCAGCTTGCTGCCTACCGAGGGCTCCAGGGCCTTTTCAGCAGAGCTGCTTTACATTCAGTTGTTCCCCAGCCTGGATTGTTGCCAGGGGTTCTTCCTTCCCAGGTGCAGGACTTGGCATTTGTCTTTGTTGAATATCATAAGGTTCCTGTTGGCCCATTTCTCCAGCCTGTCCGCATCCTGCTGTATGGCAGCCCTACCTTCCAGTGTATGGACTGCTCTTTGCAATTTGATATCAGCTGTAGGCTTCATGAGCAAGTACTCTGTCTCTTCCAGGTGATTGATAATGTTGTTAAATAGGACAGGTCCTTGTGATATACCACTTGTTACCAGCATCTTGGTAGAGTATGACCAATTAGCCACTATGATCTAAGCCTGATCATCCAAACATTTTTTTATCCATCTGGTTGTCCACCCATCCAGACTGTAACATCTGAACTTGGTTACAAGAATATTGTGGTAGATAGTGTTAAAAGCCTTGATAAAGTTGAGGTAAATGACATCCACTGCTCTCCCCTCATCCACAAATCCAGTCACCTTATCATACTAGACAATCTGGTTGATTTTCCCTTGGTATAGCCATGCTGACTGTTCCCTCTTCCATGTGCCCAGAAATATGTTCCAAGAGGACTCACTCCATGATTTTCCCAGGGACTAAAGTAAGGTCAACTGGCTTGTAGTTTCCCAGATTGTCCTTTTAGCCTTTTTTGTTGACGAATGCAATGTTTACCTTTCTCCAGTTGTCAGGTGTCCTGGTTTGAGGTAAAACAGGACCAATTTTCTGTTCAGTAACTTTGCTTTTTAGCTAAGCCTCTTCTAACTACTGAAATTAACAGCATATTGTGCAGACAATGTTCACTCTCTCAGAGTGATAAGACCTATGTTTATAGCTGATGCCAAGGCATGGTATGCAGAGAGGCTCTTGCTTATACTTGTTGCTATACCACCCAAGGCCAACCAACTTTGTTATTTGCCACATTGGAGGGCCAGAAGAGGAAAAGCATAGTGGGGTCCCACCTGTGGGGAGGAGCGGACAGGGCAGGTGACCCAAAATTGACCAACAGGGTATTCCATCCCATCTGCCTCATGCTCACTATAAAAACTGAGGGATCAAAGGGTCAGCCCTCTTCCTTCTTTCAATGGCCGACATGTGAGGAGGACTCTGTCTGTTCATCTGCCTTTGATCCTGATCCTGAATCCAGATATGGAATCCAGTTCCCGTCCGTCACTGAGTCCAGCCTGGGACTTCCCCAGTGTCTGATGGTGATGTGATTGTCATCCTGGGAGCTTGATACGGTTTTGTATATATTTCATTATTTTCTTATTATTTTAGTATTAATTTTTCATTAAAGTAGTTTAGTTCCTTCTAAACTCATAAGTCTCTCTGTCTCTCTCTCCTGCCTCTCCTCGGAGAGAGAGGTAGGGGAGAACATCTGTCGTTCTGCCTGAGTGGCCAATCTGGCTCAAACCATGACATCAGGGATCTCCCCCTGATCTCCACAACCTTTTAAAGATGATAGACAGCAGCCTTGCAAGGACATCGGCCAGTTCTCTCAGCACCCTTGGATGTAGTCCATCTGGTCCCATGTACTTGTATGGGTCAAGTTCTCTCAAGTAATCAATCCCTGACCCAATCCTCATCCACTGTTATTAGTTCTTCTCCTCCAGATTCCTCTCCCTGCCCAAGCAGCACAAGAGGGAGCGAGGGGTGGGGTATTATGGTCCATATATAGCAGTCATTCTCTGCTGTACCTTCCTTTTCATGCCTTTCCTCTGCTCCGGTGTGGGTTCTTCATGGGCTACAGTCCATCAGGAAAATCTGCTTTAGTGTGGGTTCTTCCGTGGGATGCAGTTCTATCAGGAAAATCTGCATAAAATTTCCACAAGTCCTCAGAACTAATTGGAATTGTGTTTTTTTGTATTAAAAAATACATTTTAAAAACTGGTTTTCTATTAATACAACAAACCCTGTGTTTCTTTTAGCCGCTTCAAAGGATAGAGAATGAAGTAGAACTGCTTGGAGAACATCTTCCTATAGGAAGCTTTACCTACCCTCCATCAACTCATCCACCGACATTGACTTCCTCAGCACCTATCCAATTCTTAACCCATGATCCTTTACAACAAGAAGTTACATTTGGAGTTGTAAGTATTGCTTTTTGTACTACATCCTCATGCATGCTGAGTTCAAGTTCTCAATCTTTGCTCTAATTTATAACCATTTTATTGAAAAATTGCATTTTTGCAATTGAATTTCATTAGTGGCTACAGCTGTGGAAAGTCAGGGTGGTTGAGTTTTAAGGTTAGACTTCATATAGTCTGAGGGCTCAAACTTGGAAGAATAAAAACATGCTAACAAAATCTTTCAGTGATCTTTTTTCATAAAAGTAAATGTATCAAGGCCTCTGAATATTATTTCAGTAGTGGTGTGTGTATTTTGGTTCTAAAAATCTGCTAACATTTTTTTTTTCACTATTGAGTATTTTTAGAAAAATACAATTTATGTCTAAATTGCAATACTTTACCTGCTCCCATTTTAGTATACAGTGCAAGATGTTTTAAACAATCATACTGAGGATTTATGTAAGTAATCTAAAGAGCTTTGCATGCAAATTGAAATAGGAAAATAGTCTTTTTCTCCTATGGAAAGAATGTGTTGAAGCTGTAACCCTGAATGTCTCTTTAGGCACTATATCTGTATGCAGTTGAAAGGCTACAGCCCCTATTCCCAAAAGTGAATGTAATTGACCCAACTCTGAATGCGATTTCTTTAGTTATTAATTTTAAACCTTGCTCTTTATTTAAAGTGGTTTTGCTGTGGAGTATCCTTGCAGTGCCCACTAATGGATATTTGGCTTATGCCAGTGAAAGAACTCCTGTATATATGTTGTTTAAAGCTCTCATTACTACCCAACCAGCTGCACAAGCCAGTGCATTGCACCAGGTCGAAAGCCCTCAGCTTTTGGTTTGCAGCATAGAATCATAGAATCATCTAAGTTGGAAGAGACCATTAAGATCACCAAGCCCAACCATCAACCTAACACTGCCAAAAACACCACTAAACCATGTCCCTAAGCACCACGTCTACCCATCTTTTAAATACCTCCAGGGATGATGACTCAACCATTTCCCTGGGCAGCCTGTTCCAATGCTTGACAACACTTTCAGTGAAGAACTTTTTCCTAATGTCCATTCTAAGCCTCCCCTGGCGCAACTTGAGGCCATTTCCTCTTGTCTTATCACTTGGTACTTGGGAGAAGAGACCAACCCCCACCTCGCTACAACCTCCTTTCAGGTAGCTGTAGAGAGTGATAAAGTCTCCCCTGAGCCTCCTTTTCTCTAGACTAAACAACGCCAGTTCCCTCAGCCACTCTTCATAAGACTTGTTCTCCAGACCCCTCACCAGCTTCGTTGCCCTTCTCTGGACACACTCCAGCACCTCAATGTCTTCCTTGTAGTGAGGGGCCCAAAACTGAACATAGTATTCGAGGTCCGGCCTCTACAGTGCCGAGTACAGGGGGATGATCACTTCCCTAGTCCTGCTCACCACACTATTCCTGATACAGGCCGGGATGCTGTTGGCCGCCTTGGCCACCTGGGCACACTGCTGACTCATATTCAGCCAGCTGTCGATCAACACTCCCAGGTCTTTTTTTGCTGGGCAGCTTTCCAGCCACTCTTCCCCAAGCCTGCTGCATGGGGTTGTTGTGACCCAAGTGCAGGACGCGGCACTTGGCCTTGACCCTCATGCCTTTCGCTTCGGCCCATCGATTCAGCCTGTCCAGATCCCTCTGTAGAGCCATCCTACCCTCAAGCAGATCAACACTCCCGCCTAGTGTCATCTGCAAACTTACTGAGGGTACACACCCAATACTGAGCCCTGGGGAACACCACTTGTGACTGGCCGCTAACTGGATTTAACTCCATTCACCATCACCATGTTCACCAGTTCCAAGTTCTGCCTGTCCAAACCAGCTTGTATATAGGCTAAGCCTTACAAAATACTTATTAGCTAGTTTGCAAGGGTTTATGGTTAGCATTGTTACTTTTTTTTCCTGCTGGATAGTATAATTTTATATTGCTGATGAGATTTGTTGGTCAAATCAATTGTTTGAAAAGGCTGGATTTTTTTGGCTTGGACAGGGCTGGATTTTTTTGGATAATGCCTTATTTAAAATGTATTTCAACATTCACTTTTCATTTAATTTCATTATTAAATAAGACAAGAAAATATTGATTTTTTTCTTCCTTTTTACAGCCTTACCCAGCTTTTATGCCTCGAAGACTCACAGGGCGCAGTAGATACCGATCACAGCAACCAATACCACCACACTCGTACCATCCCAGCCTATTACCATATGTGCTGTAAGTCCAAAGCACATCGTACTCGTAGACTACTAAATAACTGTAAGCTAGTTGATCCCCTCAATGTTTTTTTAATGTTTGGGCTCTACCACAAGGTACAGACAGTTCAGACAATCCCAAGGAATAAGAAAACTTGTAGTTATATTTAAAGTTTCCAGTCTATTTGAACAGCATACATACCTGAGCAAGGAAAAAACAAGTACAAGTGAACAATTTGATGATAATGTAGTTTTGGGATCTGCTAATCTGCTATGCCTCTTCTTTCTGTTGAAATCTCCTTAAAAATGTTCAATATAGAATGGTTACACTTGGTTCTTGGATAATAGTTATGAGTTATATCCATGGTTACATCCTAAAGTCTACTTATGTAGGATAAAGATCTAACAGTCCTTACAAATTAAAAACAAAACAGGCAAATCAATTTAATTTAATTAATTACTGAAACATAATGAGGGGAGCCTTCTGGGTGTGGGTGTGTTTTTTGGTTTGGAGGGGTTTCTTTCTTCTGAACTGATAATCTGTTACAGCTTTTGAACTTCTGAACCTGATTAACCATTTCTGGAAGAGAAGGTATGGGAGAAGTAACATTAAGGGATTATCAGTAACCTTTTGAAGTAGATCCTGTCTGCTGTAGTTTAAATGTGTTACATGGAACTTATTCTTCTTTGTAGGTTCCATTTTTGAAATTAATGCAAAATGCTTAGAAAATGAGGATTTATTTTAAAGGTGTCATTGACAGGGAGATAATCCAACTTTGTCATTTGTTGTTTTGCCACAACATCTATAGTTTCTGACTCCGCAGTTTGACCTGCATCAAAATAGCACCAGGATCTATGATTCAGTGAAGTTGTTAAACTTTGCATTGTGCATTCTGACAAAGTCTGCTCTGATGTTATAGCCACTTGCCTGTCTACTCAGGAACAGTGTGTCACAATCATTCCTGATTTATTTAATTAGATGACATTTATAGTGTTGTGGATTTTTTATTTCTATGGTTGTGCATTAAATTTTGACCCATATTTTTTATCTTGGGATGGAGATGCTTTTTTAACTTAAAAGAAAAAAGAGAAAAATGCCATGCTCTTGCCTTTATACCTGAAGAGGTCCTTTTCTGGCCAAATCCACGTTATATGGGAATGTATAGTTGGGTCTGCTGTCAATGTGGAAGTTGGCCCAGTACTATATTATAATTATCTTTGTTATGTGTATTATCAAAAAGGAGGCTGAGGGGCAACCTCATTGCTCTCTACAGCTTCCTGAGGAGGGGAAGTGGAGAGGGAGGTCCTGATCTCTTCTCCCTCGTATCCAGTGACAGGATGTGTGGGAATGGTTCAGAACTGTATCAGAGGAGGTTCAGACTTTACATTAGGAAGCATTTCTTTACTGAGAGGGTGGTCAAACACTGGAACAGGCTTCCTAGAGAGTTGGTCGATGCCCCATGCCTGTCAGTGTTTAAGAGGCATTTGAATAGTGCCCTTACTAACATGCTTTAACTTTTGGTCAGCCCTGAAGTGGTCAGGCAGTTGGACTAGATGATCGTTGTGGGTCCCTTCCAACTGAACTATTCTATTCCATTCCATTCCATTCCATTCCATTCCATTCCATTCCATTCCATTCTATTCTATTCGAGTGCTTGAATGCTTTTGTATTGGGGAGCTAAGTGAACTTGGGTTATTTATCTTTGCTGGTATTCTATCTATTTAAATAAGTCAAATTTAAAACCAGAAACTCTGTTCAATATTAATATTAACTCTGTGATGCAGGCTATTAGGAGATTATTTTCTGTAATAACACTGAGCCTTACTGTAAGTATTAGTTGTCATAGCAATATACATGCAATTTAAAATTGTGATACAGTGAGTATCAAAAAGTGGCACAATTAGCTTTCCTTTGACTCCTTTACTTTGAATTTTAATTCTTAATTTCAAATTTAACCTTTTTACTGATTCTTAGAATTTATTAATTTAAGAAGGATCAATAACATAACTACCTCTGCCATATGTTTGCATGCTTTCCTTCAGGAAGATGTTGAGTCTTACTGTTTGTTCTTCTGGCAGATCAGTGCTTCCAGTGCCACCTTCAGTTGGACCAGCTTTCAGTTTTGAGTTGGATGTGGAAGATGGAGAGGTAGAAAACTACGAGGTTAGTGTGTGAAGTTCAAATTCACAAGGAGCAGAGGTTAACTCAATACATGAACTTAAATGGTCTTTTGCTTTTCAAAGACAAAACCGGGATTAAATAAATGTAGTGTTTATGAAGACAGAATCTAGAAACATTTTTTTCATACTAGTTTCTAACACTGGATGTTAGAAACACTCTTATTTTGTATCTATTACGTTTCCCCAGAATCTATCCTTTCAGATTAGCAATGGTTAAATTCCTCAACTTTCCATTCTAGATGTGACTCTTCTTTTTGCATTTTGCTTGATTTTTAAAAATTGAGCATAAATATCCTATTCTTTAGAATATGCTATAATTTAGTGCTTTTTATGTGCCTTGTTGACTTTACAGATTAGTGTTAACATTATAGGATTAATTCAGGTAAATGTGATGTTGGCAAAAATCTCAATATATATTTTCTCTTGACAAAAAGGAGAGTACAAGTCATCACATATTTTGAAATAAAATGTCAGTGGTGTCTTAGATAATTGACGGCTGATCCTAACACTTGTCCTTGCTGCTTCTCAGGCTGTTGGATTCCCATCAGATTCTGTTCAGTTCTTGTGCTAGTTAAAAGAAGCATCATATTGTAGCTGATGTTGGGCTCCAGGTTTTGGGCTATTTGAGTATCTGTACTCTTTGCATCTTTCATCAAATCTCTTAACTTCTGTGCTTCATTTCTCTATCAAGTTGATACTGATGCTTTTCTGGAGCCCCTCATGAGGGAGCAGAAATTATTTACATGAGGAGCATTTAGGTACAGTGTTCTACCTGTATGAACAAGTACAAAATTTAATCAGAAAGTGTCTCTATTCAGTTTGATGTCATGCTTTTGTTTCCAAAGGTTCAGCATAAAATCTCCATGTCTCAATTCAGTTAGCCCAAAAAGTGAAATGGGAGTCAAAAGTTTTCCCTTTAAACTGTTTGCTGTGTAGAGCTATGCTCATTGTGTATTCCTAGAAAGCAAGTTTGTCATCATTTTCTTCTGGTTACTCACACTACTGTGTGGGGGATGGGGGAAGTGGGTTAATTTCTAAAGCAAAACATGTATCAAGCTGTGAATACAACTGCAGGAGTAATTAACAGTTAGGTCATGGATATTTGGAAATCCCAAAGATACTATCTTATGCAGTTCAGAAGGATTCATCAATGATCAAACTTTGAAAGACATCTTTCCATAGTGCTTGCAATTGTAGAGAGAGAGAAGTAAGACTAAATGTGTCTTGATGGAGAGGTAGCTTGTGCTACCTGGTGGGATAGTGACATAACAGAAGAAATCACTTCTGGTAGAGCTGGAGCTTGTTTGAACAATGAATGTGAAAAAGTCCAAATTCCTTATTTTGTAGGCACTGCTGAATTTGGCAGAACGTCTAGGAGAAGCCAAACCTCGAGGATTGACAAAGACAGACATTGAACAGCTTCCATCTTACAGGTTCAATCCAAGCAATCATCAATCGGAACAGACATTGTAAGTACATCTATCTCAAATTTACATACTTCACATGACTGTGTTTCCATTCCTTCAGGCTGCAGCCTCAACTAGGCAAATACTGTAACACAAGTGCTCTAAAAGCATTCAAACAAAAAAGATAAATTCCTTAAACCATTTTTCAAATCAAATATAATTTATCTTGGCTTTAAAATTCTGCATAGTCTCATTCATTTAGATGTTCAAATTTAGTTATTCAGTATTTTTTAAAAGTTTTCCAAATTTTTGTTTGGCATACTAGATATTAAATGGCCATCATCAACCTGGAATTCAGCCTATATTGAAATATTTTCCAATTACTAAAATTTCAAGTGCTCCTGGAAGAGCTTTTAACAGTCTTTGAGGCTTACAGTTATATTTTCTTTTTTTTAAGCCTAATTCTGTTTGAAAGATCTACGTAACAGAGAAATGAGATATAGGTGGGAGGCAGTGAAAGTGATATACAGTGCTGTCAAATCATAGAATCATAGAATCATAGAATGGTTTAGGTTGGAAGGGACCTTGAAGATCATCGAGTTCCAACCCCCCTGCCATAGGCAGGGACACCTCTCACTAGACCAGGTTGCCCAAGGCCACGTCCAGTCTGGCCTTGAACACCTCCAGGGACAGGGCTTCAACAACCTCTCTGGGCAACCTGTTCCAGTGCCTCACCACCCTTAAAGTGAAAAACTTCTTCCTAATGTTTAATCTAAACCTGCCCTCTTCCAGCTTAAAGCCGTTCCCCCTCGTCCTATCACTACATACCCTAGTAAAAAGTCCTTCCCCAGCTCTCCTGTAGGCCCCCTTTAGGTACTGGAAGGCCGCAATAAGATCTCCCTGGAGCCTTCTCTTCTCCAGGCTGAACAGCCCCAACTCTCTCAGCCTCTCCTCATATGTTTGAATGTTTGAAACTGAACAGAAGAGATCTTTTTCTATGATCTTCCACTTAGAGCAATCCTCAATGTTATTTTTAACATAGTAGAGAATAAGAAAAATAAAAGTACCAGAGAACTTAAGCTGATGATGTCTGTGGGGAAGAAATGTGTTTATAAAACATGCACAACAATATAGATATAATTTAAGGAGAAATTTTTCATAGTAAAAATGTGTGTGATCTTTTATCAATTATGGCTTTGAGAAATACTCAAAGCAAGTTTTCTGTTTTTTATTTTAATATAGCTAAAATTAAAGTTAAAACTGAAAGAAATATGCTATAGGGTTTGCACTACCTGTTTATATCAGCAGGCATGAACTCCAGTATTTTGAATTATGGTAATACAATCTATTTACTGCTTGGGCCAGTGAACTCCCATAGGTATGAGTTTGAGTCCTTGTCTGCTTTGGGATTTGAAACCATGGAGAATACAAAAGCAATTCTCATTTTACACTGGTCCACCTGAGATCTATACCCCCAAAAGTTTGATCACTGTAGATACTCCAGTGGTTTTAAAAAAACTTTTTGCAGACACAGCTTATAAATTGCCTATAGAATAGAAATTATTGTTATTAAATGGGAAAGTTTATAGATATTTGCTGTCTTTTTTTTAGGTGTGTAGTGTGTATGTGTGACTTTGAGGCAAGGCAGCTACTTAGAGTCTTACCCTGTAACCACGAGTTTCATGCCAAGTGTGTTGATAAATGGCTTAAGGTAAATAAAATCTGTGTTGGATGCAATTCATAATGTCCTAGTTTGTAGTTTCATTTTTTCTTTAGTTTTCTACTGCATTTCATCTCTTGTTTCTCATTTTTAATATTTAGGCTCTGAAGTAACAAAAAAAGGGCACAAGCTGAATTTATCTTTTGTTGTCTCCTTACACTACAGAAATATTCTTTTTTAGCAATTAAAAAAAAGATATTTCTTTGTAATAATAATTGGAATAGAGTCCTTTTAAAAGGAATATAAGGAGAATGATCTTCACTGGTAGAAAGCGCTCCTATAAGAATGCCTCCTATCACTATGAATTTGAATTCTTGGGGTAAATAAAGTATCTATTTTTATAAGTATAAGGCATGATTGAGAGATATTTAAAAAAAAAAAAAGGACTTAGCATGAAATTATGGCTTTATGCATGCTATAGGATATTCTTTCAAAACAAGTTGGGGGGAAGACCTAGAAGCAGGACAATGCAATAAGTTGACAGATAGAATAGCAGCGGTACAGAAGGTGAGAAGGATAGGATACAGTTTAGAAGGGAGAGATGGGAGAGAGCTCTGAGTAACCTAGTCTGACCTTACAGCTGACCCTGCTTTGAGCAGGACCTAGTCTAGAAACCTCCTGAGGATCATTCCAACATTTATTATTTTATGAATCGGTGTATTCTCAAGTTTTTCATTGAAGGGCTAAACTTAAAACTTTTATGCATGTTCAGCTTTGGAGCTGTTTAGTCAGATTGTGTGTTGTGTCTCTTGCTAAAAACCCTTCTCTTCCCCCCCCCCCCGCTCAGCTTTTAAGCTTTGGCCAAGCGTGCATGATAGACTTTTCTGCTGGAATAATGGGGTAGCGAGAGCCTAAAAAGCTATGATTCATGACAAAGAGCTAGTAAGATTAGGATGCCCTAATATAGGGCACTTTTTTCCACCTCTGTCTTGCTTCTCTAGTGATGGTGGGTTTCTCTGCCCACTGTATTTTTCTTTTGAGTTTACAAAACTTTTAGGTCATTTTTACATAGTCTAAAGTAACAGAAAACAAGTGCACACTGGGTTTATCTTTGTTTTGTTGTTGTTGTCCCTTTCGGGTGCTCTTGATCACTGCAAATGGCAATTTCATGTTGTTTCTGGGTTGCAGACACTGTTACCATAATGAGTGTATTTGTCAGTGCATTAAACTTTCTTTTATTTCTGGTTTTACAGGCTAATCGTACCTGCCCAATTTGCAGAGCTGATGCTTCAGAAGTGCATCGTGATTCAGAATGACTCATCTAAGAGCACAAATCTGGTTTGGGTGTTCCTGGTCACATGTATATATGAACTATCCATTTAACTTACCCATGTGGCTTCCAGAATTCCCTTTACACAAAAGGGTCAATGGACATTTCTTTGCACTATGTGACTTAATCGATTATAAAGCTTATAATTAGTCTTCACAATTGTGGGATTGCTATACTAACTGTGTGATTGAAACTCCGAAGACTTTTTTTAGCTTAATTTTGTGTGTGCACTAACTTTTCCTGGGTTTTGTGTGATCATTCCGAGTGTTGCTGTGAGATTACAGTGGACATGATCTTTTAGCATGTGCTTTTATAAAAAGTGATAGCTCCAAACAACATAGCAATCTACCTTCAGATACTGTGAGTGGGCATGAATGGGGGGGGGATTGAGAGAATGCGTGAAGTGCACTTGTGACTGGGCATGTATATGTGTTTGAGAACATATATACCAGCATGTACTAAGAATGTATGTATGTGGTACTAATTATGCTGCAATGTATAATCTTATGTTATTTAAACAGTACTAGTACTGTACACTGGTTTCTTTCTTTGTGTTTGGAGTCGCACACTGAATACAGAGCATGCTGCAATTATAGACATTTAATATGTCCTCCCCAATATACTTAATGGTATAAAAAGACTTTTTTACTTGCTATTCAAACAGATGTTATGCTTCCCCTTTGTTGGAGGCTTTTAAGTGTACCTCTAAAGAGCGTGTTCATTACTCAGTATGTGAGTAACCTTGGGTTTTTACACGATAGGAAATCCAAATTTCAGTATGACAGGTTTACTGCTTATTTTATTGATATAAAGTTGCAATATTCATAACTCAGTAAACAATGTTAACACTTCCAATTGGTGACTTTAATGTTGAAACTTTTCTGTTCTCCTCAGTTCTTCTAGCTGGGTTTTACTTATGTTCAGTTGATTTCAGATTAGACTTGAGTTTTGAAGATACTGCACTTTGTGCTCCTTCTCCAAAAGGAAGCTGAAAAGGTGCTGAGGGTCTTGTGCAAACTTTCTTCGCTTTGACCATTATACTTGCTAAGTATGTACTCCTTTAGTATATAAACATTGAATTTAATCACTTATTTTCTTTGTTTACGAGAGTTTGTATACAATTAAAATAACTTGTAAGAGGATACGATTTTATACCTGTGACTTAATGAACAAAATAAACTTTTTAACATTTTTTCAGAGAAGTAGAACTTTCAGTTTTTGTGCTTCAAAAAGGGTGGGTGGTAGTCATTCACTGCTAGAATACAGTTGTCCTAGGGTGCTGCTTCTTAGCCTTCTGTATTTTCTGATAGGCTTGGCATGAAAAAATTTCCCTTATTTCTTTTTCTGTCAAGTCTCCAGAATGTTCCACTGTAGAAGAGTAAATTGGTACACCATCCAGAACAAATAATGCTGTGAAATGGGAGGTAACTTTCATTTGACTGCCTTTCAAATAATATTTTTAGTTGTGCAGTTGAAAATATTGACTTCTTTAACACTTCAGACTGTTAAGAACTTAAAGATGTTTCAGTGAAATAACTGGATCTAAACATACCATAGTTAATCAAGAGATGTGATTTTTGGCATCAAAATGTTTTCTCCTAAATTTAGTATCAATACCTTGGTTACAATAGTACAAGTGGCACAACTACCAATATTGCTATAACTTGGTGCCAGTCTGAGCTTTGTTTGTTCTTTGTAATTTCTGATGCTTTTGTATGCTGCTATGCTCGAGTATCAGTTATGTTTTCAGACAATGTTATGTTTTCTATGGTGCTTGCCCTTCTTTGAAGGTTCTACAAACCAATTAATTACAGCTATTGTTTTTGCTTGTTTCACATGCTCTTATCTTTTAGTTACACAAATAGTACTCAAACCTTTATTCTGTCCATACTTGTCAATAATTAAGAACGCTAAATAAAAATATACTGTTATATCAACTTCAAAATATTGCAATTTCCCCTCTCCCCCAAGCACTAAAGAATGGACTCCTCACAGTAACATCAAAAAAGTTAAATCACCTACAGTAAACCCTATTTTTTTAGCAAATTAAATCGTGGTTATTTTAAAAAGTGTATGCTGTATATGTCTTATAATACTTAAGGTCTCTAATATATCTGAAAAAACACCCAGCCCTAGCTGTACAGATTTAACCATAACAAACACTACTACACTGAGTATTCACTTTGTTTGAAGCATGGAAAGAAGGCATTTGTTCTAAGCTAGATATAAACATGTAATGAACAAGGCACACTTCATGAATACCAAGGGGAGAGTAGTCTTCTTTCTGTAACTGGAGAAATCTTGGTTTGTAATGTCCCTTTTTTGCCAGTAAAACACTGTGAGGCAGCTGAAGATTTAGGAGATGGAATGTCTAATTTGGTAAAATACTGAATTTAATTGTTGCACTCCTGTGGCTGATCTTTTCTGGAATATTACTTCTGTTTGCATGGGACTCTTGCAGATGTGTGCAGACTTGCTTCCTGCGGTTAGTGTGTATAAACAGCACATGTGCATGCGTTCTGAATCAGATCAAACCAGCTACAACCAAGTCTATTGTGGCTGTCAAAAGAGAAGGGGAAAGTGATTTATGATCAGCTGTTAACTGCCATGTGCTGTGCACATTTGTGTCTAATGTCACAGTCTGTTGTGGTGCCTGATGGTACCAGAATACAGCAAGACAAATAAATGTTCATTGCCTTCCTGTTATACTTACCCAGTGGGGGGGGCATGTTAATGGTTTACCATATTGGCATCTGTTGGGTTGGGGTTTTTTTAGGGTTTGGTTTTTTTTTTTTCAGCAAAAGCTCTCAACATAACTTTGACCTGAGAGAGAGAGAGAGGATTAAAGGCTTACAGATATCTCCAAGATCTCATTTAATCATTTTCTTTCCAGAAATCTTACTGTGCAAAGTAAACCTTTTTGTTGTGTATGGCTTCTGTAAAGGTTCTTGAATGTGATAACAAGATGTGTTAATAGCTGAGAAATATTTGGAACGGCATTTACCAACATTTGTTTTACTTTGGAAAACACATTTTTGACTGAGTTATATTTAGACTCCTATAAATGAGCTATGTGGATTGTGTGTTTTGGTTTTTTTTTTTCCTTTGCTTTGGTACACTGTTACCTCATTTTGCTATTTGTTTGGTTTGTTAATGATTATCAAAGCTTATGGGGTTTGTTAGAATCATATTTTGTCAAGTATTTTCTTTAAAATCACACTTTATTGTGTCATTTAACATATTTTAAATGTATTATAAATATCTGTAATGAAATCATTTGCAAGCTTGATAAATTTTTAACAAAACTTGTACTTTCCTATGAGTTACCACTAATGCTTTATGAAGTAGTACAATTACTTTTTATTTTTAATCTCTGTGCCCAATTTTGGAGAGAGTTGTTCAATAATAAAAATAAAGATATGATGTATACTTGCACAATTTTGGCCTGTTCCTTCTTCCTAGAAAGGGATGCAGTCCTTGCCTTGAGTACTCTCCATATTTCAGTGTTTCTTCATGCAACTATAGAAGGAAGGGTAATATGTTTGGGCATAAGCAATCCAGGAGATTTCTGGAGTGTGTTCATGACAGTTTCTTGATGCAGGTGACTGATGAGCTGACTAGGGGAAGTGCACAGTTAAAAGACAAGAGGCAATGGGCCCAAGGTGAAATGTGGAAAATTATGATTAGATGCAAGGAAATATTTTTTCCCATGAGTGTGGTCAATTACTGAAACATGAGCACAAAGTGGGTTTTGAGTATCTCTAAAGATGGAGATTCCACACTTAACAAGGCCCTGAGTATCCTCATCTAATGGATCTGCTTTGAGCAGGGGAGAGGACTAGGTGATCTCCAGAGATTCCTTACAACTTAATTTTTTCTTATAGTTTCACCCCAGTAACAGAGTTGGATTGGAGGGGTGGTGGTGTCTGCTTTGCTAACTCTGTCAAGTAAATTTGTTCTAATTAACAGGTTTATTTCTAGAGATCCTAGGAAGACGCAATTTAAAAAAAAATGCAGTGTCACGTCTTTAATAGTTATTTTACAATTTAACTTCTTGAACTATAACATTTTTAAAGCTTGTTCAGCTTTCTACAAATGTTACTTAACTGAAATGAATGATAAAGAAAGTGCCAGGGGGCAGGTGGGTTGTTTCGGAAATATAATTTCAATTGTATGTTAGTGTCCTGGTTTGAGGTAAAACAAGACCAATTTTGTTCAGTACCTTGCTACTTAGCTGGGCCTCTTCTAACTACTGAAATTAACAGCATATTGTACAGACAATGTTCACTCTCTCAGAGTGATAAGACCAATGTTTATAGCTGATGTCCAGACATGGTATGCAGAGAGGCTCTTGCTTATACTTATTGCTATAACAACCAAGGCCAACCAACTGTGTTATTTGCCACGTTGGAGGGTCGGAAGAGGAAAAGCATAGTGGGGACCCACCTGTGGGGAGGAGCGGACAGGGCAGGTGACCCAAAATTGACCAACAGGGTATTCCATCCCATCTGCCTCATGCTCAGTATAAAAGCTGAGGGATCAAAGGGTCAGCTCTCTCTCGCTCTCTTTCCTTCAGTGGCCGATGTCTGAGGAGGACTCTGTCTGTTCATCTGCCTTTGGTCCTGATCCTGAATCCAGATCCGGAATCCAGTTCCTGTCCATCACTGAGTCCAGCCTGGGACTTCCCCAGTGCCATCTGGTGACATGATTGTCATCCTGGGAGCTTGATACGGTTTTGTATATATTTCATTATTTCCTTTTATTTTTATTATTAATATTTCATTAAAGTAGTTTAGTTCCTTCTAAACTCATAAGTCTCTTTTTCCCTCCTCTGCCTCTCTCTTTGAAGAGGGGTAGAGGGGAGCATCTGTCGGTCCCATCTGGGGTCCCCTATGTCCCCAGTGGCCGATTTGGCCTAAACCACGACAGATTAATTGGCGCCCAATGTGGGGCTCGAGCAGTGCTCGACCAGAGCTGTGATAAATTGCCTGAATAGTTTGAATTCCATCTCGTCCAGAGATTAGAACAGACACCTTAAATCATGTCGTTCGTAAACGAAATGTTGTATTGTGCCTTTAAAGAGCTTTGTTTGCACTTGATTCAGTCAACTCTGTTTAACCTGCCAAATGCATTGCAAAGTTTATTTACTCTTTGTGTTTTTATGCGAAGGTTTAAATGTGCTGTTTTGGTGTGGTTCGCAATTCAGGTCTATAACATGATTAGTTGGGTAACGGCTCTACCTGCATATCTCGGGCATCGCATGATGGATTCTGTTACTAATTACACTTTTGGTTCTACCTTGGGAAAGTTTACTTTGCCCTTGGATGATTATACTAACGTGACACCATCAGAGCCAGGGCATGGAAACCTTCTGGGCTGTGACGATGATTGTTACTTTCTTAAGATGGTGATTTTGTTGTTGGTGCTCCTGAATGTGTTGCAGAGGTGGTTTCACGTGAACTATCGGTGCAGGGGTAGCTGTAGGGTAACGTGCGCTGCCACCACTCAGACCCCAGTAGCCGCTCCACCACCTGCAGTGGCGCGAGCCACAGACCCGCCCGGCCCGGCCCGGAACAAGCTACTCTAGCCAGGACAAGGAGTACCACTGCTACTCAAACTCCATCAAAACCGGTACCAGTTGCCCCGGTAACCAGGAAGCACAAAAAGAAGTCAGCTCATTCCCCTGTTGTTTGCGACAAGGACCAGCTCAAGCCAGATAGCTTGGGAGAGAATTCTGATGGGGATCCAGGAGGGACCTTCTAGAGTAGAATCATAGAATCATAGAATTGCTGAGGTTGGAAGGGACCTTTAAGATCATCAAGTCCAACCATTAACCTACCCTGACAAAACCCACTTTTAAACCATGTCCCTAAGTACCATATCTACCCTTTTTTTAAACACCTCCAGAGATGGTGAACCCACCACCTCCCTGGGCAGCCTATTCCAATGTTTAATAACCCTTTCAGTGAAAAAATGTTTACTAATATCCAGTCTAAACCTCCCCTGACATAACTTAAACCCATTTCCTCTTGTCCTTTCACTCGTCACCAGGGAGAAGAGGTCAGCCCCCACCTCTCTACAACCGCCTTTCAGGTAGTTGTAGAGGGTGATAAGGTCTCCCCTCAGCCTCCTCTTCTCCAGGCTAAACAACCCCAGTTCCCTCAGTCATTCCTGATAAGATTTGTCCTCCAGACCCCTCACCAGCTTTGTAGCCCTTCTCTGGACACGCTCCAGCACCTCAATGTCCTTCTTGTAGTGAGGGGCCCAAAACTGAACACAGTACTCGAGGTGGGGCCTCACCAGTGCCGAGTACAGGGGGATGATCACTTCTCTAATCCTGCTCACCACACTGTTCCAGATACAGGCCAGGATGCTGTTGGCCTTCTTGGCCACCTGGGCACACTGCTGGCTCATATTCAGCCAGCTGTCCACCAACACCCCCAGGTCCTTTTCTGCCAGGCAGGTTTCGAGCAACTTCGCCCCAATCCTATAGCACTGCATGGGGTTGTTGTGACCCAAGTGCAGGACCCGGCACTTGGCCTTGTTGAACCTCATACCATTGGCCTCAGCCCATCGGTCCAGTCTGTCCAGATCCCTCTGTAGGGCCATCCTACCCTCAAGCAGATCAACATGCCCACATAGCTTAGTGTCATCTGCGAACTTACTGAGGGTGCATTCGATCCCCTCATCCAGATCATTGATAAAGATATTAAAGAGAACCGGCCCCAGCACCGAGCCCTGGGGAACACCACTTGTGACCGGACACCAGATGGATTTAGCTCCATTCACCACCACTCTCTGGGCATGGACATCCAGCCAGTTTTTTACCCAGTGAAGAGTCCACCTTTCTAGGCCATGAGCAGCCAGTTTCTCCTGGAGAATGCTGTGGGAGACGGTGTCAAAAGCTTTGCAAAAATCCAGGTAGATAACATCCACAGCTTGTCCCTCATCCACTAAGTGAGTCACCTTATCATAGAAGGAGATCAGGTTGGTCAGGCATGACCTGCCTTTCATAAACCCATGCTGACTGGGCCTGATCACCCTGTTCTCCTGCATGTGCCATGTAATGGCACTGAGGATGATCTGTTCCATCACCTTCCCAGGCACCGAGGTCAGCCTGACTTGCCTGTAGTTCCCTGGATCCTCCTTCCTGCCCTTCTTGTGGATGGGTGTCACATTTGCCAACCTCCAGTCAGCTGGGACCTCCCCAGTTAGCCAGGACTGCTCATAAATGATGCAAAGTGGCCTGATGAGCACTTCCGCCAGCTCCTTCAGTACCCTTGCGTGGATCCCATCTGGCCCCATAGATTTGTGCACCTCCAGGTGCTGAAGCAGGTCCCTCACCATTTCCCTTTGGATTACAGGGGCTTCATTCTGCTCCCCATCCCCATCTTCTAGCTCAGGGGTCTGGGTACTCAGGGAACAACTGGTCCTACTGCTGAAGACTGAGGCAAAGGCGGCATTAAGTACCTCAGCCTTTTCCTCATCCTCGGTCACTATGTTACCAGCCCCATCTACTAGAGGACAGAGATTATCCTTAGTCCTCTTCTTATTGCTAATATATTTATAGAAACTTTTTTTGTTGTCCCTGACAACAGAAGCCAGGTTTAGTTCTAGCTGGGCTTTGGCCTTCCTAATTTTTTCCCTACATAGCTTAACTACCTCCTTGTAGTCCTCTTGCGTGGCCTGCCCTTCCTTCCAAAGGCCATAAATCCTCTTTTTCCCCCTAAGTTGCAACCCTAGCTCCCTGTTCAGCCAGGCTGGTCTTTTTCCCCGCCGGCTTGTCTTCCGGCACATGGGGACAGCCTGCTCCTGCGCTTTTAAGACTTCCTTCTTGAAAAACATCCAGGCTTCCTGGGCTCCTTTGCCCTGGAGGACTGCCTGCCAGGGGACTCTGTCAACCAGGCTCCTGAAGAGCCCAAAGTCCGCCCTCTGGAAGTCCAAGGTAGCAGTTCTGCTGACCCCCCGCCTTGCTTCTCCCAGGATCGAAAACTCAATCATTTCATGATCGCTGTTCCCCAGACAGCCTCCAACCGTCACATCCCCCACAAGACCTTCCCCGTTTACAAACAACAGATCCAGCAGGGCACCTTCCCTAGTTGGCTCCCTCACCAGCTGCGTCAGGAAGTTATCCCCAGTACATTCCAGGAGCCTTCTAGACTGTTCCCTCCCTGCTGTATTGTATTCCCTGCAGATGTCCGGCAAATTGAAGTCCCCCACGAGGACAAGAGCTCGCGATCTTGAGACTTCTCCCAGCCGTTTACAGAATATTTCATCTGCCTCCTCATCCTGGTTGGGTGGTCTATAACAGACTCCTACTACAAAATCTGCCTTGTTGGCCCTCCCCCTGATTCTTACCCATAAACACTCAACCCCATTATCTCCATCATTTAGTTCAAAACATCCATAACACTCCCTGACATACAGGGCCACACCCCCGCCTCTCCTTGCTTGCCTATCCTTCCTGAAGAGCCTATAGCCGTCCATGGCAGTGCTATAGCTATGAGTCATCCCACCATGTTTCTGTGATGGCGACTACATCATAGTTATCCTGCTGTACAATGGCTTCCAGCTCCTCCTGTTTGTTGCCCATGCTGCGTGCATTAGTGTATAAGCACTTCAGCTGGGCTATTGGTCCTTTCTCCTTTTTACTGGAGGGAGCCGAATTTTTGCCACTGCCAGACTTATTCCTAAGGAGCCCGGTTACACCCCCTCTCTTTTCCAGGTCTAGTGCCAGCATGCTGCTTTCAGGCTTTTTGCTAGCAAGCTCGGATCCATCCCCATCCCCCTTCGAATCTAGTTTAAAGCCCTGTCAATGAGCCCCGTCAACTCCTGCCCTAAACCCCTTTTCCCCCTCTGAGACAGACATTTGCTATCTGCTGCTAGCAGGCCTGGTGTCCTGAAAAGTAGCCCATGATCAAAGAACCCAAAGTCCTGCCAATGACACCACTCCCTGAGCCAGGCATTGATCAGCTGGCACTTCCTGTTAATCTTCTCATCATACTTAGTAACTGTTGGGATAGAAGCAAAAACTACCTGTGCTCCTGATCCCCTAAGCAGCCGTCCCAGGGCCATGAAGTCTTTCTTCATTACCCAGAAGAGAGTCCTTCAAGACCAGACAAAGGAAAGAGACCTTTTAAAACAGATAAAGGAGAGAGTCCTTCTAGAGCGGATCCTGGAGAGGGTCCTTCTCGGGCAGCCTCAACACAGGAGGACTCAGATGTAGAGGTAGTTGTTAAATCCTTCTCTATGAAGGATTTGAGAAATATGAGGAAGGACTTTAGTTGTCATTGTTATGGTTTGAGAGACCCACAACAATTTATTGTCATTTAGACTGACGTGCGGAAATCAGACTCCACAACCAAGAAGGTTGTAAAGTAGGTATGTTTTATTCAGCGCTGGGCAGCACGGGGGGTCATCCCACCAAATTCGTGCGCACCTAACGCGGCAGCTCGTATCATATTTATGCAGCAAAGTGTTACATATTCATAAGGTTTCTCAATACGCCTATACATATTAACTATCTATCCCGCTTCGTATGCAAATGAGCCATTTCCGTGATCTCCTCCCCACCGAGCATACGCGGTTTCTTCTGGTGGTGGTCGTTGAGGGTCGAGAGGATGAAGGCAAACCCACTCTTCTTCATCACAAGTGACTCTTTATTCCTGCGTAGGCTCAGTCTCTCTTTTATCAGACTCCACAACCGCAAGGTCAGTTCCAGCAGGTTTCTTTAGCAAGGCCGGCCATGACTGTTCTGTTCTTCTCTGCGACTCCCCTCTGCTAGTTCCTGATTAAACGTCTTACACGATGGCCAAGGTTATAATTATAGATATGGCTTAAGTGAGGCAATGGCTACAAGGTTATAGATATATGTTTTGCGTTAAGCATGTTCCCTCCTGCTATTAGCCCTTAAGTGTTAGTTCTCTCTATCAAGACAATCATTCTATCACACGATGACACCTCCCAACCCGGGAAAGGGAATCGGGAGAAACAAGGAAACCCAGGGGTTGAAGTATAAACAGATTTAATAGAGTAAGATTAGATAATTAACATTAATAGCACTAAAGAACCAATATTGATCCCGATACCAATACAGAATATGCAAAGATTATACTCAGCCAATTCTATCAGTAGGAAGCTGAGCACTCCCAGCAGTGGACAGCAAATGTCGGACACTGCGAGCGCTACGGCTTCGGGAGGAAAGGAAGGCCTCAGTAGTCCAGTACCGGGGCAAGAAGTTCTCAGGATGGCAGCCATCAAGGAAGAGAGAGAACTTCACAGCAAACTTCCTAATTTATAGTGAATGTGACATTCATGGTATGAAATAATCCTGTTGGCCAGCTTGGGTCAAGTGCCCGGGTCTCGCTCCTCCTCATCCCTGCACCTGGCAAGCTCGAAAACACTGAGACCTTGAAACCCACACACCATAGCTGTTTAGAAAGTAAATATTTTCACAAATTCAGACACTGGAGTCTTCTAAAAGTGCAGTCTTCCCCAGTATTAGAAAATAAATAGTCCTGTGTCGCTCAAACCAGGACAGTCATGAAGGTGAAACACTCATCTCCTGGTTGCTCCGATGCTGGGATAGTGAGGCTGATACCATAGACTTAGGTGGCAGAGAAGCTAGGCAACTGGGAAACCTGGCCAGGGATGGAGGTATTGATAAAGGGATTGGAAGAAAGACAAGCACTCTCAGTCTCTGGAGGTGACTGGTGTCAGCCATAAGGCGCAGGTATCCCTTTAAGGATGATATCGAATGCGGTCCAAGTAAATGGACCAACATGGAAAAAGGTATTAAGTACCTGAGAGGCTGTGCGAGAGGTGATTTTTAGTGACAGGCAAGTGACAGTAGATCCTGATGAGATGCCATGAAAACAATCTATGCTAAAAAAGTTTGCACCATCAACGTATTCCCACACATTGTCAACAATGGTCTGGGGAGGATCTGATACTGACACACCAACTGTAAATGAAGTGGTTAACAAGGTACGACAGTATGAAGACAGTCTCTCTCGTCCTTTTTCTGTGGCAGCTGTGGAAAAACTGACTGTGGCCACCGAGAAAATGACTGAGACAATGGAGCAAATGAACAAGAAAATAGTTGAGCACACCGATAAACTGCTTGATACATTATCCAAGGTGGAGGAAAAATCCCATTCTTCCCCTGCACAGACCCATGTCGCAGCTGCTAAGAAAAAACGTCCTCCTACTCAAGAGAAAAACCACCCTCCGACTCAAGACCAATCAAACTCATTCCGAGATTTCCTGTGTCTATGCCTCTGCGACTATGGAGAAGACATGAGGAAGTGGGATGGAGAACCTATCTCAGCCCTACAGGCACGGGTGCTTGAGTTGCAAAATGAAGCAGATGGAAGAAAGAATTCTTACAGGAGGAAGGCTGCTCCGACCTACAGTAGGCGATCCTACGGTCCAGATAGGAACAGGTACTATGGTCGACGTTAGAGGTGCCCTGCCTCCAGCCAGGAGGAGGAGAGGGACAACCAAATGTATTGGACTGTGTGGATTCCATGGCCTGGCACATTAGAGCCACAAAAGTATAAAGCCCTGGTGGACACTGGTGCACAGTGTACCCTATTGCCATCGAATCATAAAGGGGCAGAAACTGTCACTATTTCTGGAGTGACAGGCGGATCTCAAGAACTGACTGTATTAGAGGCCACAGTGAGCCTAACTGGGAATCAATGGGAGAAACACCCCATTGTGACTGGCCCAGATGCTCCGTGCATCCTTGGCATAGACTATCTCAAGAGAGGGTATTTTAAAGACCCCAAAGGGTATTGGTGGGCTTTTGGTATAGCAGCTGTAGAGACTGAGGATGTTACACAGCTGTCTGCCTTACCTTGTCTTTCAGATGACCCTTCTGTTGTGGGACTGCTGAGGGTTAAAGAGCAACAGGTGCCAATTGCTACTGCCACAGTGCATCGACAACAGTATCGCACAAACCAAGAGTCCCTGATTCCCATCCATAACCTGATTCGACAGATAGAGAGCCAAGGGGAGTGATCAGCAAGACTCGCTCACCCTTTAACAGCCCTATATGGCCAGTGCGAAAGTCTGATGGGGACTGGAGACTAACAGTAGACTATCGTGGCCTGAATGAAGTCACACCACCACTGAGTGCTGCCATGCCAGACATGTTAGAGATTCAGTATGAACTGGAGTCAAAGGCAGCCAAGTGGTATGCTACAATTGACATTGCTAATGCCTTTTTCTCTATTCCTTTGGCAGCAGAGTGCAGGCCACAGTTTGCTTTCACCTGGAGGGGTGTCCAGTACACCTGGAATTGACTGCCCCAGGGGTGGAAACACAGCCCTACTGTTTGCCATGGACTGATCCAGATGGCACTGGAGAAGGGTGGAGCTCCAGAACACCTACAATACATCGATGACATCATTGTGTGGGGTAACACAGCAGAAGAAGATTTCAAGAAAGGTAGGAAAATCATTAAGATTCTTCTGAAAGCAGGTTTTGCTATAAAAAAGAGGTAAGGTCAAGGGACCTGCACAAGAGTGGCAAGGTGGGTGTCGCCAAATCCCAATGGACATGATTAACAAAATAACATCTTTGTCCCCACCTACTAACAAAAAGGAAACACAAGCCTTTTTAGGTGTTGTGGGTGTCTGGAGAATGCACGTTCCAGGTTATAGCCAGATTGTGAAACCTCTCTATAAAGTGACTCGAAAGAAAAATGAGTTTATGTGGGGCCCTGAGCAACGACAAGCCTTTGAGCAAATTAAACAAGAGATTGTGCATACAGTAGCCCTTGGACCAGTTCGAACTGGATGGGACATTAAAAATGTGCTCTACACCGCAGCCGGGGACAATGGCCCTACCTGGAGCCTCTGGCAGAAAGCACCAGGGGAGACTCCAGGTCGACCCCTAGGATTCTGGAGTCGAGGATATAAAGGCTCCGAGGCCAACTATACTCCAACTGAGAAAGAAATCTTGGCAGCATGTGAAGGAGTTAGAGCTGCTTCAGAAGTAATTGGTACTGAGGCACAGCTCCTGCTGGCACCCCAATTACCAGTACTGGGCTGGATGTTCAAGGGTAAAGTTCCTTCTACTCATCATACCACTGATGCTACCTGGAGTAAGTGGGTTGCCTTAATCACACAGCGAGCTCAAATAGGAAACCCAAACCATCCAGGAAGCACCGAAGTGATCACAAATTGGCCCGAAGGCAAAGACTTTGGGATGCCACCAGAGGAGGTGGTGACACGTGCTGAGGAAGCCCCACCATATAATGAACTCTCAGATGATGAGAAACAGTATGCTCTGTTTACTGATGGATCTTGTCGTATTGTAGGAAACCAGAGAAGGTGGAAAGCTGCTGTGTGGAGTCCTACACGACGAGTTGTAGAAGCTGCTGAAGGAAAAGGTGAATCGAGTCAATTTGCAGAGGTAAAAGCCATCCAGCTGGCTTTAGATGTTGCTGAACGAGAAAAGTGGCCAATACTCTATCTCTATACTGACTCATGGATGGTGGCAAATGCTCTGTGGGGGTGGTTACAGCAGTGGAAGCAGAGCAACTGGCAGTGCAGAGGTAAACCCATCTGGGCTGCTGAATTGTGGCAAGACATTGCTGACCGGCTAGGGAACCTAGTCATAAAGGTACGTCATGTAGATGCCCACTTACCCATGAGTCGGGCCACCGAGGAACATCGAAACAATCATCAGGTGGATCAGGCTGCTCAAATTTTCCAGACAGACTTGGACTGGGAACATAAAGGTGAACTATTCTTAGCTCGGTGGGCCCACGACACTTCAGGTCATCAAGGAAGGGATGCAACCTATAAATGAGCCCGTGACCGAGGGGTGGATTGAACCATGGACACTATTGCGCGGGTTATCCACGACTGTGAAACATGCGCCGAAATCAAGCAAGCTAAACGGATAAAACCTTTGTGGTATGGAGGACGATGGCTGAAATATAAGTATGGGGAGTCTTGGCAAATTGACTACATCACACTCCCCCAAACTCGCCAGGGTAAGCGCTATGTGCTTACAATGGTGGAAGCAAGCACCGGATGGTTGGAAACCTATGCCGTACCCCATGCCACTGCCTGGAATACCATCCTGGGCCTTGAAAAGCAAGTCTTGTGGTGACGTGGCACTCCAGAAAGAATTGAGTCAGACAATGGGACTCATTTTAAAAACAATCTTATAAGCAATTAGGCAAAAGAACATGGCATTGAGTGGATATATCATATCCCCTATCATGCACCAGCTTCTGGGAAGATTGAGCGATACAATGGACTGTTAAAAACCACCCTGAAAGCAATAGGGGATGGAACCTTTAAAAATTGGGACAAGCATTTAGAGCAAGCTGCCTGGTTAGTTAACACCAGGGGATCCATCAATCGAGCCGGTCCTGCTCAATCAGACCTTTTACATACAGTAGAAAGGGACAAAGTCCCTGTGGTGCATGAAAGGAATATATTAGGGAAAACTGTCTGGGTTTTTCCTGCTTCAGGCAAAAGTAAACCCATTCGTGGGACTGCTTTTGCTCAAGGACCTGGATGTACTTGGTGGGTGATGCTGAAGGATGGAAAAGTTCAATGTGTACCCCAAGGGAATTTAACCCTTGGTGAGAATACTCGATCCTGAGCTGTATGATGGTGATCACTACATGATACTAACAGTGTTCAATAAGTGTTTTTCAGGATAACATAGTGGTGATGAAACCCGAGCTAGCTTCATCAAGTGGTGTCCAGCAAGCTCTTCAAGATGAACATGCTACTCACGGGCACAAACCACAATGAATTTTGTACCATCTTTCCCGCCCTGAGATGAGATCCGGCACTCATGAACTAAATGGACTTAAACTTTTGTATATAAAGATAAATCGTAGATGAGTGGCCTGCATGTATCCATATATATATATCTGTGTGTGTATAGATTTGATAGATAAAAGTAATAGTAATCTGAGCAAGATGCAAATGATATGGAATAAGGGGTGGAATGTCCTGGTTTGAGGTAAAACAGGACCAGTTTTGTTCAGTAACTTTGCTTCTTAGCTGGGCCTCTTCTAACTACTGAAATTAACAGCATATTGTGCAGACAATGTTCACTCTCTCAGAGTGATAAGACCTATGTTTATAGCTGATACCAAGGAACAGTATGCAGAGAGGCTCTTGCTTATACTTATTGCTATAACACCCAAGGCCAACCAACTTTGTTATTTGCCCCGTTGGAGGGTCGGAAGCGAAAAAGCGTAGTGGGGTCCCACCTGCGGGGAGGCGTGGACAGGACAGGTGACCCAAAACTGACCAACAGGGTATTCCATCCCATCTGCCTCATGCTCACTATAAAAGCTGAGGGATCAAAGGGTCAGCTCTCTCTCACTCTTTTCTTCAATGGCCGATGTCTGAGGAGGACTCTGTCTGTTCGTCTGCCTTTGGTCCCGATCCTGAATCCAGATCCGGAATCCAGTTCACGTCCGTCACTGAGTCCAGCCTGGGACTTCCCCAGTGCCAGCCAGTGTTGTGATTGTCATCCTGGGAGCTTGATACGGTTTTGCATATTCTTCATTATTTCCTTTTATTTTATTATTAATATTTAATTGAATTAGTTTAGTTCGTTCTAAACTCATGTCTCTTTTTCCCTCCTCTGCTTCTCTCTTTGAAGAGAATTATAGGGGAGCATCTGTCGGTCCCATCTGTGGTTCCCTATGTCCCCCGTGGCTGATTTGGCCTAAACCATGACACACGATAAAGATTAGCTATCAACTGGAAAGTAGACAGTACTGCCACGAGTACTTACATTTGTACATGCTAAGGTGCTAGGCTGCCCAGTTTCAGTGATGACAGAGCCTTATGGGTGTTCAAGACTGACTTGATTAGAACCTGTACCAGCACAGCTCTGAAAGCAGGACATCTTGGTGTAGATGCGTTAAACATTAGCAGGTATGTCCTGAACCTAGACTAAAATAACAAAACACCTTAAATGATTTAGCTGCTGCCTGTGTACCTGGATCCCTGACCCTCCACCCTGCCAAATCCTTTCCTACAGAAATAGACCCAGAAGCGCCTGTACTGCAAACACTACCTTGATGTGTAGCAGCCTACATGGCTTGTGAGGTCTACTGTGTTAAGCCTAGATCACTGGCAAATCCTCAGTTTGTTTAAGAGGCTAGAACCAAATTAAGCAGTACTCCTAGCAACAGAAGAACCTTTTGTGATTGCAACACAATTCTTGTAAACTCACCCCAGGGTGAATTATTAAGCTGTACAGTTTGCATTGTAGCAGGGGAATGTTTTGTGTTGTCTTCTGGTATTTGTGAAACAGGAAGGTCTGACAAAATTAGAAAGCCAATCCCTAAGCAGCTTCTCTCTGCACCTTTCAGTGCAAAGAAAACATAATGTTCAACTTGACACTTCCAAGAGAGGGAAATAATGTATATTTGGTTTATGTGGCAAGATTTTAGTAGCCGGGGCTGGGGGGGGAGGGATGACAAGACCTGCAGGGATGGCCTTTGTAAGAAGAAACCAGGGGCTGCCCCATGCTGGACACAGCCAGCTCCAGTCAGCTCGGCAATGGCCCACCAGAGGCCAAAGATGAGCAAATCAATGAAGCTGGTGGCACCTCTGTGAAAACATATTTAAGAAAGGGAAAAACACTGCATGGCAATGAGGAGTGAGGGGGGGAAAAGTGTGAGAAACAATCCTGCAAGGTCAGAGAAGGAAAGGGAGGAGATGCTCCAGGAGCTGGAGCAGATATTCACTACAGCCTGTGGAAGTTTTGGAAGAGACTATGGTGAAGCAGGTATTTCCCTGAAGCGTGTGGAGAGGACCACATTGGAGCAGGTATTTCCTGCAGCCCGTAGAGAGGACCATGCCAGAGCAGATATCCACACTGCAGCCTGTGGAACACCCCATGCTGGAGCAGGTGGATATTTCCTGAAGGAACTGTGGCCCATGGAGAGCTCATGCTGGAGCAGGTTCTCCTGACAGGAGCTGCAGCCTGTGGAGAAGAGTCCACACTGGAGCAGGTTTAGTCTGAAGGACTGTGGCCCATGGAGATGACCCACACTGGAGCAAGGGAAAAGTGCGAGGAGGAAGGAGAAGCAGAGAGGACCTGTTATGAACTGACCTTAATCCCCTCATTCACCATCCTCCCTGTGCTGCTTGGGGCAGGGGGAGGTGGTAGAAGAGTTAGGAATGAAGGAGTGAAGTTGAACCTGGGAAGAAGGGGATATAGGGCTTTAATTTGTTTTTCAGAATCCAAATGTCTTTTAATTGTCAATAAATTAAATTAATTTTCCCCAAGTCGAGTCTGCTTTGCCCATGATGGTAACTGGTCAGCTTGGGTTGACTTCGACCCACATATTCCTTCCTGGCAACTAGAAACACACAGCATCAGGATGGCGAGCATATAGATATCGGTAATGGGAATCAGGTTTGTATTGCAATTCAACTGTATATTGCAATTGCTATATTATGCTTGTATTGGGATTTCAGTATATTGCTGTATCACTCTGCTAAATCAAAATCCTGTGTAACATCAAATATCTTCAAATAAGTAAATTTGGTATTAAAATATTACAACCTCCTTGTGTGAAATATCTAAAAGAACCTGGTCGGAGAGTATTGGACTCTGGCACATGGGCCACAGTTCCTGTCAGGAAAATCTGCTCCACCATGGGTTCTCCATGGAACACAGGGAAATACCTGCTTCATTGTGGTCTCTTCCACAGGATTCAGGGGAATCTCTGCTCTGGTGCCTGGCACACCTCCTCCCCCTCCTTCTTCTCTGACTTTGGTGTTCACACCGTTGTTTTTCACACTTCCCCCCCCCCCGTTGTGGTTTAACCCAGCAGGCAGCTAAACACCACACAGCCGTTCATTCAGTCCCCTCATAGTGGGATGGGGAAGGGAATCAGAAAAAAGGTAAAAAATGATGGGTTGAGATAAAGACAGTTTAATAGGACAGAAAAGGAAGGGAAAATGATAATAATGATAAAAGAATATACAAAATAAATGATGCACAATGCAATTGCTCACCACCCACTGACCGACGCCCAGCCAGTTCCCAAGCAGCAGCCACCACCCCTGGCCAATTCCCCCCAGCTTTATATGCTGAGCATGATGTCATATGATTTGGAATATCCCTTTGGCCAGTTTGAGTCAGCTGTCCTGGCTGTGTCCCCTCCCAGCTTCTTGTGCACCCCCAGCCTCCTCACTGGCAGGGCAGTATGAGAAGCTGAAAAGGCCTTGACTTAGTGTAAGCACTGCTCAGCAACAACTAAAATATCACTGTGTTATCAACATTATTCTCATCCTAAATCCAAAACATAGAACTATACTGATATCAATTATCGGGTACTTATTGCTGAGTTAAAATTAACCATGGCTTTTGCAGGCTGAGCTAGTTTGGAAAACAATAAACAATTGCTAAGTTAAAAGCCAAAAGATTAAAATCAAAGAAACTGATCTTAAGTGTTTCTAGAACATTTCCTTGAACATTAGGGTCCAGATCAAAGATGTACAGACTTAATAAGGATTTCTTATGTATATGGCCAACTAGGCAAAGAAAACAGTAGTTTAGATGTCCCTAGCTGAACTACTTTCATTATAATACTAAAACACCCGCCCATAGGTCAGGAAGACCCTCGCCCAGGTGAGGACCTGGGCCTCTGCGCAGGCATAGTAGAATGGGGAATGATTAAGCAATTATTATAATTATATGCTAATTGCTAACCAATCATTGTAACTGGGAGTGTATGATTACATAATTAATGTGTATAAAAGATACCATGGTGATGATTTCTGGTGTGCTTGATTTGTGGAAAGCCACCAAGCACCCAGCTTTGTGCAACTCTGAAATAAATAATCAATGTCTCTCCCGAGTGTGTGAGAATTGGTCTGTTGCACACCAGATAGACAACAATACCAGCTACTAGGAAGAAAATTAACTCTATCCCAGCCAAAACCAGGACACCGCCTCACTCCTCTCTGTTCTCTGGCATTTTTTCTCTTTCTTAAATATGTTTTCACAGAGCTGCCACCAGCTTCACTGATGGGCTCAGCTGTGGCCTGTGGTGGGGCTGTTACTGAGCCAGCTGGAACCAGCTGTGTCCAGCACAGGGCAACCCCTGACCTCTTCTCCCAGAGGCCACCCATGTAGCCCCTGCCCCCTGCTACCTAAACCTTGCCACTTACACCCAATACAATCTGCTAGCTAATAGGCCAACAATCAAGCCCATTTAGTTTTCCAGGAAATGTTCTCCATGTCAAATCCATAGACTCTTCTTTGTTACCTGTCAATTGGGTATTCTGTGCTCCTGCTGGCTGAATGCTATCCCAAACACAACCACATTTTAAAGTCTAATCCCCTTAATTTTCAAACAAAAAAATACTAAGCACTTCTATAAATCCACAAATCTGTGTTGTGTGTTGCCCATCAATTGTTGATAATTATAGTCAGGCATGCTGCCACAGAGAAGTTTTCCTTCTTCCTTCTCCTCCCCTACCCTTCTTTTCCTGCTTTCCTGGAATATCACAGGGTCACAGCATGTCCTGGTTTGAGGTAAAACAGGACCAATTTTGTTCAGTAACTTTGCTTCTTACCTAGGCCTCTTCTAACTACTGAAATTAACAGCATATTGTGCAGACAATGTTCACTCTCTCAGAGTGATAAGACCTATGTTTATAGCTGATACCAAGGAACAGTATGCAGAGAGGCTCTTGCTTATACTTATTGCTATAACACCCAAGGCCAACCAACTGTGTTATTTGCCACGTTGAAGGGTCGGAAGCGGAAAAGTGTAGTGGGGTCCCAGCTGCGGGGAGGAGCGGACAGGGCAGGTGACCCAAAACTGACCAACAGGGTATTCCATCCCATCTGCCTCATGCTCACTATAAAAGCTGAGGGATCAAAGGGTCAGGGCTCTCTCTTCCTTCAGTGGCCGATGTCTGAGGAGGACTCTGTCTGTTCATCTGCCTTTGGTCCTGATCCTGAATCCAGATATGGAATCCAGTTCCCGTCCGTCACTGAGTCCAGCCTGGGAATCCTCCAGTGCCAGCTGGTGTTGTGATTGTCATCCTGGGAGCTTGATATGGTTTTGTATATATTTCATTATTTCCTTTTATTTTTATTATTAATATTTCATTAAAGTAGTTTAGTTCCTTCTAAACTCATAAGTCTCTTTTTCCCTCCTCTGCCTCTCTCTTTGAAGAGGGGTAGAGGGGAGCATCTGTCAGTCCCGTCTGGGGTCCCCTATGTCCCCAGTGGCTGATTTGGCCTAAACCACGACACAGCATAATTCAGATTGTAAGGGACTTTTCTCCTCCAGCAGAGAATGAGCTCACTGCAGAAGTTTGCCAGGCCACTGTAAATCGTCCACTCCTAGCATAGTTATATTGAAACCTCTATGATTGTAACTCTGTAAATCATTCAGGTAAACCGTTCTTGACAATGGGATAGAAGGAACAACCGGACCTAAAACCAGGTAGCAGAAACTTTAGTGGGCTGATTGCCCAAGAAACTTGGCTATACTGTATGAATCAGCTAAAGATGTGCCCTTTAGGTGAACTTGACTAATTATAATATGAAAACCACTCCTCTAGAAGTTAGGATACCCACCTCCACTTGAAGACCCTCACCCACTGAGCTTGCGCAGTAAAATTAAGAGACACTGTACCTTTAAATGAAGACAAGGACGTTTCACACCAATCAGCCTCAAGATAAGGAATTATGAGCACCAGTAAAAAGTTGATAAACAATGAATATGTTAATTATGCTAATTTACAATGTATAAATGAATGACTGTTTCAATGCTGGGTGTGCTAGCTTTGTGGAAATACCCACTAGCACCCATTTCTGCACAGAACTGCTAATAAATAGCTAATACCTTGTCTCTGTGTGTTATTGGCTTGCACACTGGGTAAATGATCCCACAAATTTTGGGACAACAATACCATCACACTGGCACAGCCTCCCCCAGCCTACAAGAACAGAATGGCTGCTTGTACTGCAGCAGGCAGCTGTAGGATCATAGGATAATTCAAGTTCAAAGGGAGTTCAGGAGCTCTAATTCACTTTGCTCAAAGCAGGGTCAGCTATGAGATCAGACCAAGTTGCTCAGGGCTTTGCCCAATCTTGAAAACCTCCAAGGATGGAGACCGTATAGCCTCTCTGGGCCCTAGCCCCACTGCTTAACTGTCCTCATGGTAAAAAAAGTTTCTCATATCTAGTTTGAGCCTCTCTTGCTTCCATTAATGCCTATTGTTTCTCATCCTTCCACCATGTACTGCTACATTGTCTTGATAACTTCCTTGCAAGTGTTGGGGTGTGGGGGTTGTGCCATTAGCTGTCTTCCCCCCACTCCGTAGCCTTCTTTCCTCCAGGCTGAACAAGCCCAGCTCCCTCAGCCTCTCATCACAGAGCATCTTGGTGGCCCTCCACTGAACTCGCTTCCGTCTGTCAATGTCTGTCTTATATTAGGGTGCCCAATTCTGACCACAGTATTGTAGATGCACTCTAATGAGTGCTGAGTAAAAGGGAATAATCACTTCCATTAAACTACAGGCTAAGCTCTTGTTGATACTCCTGGCTGCCTTTGCTGCCAGGGAAACACTGTTGACTCATGTAGACGTGCTGTCTACCAAAACCCCCACATCCGTTTCAGCAAAGCTGCTCCCTAGTTTGCATCATTTCAGGTGGTTCTTCCTTCTCAGGTACAAGACTTTGTGTTTGTCCTTGTTTAATTTCATAAGGTTGGCCTATTCCTCCAATCTATCCAGGTCCCTCTTGTTGGCAGCCCTGCCCTCAAGTGTATAAACTGTTTTCTGAATGTGGTGTCATTTGCAAATTTCATGAGAGTGCACTCTGTCACCTCCTTCAGGTCATTGATAGAGATCTTAAACAGCCTAGATCCCTGCAGTACTCCACTTGTTACTGACCCCCCCCGGTAGTGTACGACCTATTGACCACTACCCTTTGAGCATGACCAGCTGACCAGGTTTTTTTTTTAATTATCTAGATGTCCAAGAAGTCAGACCCTAATGCCCTAACAAGGATACAGGAATGTTGTGGGAGATCATGTCAAAAGCCTTGCTAAAGTTGAGATAAATGACATGCAAGGCTCTCCCTTACCCACAAATCTAGTCATCTTATCATAGAGGGAAATCAGGTAGGTCAGGAGTGATTTCCGCTTCGTAAATTCATGCTGACTCTTCCCAATCACCTTTTCCTTCATGTACCCGGAAATGCGTTCCAAGAGGACTTTATCCGTGATTTTCCCAGGGACCAAATTGAGGCTCAAGTACAGGGTGAGTCTGCTCCTACCTGAGCCAGCATGTTTGAGGAGACTACTATCTGAACTCTGGTGCCCTTCATCCACTTTTCCTGAGCCTTGTAATCACAGTGGGTACACTCAAGGTCTCCCTTGGGAGTTTCATTGATACCCACATGGATGAGCAACCACTTGGTGTTATTCCAACCACTAACACAGAATCATAGAGGTTGGAAGAGGTTGGTCTTGAGATCATCTAGTCTAGCACCCCTGCTCAAGCAGGAGCAGCTAAAGCAGGTTGCCTAGAACTGCGTTCAGTTGGGTTTTGAAAATCTCCCACAGATGAAGATTTCACAACCTCTCTGGGCAACCTGTGCCAGTGTTTGACCACCCTCACAGTAAAAGTGTTTTCTTATGTTGAGATGGAATTTAATCTGTTTTAATTTGTGACCATTGCATCTTGTCCTGTCACTGGGCACTACTGAGAAGACTCTGTTTCCCTCTTCTTTATTCCCTCTCTTCAGTTTCGTAGCCAGCAGGATCTGGTTGAGTTGTGAGTTCTCCCGAGATTACACATATATAACTGTTATGTGAGGAGGGAACTGATCCTTTGCTAATGTGCCTACAGTGATAAATTTCTAATCAACCTTCTAGAGCTTTATGCAGGCACCCAAAGAGGATCTATGCTACTAAATCCTTGGGTTAATTGGAACAATTGGATTGAAAAGATGTTTACAGAACATTAAAAGGACAATAGGAGGTGTAAATGGCTCAAACTGCAGGCCTAGTGTCTGTGATTTGTAGTTTGGGGATGAAAAGAGAGGCTTACCAAAGTATGTACAAGACCTCCTATAAGTAACAGATTGCTTCCACCTATCAAATCATTAATGATATTGGCTATAAAGCAGGAAGAAATCTGAGAAAATCAGGTTAAGGCTGAGCTCTCTACAAATTGAATTTCCAAATTTGTGAAGAATCAGGTAGAAAAGGGAAATGCACAGTTGCAAAGGATGAGCCTAATCTTACAGAGATTTAAACCTGATGGAGCTGAGTAGTAGACCCAAGTAGTGCAGAGGAAATTGATGAATTATAGAGGAACAAACATCACTTAACTCTGCAAATAATATACCTAGTGGTATATTATAGAATGCTCAGATAAGTCCCTGACCAAGGAGTGTCACAGTCCATTTGGATCTCTCAAATTTATAGGACAACATACTATGTGATTTAAACTTTATTTCATGAGCTCATTGAGAAATACAACAAACAAACATGACAAATGAGCTCAATCCCCTTTCGCCCAGACTAGTCTAGCATGTGAATTCACTTATTCACCATTCAGGTCATAAGGTTTCATAACTTATAACCTGTAACTCTTAATATTGTGCACCTATTTATGTACTTTAAAAAGGTAAAGTTTACTTTTAAAAGGTAGAATGTATTTTAGAAGGTAGAATTTCTCACTAAGCCAAGAACAAAGAGCTGTAAAAAGGTTACAAAGCCTTGTGAAACAAGACACTTTGCATAAACAATACATGCCTTGCTAATGAAAGTACCCTTGAAGAAGAACAGAAGGCTGATAACAAGGGAACATCCCTATGCAGAAAGCGCTGAAACTGGCTGGAAACTGGACAGCTGCTGGAAGAGGCCCAAAGACATGAAAGATTTGCATTAACTGGGGGAAAGGTAAAGGTGGCAGTGGGAGATTGCGACCACCGACTCAATTAGAGACTGAACAGAACTGCCCCCCCCCCCCATACTAGAGCATGCGCATATCCATTAAAGGACATTGTAGCTTTAAATGAAAGCGAGAGACAGTACTAACCAATAGAAATTGTTAAGATAAGGTACTAACCAATAATTATAATTAAGGTTGTGCATTTCTGTGTTTTGAACCGTATAAATATTCCGAGTAGTTTGTAGGCTGGTGTGCTAGCTTTATGGATTACCACCTAGCACCCACCTCTGCACAAAAATGATTTAAATAAATACCTCTGCTCTGTGTGTACATTGGTGTCTTACACACCAGGTAAACGACCCCATTTTCAGACAACACTATAAGCAAAAGAAAATAATTAGTTACCGAGCAGACGGTTAGAACACTCATCCTTTCTCCTCCATCCATCACGATGCAGGCATCCCCTGTGTGATACTGGGAAGCGTGAAAGCCTCAGCAGTCCAGCTGCTGTTGGATCCACTTCAAAAGCTTTTTGGGTGAGCTGATGTTTTATACCCTCCAGCTTGGAGGTTTGGTCTATACCGTTTCTATAGGTCAGTGTTCTGAGCATGCAGCAGACAAAGGACAAAAAAAAGCCCAGACCACGGTCTCTGATCACACAGCCATGCGAAGGAAACCCCACTGTGCACATGAACATTAAGGACTGATTGGACAACTATAGGTAAGCCTAGGATTGTAATTGGGCAATAGCCCACCTGTATATTCTGTATAACCTGTGTGTTACTTATGATCAGGGTCCCTGAGAACTAGGCTGGGGCACTGCATGCACATCGCAGTAAAGAATTTCCCTTTGTAATTCTACACTTAAGGGTGTCCACGTCTCCTTCCTCAGTTGGCAAGAAAGAATCCCATGACATAACTTCTTAACACAGATGCTAGATGGTCTCCTGTATCTGCTACTCATGAACAAGGATGAACTAGTCAGATATGTGACAACCAGTGAAAGCCTTGACTACAGCAACCAAGAAACAGGGGAGCTCAAGATCCTGAGGGGACTGAGGAAGGAAAGTAGCAGAGCATAGACTTTGCATTTCAGGAGAGCAGACTGGCTTATTCAGGTGAGTGGGATCCTGTGGGAAGGCAACTGTGAAGGGCAAAGGAGATCCAGAGAGCTGGCAGGGCTTCAAGGGCAAGCTCCTCCAAGCACAAAACCAGGCTATTCAGATCCTCATGGAAATTAGTAGCTATATCAGGAATCTATCTTGGCTAAGCAGGGAACTCATGACAGCTTCAATGCAAAAAGGATGTATGCAGGAGGTAGAAGCAAGGACAAACTACAAAGGCATAGAAACATTGCCTGGACATGCAGGGATGGTGTTAGGAAAGCCAAAGCTCAGCTAGAGTTCAAACTGGCAAGGGATGTCAAGAGTGAAAACAAGGCCATCTACTTCTACATTAGCAAGAAAACAATAACCAGGGGAAATTTGGGCTCTCTGCTGCATGGAGTAGAAAATTTAACAATGGAGACACAAATAAGTCTGAGTTACTGTGGTGGTCCTATCTGGAAGACTACTGTACATCAAGGAGTTAATGATCCACATAACAGTTGACCTGACTAGATGCAGACCAGGACTGTGCTGTACATATCATGTGGCTGCAGGATAAACTTAGCCTTATAATCACAACTGTATTGGACTTATGTGGCAAGGTTTTGGTAGCGGGGGGGCTGCAGGGGTGGCCTCTGTGAGAGGAGACCAAGGGCTGCCCCTGTGCCAGACACAGCCAGTTCCAGCCAGCTCCATAATGGACCCGCTGCTGGCCAAAGCTGAGTCAATCAGCAAAGATGGCAGCATCTCTGTGAAAACATATTTAAGAAAGGGTAAAAGGCTACGCAGCAGTGAGAGAGAGAGAGGAAAAAGTGTGAGTCACCAAGGTCGGTTAAAAATGAGGAGGAGGAGGTGTTCCAAGACTGGGTGCAAATATTCCCCTGCAGCCTGTGGAGAGGACCACGGTGGAGCAGGTCTTGAAGGACTGTAGCCTGTGGGAAGGACCCACACTGGAGCAGGGAAAAAATGAGGATGAAGGAGTGGCAGAGATGAACTGTTATGGACTGACCACAGCTCTCCATTCCCCACCCCTCCTGCGCTATTGGCGGGGGGGAGGAGGTTGAAAAGCAGGAATGAAGGAGTGAAGTTTAGCCTGGGAAGAAGAGGGGGTGGGGCGAAGGTGTTTTGGTTTTTGTCTTTGTTTCTCACTATCCAAATCTATTTTCATTGGCAATAAATTTAATTAATTTTCCCCAGGTTGAATTTGTTTTGCCCATGACAGTAATTGGTAAGCAATCTCCTTGTCTTTGTCTCACCCCATAAGTTTTTTTATCATGATTTCTTCCCCTGTCTGGTTGAGGAAGGGGAGTGAGAGAGTGGATGGGTGGGCATCTGGCAGCTGGCCAAGGTCAACCCACCAGAGTAACAGAGAAGTCTGTAGGCAGAGAGTGGCATGTCCTTGTCATTATCTTGAAGTGAAGCATCCTTTTGCTTCACAGTAGATATGAATAGAGTTGTTTACTTCCAAGAAAATCCTATAAAAACTCTAAAGACCACAATGCTAGTGAACTTCACTGTGGACAGGATTCTCCATGACACCATGCCATGCCCTAACTAGACATCTGTCCAATGCTGCACAATTCTGCGTTCCCATTATCTACAGTGACATAATATTATCTGTGTTATTCTCTCTTTCCTTCTAGTGTTAGCTCCAATAATTGTTATCTTAATCAATAACTTATGGAGTGTCTTTCTTACTGGGCTCCATAACGAACACTAGCACCAGTGTGTTATAATTACTCAATGCCTTCTTTGCTTTGGTCTTCACCAACAAGGTCTCCCAGGCCTTTGTGTCTAGAAACAGAGTTCAAAGAGGAGAGGAACTGAGAGTAGTGGAGGAAGATTGAGTCACAAATCACTTGCAAAATCTCAGCCTATATAAATTCATGAGATGAGATGGGATGCATCTGATGGTGCTGAGAGCTGGCTGATGTCATTATTGACGACAACTTCCTGACACAGGTGATCAAGGATCCAACAAGGAAAAGCGTTCTGCTGGGCCTGATACTTACAAACAAGGAAGAACTGTGAAAGTCAAAGGCAGCCTTGACTGCGGTGACCATGAGATGATGGAGTTCAAGATCCTAAGAGGAGGGAGCAGGACAAAAAGCAGGACCACAACCCTGGATTTCAGGAGAGCAGACTTGAGCCTTTTCAGAGATCTGCTTGGAAAATTCCAGAGGATACAGCCCTGGAGAGAAGAGGGGTCCAGGAGAGCTGGTTGATATTCAAGGATCACCTCCTCGAAACTTAAGAATGGTCTATGCCCATATGAAAGAAATTGAGCAAAGGGAGCAGGAGACCTGCATGGATGAGCAAGCAGCTCCTAACTGAACTTAGACATAAAAAGGAAGTGTACAAGAGGTGGAAGCAGAGGCAGGAGACCCAGTAGTATAAAGTTGCTGTCTGATCTTGCAGGGATAGGGTTAGGAAAGCCAAGGCCAAGCTGGAGTTGAATCTGGCAAGGGATATGAAGAGCAACAAGAAAGGATTCTACAAGTACATAAACAGCAAAAGGAAGACTAAGGAAAACATGGGTGCACTGCTAAATGGGGCAGAGGGAACTAGTGACAAATGACATGGAAGAGGCTGAGGTACTCACTGCCACCTTTGCCTCAGGCTTTACCAGTAAGGCCTGTAAGGGTATGTTGTGGTTTGGGGCAGACTGGCCACTGAAACCTCAAACCAGGACATTGTATGTGGAAGGTAAGAGTGTCTGCTTCAGTAAGATCCGATTGAGGACCTTGTCAAATGGGTTGATAAGGAAAAGGAGAAGCAAAACATACAGGGCAGAAACCTGACCAACAGACGATAATGGAGACAATAACAAGAAACAAACACGGTCAGTTAAACTAATTGATAAGCGTATGAAAAAGTGTGGAAATGTTTATTTTATTGACATTATCTCGTCGAGACCTTGTCAAAACAGAATGATAAGGAAATAAGGAAAAGGGGTAGGTGATAAACAAAACATACAGAGACACAAACATGACAAACGTAATGGAGAAAATGGCAAGGAACAAACCTCATCAGTCTCAGTAATTAATGGATTGTTAAGAAACTGCAGACATCACTTCAAAAAAGGCCAACCTGGATTTTGAAACTGATAAGAACGCAAACATGAAGGTCCTGGATATTCCAGAGTAGGGGGGAGGTTAGTGGAACTTTGCAAACTGCTGAAGAAGTGTGCAGAGGAAGGGAGTCAGGGAGGAACAAAGGGGAGAATAGATATAAATGGGTATAAAAGAGGCCAGTCACATGTAAACCATTGTCAGTCAGTACTGGCAGCTTGACTGAGTCATGCGCCTGATCACCACAGTCTGTTTGATTTTATTAAATTCTTTCTTAACTATCAGTCTGTGTAATCTCACTCTCTACCCCATGTATGTGTGTGAGTGCTGTAAAGACTAAATGCCAGCTACTGGTGAGACCTGTGTGAGTGGATACTGGGCCAGCAACTGGAGTCAGACTGGGGGTGTAGGCGACCACAGCCTCTGGTGTCAGCTACTAGAGCGAGTGGGGAGGTCTCAGTGCCAGCAAATAGAGCAAGGGTCTTGGCTTCCAGCTACTGGGATGGGAACAGTGTCAACTACTGGGGGGGACTGGGGTGACTGAGGCATGTAAGGAGTTCAGTGCCAGTGGCTGGAGTGGGACTACAGATCACAAGCCTGCATGACTGGGTGCCAGCTGCTGGGAGGGGGGTGGAACTGGAGTGTTTATATCTTCCCCAAACCTGGTGTGTGTGTGTGTAATTTGCTAGCAAACATCAAGCTGGACTAGCCAGTGAGTAGGAGGCCCCAGGTCCAGGCAGGGATATTAGATGGGTGGAGGGTCTGTGCTGGTATTTGGGGGGCAACTTGCGAGTGTGGAGTGCCTGTGAGATGAGTGTGTGAGTGTGTGCATCTGTTTGCTATCAAGCACCAAGCTGGACTAGGCAGCGAGTAGGAGATATGTGGAGTAGGTAAGAGGGCTCAGGATCCAGGCAGGGATATCAGATGGAGAGTTAGAGCTATGCTGGTACTTGAGGTAGCCATGAATATGCATGTGCTTATGAATCTAGAGAGTGGGGGTATATGTGTTTTCATTAGTGAACTTCAATCTCTACCAGATGGAGAGAAGGAAGGGGACTTGGGTGTCTATACTTGTGTTTTATGTGCATCCTACATGTAGGTGCTGTTGAAGATAGCACCTTGTCTGTGGCAGTTTGTGCGGCCAGCCATGTCAGTGTCCTTTGTGTGTGTGTACTGGGAGTGTGTGACAAATTTTGATAGTGGGGGATGGACTGCAGGGGTGGCTTCTGTAGGAAGCAGTAAGGGGCTGCCCTGTGCCAGACACAGCTGGTTACAGCCAGCTCAGCAATGGATCCACCACAGGCCAAAGCTGAGTTGATCAGCAAAGTTTGTGGTGCCTCTGTGAAAACATAATTAAGAAAGTGTAGAAAATGCTGGACAGAGAGAGGAGGAGGGAACAAAAAGGAGTGAGAAACAGCAGAAGGAACACCAAGGTCAGAGGAGGAGATGCTCCATGGTGGACCCACACCAGAACAGATATTCCTGTTTGTTGCGTTAAAGGGCAAAGTAATTTGGCAGAAAATAAACCTCCTTGCATTCTAACACTCCTCACCGAGGCGGGACACTAGGTGTGGCTAGGTTTAAATTCTGAGTGATGCCCAATCCACCACTATCAGTCCAGTCGCGTTTCATATATTAAACTGTTACGATTCTGGATACACTAATAGTGGACTGCACCTTCAGTCTAGTCATGCTCGTGAACTACCACGGCCACTCTTTGGTCATGTTCAGTGAGAAACCGAAATGACCAGCTACTTAAACAGCGCAGTTTATTTTAGCAACAGATACATAGGTTCTTATGTATTGCCAGTGACAAATACACTGTCTGCAAAGCATGTGCAAATAAAAGTATTTAGTTATACAAAATGGGTGACAAAGTTATAAACAATCCAGCCTGGCTATAAATGTAGGAAAGAGACTCTCTAGAGAGATTTCTAAGTTTCTTGAGGAAGCACTTGGTATAGTCTAAGTCTTACCCAAAGGCGTCCCTATGGGGGGGAAGAAAGGCTCAGCCCGTCGACTGGTCCCAGAAGTCAAAGGCAGTCTTTGATGGAGTCCTCCTTGACTTGTTCATGATGGTGTCTTCTCTGATATTCCCCCTTTCTTGGGCTATTTTTATAATATTTTTTTACCTTCAAGGTGGAGTTTGAGTGACTCTAGTCATAAATACTTTTATTATGATTGGTGTAAAATTTTCTCGCCTCACATTTAAAGGTATAGTTTACCAAAAATTCAGGGCGCAGACTCAAGGAGGAGTGGTCTCACCTTGGAGGCGGGTAGCCTTTGGGATGGAGGTGTGTTTAGGTATTATAATGACATTATAATGAGCAAAGTTCACACAAAGGACAGCATTTTGTCAAAATTTGACAAACTGTTGGCTCAGGGTAGTAAGCGTGCAGCTTATCAGTTCCATAGGACCATCTCGTTCCCATATCTGCTGTATTATCACAGGGCTTGGCCGTGGAATCTCCACCCCACTCCATCCCTGCGTTGCTTTGCAAGTGATATTGTGCAGGGAATCACAGATGTAGTGGATTCTTCGCATACCAGCTGCGGCTGTAGTCTACCCTAGAAACCTTTTGATTTTATAGTTTTCCTTAATGTGTGAACAATGCTGTATTTTCGATTATTTTAGTAATTATTCCACACTGTTAGGACTGCACCCTGTGTAAAACTCACTCTGGAGCAGAGGAAAGGTGTGAGAAAGGAGCAGCAGAGAGAAACCACTATGTACTGACCATAACATTCGCCCCCTCCCACCCTGGCCAGCACCGCTCATCGCCTTGCTGAAGGGACTGAGTGTAACCTGGGGTAATAACCACGGTAGTGGGGGGATAGGAATCTGGAGTGAAGGAGTGAAATTGATCCTGGGAAAATGGAATGAAAGGTGTTTTCCCTATGTGCTTTAATGTTGATTTTTTTGTTTCCCAATATTCAAATCACTACTCAAATATTTATATTAATTGCAATAAATTAAGTTAAATTCCCCAATTAGAGCCTGTTTTGTCCACAACAGTAATTGGTAAGCGATCTCACTGTCTTTATGTCAACCCATCAGCTTTCTCATTCCTGTTCTTCCTATTTTCTCCCCCTGTCCTGCTGAGTGGGAAGGAGTGAGCAGCTGTGTGGGCCCTTGGCTGCCAGCCAAGGCTAACTGTTCTGCATGGGGGTGCGGGGGAGAAGAGAGAGACAGTCAGTGCAGAGTTCTTTCTGGATCTCAATAAGGAAGGCCCAACAACAAATGGCTCAATAAGATAACTGCTTTAATAAGACAATAAGAAGAGGAATATAGATAGTGAGTAAATCTTACATCACTTCAGATGCTGGGTACCACACATTTGTGCAGCATTATATGGAGCCAAGGTGGATTTTTCTGCACAGAGCAGAGCAGATCCTGTCTGTGGAGAGAAGCTCTCCCTTTTGGTTATTCAAGCTAATATATAATTTCCTTGCAAGAAAACAACCCTATTCCTAACGGTTATTCTCATGAGAACTTCTTGCTTCACTTTTAGATAAAGGGAAGACCATGCAGATGACATAATCTTTGGTATCAAGGCTCCTCTGTTACAATGAGCTGGCTGAATGCAGATCTGGAATCCAGTTCCCGTCCGTCACTGAGTCCAGCCTGGGACTGCCCCAGTGCCAGCCAGTGTCGTGATTGTCATCCTGGGAGCTTGATACGGTTTTGTATATTTCTCATTATTTCTTTTTATTTTATTATTAATATTTCATTAAAGTAGTTTAGTTCCTTCTAAACTCATAAATCTCTTTTTTCCTCCTCTGCCTCTCTTTGAAGAGGGGTAGAGGGGAGCATCTGTCAGTCCCATCTGGGGTCCCCTATGTCCCCAGTGGCTGATTTGGACTAAACCATGACAAGTTGTCCTCCAGACCCCTGACCAGCTTCATAGCCCTTCTCTGGACACGCTCCAACACCTCAATGTCCTTCTTGTAGTGAGGGGCCCAAAACTGAATACAGTACTTGAGGTGGGGTCTCACCAGTGCCGAGTACAGGGGGATGATCACTTCCCTAGTCCTGCTCACCACACTATTCCTGATACAGGCCAGGATGCTGTTGGCCTTCTTGGCCACCTGGGCACACTGCTGGCTCATATTCAGCCAGCTGTCCACCAACACCCCCAGGTCCTTTTCTGCCAGGCAGCTTTCGAGCAACTTCGCCCCAGTCCTGTAACACTGCATGGGGTTGTTGTGACCCAAGTGCAGGACCCGGCACTTGGCCTTGTTGAACCTCATACCATTGGCCTCGGCCCATCTGTCCAGCCTGTCCAGATCCCTCTGTAGGGCCATCCTACCCTCAAGCAGATCAACATGCCCACATAGCTTAGTGTCATCTGCGAACTTACTGAGGGTGCATTCGATCCCCTCATCCAGATCATTGATAAAGATATTAAAGAGAACCGGCCCCAGCACCGAGCCCTGGGGAACACCACTTGTGACCGGACACCAGATGGATTTAGCTCCATTCACCACCACTCTCTGGGCATGGACATCCAGCCAGTTTTTTACCCAGCGAAGAGTCCACCTTTCTAGGCCATGAGCAGCCAGTTTCTCCTGGAGAATGCTGTGGGAGACGGTGTCAAAAGCTTTGCAAAAATCCAGGTAGATAACATCCACAGCTTGTCCCTCATACACTAAGTGGGTCACCTTATCATAGAAGGAGATCAGGTTTGTCAGGCATGACCTGCCTTTCATAAACCCATGCTGACTGGGCCTGATCACCCTGTTCTCCTGGATGTGCCATGTAATGGCACTGAGGATGATCTGTTCCATCACCTTCCCAGGCACTGAGGTCAGCCTGACTTGCCTGTAGGTCCCTGGATCCTCCTTCCAGTCCTTCTTGTGGATACTACTTAATTTGTTAGTTTTTATTCTGCACATGGCACTAACCTTGCAAAACTGAAACAGTCATGAATAAAAATACAAAAAAGCAGGTTACATGCTTCCACAAGGTAGTTACAATTACATAGTCATGATAAAATTAATGAAAAGAATATAGGTATGTAATAAAATACTAGACCTAATCCACTTCACAGACTTATGTAAAATGTAAATTTAAGGAAACTATAGGAGAGACGTAAATCACAGTCCCAGATAACCATTAATTCCCAATCCAGTTATCTAATTATCGCATCTTAAATTTAACATATGGATAATGCTTAAAAAGGTCTCCTATGATGCTCTAATTCTCCACTCTAAATGGTGGAGACCATTCTCTCCAGCTACCGATTTCTCATGTCTTCTGCCCACTCCATTCCTTTTATTTTTTTCCTTCCTTATCCTCAGATCTTTATATCTGCAAAGCTGCATTAAGGTTAGAGAACCCCAATAATCCTTTTAAAGCCTGAATTAATTTTTTCTCTCAACCAGAATGCTTCTAACAGACTGCATTTTTACTATTTTTGTTTTACTCTGTGTTTAGGAAAAGGAAAATATGCAAGAGGGATGCAGTTGGTCAATGGCTACTTGTGGGATGCTATTCTCATTATTGGGGGTGGTATATAATAGTAAAGAGAACCAGCTGCTATTTAATTGTATAATTTACAACAGCATATATTATTTGCATGTAAGGAAGCACATATTCCATTTTGCATTTGCAACAGAAAGATTTCATTCCAGGCCCATTTTTTTCCTTCTGTACTTTTCAGAAGAATGTGGTGGTGGACTAAACCATGTAAATGAGGAACAAATGGGTTTTTTGGGTGCAGCATTTACAGTGAACTGAAAAAAATGAGAATCTGACTGTAACTTGCAAAACACCTAATCCCAGTTGAAAGGGTATGTGTATTCGTTTGGTGAATCAAGCTTATGCTAGTATGTCTCCTGGCTTCCAAAGTCATCTAATCATCTGGTACATACAGATATTTCATATTACAAACAAAGCTCAGTCTCCTTTTTTTTTTTTTCTTTCTTTCTTGGCTTGCCCCGTCTTTTCAAAAGCCTGAATACCAGACAAGAGCTGTTTCTTCATTTCAGATCTTGATATGACTTATTAATGAATCCTGATATTTATTGAACTGTTTCCACTGCAGAGTACCTCCACACACAGAAATAGATTTTATTTCAGAAAGTTATTTTTATATAGAATGTTTTGGTTGTTGGTGTGTGCGCTCATGAAAATTCGTAAGACTCATCTATCATTTATGCTTGTGTAAGAAATAGAAGTGAAAACTTAAACGTGGGGGAAAAAAGTGTATTCCACACTCAAGAAAGGTTTTAATCCTCACCTAGATGCATCAATCTCAAATTGTAACAAAATTCAAACTCTGTCTTGGTTTCTCTATGGCAGACTGTGATGTGCTGCCGTTTATGTTAGCCTAGGAACCAAACAAAACTGTCTTTGTTTCCCAAAACTCACTTTTTTCCAGCATGGTAGGTCAACACAGTCACTAAAACCATAATGAAACCCCCCGAATCCATGTGCATGGAAGAGCCAAAGATTAATGACTTCTTTATTTGTAAATATAGTTCAAGGTCTAATGCCTCAACTTTCTGTTCATAGTGTTTCTACAGAAAAAGGGTAAATAGAAGTCTAACATGGTAAAAGCTGATGTAAACTACTGGATTTGGAAATTTTGGCTATCTTCCTAGCTTTGTTGTCTTCCTGTCTGGAGCAGGGAATGTGCTGAGGATGAACTTGGTGTGATCACATCTTCATTTTCATGACAAGGGTGAGGCTGTTTATTTCATACTCAGCCCACACACACACAGCCCAATCCTCCAAAGTGGAAGGACTACTAATTCTTTAATTAGAATAGCTCACTGAAGCTTGGAGGCAGTTCTTCCATGGTGCTGCACCAATGTAAATGTGTTGAGGACACTGAGCACACAGTACAAAGAACATATATTGATAAACAGGCACATAGGATGAGCCAAAAGCCAAATCACAGCCACAGTCTTGTGGTGAACAAACATGGAAACATTTTAATATCCCTTGAAGAATCAACAAGCTTCATGGAACATGCCCATGCTGCATGAAACAGATTTACATTTGAAACTGAATTTGACAGCAGATGAGATGGAAGAATCCTATATTTTATTAAGAAATCACCCTGGAGACAATAAAAAGCACACAACTGGGAAAAAACATTTAGACATCTGTCCAGATGAAGTAGTGAAAAGCTTGGAAAGATGCCATGACTTTATACCCATGTATGAAAGAAAAAGTATTTTCTCTGTCCCCACAACCCCCTTTTAAATAAAAAAATAGAAAAGAGGAGGGCTTACAGAAGTGCTTAAGAAGATCTGAAGAGGGATCATTGCTCCAGGCCCAGAGAACTTTTTCTGTACAGTTATGCCAGCCAGAATTGCCACTAACAGTTGCTTTCAAGGAGTACAGGCTGCCGGGTCCTGACTAACCGAACTTTCAAGCTTTTAATAGAACATGAAACTTTTAACATTGTAGGCCAAAGAAACTGCAATGCCTCTGACATCACCTTAAATTGCTCAGAGTAGCAGCTGTGCCTGAACACTATAGCCCTCTTTGCCCTTGATCTTTAGAAGCTACAGAGTATCAGTATAAACATGATAACTACCTCTTTGTCTAAACAGAATGTGTAAGCCTCTACTTCTCATGAGATTGCAAGGCATTAGATAGTTTTAGGCTGCACCTTTATCTCGGGTACCGAGGCTGGGAAGGATACAAGAAGAGACAGCTGGCAGCTGGAAAAGGAGCCAAGAAGTTGGAGTAACCATCAAGGACGGAATGATAACGGGACATTCCAAGATGTTTGCAACATAAAGGCAACATCAAAAGGAACCAATAGAAGACAAAGACGGGTCGTATGGACAGCTCGTGCCCGGGGGAATTAGCCAATTAACATTTAGCTAGTTGCGCAAACTAAGCTGATCTGTCTATAAAATCGGGCTTGTAGCGGAAATAAATGTTCGACTGTGCATCGCATCGGTGTGTCCTGTCGTTCCGGTCCTGCATGACTCACAGATCTCGGCGACGGCGGCAATTGGTGACCCCGACGTGATTCGCCTACGTGCTGAAGAAAGCAGGGATACTGCCGGCCGGCGTTGAGGTAAGCCGGGCTGCCCGAGAGAGGCAGGAGCGGATCCGCCCCTTGGAAATTAAGGGACTGTGGCAGTATGGGTTCCGCCGTATCGGCGGGTGAAAAAGCAGCGGTACAAAGTTTGCTGCGGGTGGCAAAAAGGCTGGGAGAAGACCTCACTGCAGCCGAGATAGAGACATTGTTACTGTGGTGTCGGCGTCGTGGGCTTCTAAAAACCCCTAGCCAGCTATATGATATTGAAGTTTGGAAGAAGGTGGGCATGGAGTTATGGGAGTCGGTGCAAACGGGCAATAAGGACGCTAAACACTTAGCTCCCATATACCGGCGAGTCAAAACTATGGTGGCTACCCTGAGAGGGGAAGCAGCCATCGTATTGGCTGCCAGAGCCTCCCTCTCGGCGGAGACGAGCGGAGAGGAGGATTTAACTGCCTGGCCAGCGCAACGAAAGGAAGAAGGGCTTTGGGAAGAGGAAGACGAAATCAATCGCGTTCCCCTCGGACCACGTGTCCCTGCGGCTCCGCAGCCCGTGACTCCTGCGGCACCAGCAAACCCGGAGTATAAAAACACCACGGACCCGGTGTGCGACGAGCCCATGGAGTACGACAGTGCTGACAACACTTGCCCAGCGAGTGACCTGCGACAGATGCTGCAAGGACAGGAAGAGTTAATGCTGGGGCTACTAGAGGAAATGAAACGACTAGACCGAGGCTCGAAAAAACGCCGTGGTGAAGGACGCTTATAAGCGAGCGCAACAATCCATAGTTACTGGAATTAAAACTTTGGAGCGGGCGGTGTTTGGGGATGTTTCTGATGGAGTGGGGGGGAGTGAAAAGGTCGCGCTTAATGAAGCGGAGGCGCCGAAAGCAAGGTCTGCTGAGGAGCCTTTGAGGGAGGCGGGGGTTTCTGAGCATAAGCAGCGTAACTGGATCCGCCGCATGTTGGAGGATGGGGAAATGTCTTTGCAGGATGCAGATGAGTACTTGCGGGGTCGGTTTGGTAGTGGAGTGGGGGAGGAGGAAAAAGCGGCGTGGAAACGGGGAATAGAGTGGCGGACTGCGGAATATCAGTCCAAAAACGCGGAGAGGGGGGAGGACGGGAACACCGGTTCGTTCGATGTACCACCCCCGCCTCCCTCCCCTCCAGCAAAGGACCCTGCTTTTAGTCCAGGAATGCGATGGAGGGGCATTATTGAGAATGCCCGAATAGAGGGGACAATGCTACCGTCGTCCCTACAAGCATGGCCAGTAATGGTCCAAGGAGAACAGCGGCAGTGGGCTCCATTTGATTGGAAAATTATCAGTAATTTGCAGCGGTCGGTACAGCAATATGGGTTGGATAATAAGGCCACTAGGCAGCTGCTATGGTCCTTCTTTAAGGGACAGGTGTTGTTGCCCATTGATATCAAAACTCTACTTGAATTGGTTTTATCACCCACGATGTATATGCTGTGGAGGGAGAAATGGAAGGACAAGTTGGAAGTTGCTATGCTAGACAATGTTAACCGGCCGCCGGGAGACCCACTGCGCTTTGCCACCTTGGACATGCTGACTGGCAGTGGGCAGTATGCAGATGGAGCCACGCAGGCGGCATTAGACCCCAGGGTGACGCAACAAACACAGGCGCTGGCCCTCGCCGCTTTGGAGGAGCTACCAAATTTAGGAACGCCGGTTCCCCCATACTCTCAGGTGAAGCAGGGCGTAGGGGAACCGTATATGCAGTTCATTGATCGGCTAAAGGCCTCTATAGATGCTGCGCCAACCCTTACCCCGGAGGCCAAAAAGGCAGTTTGTAAAGATCTTGCGTTACAAAATGCTAATTCCCAATGTCAGCAAATAATTGCTTCCTTGCCTGCGGGATCCAGTCTTACCCGCTATGTAGAAGCCTGTTCAAAGATACCGAGAATGCAGGAGGAAAAAGAACGGGCTCGTATTCATGCAAGTGCGCTAGCGGCGGCCTTGAGACCTGCCCTGCAGCAGGGAAGAAGGGATAGGGGTCCTAAGTCCCGCACAGGTTGTTTTGCCTGTGGACAGGATGGACATTTCAAACGGAATTGTCCCAATCGTAAAAGAGTGGAAGCAGGCAGTAGAGATGGATTTGCAGGAACGTGCGCTCGATGTGATAAATTTGGGCATAAAGCAAATGAATGCAGGTCACGGTTTAGAAGAGACGGCACTCCCCTGCCGGGTAACTCCCGGACCAGCGCCCAGATGGGGGGCGCGGGGACAGCGAAATACCCCAAAGTGATGGTTGCCTCAAACGGCTGCTTGCCGGGACACGAGGGTCAGCCGGAGTTGATCTGGCCGTGGGAACAGACGTTACTTTTGAGGACGATCAAGTAAAGGTTGTTCCCTCAGTGGAATCGGGGCCGCTGGGAGACAATCTTAGCGCCTTATTGATCGGCCGGTCCTCTGCCTCTTGTCAAGGTCTTTTTGTATTGCCTGGCGTCATTGACGCTGACTATACTGGTCCTATCAGAATAATGGTCAGAGCACTAGCACCCCCCATTACAATAAAAAGGGGGACAAAAATAGCTCAGCTAGTGCCATTCCGCGCGGCTGTGCCTATTGCTAGTAAGAAGGAACGTGGGAATCAGAGCTTTGGTTCCACGGGAGAAACTCAGATAGCCTTTGTGGAGTCAATTGAGAAAAGGCGACCAGAGCGTCGGGTAATCCTTAAGGGTCCAGATGGAACTACAGCAGGCCCCATGCCTTTTTTGTTGGATACAGGGGCCGATGTAACAATTATAGGCCAGCGATTCTGGCCCACTCCATGGCCTGTTGAACCTCTCTCCGGGGCAATAATGGGAGTAGGGGGTGCGGCGCCCACTTTGAAAAGCCGAGCCATGATCCGATTTCAGGACACGGAGGGTGGGCTGGTGGCCTTAGTGCATCCGTTTGTCCTACCCGGGGATATTTGCTTATTGGGAAGAGATGTCCTGGGACAATGGGGCTGCACTCTACAGACGCCTTTTTAGTGGCGGCCATTGACACGAGCACGCCTCGACCGACCTTGAAGCTAACGTGGCTGACCTCAACCCCGGTCTGGGTGGATCAATGGCCGCTGCCAGAAGATAAGCTCGTACAGCTACAACATCTCGTCAGTGAACAGGTGCAACTTGGACACTTGGTCCCCTCTACGAGCCCGTGGAATACTCCAGTTTTTACCATCCAAAAGAAATCAGGGAAGTGGCGGTTATTGCAAGATCTAAGGGCCGTAAACGCAGTGCTACAAGAAATGGGTGCCTTACAACCAGGCTTGCCTTCACCAACCATGATACCCGCCGGTTGGCAGGTGGTGGTAATAGACTTAAAGGACTGTTTTTTTACCATACCTCTGCACAAAGACGACTGCGACAAGTTTGCCTTTACCATCCCGTCGCAAAATCGTATGGCCCCTGCTCAGAGGTACCAGTGGACGGTTTTACCACAGGGAATGAAAAATTCCCCGACAATTTGTCAATGGTACGTTGACCTGGCCTTACAGCCCTTTCGGCAAAAGCACCCTGAGTATTTGATATACCATTATATGGATGATATTCTAATGGCAAGGCCTCAAGGGATCACATCGGCGAGTATAGAAGAGTTAAAAACCCAGTTGGAACAGTGGGGCTTGGTTATCGCTCCAGAAAAAATCCAGCGCCAATGTCCCTGGCAATATTTAGATTTGAAGCTCACAGAAACTGTTATTCGCCCCCAGAAGTTACACATTCGAACGTCAATTAAAACATTGAATGATGTTCAAAAATTGGTCGGGGATATCCAGTGGGTGCGTACTTTGTGTGGCATTACGAACGAAGACATGCAGCCGTTGTTTGCGTTACTGCACAATGGCCGCAACCCCCAAGAGCCACGACAATTAACAGACGATGCCAAAAGGGCGCTAAAAGTAATCGAGGAGAAGATTGGTCGGAATGTGGCTTCTCGACTTATCCCAGAGGCGCCAGTAAAGCTGTTTATCTGTGATCACAGAAGTGAACTAATAGGCCTGCTAGCCCAGTGGGTCACGAGTAAAAATAACCCGCTGAGCATATTGGAATGGATATTTAGCCCTAGTCATTGCCCTCGGACAGTTACCACTCGACTGGAAGCCTACAGCCACATTATAAATAAAGGAAGGTTGCGAGCAATTACGCTTATGGGGCGACCACCATCTGAACTAATTCTGCCCATGTCCCTGGAACACGTGGAAATGGCATGCCAGTGTAGCGATGAATTCGCACTCCTGGTCTTGAGTCAGCCCTGGACTATAGATAACCATTACCCGTCTCACCCTATGTTTAAGTCCTGTCTAAATTTTACACCGAAACAGATAATCGCACAGCAGCCGCTTGATGCATTAACTGTATTCACTGATGCCAGCGGAAAGACAGGAAAATCTGGGTACGTGTGGCGTAATGCTGATGGACACTGGGAGTCACACATCATTCTCGCAACCGGCTCAGTGCAAGTATTGGAATTAGTGGCTATCGCAGAAGTCCTTCGCCGGTGGGACAATGAACCTCTCAACATTGTTTCAGATTCGTTGTATGCTGTCGGGCTGCTTCGTCGCTTACCCAACTCCTTTTTAGGAAGAATTATGAACCAGAAATTGTTTGAAATTGTATTCCAGCTTTGGAACCTTCTTGCTCAAAGGCAGGCGCCCCTCTTTGTGACCCATGTAAGGAGCCATCAGCTACTCCCTGGGGGTCTCGCGGAAGGGAATGCGCTTGCTGACCAACTCGTCGCCACGGCACAGTTACAGAAGGCTCGTCAGTCACATGGATTCTTCCATCAATCAGCAGCGGCTCTGTGCCGGCAATTCCAGCTTTCAAAGACTGATGCCCGAGCAATAGTCGCTGCCTGCCCCGACTGTGCACGAATTACCCCCTTACAGGAGGGGGGGGTTAACCCACGAGGCCTGACTCCCCGACAATTGTGGCAGACAGATGTGACTGAATTTGCGCCATTTGGACGGCTACGGTTTTTGCACGTTTCTGTGGATACTTGCTCCGCGGTGCTGTGGGCCACTGCCGCTACCTCCACATCCTCGAAAGCAATAATTCAACATTGGACCAGAGCGTTTGCCATTCTTGGCGTTCCCGATGTAATCAAAACAGACAATGGCCCCGCGTATCATGCGATGGCCGTAGCTCGATTTCTCACAGCATGGGGTGTAGAGCATACTTTTGGTATTCCCTATAACAGCACAGGACAAGCTATAGTCGAGCGAGCGCATCGAATATTAAAACGCCAGCTCACAATTTTAATGAAACAGGGGGAGAACGGAGGGTTAATAGGGAGTAAGTCGCCTCATGAAGTCTTAGATCTTACGCTTTTTGTGCTAAACTGGTTGAATGTTAGGGGCGGTCAGCGAGACCCTCCCATCCTGCGACATCATAAATGCCCCGAAGAGGGTCAATCTGGGGTGCAAGTGCAAGTATTCCATCCTCAAACCAGTACCTGGGAGGGTCCTTACGAATTGTTAACTTGGGGGCGGGGATATGCTTGTGTCTCTGCAGATGGGGAAAAGCCCAAGTGGGTTCCAGCGAAATGGGTAAAGCCGTTTATATCAAATGAACAGTCCGGAACAGCGGAGGCAACGCCGAGTCCAGCGCCTATTGATCCCACTCCTCAGGAAGATCCACCCAAGTAATGAAACCTTAGGAGCCCTTTAACCACCTGATCCCAGAACGATCTTGACACGCTTACAGCGCTCTGGGGTGTCAGAAACCGAACAGCAGAAGTATAGCCGTGCCTGTAGGGTGCATGGCCTTGTGTGTCGATCGTGGATACGGGTAACGTGTGGGAAGCAACTAAAGCTTATCAGCAACGCCTTGCTAGGTGCTGCTCTCGCTACATTAGTGTCGCCATGTGGCGTAGTTGGGTAGTCCTGCTCTGTGCTCTTGCTACTATAGGGCTTGCCGCATTTACAGGGAATTCGTTTGTCGCGTTAGTACAGAAGGCTGTCAATGTGACCAAGTTAAGGTCATGTTGGGTTTGTGGGATGTCTGATCAGTTTAATAACCCGCTTCTAGGAATCCCGATTACGAATTGGAGTCGGTACAACCCATATTCCATGTTAAGCACGAGCTATCGATGCCGAAACCTGTCCAGTCCCATTGTGCACCATCCTTTCACGTTACAGCTATTGAATAATACTGTTGTTTTTATCAACTACACCCAAGGCAATCCTGCTGTATCGTGGAATGAAGCCACTGCTCCCTATTACGGAAAGTTTAATACTTCCGTAGGTAATTGGACTTCACTGAAGCTAAAATATGGAAAGTATGACCCAATCACAGCAGGGCCTGCAAATAGTACCAAGGGTGAGAATGTGCAACAGTGGAGTGATTTCCTTTACGCCCGAAGCGGTGTCAACCGGTCACTCCAGATTAATGCCACATGTGATTTATCAGCAGGTTTATGGTGGTTATGTGGCGATGGCTATGCCAAAAAACAGCTTCCCGGGAACTGGACTGGGCACTGTACGTTGGGCATGTTAATGCCCAACCTACAAATATTCAACCACAGTGACCTGCGCGGTATTTTAAGAGGAGTTTGGGCTCAGACTCGCTATAAGAGGTATGCGAACCCCTTGGTTACCTATAGCACTGGTTTTCATAGTTTTGTACGGGCACTTTTCCCCTCGCTAGGTGTCCAGCAGTTAGAGCGTGCCATAGTCAATATCTCTGCTGAAATGGAGTTTATTGCTAATGCCACTGCAACAGCCATCACTGGATTACAAATTGAAGTTCAATCACTAAGAGAAACAGTTTGGCAGAACCGTGAGGCTCTGGATCTCCTCACTGCTCAAGCAGGAGGTGTCTGTACCCTTATTAACGCTTCTTGCTGTGCATTTGTCGACCAGTCAGGGATTGTTTTGTCTAGTGTGCAGAAAATATGGGAACATGCGCATGTCTTACATGCAGTATCCACAGACAATGCATCATGGCTGGACTCGCTGTTTAAGTCTTGGGGCATCACGGGCTGGCTTGCTTCGCTAGTTAAAACCGGCTTATTGATCTTACTAATCATTGTCATTATTTTGGTTTTTCTACCCTGCCTATTGCAATGCCTACAACAAATGATAGAACGACTAGTGAGGCGAGTCTTTTTTAATCAAACGCCATTGATTGCCGTAGTAGAACAACTGCTTACAGTTGTGCCATAAATGAATAAAAGGGGGGGAGATGCCGGGTCCTGACTAACCGAGCTTTCAAACTTTTAATAGAACATGAAACTTTTAACATTGTAGGCCAAAGAAACTGCAATGCCTCTGACATCACCTTAAATTGCTCAGAGTAGCAGCTGTGCCTGAATACTGTAGCCCTCTTTGCCCTTGATCTTTAGAAGCTACAGAGTATCAGTATAAACATGATAACTACCTCTTTGTCTAAACAGAATGTGTAAGCCTCTACTTCTCATGAGATTGCAAGGCATTAGATAGTTTTAGGCTGCACCTTTATCTCGGGTACCGAGGCTGGGAAGGACACAAGAAGAGACAGCTGGCAGCTGGAAAAGGAGCCAAGAAGTTGGAGTAACCATCAAGGACGGAATGATAACGGGACATTCCAAGATGTTTGCAACATAAAGGCAACATCAAAAGGAACCAATAGAAGACAAAGACGGGTCATATGGACAGCTCGTGCCCGGGGGAATTAGCCAATTAACATTTAGCTAGTTGCGCAAACTAAGCTGATCTGTCTATAAAATCGGGCTTGTAGCGGAAATAAATGTTCGACTGTGCATCGCATCGGTGTGTTCTGTCGTTCCGGTCCTGCATGACTCACAGATCTCGGCGACGGCGGCAACAGGCAGTTTTTCATCTCATCCATTCTTATGCTGTTACTGTGAAACATTGTTGAACAAAGAAATGAATGACAGTAGCTACCTGACCTAAATTGTATTGGTTTTTAGAAAGCTTTTGACAATGAATAAAATCATTTGTAACAGATACTGAAACTCTGTTTAACTTTGTTTTTTTAATTATCCAGGTATTTCAAATAATTATCAGGGTGTGAAATGTGCTGCAATCTCTAACTAGGGACCAACCTATTGGTGTGATGTACTGCTAAACAAATGTGTTTCTGTCTAGTCTGAGTCTTTCATTTCTGTTAAGAATCCTCAGCATGGAAAAAAAAGTTCAAAAAAGATGATGCAGTTGGGAATCTGGACTCCGTTGATATGTCTCTTGAATGCATCAATAAATTAAATGAGTAAGAGACTAATACTCTGCCTAGAAAATACTGACCTATTAGATTTTGTAGCCAATTAACAAATGAAAATGAAAATGAATGTTATGAGAGCCAGATGATCCTACAGTATCTGAGAAAGAAACTGTTGATAAATGTAGTTATACAGGAAATAGCTTCAGTAAAGCCAGTGACCACATCATTAACATTTTAACTTGATCAATACTACTGTTTGGAAGCCTACCCTGGTGAGAAAGGGCCCAAAATATAACCAGGATCAACATTACTTTCTCAGCAGTTCACAAAACAGAAATCAGAACATCTTTCAGTGAGATACACTATGCTCCCTGATCAGAGTAGTGTCACCAGCTACAGCGAGAATCATGTGACTTTGGAGTACACATTACTGCTCAAGCCAGTACAGCTCAGAGAGAGATATGTATCTTATGGTTTGAAATGCCCCCATGTAAGCTGTATTTTAACTACCTGAAGGAAAGGAAAATAGAAGAAAAGACAGAAAGAGGTTCCACTGTCCACTGAAGTGAACAGACCTGCATCGGTTGTCTGCTTAAGAGAAAAAAACTGATAATAAATCACCTCATTTGGCAGTGTTAGAAATAGATTGGATTGGGAGAACTGGGGAGATGAAAGTATAGACATGTTCTTTCTATGACACAATCCGGTGCCTCAAATTGAAAAAATATTTACTCATCTGGAGACTGCCTTTCTATTAGCAGAGCCCTTTTAAGGGCTCTTTGATCCTTTTCTGAAGTGGTTTTATTTTTGATATAACATTTCTCTGTAGATAGGCAATAATTAGAAGTGGTCAACATTTTTTCAGAAAATAATTGTTAGTATATTTCATTTTTTTAATGCAAGGTCATATAGATATAAGGATACTCATTCTTTGATGTGTTTGAGTTAAATAAACACATCGGAATCAGAAGAAAATTTGTATTTTATAGAAAAATAAAGCTGGAAAGGACCATAAGTAATCTAGTGTGTCACTCAACTCAATAAACATTCCTGTCGGATGTTTTTAATGTGTTCTTAAAGACCTATAATTTGAAAATGTCATCAGTCTATATTATTGTTCCATTATTCCATTAGAAGGTACTCTTTTTTTTCCAATGCCAAATCTAAATCTCCTTTTCTGCATTTTAAGCCTATAATTTCTTTCTGTTTGCCACATGTACTGAGACTTAATCTATTACATTCTTCTTTGTGTTTGTGTTCCTCTTAGTTTTCTCTTTTAGTCTAAAAACTCTCATTTCTCTCAATCTTTCCTTGTATTTTTTTTTTTCTAGACTTCTGGTAATCCTCATTTTTTCCTCTCTCCAATTGGGCCACTTACTTCACAGAATCACAGAATGGTCAGGGTTGGAAGGGACATCTGGAGATCATCTAGTCCAACCCACCTGCCACAGCAGGGACACCTACAGCAGGTTGCACAGGACAGCATCCAGGCGGGTTTTGAATGTCTCCAGTGTGGGAGACTCCACAACCTCTCTGGGCAGCCTGTTCCAGTGCTCTGCCACCCTCAGAGTAAAGAAGTTCCTCCTCATGTTAAGATGGAACTTCCTGTGCTCAAGTTTGTGCCCGTTACCTCTTGTCCTATCACTGGGCACAACTGAAAAAAGACTATTCTCATCAACCTGGCACCCTCCCCTTAAGTATTTATAAGTATTGATTAGATCCCCCTCAGTCTTCTTTTTTCTAGACTAAAAAGACGCAAGTGCCTAAGTCTTTCCTCATAAGAAAGATGTTCCAGTCCCCTAATCATCTCTGTAGCCCTTTGCTGGACCCTCTCCAGCAGTTCCCTGTCCTTCTTGAACCGGGGAGCCCAGAACTGGACACAGTACTCCAGATGTGGCCTCACCAGGGCAGAGTAGAGGGGGAGGATGACCTCCCTCGACCTGCTGGCCACACTCTTCTTGATGCACCCCAGGATGCCATTGGCCTTCTTGGCCACCAGGGCACATTGCTGGCTCATGGTCATCCTGTTGTCCACCAGGACTCCCAGGTCCCTTTCCACACAGCTGCTCTCCAGGAGGTCAGCCCCCAACCTGTACTGATGCATGGGGTTATTCCTCCCCAGATGCAGGACCCTACACTTGCCCTTGTTGAATTTCATCAGGTTCCTCTCCACCCAACTCTCCAGCCTGTCCAGGTAACGCTGTATGGTAGCACAGCCTTCCGGTGTGTCAGCCACCCCTCCCAGTTTTGTATCATCAGGAAACTTGCTGATGGTACACTCTATCCCTTCATCCAGGTCATTGATGAATATATTGAACAGGACTGCACCCAGTACTGACCCCTGAGGGACACCACTTGTTACTGGCCTCCAAATAGACTCTGCACCACAAACCACAATGCTCTGAGCTCTCTCTGTCAGCCACTGTTCAATCCACCCCACTGTCCATTCATCTAACCCACACTTCCTAAGCTTGCCTGTGAGGATGATGTGGGAGACAGCGTCGAAAGCCTTGCTGAAGTCAAGGTAGACAACATCCACTGCCCTCCCCTCATCCACCCATCCAGTCACACCATCATAGAAGGCTATCAGATTAGTCAGACATGACTTGCCCTTGCTGAATCCATGTTGACTACTTCTGATGACCACCTTTTCCTCCAGATGCTTGGACATGACGCCCAGAACAAGCTGTTCCATCATCTTTCCAGGGATGGAGGTGAGGCTGACTGGCCTGTAGTTTCCTGGGTCATCCTTCTTGCCCTTTTTGAAGGCTGGAGTGACATTGGCTTTCCTCCAGACTTTCCTCAGGCACCTCACCTGTTCTCCAGGACCTTTCAAAGATGATGGAGAATGGCCCAGCAATGATTTCCGCCATCTCCCTCCGCACTCGCGGGTGCATCCCATCAGGCCCCATGGACTTGTGGATATCCAGTTTACTTAATTTTTCTCTAACTTGTTCCTCTTCAACCAAGGGAAAGTTTTCCTTCCTCCAGACTTTCTCTGTTACCCGCAAAGTCTGGGACTCCTGAGGGCTGGCCCGAGCAGTGAAGACAGAAGCAAAGAAGGCATTCAGTAACACTGTCTTCTCTGCATCATCTGTCACCACAGCACCCATCTCATTCAACAGCGGGCCCACATTTTCCCTGGTTTTCTTTTTGTCTCCTATATACTTAAAGAAACCCTTCCTATTGGCCTTGTCATCTCTCGCCAGGTTCAATTCCAAGGCTGCCTTGGCTCTCCTTGTTTCATCCCTGCATGCCCTGACAACATTCTTATACTCTTTCTTTAAACATTGTGCCCAAAACTGGATGTATTATTATTCCAGCTGATGCATTTACAGTCCTGAAGAGAGGTTTTTTTTTAAATAATTTGGTTCTAGTTAGTCAAAAGAGCAGTTTCACACTAACTGCATGATCTTTACATACTCTTTCTAAACTTTTTAGTAGTCTTTAGAGAAATAAAAAGGGTCAAGGGATCTGTTGCAACTTACCACTCCAGTAGTTCCCTTTGGATGGAAATTTCTTGGATTCAGACACGGCCCATGAAATAACTGAAAACTGGTTTTGCATCTAGTGAAATTCTCATCACTGTACCCAACACATGTTGCACAGCTCCTATGGCAAGCTTCCCATTGTCTAGAGTTGCCATCATTGAAGAAGTGAGCTCCACACACATTCACACATGTGCTACTTGGTGAGTAGAGGTGATGGGTCACCTCCCTTGACCTGCTGGAAATATTTTGTCTAATGCATCCTTGTTAGCCACTGCAAGGGCACATTGCTCGGTCATGTGCAACTTGGTGTCCACCAGGACCCCCAGGTCTTTTTCTGCAAAGCTGCTTTCCAGCCAGCGAGCCTCCAGCACATATTGGTGCATGGGGTTGTTCCTCCCCAGGTGCAGGATTTGGCACTTCCCCTTCTTGAACTTCATGGGATTCCTGTCAGCCAATTTCTCCAGCCTGTCCAGGTCCCTCTGAATGGCAGCACAACCCTTTGGCGTATCAGCCACTCCTCCCAGTTTCCTGTGATCGCCAAACTTGCTGAGGGTACACTCTGCCCCAGCATCCAGATCATTAATGAGGATGTTGAACAGGACTGGACCCAGTATTGACCCCTGGGGTGCACTGCTAGTTACTGGCCTCAAACTAGACATTGCACTGCTGGTCACCACTCTCTGGACCTGGCCATTCATCAGGTTTTCAAATCACCTCTTCCTTATCCTAAATCCTGGTGCATAAAAATCTTACAAAAGTTCAAATCTGGGTCAAAATTTTATGGTTAAATCCCAATTTTTATACTGGTCCAATAAAAAATCTAGGTGCAGAAATCCCTAAGATTTTTAGATATACAGACATTTTGAGGACCAGATGAATCTCTAGTTTCTGGTGTATATAAAGCTAAACTCAGGTAAATCTGTTTTGATTTAAGGATTTGCATACTGCAAAGACCCTAGAAGTTGTTTACTGTGCTTCCTCTCATTTCAATTAAAAAAAAATACATTAATAGACCACCAAGTCACCTCAGACTGTCACTGTTACCCAACAGGTGGGGGACAGGTTCTTTTAGGGATCCTTGGCAGAATGGTGATGGCACTAAGTTGTAGTTGCAATTAAAGCTTTTTATTTTTTAACAGAATTTTATGATTAGCATAGCACCAAATTTATTATCAGAGTAGCACAGGATTTCTGCAGCAGCACTTTGGAATTCAAGGCAGATAGCAGCATCTCGGATGGGCCTGAGAAGCAATTAATGAGCCTGAGAAGCAGTTAACAAAGACATGATAAGAAGTAGAACTGGATCTCAGCCAGACCATAACAGGAGCTCAAAAGTACACAGCTCTGTGTGTGTGTGTGTGTGTATGGGAAAAGAGCACGACCAGGTTGTGCAGGACTGGATGTTGTGAGGAGCAAAGCGTGCGAAGGATGTAAACAACCTGTTTGGCTGCATAGTTGAGATCTGTATCAGTAACTATATAATAGCTGCACATGCTAATAAACTTTGTCTTGGTTCACAACACTGAGTCCGTGCATTCAGCCTGCCACAAATGGTGCCTGAATCGGGTTTTTTATTTTTTATTTTTTTCTTCAAATCCAGCGGTGGCTCTGCAGCTGAACTAAACAGAAATAAAGACAGAAACGCGCACATCAGTTCTTCCCGTTGAACAAGTAAGTAACACGACTGCGGTAATATGGGCCAAATAGCCTCTCAAGAACATAAATTGTATATAGAAGTATTGCAATGTATTTTAATGGAACAAGGATTTAAGGTAGCACCAGTAAAGCTAGCTGCTTTGCTTGTATGGATTAAAACACATTGTAATTGGTTCCCTTCCATGGGGACCTATGATAGTCAGATCTGGGCAAAAGTGGGAGAAGAATTACGAACGAAAAAGGAGTTGCAGTTTGAGGTATCTGATGAAGTAATAATAACATGGAAAACGGTGTTTACTGCCCTTAAGGCGCTGCAACCCGCAGAGGAAATTTTGAAATCTAAAATAGTGGTGCCTGTTGATGCTTCAAATAATCACTCTTTTTACAATGAAGCATGTTCCTTGAGGGAACCTTTTGATCCTGGTTCTGTAAATCCCGATAAGGAACCTAATTTATACCCACCCTTAACCCCTATTCAAGCTATGACTGCCACGGCACCGTCTATCGTGTCGCTGATAGAGAAAAAACCTCCTGTGCCTCCGCTCACCCCGACAGCGCCTAGTGCGCTGCTAGGAAATTTCTTACCGCGTACACAGGCAATTGGGGAAGCACCGCTTATAAATCCTTCTAAGGATTTAAGCCCCAGTGCGCTGCAAGAGCCTTGTACGCTAATTGATTCCTGCTGTAAGGAGGCTATTAAACGGGGAGATGTGTCCATGTTAATGGCAATGCCTGTATTATATCACCCCAACTGGCCTCCCCAATTTGAACACGTGCAATATGAAATGATTAAAAAGTACGGAAAGCGATCAAAGAGTACGGTTTGCAAAGTACTTACACAATGACTCTGTTAAGAGCTATTGGAGAAAGTTTTACCATGACTCTGTATGTTTGGAAAGCCTTATTAAAAATTATTCTAACATCTGCTCAGTATTCAGTCTGGCAGGCTGAATACAGAGATCTTGTTACAGTGCAAACAATGGATAATATTACCAATGCAGTGAATGTAGGTATGGCAGAATTGTTGGGGGAAGGGCAATATTTAACCCCCCAGGCTCAAGCAGGACTGCCGAGAAACGCACTACAACAGGCTATGGAACTAACGCTAAAGGCGTTACGAAAGGTCCCACAAACAGGTTCTACGCAGCTTGTTGAATTCACAGCTGCTCTACACGCCCTGGAGCTCTTTCCACAGGAAGACTTAAATATTGTTGCCAATTCTTATTATGTTGTTGGAATAGTACAATGGCTTGAAAGATCACTGCTAAACGAAGTTAATAATAAAGAGTTATTTAAATTATTGCTAAGATTATATGAAGTCTTGATCAAGCGTGAGCATTCTGTGTTTATCATGTACATACACTCACATATGCAGTTACCAGGACCTTTAGTGGAAGGAAACGCAAGAGCAGATGCATTAACATTAGTAGCCTTGTTAACTAGAAGGTTTGAGACTGCTCGCTTATCACACAATTTCTTCCATCAAAATGCATTAGCTTTAGAGAAGGAATTTGTGCTGACCTCGCAGCAAGCCAGAGACATCATTCGTGCGTGTGCTGATTGTCAGTGACTCACTTTGACCCCTTTGGGAGACGGGGTAAATGTTTGCGGTTTAGGACCAAACGAAACCTGGCAAACCGATGTGACGCACATCCCTGCATTTGGAAGGCAACGTTATGTGCATGTCACAGTTGACACTCTCTGGGTTTTTAGTATGCACAGCCCTGGCGGGAGAAAAGGTAAAAGATGTTAAATGACATTGGACACATTGCTTTGCTATCCTAGGGGTTCCAAAACTTATAAAAACTGACAATGGACCTGCATATCAATCACATGCCATGAAGTTGTTTCTACAAAATTGGGGAATAGATCATGTGTTTGGTATCCCACATTCTCCTACAGGGCAAGCAATTGTTGAACGTGTGCATAAGAACTTAAAATATATGCTTGAAAAACAAAGAAGGGGGAATATGACCCCTCAGGAACACTTAGATAATGCCACTTACACACTCAATTTTTTAAATCGCTCAGCAGATCACTTAGCAACTACAGCAAAAGAAAGGCATTACCTTACAAGCACACGATTTCACCATCACCCCAAGAAAGGGCCTGTGGAGTTAATAACTTGGGGGAGAGGGTATGTTTGTGTTTTATCGCCTTCAGGTCCTCAGTGGCTTCCTGTGTGACACATGAAGCCATACCATGAGCTGGAGGGAAACCATGAGCGACCCGATACCCCAGATTCCGAAACCTCCGGATTCAGAAAAAAACAATGAAGAGAAGGCATGAATCTCAAGACATCACCTGGAGTGATTTGAAGACGCTAGATGCCTCTGCAAGTACTATGATGCGCCAAGTGGGAGCAGAGCCAAATTCTGTTAACACCTTCTTAGCGTACCTGGCTATTATTTCAGCCAACTCTAAGCTCTGGGAACTAGCCAATGGTTCCTATCAGATATGTTGCCTCAGTGGGGAGAGATAAATGAGAAAGACCACCAGTCAATTACAGATGCACTTGGTGTGGCCCAAAATAATGTTTCTCTAGCCCTTAGTTGTGTCCAAGCTCAGCTGTGGATGCAATCAATGACAGCTGCAATTATATGGGAAGGTGAGGAAGGTACCTTACCTACTGAAATTCGGAAAATAATTTGGGATAATGCGATTGAATTCGAAAAGAACTTTCAATCTTGGTGGCATTTAGTTAATTTCACTTATGACCCCACTGACAGTACAGCCACAGCTTTTGTTTTGAACATACACAAAGCTTCGGTATATACTATATACCCAATCATTGCACTAGGAGTGAACCAACCTGGAACTATACTCTATCCCATAGAGCACAGAGTATGGGCCCAGCAAGGTGGAAGTAAATGGCAAACTGTTGATGTTGATGCATGCATTGTGCGAGAACAACAAGAGTTTATCTGTGAAAGTAACACCATCAAAGCCCAAGACATTTGCGTCGATACAGAACAAAACATTTGTCATTTTGAAGTACACCCCAATGAAAAACCTGAGACTGTACTTGTATATATTGGAAAAGGATGTGTTTGTGTGAGAACACCTTGTAACTTTGTGTTCGTAGACAACATTAGTGTGGATGCAAGTAATCACTCAAATATTTGTGTTTGTAACTTTACTAGAATTATGGGAGGTGACTTTAATTACTTGACTCCTGTTACATCTTATCAATTGTTATGATCTAATTACACCTTGAGCACGGGAATCCTCAGCAGAACACTTCACCCTGTTGTTGTCTTACTAACCCTTGCTAACTTGTGCTTTATCTTGACAATCACACTGTATGTTAAACTTTGGATTATGATGAAACATTTAACTCATTTGATATCCCCACGTGTATGTACTCGATAGTCCTCACCTCATTAACATATGTGATACCCCCAATTCCTTTAAAATATCGTGAAGCTTGAGTGACTATAGTCATGGGGTGGATTATGTGGGATAATTGCTAGAAGTGACTTAGAAATTAAGTTATATTCACATTTTGAAGAAAAGTACAGCATGGATGAAACTTCCAGGGGCAGAGTGCAGCTGGTGTGCAAAGGACACATTTCACAAAGGTTTCCGAGGCAACCTTAGATGTTAATGACATTGGAGGAGTCCGGTGCGCTAACTCTAAGAAGAAAAACAGTGCAGAGGATGGAGCGGAGTGGAGACACCGTGGCCAAACTCTGTGATAAAATGGGAACTTGAGGGTCAAATGGAACCCTTGAAGGTCTTATGGAACTGATAAGCTGCCTAATCATTACCCTGAGCCAACGATCTGTCATTTTTTTGATAAAATGCTATCTTTTGGGTGAACTTTGCTCATTATAATGTCATTATAGTACCAAAACACACCTCCATCCCAAAAGCTACCCGCCTCCAAGGTGCGACCACTCCTCACGGAGTCTGTGCTCTGAATTTTTCGTAGTCTATACCTTAAAAAGCGAAGCGAAAGAATTTTACACCAATCATAACAAAAATATGTGTGACTAGAGTCCCTCAAGCTCCACCTGAAAGGTAGAAAAATAGTATAGAAATAGTTTAGGAGAGGAAGGATGCCAGGCAAGATACCAACACGAAATACCATCCGCAGCATGCAAAAGACAGAAGCAAGAATGATAGCTGCTTTGGCTTTGCGATCGTGGGCATAAAACAAAAAAGGGGGAAATGTAGCAGCACTTTGGAATGCAAGGCAGATAGCAGCATCTCGGATGGGCCTGAGAAGCAGTTAATGAGCCTGAGAAGCAGTTAACAAAGACATGATAAGAAGTAGAACTGGATCTCAGCCAGACCATAACAGGAGCTCAAAAGTACACAGCTCTGTGTGTGTGTGTATGGGAAAAGAGCACGACCAGGTTGTGCAGGACTGGATGTTGTGAGGAGCAAAGCGTGCGAAGGATGTAAACAACCTGTTTGGCTGCATAGTTGAGATCTGTATCAGTAACTATATAATAGCTGCACATGCTAATAAACTTTGTCTTGGTTCACAACACTGAGTCTGTGCATTCAGCCCGCTGCAGATTTCTACAAGCAGAATCAGTGTAGTACAATTTTATAAGCAGCAAAGCACAGAATTTTATAGCACAGCTTAGCTGATGGTTTCTAATCACCTTGGCTCTCTGCAGATTGGGTCAAATCTTAATACTTGGCTTGCCATATCAATATAACAATCATAATCTAGACTCAAAAACACATAAAAGAATGTGAGTCACAGTCCTCAGAGGAAGCAGACAACAGTGGAGGTGTCCCTGACCACTGGGGGATCACAGGTTTCAGTGTTCAGCAGCACTTCCAGTCCAAGTTCCCACTTAGGACTTTTAACTGCCTGATTTAATAGACAGTGCTTTGTGTGATGTTATACTTCCCTGTTCTGTGATGGGGTCATCACCACCTGGTTGGCTGGGTGCCTGGGACCTTCAAGGCTGGTAAGGAGAGGAGTAGTCAGCCTGGTGCCCAGGAACCTTGAGGCTGATAGGGAGGGGAAGAAGAAACCGCTTTGGTTTGTCTATTTGGTTCACAGGATCTTCAGGGACTGGTGAGGAGGGGAAAGGGGACTGATACATGACCAGCTTGGTCACAGAGAATGGCCATTTGCCTTATAAAATGGCATTAGTTATGCTAACCATATTACCAGGGGTCAGGAGCAGGGGATACTGGTCACAATCACCACAAGGCTTTCCATGACTACTGGCACATGCAATAGGAGTTGTCATAGTTTGGCCTCAGCTGGCAACAAAGAACCATGGGGCCACTTGCTCCACCTCCCACAGCTGCGGGGGAGAATCGGAAGAAAAAGGCAAAACCCATGGGTTGAGATAAAGGCAGTTTAACAGAACAGCAAAGGAAAGAGGAAAACAACAACAATAACACTGGTAGAGGAATGTACAAACATGATTACTGCACCACCAATCACCAACTGGACCCGGGAAGCCCCAGCCCGCTCCCAAGGGTGACTTCCTACCCACTTCCTATAGAGTGGGCATGGTGTCACATGGTATGGAATACTTGTGTCCCAAGCCAGCTCCTTGGGAAAATTAACACTATCCCCACCAGAACCAGGACATTATCCACTCCTTATTCTATACCATCTCCGTCATGCCCAGATCTTACCGTTTCCAATTACTTACCACCACTTTTCCCCATCTTTTATATATGTGTGTACATATATATATATACACAAAGATATAATTTCCTTAGTCTATGGGCCATCCCTCTAAAATGTCTATTGACTTCATTTAATCCATGACTCCATCTGTTAGAACAGTCTCTCAGGGCAGGTGAGATGGTGTGTGGTGCTGGACTGTTGCATGCTGTATTCAGAGCCCGCGGCTGGTGTATCCAGTGCAGCTCATGCCCACGGTCTGTGGGTTGAAGATGTCGATCTCAAGGAAGTTGCTGGGCGCCAGATGCTGAGGTCAGTTTTGATCCCATCATCGCTGCACTTTACTTGGGTTCATCAAAGTCCATCTGTCATTAGTTTGGGTGATTCTTACTGTAGTAACATTGATAGCAATTATAGTAATGATGACATACAGTGGCAGGGTTATTCCATAGAATCATAGAATGGTTTAGGTTGGAAGGGACCTTGAAGATCAGCTAGTTCCAATCCCCCTGCCATAAGCAGGGACACCTCCCACTAGACCAGGTTGCTCAAAGCCCCATCCAACCTGGCCTTAAACACCTCCAGAGATGGACCTTCCACAACTTCTCTGGGCAACCTGTCCCAGTGCCTCACCACCCTCACAGTGAAAAATTTCTTCCTAATATCTAATATAAATCTACCTTCTTCCAGTTTGAAGCCATTCCCCCTTGTCCTATCACTACATGCCCTAGTAAAAAGTCCTTCCCCAGCTCTCCTGTAGGCCCCCTTCAGGTACTGGAAGGCCTCTATAAGGTGTCCCCGGAGCCTTCTCTTCTCCAGGCTGAACAACCCCAACTCTCTCAGCCTCTCCTCATAGGAGAGGTGCTCCAGCCCTCTGATCATCCTCATGGCCCTCCTCTGGACCCGCTCCAACAGGTCCATGTCTTTCCTGTTAATTTAGCAATTAACATCATAAAATTTGATTCATTGGCTATTCTCACCCAAAATCAGATCCCCATGAGGTACACATTGGACCTTCCCATCCTCCTGCATCACCCACCCAGTGCACCCAGGTCCTTGTGCAAAAGCAAATCCCACACCTTTGCCTGAGGTGGGACTAACCCAGACTGTCTTCCCCAACATATTCTTCATGTGCACTACAGGGACTTTATCCCCTTCCATAGTACGTAGAAGTTTTGATTGGGCAGGACCAGCTCGATTGGCAGATCCCCTAGTGTTGACTAACCAGGTGGCTTTTGCTAAATGTGTGTCCCAATGTTTTAAGGTCCCACCAACCATGGCTCTCAGTGTAGTCTTTAATAGTCCATTGTGTCATTCTATCTTCCCTGAGGCCGGTGCGTGATAGGGGATGTGATATACCCACTCAATGCCATGTTCTTTGGCCCAGGTGTCTATGAGGCTGTTTCGGAAATGAGTGCTGTTGTCTGACTCAATTCTCTCTGGGGTGCCATGTCACCATAAGACTTGTTTTTCAAGGCCCAGGATAGTGTTCCGGGAGGTGGCATGGGGCACAGGGTATGTTTCCAGCCACCCAGTGGTTGCTTCCACCATTGTGAGCACACGGCCATTCTCCCTGGCTGCGGTGTGGAGAACATTTGTAACATCTTGTCCCGTCTGGACTGGCCCCAGGGCTATTGCATGAACTATTTCCTGCTTAATTTGTTCGAAGGATTGTCATTGCTCAGGGCCCCGTCTAAAGTCATTCTTTTTCCGGGTCACTTGATATAGAGGGCTCACAATCAGACTGTAATCTGGGATATGCATCCTCCAAAAACCCACAACACCTAAGAAAGCTTGTGTTTCCTTTTTACTAGTCGGTGGAGATATAGCTGCTATTTTGCTGATCTACATCCATTGGGATCTGATGGCATCCATCTTGCCATTTTATTCCCAGAAACTGGATCTCCTGTGTGGGTCCCTTGACCTTACTTCATTTTATGGCAAAACAGGCTTTCAGAATGTCCTGGTTTGAGGTAAAACAGGACCAATTTTGTTCAGTAACTTTGCTTCTTAGCTGGGCCTCTTCTAACTACTGAAATTAACAGCATATTGTGCAGACAGTGTTCACTCTCTCAGAGTGATAAGACCAATGTTTATAGCTGATGTCCAGGCATGGTATGCAGAGAGGCTCTTGCTTATACTTATTGCTATAACAACCAAGGCCAACCAACTCTGTTATTTGACACATTGGAGGGTCAGAAGCGGAAAAGCGTAGTGGGGTCCCACCTGCGGGGAGGAGCGGACAGGACAGGTGACCCAAAACTGACCAACAGGGTATTCCATCCCATCTGCCTCATGCTCACTATAAAAGCTGAGGTATCAAAGGGTCAGGGCTCTCTCTTCCTTCAATGGCCGACATGTGAGGAGGACTCTGTCTGTTCGTCTGCCTTTGGTCCTGATCCTGAATCCAGATCCTGAATCCAGATACGGAATCCCGTTCCCGTCCGTCACTGAGTCCAGCTGGGACTGCCCCAGTGCCAGCCGGTGTCGTGATTGTCATCCTGGGAGCTTGATACGGTTTTGTATATTTTTCATTATTTCCTTTTATTGTATTATTAATATTTCATTAAAGTAGTTCAGATCCTTCTAAACTCATAAGTCTCTTTTCCCTCCTCTAACTCTCTCTTTGAAGAGGGGTAGAGGAAAGCATCTGTCAGTCCCGTCTGGGGTCCCCTATGTCCCCAGTGGATGATTCGGCCTAAACCATGACACAGAAGGATTCGAACTATTCTATTCCCTTTCTCAAAAACTTCTGCTGTGTTGCCCCATACAATGATGTCGACAATGTATTGTAGGTGTTCTGGAGCTTCACCCTGTTCCAGTGCAGTTTGGATCAATCCCTGGCAAATAGTAGGGCTGTGTTTCCACCCCTGGGGCAGTCGATTCCAGGTGTACTGGACGCCCCTCCAGGTGAAAGCAAACTGTGGTCTACACTCTGCTGCCAAAGGGATTGAGAAGAATGCATTGGTGATATCAACTGTTGCATACCACTTGGCTGCCTTTGACTCCAGTTCGTATTGAAGTTCTAGCATGTCCGGCACAGCAGCGCTCAGCGGTGGCGTGACTTCATTCAGACCACGATAGTCCACTGTTAGCCTCCACTCTCCATTAGATTTTTGCACTGGCCATATGGGACTATTAAAGGGTGAGCGGGTCTTGCTGATCACTCCTTGAGTCTCTAGTTGATGGATCAGCTTATGGATGGGAATCAGAGAGTCTCGGTTAGTGCGATACTGTCGCCGATGCACTGTCGTGGTAGCAATTGGCACCTGATGTTTTTGACCCTCAACAAATATACCACAGAAGGGTCCTCCGAGAGACCAGGCAAGGTAGACAGCTTTTTAATGTCCTCCGTCTCCAAAGCAGCTATGCCAAAAGCCCACCAGTACCATTTTTGGTCCTTGAAGTACCCTCTCCTGAGGTAGTCTATGCCAAGGATGCATGGAGTCTCTGGGCCAGTCACAATGGGATGCTTTTGCCACTCATTTCCAGTTAGGCTCACTTCAGCTTCCAATGCAGTCAACTCTTGGGATCCTCCTGTGACTCCAGAAATACAAATGGATTCTGCCCCTCTGTAACTTGATGGTATTAAGGTACATTGTGCACCAGTGTCCACTAGAGCCTTATGCTCCTGTGGGTCTGATGTGCCAGGCCATCGAATGCACACGTTCCAATCAACCTGGTTGTCCCTTTCCCCCACCTGGCTGGAGGCAGGGCCCCTGTAATCCTGATCATAGTATCCGTTACTCACTTGTTGCAGAAATGACTTGGAAATCCCTTCAAGAGGATCAGAAGTAAGATCAGGCCTTCTCCTCTGTCTGGGGAGCTGCCTGCTGGAAACGGGAGCAGCACTTTTCCTGGAGGGATCCCCTTTTGTGATTGTTCTTCCTTGCAACTCATGTACCCGTGCCCGCAGCGTCGAGGTAGGTTGTCCATCCCACCTCCTTATGTCCTCTCTGTGGTCACGCAACTAAAACCACAGGGTGCCTCGTGGTGTATATCCTCTATACTCTCCCTCTCGAGTAGGGAAACGCCTGATCCTAGTGGCTGAGATGCTGGCCTGTACAGGTGGGGAGTAGGACATATTCTCTTCAAGATGCTGGACCTTCTGGGACAGTTTCTCCACAGCTGAGACAAGGGGGGAAAGAGAAACTTTCTTCATATGGCCAGAGTCGGCCAGCCACCTCATCCACCGTTGGTCCCTCTTCGCCTTTCCATTCCATCACTGCCAAGGAGTTGGCATACGACGATGGTGTGCTCTGTACAAACTTATGCCACATGAGCCTTGTGCATTGGACTTCATCAGAATCTGTGGGTAACTGTGTGTTGTCTGGGTCGTAGTAAATCATCTCCTGCACGGCTAATTCCCTCGGGTACTGGTTACCTCTTTCCATGGTGGTCCACTTGCTTGGACAACATACAACATCTTCCCTGAAGGGGTATTTTTCCCTCACACCTGACAGGAGTTGCCTCCAGAGGCTGAGGTTTTGTGTCTTCTTCCCAATCGCCTTGTCAATGCCCCCTTCCCAAGACAGGGATCCCAGCTACTTGGCTTCCCTACCCTCCAAGCTACTGGCCCCATTATCCCAGCATTGGAGCAGCCAAGTGTGAATGTGCTCGCCTGGAAGTCAGCTGAAATCTTTTCGCATATCTCACAGCTCACTCAGGGATAGGGATCGGGTTATTATCTCTGGTTCCATGTCTTCCTCCCATTCTTTTGATGCCCCTGGTTCATCATCATCCCTTACTAAGCGAACTGATTTCTTGGTGTATTTCTTCTTCTGTATAGGAGCAACTGATACCGGCACAGTTTGGTTGCCTGGTTCAGCTGCAGTGCCTGCCACTGGGGTTTGAGTAGCCACAGTGCCTGCCACTGGGGTTGGAGTAGCTGCAGTGCCTGCTGCAGGGATTGGAGTAGCTGCAGTGTCTACTGGTCTGGTTTTCCCCTCTTTCCCCTGAGGGTGCTGCATAATACTGAGCAGTGTTTGGTAGACACCGGTCAGGGCCCAGCACAGTGCAATGAGTTGTGCCTCTCTGGAATAGGCACAGCATTTTCCTTTTAAAAATTCTATCCCTTTATCGGGGTCCTGTAGTTGTTCGGGGGTGAAGTCCCAAACCATTGGAGGTGAGAAGTTCTCTAGATACCTGCCCATATTCTCCCACATGCCATGCCACCCATGACTATCCAGCCTCGGGGCAGATCTCTGGGTGGTAGTCTTAAACAGTTGTTTAACCCTAAACAAGACCTGAAATACATTCAGGAGGCACAGCAATTGGACCATGCTGGTTTGAGCATCCAGAGGATATTCAAAATTGTCAAAAGCTATCATACCTGGTCCAAAGGAGAAAAGGGAGGCGAAAGAGCTGGGGAAAGTATCCCCCCCTGTTTCCCCCATAGATTGGGTGTGATTATTAATAAATTCCAAGAGACAGTGCCCAAGGTATCAGCAGGACAGCAATACTGCATAAAAACCCCACCGTAACTGCCTGGACAGTGATGTTATAAGCTGATTTTACACAGGACAGCAAAATGATAATCCTGATCCCTCTCCCAGAGGTGAGTACATAGGGCATATAGGAATTTACATAACACAACCGTGCAAACACCAAAGCAACATTGTGACCAGTGACTATTTAACTAATACAATAAATGCATATAAAAAATTCATTTTTACAAGCTCTCATCAGATCTGTCATTATCTCGACCCTTTGAGCCCCAGGTTGGGTGCCAAAAAGGACTGTACAAACACAATTACTGCACCACCAATCGGACCTGGGAAGCCCTAGCCCACTCCCAGGGGTGACTTCCTTCGCCCTCCCTAGGCCAATTCCCCGCTATAGAGTGGGCATGGTGTCACATGGTATGGAATACCTGTGTCCCAAGCCAGCTCCTTGGGAAAATTAACCCTATCCCCGCCGGAACCAGGACAGCAGTGCACAAAAATACCATAACCTCCGGATTTCTTGTGATTCAGATTTGGCACTCTGCCTGAACCAGACCTGCCCACTTTATAGCTTCATTGATGAAGGGATAGAGTGTACCATCAGCAAGTTTGCTGATGATACAAAACTGGGAGGGGTGGCTGACACACCAGAAGGCTGTGCTGCCATACAGCGTGACCTGGACAGGCTGGAGAGTTGGGCAGAAAAAAAACTGATGAGGCTCAATAAAGGCAAGTGTAGGGTACTGCATCTGGGGAGGAATAACCCCATGCATCAGTACAGGTTGGGGGCTGACCTCCTGGAGAGCAGCTCCTTGGAAAGGGACCTGGGAGTCCTGGTGGACAACAGGTTGACCATGAGCCAGCATTGTGCCCTGGTGGCCAAGAAGGCCAATGGCATCCTGGGGTGCATCAAGAAGAGTGTGGCCAGCAGGTCGAGGGAGGTCATCCTCCCCATCTACTCTGCCCTGGTGAGGCCGCATCTGGAGTACTGTGTCCAGTTCTGGGCTCCCCGGTTCAGAAAGGACAGGGAACTGCTGGAGAGGGTCCAGCAAAGGGATACTAAGATGATTAGGGGACTGGAGCATCTTTCTTATGAGGAAAGGCTCAGGGACTTGGGGCTTTTTAGTCTAGAAAAAAGACGACTGAGGGGGGATCTTATCAATACTTATAAATACTTAAGGGGAGGGTGCCAAGTAGATGAGAAGAGTCTTTTTTCAGTTGTGCCCAGTGATAGGACTAGAGGTAACGGGCACAAACTTGAGCACAGGAAGTTCCATTTTAACATGAGGAGGAACTTCTTTACTCTGAGGGTGGCAGAGCACTGGCACAGGCTGCCCAGAGAGGTTGTGGAGTCTCCCACACTGGAGACATTCAAAACCCGTCTGGACGCCATCCTGTGCAACCTGCTGTAGGTGTCCCTGCTGTGGCAGGGGGGTTGGACTTAGATGATCTTCAGAGGTCTCTTCCAACCCTGACGATACTGTGATACAGTGATAGCAATGCTAAGAGATTCTTAGTCTTGTGTGAATTTTATGTGAAATTTTTTGGTTTTAACTGAGCTTTCCTTAGTGTTCAAGGCTCATTACTTTCTGTCAACTTGAAAGTCAAAGTAAAACTAGACTTGCAAAATAATAAGGAAAGGGTTTCACATCTTTCTGCTAGTTAAAACAACCTCCTTTCACATAGTCTGAATCAAATAGAATATTTTTTCTGTATGTGCCCAAAAGAGTGGAAATGCATTAAAAACAGAAGTAGAAAAAAAACAGTGGGAATTAGTAATCAAGTATTTGGAGCCTTTGAACCAAATGATGCCTTATGTTAGTGCAAAGTACCTGATTCTACAAAGCTGTAAATGCCCTCAGCCTCCACTGACTGCAATAGAAGGAATGGGACAACATACACAACATCGAATTATGTAGCAAAGCATACATTTTTGCTTTAGAAAAATGTACCAGCATGAAGAGCTATACTTACACGTAGTAATTCTGAATGCATGTCATGCAGATTCTTGGGTCATCTGGAATTAAAAATGAAAAATCAGGTAAATAACATTCAGAGTTAAAATCAAAAAGCTAAAAAGCAGTACTGTTGCAGTATTTTTATGTTAAAACATTAAAATCACTAGAGCCATAGCCAGAACATTATTATCTCTGAATCACTGTTTATATTTTTTTGGAGATATGTTCATTCACAAACAGGTCCCGACCTGTATTTTTCAAATTACTTGTGATTTTTGAGTCCTCAGTGTAAGGTGTCTTGAAAGTGCTGAGTGCTTAGGAAGTTGAGTTCCTACCCTCTGAAAGCTGAATCTTCCCAGGAGTTCAGATTAAGCAAAATGGAGTCTTAGAATGAGAATCTCAAGTATCTAAATCTGTGGTTTCAGCCTATTTCTTTATTCGTGACAGAGATAAATTATAAGCATTTGGCACTTCTAAAAGCCAGCTTTTCAAAAATATGCAAGTAATCATTTAATCTTGAAAATACTGACATAAGATAAACCCATTTTATGGGGAAGCAAGGCTTTTGGGTAAATTTTCTCATCAGAAAATTAATTTTTACATTCAGAAATTTTGTTGAATAAACAGAAAATATGTTATACAACTTCTTAAAACTGTTATAAATATGGATTTGGCTTTATACTCACATGAAGGGGAGAATATTTTTTACAACATTCCATTATCTTCTTTTAACTTTCCATTTATTTTATCTTACTCAAGTATCGCAAAGGGAGCAGAATGGAAGGAAGCAGAGCAATCTGGGCAAATATATTTATAAAATGTTATATTATGATATAACTATAAAATATTTTTTACATTAAAATATTATATTTTATATTGTCTAATATCTCATAAGACAATTTTCACTGAGTCTATTTGAACTGTTGTCCTGGTTTGAGGTAAAACAGGACCAATTTTGTTCAGTAGCTTCGCTTCTTAGCTGGGCCTCTTTTAACTACTGAAATTAACAGCATATTGTGCAGACAATGTTCACTCTCTCAGAGTGATAAGACCGATGTTTATAGCTGATGTCCAGACATGGTATGCAGGGAGGCTCTTGCTTACACTTATTGTTCTAACACCCAAGGCCAACCGGCTGTGTTATTTGCCACGTTGGAGGGTCGGAAGCGGAAAAGCATAATGGGGTCCCACCTGCGGGGAGGAGCGGACAGGGCAGGTGACCCAAAACTGACCAACAGCGTATTCCATCCCATCTACCTCATGCTCAGTATAAAAGCTGACGGAGCAAAGGGTCAGGGCCTTCTTTTTCGCCCTTCTTTTTCCCTTCTTGCTACAACGGCTGACGTCTGAGGAGGACTCTGTCTGTTCGTCTGCCTTTGGACCCGATCCTGAATCCAGATCCGGAATCCAGTTCCCGTCTGTCACTGAGTCCAGCCTGGGACTGCCCCAGTGCCAGCCGGTGTCGTGATTGTCATCTTGGGAGCTTGATATGGTTTTGTATATTTCTCATTATTTCTTTTATTTTATTATTAATACTTCATTAAAGTAGTTTAGATCCTTCTAAACTCGTAAGTCTCTTTTTCCTCCTCTGCCTCTCTCTTTGAAGAGGGGTAGAGGGGAGCATCTCTCGGTCCCATCTGGGGTCCCCTATGTCCCCAGTGGCCGATTTGGCCTAAACCACGACAGATTAATTGGCGCCCAACGTGGGGCACGAGCAGTGCTCGACCAGAGCTGTGATAAATTGCCTGAATAGTTTGAATTCCGTCTTGTTCTGAGATTAGAGCAGACACCTTACAGCATGTCGTTCTTAAACGAGATGTTGTATCGTGCCTTTAAAGAGCTTGGTTTGCACTTGATTCAGTCAACTCTGTTTAACCTGCCAAATGCATTGCAAAGTTTATTTACTCTTTGTTTTTTTATGCGAAGGTTTAAATGTGCTGTATTGGTGTGGTTCACAATTCAGGTCTATAACATGATTAGTTGGGTAACGGCTCTACCTGTATGACGTGCGGAAATCAGACTCCACAACCCCAAGGTTGTAAAGTAGGTATGCTTTATTCAGCGCTGGGCAGCACGGGGGGTCATCCCACCAAATTCGTGCGCGCCTAACGCGGCAGCTCGTATCATATTTATACAGCAAAGTGTTACATATTCATAAGGTTTCGCAATACGCCTATACATATTAACTATCTATTCCCGCTTCGTATGCAAATGAGCCATTTCCGTGGTCTCCTCCCCGCCGAGCATGCGCGGTTTCTTCTGGTGGTGGTCGTTGAGGGTCGAGAGGATGAAGGCAAACCCTCTCTTCTTCATCACCACAAGTGACTCTTTATTCCTGTGTAAGCTCAGTCTCTCTTTTATCAGACTCCGCAACCGCAAGGTCAGTTCCAGCAAGTTTCTTTAGCAAGGCCGGCCATGGCTGTTCTGTTCTTCTCTGCTATTTCCTGATAAAACGTCTTACACGATGGCCAAGGTTATAGATATGGGTTAAGCAATGCAATGGCTACAATGTTATATGTTTTGCATCAAGCATGTTCCCTCCTGCTATTAGCCCTTAAATGTTAGTTCTCTCTATCAATCCCCCCCTTTTCTAAAAAGTAAATTCATTTACTTTATGTTAGTGCCCTTTATATTATTCCATTCTTTTCTAGGTTCTTTATAAGATTTTTGCCTATTTCGACCTGTTGTCGGCGTTGTTGAGCATATATCAATTGCCTCATTTGTTTTATCATTCTCAAGTTTAAAACATATAACACTATGGATAAAACAATGCTAATCAGGGACAAGCCCAGGAGAACAACAATAGGGTGGCATAAGTTATTAAGGATTCCTGTAGCAGTGGGTGACCAGCCGAAGAGTACTTCCCACCATTTATGTTCTCCATCCTTTTCTACCCTTTTTAGAACCTCTATTATTTTATCTGTGTCATGATGAACCGTTATCAAAGTTTCCTGTCCCTTGGTTTTGATTTCCTCTAATATTCGCATTAACCCCTGATGCTGTAGTAATTTCTTTGTGAGAGTTATGTCTGTCCCAATGGGTGTAGGCGCCAATTCGTGGAGTAACGTATAATTAGATTTAAAAAGCTGATGGGATATGACTGGAGCTGTATAATTAAAGTCACATCCGTTGATGTTAGTAAAATTACAAACACAGAAATTTGAGTGATTTCTAGTATCTACTTCTATGTCCTCTACAGATATGAAACTACAGGCAGTTCTCAGACACACACAACCTTTGCCAATGTATATTAATATGGTTTTAAGGTCAGCATTGGGACGAACTTCATACTGGCAAACTTTCTGATCAGTGTCAAGACAAATGTCTTGTGCACTGATGGCGTTACTTTCACAAATGAATCCTTGTTGTTCTCGCACAATACAGGATTCTAGGTCTACTGTTTGCCATTTATCCTTTACCTTCCAGGCCCATGTCTTATGCTCAAAAGGATAGAGTAAAATCCCATTGTAATTTAATCCTAATGCTATAATGGGATGAATCACATATATTGAAGCATTACGAATAGTTAACACAAAAGTTGTAACTATGTCTGTAGTGGGATCATAGGTAAAGTTTACCAAATTCCACCAGGCCTGGAGTTTCCTTTCGAAGTGGTTAGCATTGTCCCAGATTATTTTCCGGATTTCAGTGGGAAAAATCCCTTCCTCACCTTCTCTTATGATTGAAGCAGTCACTGATTGCATCCATAACTGAGCCTGGATACAGCTGAGAGCCAAAGAGACGTTACTTTGGAGCCCACCCAGTGCGTCTATAATTAATTTGTGATCTCTTATGTTTATTCTTTCCCAATTTGGTAATACTTTCGACACTAGCCACTGATGAGTTCCCAAAGCCACTAGGGAAGATCTTAAAGGCTGTTGTAATTTTGTGAAATCGGCAGTGGAGGCGGCCAACTTATTCATTATTATTTCTGAGTCAATGCTATTCAGAACGCTTAGCCCTGTTCCTATAGCACCAGTCAAGTCTCTTGATATTCGCCTATGGGAAGTTGCTGGTGCCCTTCTATGTAACCAGGTGGTCCATCCCTCGAAAGAGGTTTGTAAAAAGGGAGAACAGGCTGGTTGAATCTCTGTGATGTTGTTTTGCATTGACAACTCAATGTGTTTAAGAGACCATTCTGGTTTAAACAGCATTTGCTGTTGGCCTGTGTTTTTATTACATATGGGCCATTCTCATATATTTTGGGTTCGAGCCTGGGTGCTGGCGTAGGTCGCGTGGTAAATATATCTTTCACTGTTGTAGCAGGCACTGTTGTAACGGGCCTAGCTACGACATTTATTTTAAATTTGAATGAGAGTCCAATAGTATCATAGGCCCAGAGACAAACCACTTCACTGGTCCGTTCTAATGTAAAGTTATGCCAGCAATCTAATTCCCTGGAAGTACAGACCGTTTTGTTCTTTGTAAGAACATCTGAAACAGTGATTTGGGATGCCTTTTTATAGGTGGTGCCATTAACCAATCGGCATCCCACTTTGATTTCTTCCCCTACAGTTCCTTGAAGTTGATAAATCCCCTTCACATCCTTGCTCCATTCTTCCTTTATGTATACTTGACTTCCATGCATGACTACAGTGGATAAGTTTAAATCCTTTTGAGCAAAATATCCCCCCATGGATCCAGTATACTTTATATAGGCTTGGGACCAAGGCCACCCAACATTATTCTGACTAGAAGTGCTCTCCTGTCCCTGAATTATAATTAGGATCGTGAGAAAAGTAATTTTCCTGGCTGAACTTGCGTGACCTTCCATGGAGATTCATGTGCTCTTTTTACTCTGGTGTGATGGATCCAGGCGCTCTGTTCTTTGATTTTGATTGCTGTGAAGGAAGTAAGGAGTACTTGAAATGGTCCTTCCCACCGCGGCTCCAGAGCCTTTTCTGTAAGAGACTTTATATACACATAATCTCCAGGTTGTATGTTATGTACAGGCCCATCTAAACCTCTACTTCGAGTCCCAACCACATGTTTCCCGATTTTACGGAGTTGTTTGCTTAAGGCCACCATATAGGAGGTCATGATTTCATCCCCAGCTTGTGTGGACATCCCTTTTTGTATTCCATAGGGTCGTCCATATAAGATTTCAAAAGGGCTCAGTCCTTCCTTTGCTCTTGGCCTAGTTCGTATGCGCAAAAGAGCCAAGGGAAGAGACTGAGGCCAGGCCAAGTTAGTTTCCTGTCCCAATTTTACAATTTGCTGTTTGATTAAGTGGTTCATTTTTTCTACTTGGCCACTCGACTGAGGGCGATATGGGGTGTGAAGCTGCCAATCTATTCCCAAATAGCGGCTAATTTGTTGTACTACTTTTGAGATGAAATGTGGCCCTCTATCAGATGATATGGTTGCCGGAACCCCAAAGCGTGGTATTACCTCTTGTATTAATATTCTGGTTACCTCCCGAGCTTTGGCCGTCCTGGCAGGGAACGCCTCTGGCCAACCTGAAAAGGTATCAGTTAATACCAATAAGTATCGATACCCCCCTTTTCTTGGGAGTTCTGTGAAGTCAATTTGCCATTGTTGCCCAGGCCCGTTGCCTCTCCCAATTTGGCCTATTTCTGGTTTGGGGGTGTTCTTAGGATTAGTCTGGAGGCAAAGCTCACACTGCTGAGTCACTTGTCTCACAGTGGTGTATAAGTTTCTAGCTACGATTTCTCTAATTAGGTGTTTATATAAGGCCTCTGCTCCCCAATGCCTCTTTCTGTGTTCTTCTCTTACTAGAGACCATGTTAGATGGGAGGGAACGATTAGTTTCCCTTGTGGGGTGAGAGCCCACCCCTCTTTGTTGTATGACCCTTCTAAGTCTACGATAAGTTTCTGATCCTCTTTAGTATACTCTGGCTTATCTTCTAGGGAAATTCGTCCATCAGGGACCAAAGCCCCTTCTGTTTTTACCTTTGTTTTGGCTACCTGTTTTGCCTCTCTGTCCGCCAGCTCATTTCCTCTTTCCAGTTCCGAGTTTACTTTCTGGTGAGCCTTAATGTGCATGATCGCCACCTTTTCAGGGAGTTGGACTGCCTCCAGCAGTTTCAGGATCTCCTCTGCATGCTTGATGTTTTTGCCCTGTGAATTCAATAGTCCTCTCTCTTTCCAGATAGCTCCATGTGCATGTACAACCCCAAAGGCATATTTCGAGTCTGTATAGATATTCACAGCTTTTCCTTGGGCCAATTCCAAGGCACGGGTCAAAGCAATTATTTCTGCCTTCTGAGCAGAAGTATTCATGGGCAAAGGTCCTGACTCTATTATTTCTTGACTGGTGGTGACGGCATACCCAGCATACCTTTTACCATTTAGGACATAGCTGCTTCCATCCGTGAACCAATTCACTGTGTTCTCCATAGGACTGTCTCTCAGGTCCAGACGGCTCGAATATGTTGCTTCAATGGTTTCCAGACAATCGTGATGCACTGGTTCTCCTGTGTTCCCACTGAGGAAAGAGGCTGGATTGACAATGTTAGTGATTACAATTTCCACATCATCTTGTTCCACCAGTATGGCCTGATATCTCAAGAATCTTTGTGGGGACAGCCAGTGTCCTCCTTTCGCTTCCAGTACTGAGGATACTGTATGGGACACTAACACAGTCATTTTCTGGCCCAAGGTGAACTTTCGGGCTTCCTGGATGTTTAATACTACAGCCGCAACTGCCCACAAGCATCCAGGCCAGCCTTTCGCAGTTGTATCCAATTGCTTGGAGAAATATGCAACTGCTTGCCGATACGGGCCTAGATCTTGTGCCAATATCCCTAAGGCAATTCCCTGTTTTTCGTGAGAGAAAAGGATAAACGGTTTACTCACGTCTGGGAGTCCCAAGGCTGGAGCTGACATCAAGGCCTTTTTTAACGACTCGAAGGCCTGTATGGTCTCTTTAGTCCATTTAAGGGGTTTCTGTTCCGTAGTCATTAGGGTATACAGGGGTTTGACAAGCAGCCCATAATTATAAATCCACAGCCGACACCACCCAGTCATTCCCAGAAAAGTTCATAGTTCCTTCACTGTCTGCGGTCTTGGGGTTTGGCATATTGTCTCTTTTCGGGCCCGTCCCAAAGTCCTTTGTCCGGCACTGATCTCATAGCCCAAATATATCACCTTACACTGCGCCACTTGGGCCTTCTTCTTAGATACCCGGTATCCTTGGAGTCCTAAAAAATTCAGCAGACTCACTGTCCAGGTTATACAAGCATCCTCTGTCTTGGTGGCAATCAAGAGATCATCTACATATTGTAACAGTTTCCCTTCCTCGGGTGGGGCTTCCCAAGACTCTAAATCTTTTGCGAGTTGGTTACCAAATATGGTGGGGCTGTTTTTGAACCCTTGTGGCAACACTGTCCAGGTGAGCTGAGTCTTACGTCCACTTTTAGGATTTTCCCATTCGAATGCAAATATTTTCTGGCTGGCTTTATGGAGAGGGAGGCAAAAGAAGGCATCCTTCAAATCTAAGACTGTAAACCAGGCTAGTTCAGGTGTCAATACAGTCAGTAGGGTGTATGGATTCGCCACTACCGGGTATAGGTCTTCAGTTATTTTATTTATAACTCGCAGGTCCTGGACTATCCGGTATGACCCATCAGGTTTACGGATAGGTAATATGGGAGTGTTAAAATCAGATTCACATTCTCTTAGCAACCCCAGTTGTAAAAAATTTTCTATTATTGGTTGAATTCCCTCCCTATCCTCCTTCCTTAAGGGATATTGTTTGATTCTTACCGGTGGTTGTCCCTCTTTAAGTTTGACCTCAACAGGTGTAGCATTTTTTGCTTTTCCTGGTATATCTGTGGCCCATACCCCGGGATATACCTCATTCATGATTTCTTCGCTGATTTTTCCTCCCACGGGGACACTAGCTAGGGATAAGCTCATTATCTGAATATACTGCTGGTCATTTACCTCCAGAGTAATCTCTCCTTTTTCAAATTTAATTATTGCACCCAATTGTTCCAATAAGTCTCTCCCCAAAAGTGCCTTTGGGGAGTTGGGCATGTACAGGAACCTGTGAATGCCCCATTGTTTTCCCAATTTATATCTCAGAGGTTCGCAAAAATATGCCTTTTCACTTTGGCCAGTTGCCCCTTTTACCATGATATATTCATTTCCCAGGGGCATCAAAGCTTGATTTAAAACCGAATATGTAGCCCCTGTATCAACCAAAAATTCTACTTTCTTTTGTTCCTCCCCTAGCTTCATTATAACCAGTGGATCCGCTAGGGTAGATTCCTCTGGTCCCCGTCAGTCTACCTTCATGTGAGCCAACACTCTTCCCTTTTGGTTGTTCCATGCCTTTTCCTTATTTTTCCACCTTTCCGGACAATTGTTTTTCCAGTGTCCAGATCTTTTGCACCACGCACATTGATCCTTGCCTAATCGAGGCAGTCCTTGTCTAGGTTTTCTCTCTTCCCCCTCCCTGATGACTGCCACCACCCTTCTTTGCCCCCGTTTACAATCATCCTCTCTATTACTGAACACTCTCCACGCCTCATCCAGTAACACTTCCAGACTTCTGCTTTCTGTGGGACGCAGCTTTTGGAGTTTCCGTCTAATATCTCCTGTAGACTGTCCTAAAAACAGAGAGACTAGTTGCTGTACTCCTACCTCAGACCCAGGGTCCAGCGGTGTGTGGCGGCGCATTACATCTCTCAGTCGGTCCAGGAACTCAGATGGTGACTCGGAGGGACCTTGTTTAATTGCATATAATGCTGACCAATTGATGGTCTTAGGAATGGCTCTCTCCATTCCTTTTGAAATCCATCCTTGATATGCTTGTAATCTTTCCATATGTGCTGATTTATTTGGATCCCACTTTGGATCCTGCAGGGGGAAATATTCTTTAACGTCCCCTCCTGCGATCTTATAATGATCTTCAGCTAAATCCCCAGCAACCTTTAAAATCTGTTGTTTTTCCGTTTCTGTCATATATTCCAATAATAGCTGCATATCATTCCAATCAGGGTTATGTTGCTTTATGATAAACTGAAAATGTTTGGCTACGCCCACAGGATCATTCCTATAATCCTTGGCAACCTTTTTCCACGCCTCCAAATCAGTAGTGGTAAAAGGTATCTTAATCAACATTGTCCCTCCCTCTGGTCCTACTGCCTCTCGAAGCGGTGCCTGCAAAACCATATGTTTCCCCCGAGTCCGGGAGGCTACGGGGCTGTCCGGAGGAGTAGGAGTTCTATCCGAGTCCACATATCGTTCCTGTGACCGAGGGGGAGACTTAAACAGATCAGTTAAATCCTGTTCTGACGCTTGATAATTTTTACTGATCTTAGTGCATCTTTGTCCAATACTACATGCTGAGCAGCACCGCCTTAGTTTTCCCTTTAATCCTTTATTCTCTCGCTCGAGGGCGAGTACCATAGGGTCCTGCGGTGGCACTATTCCACAATCCCTCTGCCACTCCGGATGGTTTCGGAGGGTAAAAAACATATCTGCGTATGAGACCTCATCCCATTTCCCTTCTCTTCTTAAAAATAACATTAACTGCAACATAGTATTATAATCTAGTGATCCATTTAATGGCCACTTGGCCCCATCTTCCAACTTATATAACGGCCACCACTGATTACAATACTTAACAAGAATTTTCTTACTTTCAGTACCTCCATTTCCCACAATTTCTTTCCAATGAGCAAGCACACAACCCAAAGGACTTTTCTTGAGGATACCCCCTTAAGTATTACCCATCTTTAAGTTTCTTTAATATTTTTTTTTTCAACTATTTTCTATTTCTGCTGCGCTTCAATTTCCACGCAAACCTCTTTTTGCAAACTGTTTTAACTCTTTCCCACACGTTTAAATTGTCCCAAGGTTCGAACCCAAACCACCGAAGGAGTGACTCCCTCTGTTCTGCCACTTCGATGATTAGCCAAACCCCTGATAGGAGAGCGACTAAGCACCACAGCACATATATCAGAAAAAAACTTTTACAGAATGTCAGATGTTTTGCCTGTCTCGGAGTTCCTTGGAGAGTCACGAAACCGCAACTCAGGACTCCCCCTCACTTTACAACAACGCTGCGTCTTAAACACACACACACACACACACACACACACAAGTGCTTTTAACACAAAATACCCGGGCAGTTACAAATGAGACATGAAATTATCACTCCAGTTAGTATCCCTCCAGCAGCTGCAAATATTAATTAGTTGACATATCACAATTGTGAGAGGCTCGCTTACCCTTCTCCTGCTTCTCAAACAGTCATTAGCAGGTCCGTCCTGGCTCCCGATGCCGGGATGCAGTGATAACCTCGGAGGCTCGCTTACCCTTCACCTGCTTCTTATACAGTCATTAGCAGGTCCGTCCTGGCTCCCGATGCCGGGATGCAGCGATAACCTCGGATTCACTCGATCTACTCCCAAGATCGCTAGCGGCCGCTCTATCGGTCAGCGAATCCCCTTACTATAATACAGGGTACCCTCTTCCCATACGGGGACTATGCTGCACGCCAGACGTCTCTGCGCGCTTTACCAGCAGCCCCGGCCACGCGTGGGCGTCCCCTACGACTTACTGGCCCCCTCATTAAACATACCGTTTGTCCGCAGCTTCAGGAGGTTGTTGTCTACTCCCACGGTGAGCGGCTGGGAGTGGAGGCTCCTCCAAGGAAAGTACTCGGGGCGCGCCTAGGGGCGTCCGCTCCACAGTCGATCCCGCAGCTGAGCAGAGAACCTCCTGGCTGGCTCGCCAAAACTGACGTGCGGAAATCAGACTCCACAACCCCAAGGTTGTAAAGTAGGTATGCTTTATTCAGCGCTGGGCAGCACGGGGGGTCATCCCACCAAATTCGTGCGCACCTAACGCGGCAGCTCGTATCATATTTATACAGCAAAGTGTTACATATTCATAAGGTTTCGCAATACGCCTATACATATTAACTATCTATTCCCGCTTCGTATGCAAATGAGCCATTTCCGTGGTCTCCTCCCCGCCGAGCATGCGCGGTTTCTTCTGGTGGTGGTCGTTGAGGGTCGAGAGGATGAAGGCAAACCCTCTCTTCTTCATCACCACAAGTGACTCTTTATTCCTGTGTAAGCTCAGTCTCTCTTTTATCAGACTCCGCAACCGCAAGGTCAGTTCCAGCAAGTTTCTTTAGCAAGGCCGGCCATGGCTGTTCTGTTCTTCTCTGCTATTTCCTGATAAAACGTCTTACACGATGGCCAAGGTTATAGATATGGGTTAAGCAATGCAATGGCTACAATGTTATATGTTTTGCGTCAAGCATGTTCCCTCCTGCTATTAGCCCTTAAATGTTAGTTCTCTCTATCACTGTATATCTCGGGCATCGTGTGATGGATTCTGTTACTAATTACACTTTTGGTTCTACCTTGGGAAAGTTTACTTCGCCCTTGAATAGTTATATTAATGTGACACCATCAGAGCCAGGGCTTGGAAACCTTCTGGGCTGTGACGATAAGGATTGTTACCTCCTTAAGATCGTGATTTTGCTGTCGGTTTTCCTGAACGTGTTGCAGGGGTGGGTTTTTGTGAAATACCGGCACAGGGGTGGCTATAGGGTAACGTGCGCTGCCGCCACTCAGACCGCAGCAGCGCCGCGACGGGCAGCGGCGCGAGCCACGGCACCGCCGCCGCCCGCAGCGGCACCACCCCCGCCGGCCGCCCCCCCCACCGCAACAACACCGGCGCCTCCGCCGCCTGTCCCGGCACAGGCACCGCCGCCGCCGCCGGCCGCCCCCCCCCACCGCAGCAGCACCGCCCACTCCGCCGCCCGTCCCGGCACAGGCGCCTCCGCCCCCGCCCGCAGCAGCACCAGCACCGCCGGCCGCCCCCCCCACCGCAACAGCGCCTGTCCCGGCACAGGCGCCTCCAGCCACGACAACGAGTACCGCTGCTGCTCAAATTCCATCAGAACCGGTACCAGTTGCCCCAGTCGCCAAAAAGCACAGAAAGAAGTCAGCTCATGCCCCTGTCGCTTGCGACAAGGACCAGCACGAGCCAGATAGCTTGGGAGAGAGTTCTGACAGAGACCCAGGAGAGGGCCCTTCCAAAGTAGACCCAGGAGAGGGTCCGTCTAAACCAGACAATGGAAAGAGACCTTTTAAAACAGACAGAGAGCAGAGTCCTTCTCGGGCAGCCTCATCACAGGAAGACTCAGATGTAGAGGTAATTTTTAAATCCCTCTCTATGAAGGATTTGAGAAATATTAGGAAGGACTTTAGTCGTCATGAAGGTGAAACACTCATCTCCTGGTTGCTCCGATGCTGGGATAGTGGGGCTGGTACTATAGATGTAGATGGCAGAGAAGCTAAGCAGTTGGGAAACCTGGCCAAGGATGGAGGTATCGATGAAGGGATTGGGAGAAAGACACGCACTCTCAGTCTCTGGAGGCGGCTGATGTCAGCCATAAAGCGCAGGTATCCCTTCAAGGATGATATCGAATGCCGTCCAAGTAAATGGACCAACATGGAAAAAGGTATTAAGTACCTGAGAGAATTGGCTGTGCGAGAGGTGATTTATAGTGATAGGCAAGTGACTGTAGATCCTGATAAGATGCCATGCAAACGATCCATGCTAAAAAAGTTTGTACAAAGTGCACCACCAACATATTCCCACACATTGTCAACAATGGTCTGGGGAGGATCCGATACCGACACACCAACTGTAAGCGAAGTGGTTAACAAGGTAGGACAGTATGAAGACAGTCTCTCTCGTCCTTTTTCTGTGGCAGCTGTGGAAAAACTGACTGTGGTCACTGAGAAAATGACTGAGACAATGGAGCAAATTACCAAGAAAATAGTTGAGCACACCGATAAACTGCTTGATACATTAACCAAGGTGGAGGAAAGATCCCATTCTTCCCCTGCACAGAACCATGTTGCAGCTACTAAGAAAACACGCCCTCCTACTCAAGAGAAAAAAACACTCTCCAACTCAAGACCAATCGAACCCACTCCGAGATTTCCTGTGTCTGTGCCTCTGCAACTATGGAGAAGACATGAGGAAGTGGGATGGAGAACCTATCTCAGCCTTACGGGCACGGGTGCTTGAGTTGCAAAGTAAAGCAGATAGAAGAAAGAATTCTTACAGAAGGCATGCTGCTCCGACCTACAGTAGGCGATCCTACGGTCCAGATAGGAACAGGTACTATGGTCGACATTAGAGGTGCCCTGCCTCCAGCCAGGAGGAGGAAAGGGACAACCGAATTTATTGGACTGTGTGGATTCGATGGCCTGGCACATTAGAGCCACAAAAATATAAAGCCCTGGTGGACACTGGTGCACAGTGTACCCTATTGCCATCGAATCATAAAGGGGCAGAAACTGTCACTATTTCTGGAGTGACAGGCGGATCTCAAGAACTGACTGTATTAGAGGCCACAGTGAGCCTAACTGGGAATCAATGGGAGAAACACCCCATTGTGACTGGCCCAGATGCTCTGTGCATCCTTGGCATAGACTATCTCAAGAGAGGGTATTTTAAAGACCCCCAAAGGGTATTGGTGGGCTTTTGGTATAGCAGCTGTAGAGACTGAGGATGTTACACAGCTGTCAGCCTTCCCTGGTCTTTCAGATGACCCTTCTGTTGTGGGACTGCTGAGGGTTAAAGATCAGCAGGTGCCAATTGCTACTGCCACGGTGCATCGACGGCAGTATCGCACCAACCGAGACTCCTTAATTCCCATCCATAACCTGATTCGACGGCTAGAGAGCCAAGGAGTGATCAGCAAAACTCACTCACCCTTTAACAGCCCTATATGGCCAGTGCGGAAGTCTGATGGGGACTGGAGACTGACAGTAGACTACCGTGGCCTGAATGAAGTCACACCACCACTGAGTGCTGCTGTGCCAGACATGCTAGAACTTCAGTATGAACTGGAGTCAAAGGCAGCCAAATGGTATGCTACAATTGACATTGCTAATGCCTTTTTCTCTATTCCTTTGGCAGCAGAGTGCAGGCCACAGTTTGCTTTCACCTGGAGGGGTGTCCAGTACACCTGGAATCGCCTGCCCCAGGGGTGGAAACACAGCCCTACTGTTTGCCATGGACTGATCCAGACCGCACTGGAGAAGGGTGGAGCTCCAGAACACTTACAATACATCGACGACATCATTGTGTGGGGTAACACAGCAGAAGAAGTTTTCAAGAAAGGTAGGAAAATCATTAAGATTCTTCTGAAAGCAGGTTTTGCTATAAAAAGAGGTAAGGTCAAGGGACCTGCACAAGACATCCAGTTCTTGGGAGTTAAGTGGCAAGATGGACGTCGCCAAATCCCAATGGACGTAATTAACAAAATAACATCTATGTCCCCACCTACTAACAAAAAGGAAACACAAGCCTTTTTAGGTGTTGTGGGTTTCTGGAGAATGCATATTCCAGGTTATAGCCAGATTGTAAAACCTCTCTACGAAGTGACTTGAAAGAAAAATGAGTTTATGTGGGGCCCTGAGCAACGACAAGCCTTTGAGCAAATTAAACAAGAGATTGTGCATGCAGTAGCCCTTGGACCAGTCCGAACTGGACGAGACATTAAAAATGTGCTCTACACCGCAGCTGGGGACAATGGCCCTACCTGGAGCCTTTGGCAGAAAGCACCAGGGGAGACTCGAGGTCGACCCCTAGGATTCTGGAGTCGAGGGTATAAAGGCTCCGAGGCCAACTATACTCCAACTGAGAAAGAAATCTTGGCAGCATATGAAGGAGTTAGAGCTGCTTCAGAAGTAATTGGTACTGAGGCACAGCTCCTCCTGGCGCCCCGATTACCAGTACTGGGCTGGATGTTCAAGGGTAAAGTTCCTTCTACTCATCATGCCACCGATGCTACCTGGAGTAAGTGGGTTGCCTTAATCACACAGCGAGCTCGAATAGGAAACCCAAACCGTCCAGGAATCGTAGAAGTGATCACAAATTGGCCCGAAGGCAAAGACTTTGGGATGCCACCAGAGGAGGTGGTGACACGTGCTGAGGAAGCTCCACCATATAATGAACTCTCAGATAATCCAATCTGTTAACATGTGGCTCCGTGGATGGTGTCAACGACACAACTTTGGGTTTTTTAACAATGGAATGACCTATGCGGCATCAGGCGGGGGCTGGCTCACTCAGAGAGGGAGAAGGGGTTTTGCCCAAAAATTGGCAGGGCTCATTAACAGGGCTTTAAACTAAATTCGACGGGGGAAGGGGGTATTATCAGGGCTGCCCATGAACAGCCAAGGGATGTTACATCAAGGAAAGGGGAACAGGGTGCTGGTGAGGGCCTGCAGCCATTAGCTCCAAGATGTGCCAGCTACGCTGCAGTATGCCCAAACCTTCACGTAGATGAGCTAGGAGCTCCTGGACCAACGGGAGTCAATCGGGAGGCACTGTTAGTACAGGACAAAGGAATTACAGCTGCTCCAACCAAATCGGCCGCAACGAAGACACGGCTGAAGTGCCTCTTCACAAATGCGTGGAGCATGGGGAACAAGCAGGAGGAATTAGAGACGTGTACACGCCTCCAAGGCTACGATCTCATCGGCATCGTAGAAACTTGGTGGGACGACTCCTATGACTGGAGTGTCGGCATGAAAGGGTACAGGCTTTTCAGGAGAGACAGGCAAGGGAAACGAGGAGGCGGTGTTGCCTTATATGTTGATGAGCAGCTGGAATGTATGGAGCTCAACCTGGGGGAGGATACCGAGCCAACTGAGAGCCTATGGGTCAAGATTACAGGGAAATCGGGAGCAGGGGACGTTACAGTGGGGGTATGCTACAGGCCACCCGACCAGGAAGACCAAGTGGATGAAGCCCTCTATAGACAGATAAGGGCGGCATCACGTTCACAGACCTTGGTTCTCATGGGTGACTTCAACCACCCTGACATCAGTTGGAAGGATAACACAGCCAGGCACAGGCAATCCAGGAGGTTCCTGGATTGCATTGAGGACAACTTCCTTCTCCAAGTGGTTGAGGAGCCGACGAGGAGAGGAGCTGTGCTGGACCTTGTTCTTACCAACAAGGAGGGGCTGGTTGACAGGGTCAAACTCAGGGGGTAGCCTGGGCTGCAGTGACCACGAAATGGTTGAGTTTGAAATCCTCAAGGCAACGAAGAAGGTGCGCAGCAGGCTGATGACCCTGGACTTCAGGAGAGCCGACTTTGGCCTCTTGAAGAATCTGCTTGGTATGGTGCCGTGGGATGAAGCGCTGGAAGGAAGAGGGGTCCAAGAAAGTTGGTTAATATTCAAGGACCACCTCCTCCAAGCACAGCAGCAATGCATTCCTACAATGAGGAAGGCAGGCAGAAAAGCCAGGAGGCCTGCGTGGATGAATAAGGAGCTCCTGGAACTGACCAAAAGAAAAAAGGAGGCCTACAGGGAGTGGCGACAGGGCCGGGTAGCCTGGGAGGATTACAGAGGAATCGTTCGAGCAGCTAGAGAGCGGGTTAGACAAGCTAAAGCCCAGCTAGAACTAAATCTGGCCAGGGACATTAAGACAAACAAAAAATCCTTCTATAGGTATATCAGCGAGAAAAGAAAGACTAGGGAAAATGTAGGCCCTCTCCGGAAGGATACGCAAGAACTGGTCACCCGGGACAGCGACAGAGCTGAGGTACTCAATGACTTTTTTGCCTCAGTCTTCACGGACAAGGACAGCAGCCGCACTGCCCAAGACGCAGATTGCAAAGGAGAGGATTGGGAAAATGGAGCACCGCCCACTGTAGATGAAGATAAAGTGAGAGACCACCTGAGGAACCTGAAGGTGCACAAGTCCATGGGACCTGATGAGATACATCCGCGGGTCCTGAGGGAACTGGCAGATCAAGTCGCGAAGCCACTAGCCATCATATTTGAGAAGTCGTGGCAGTCTGGCGAGGTTCCTGCCGACTGGAAAAGGGGAAACATAACCCCTATTTTCAAAAAGGGAAACAAGGAAGACCCGGGGAACTACAGGCCAGTCAGTCTCACCTCTGTGCCTGGCAAGATCATGGAGCAGATCCTCCTGGAAACTCTGCTGAGCCACACAGAAAACAAGGAGGTGATTGGCGAGAGCCAACATGGCTTCACCAAGGGCAAGTCATGCCTGACAAATTTGGTGGCCTTCTACGAAGGGGTTACAGTGGCAGTGGACAAGGGAAGATCTGCTGATGTCATCTACCTGGACTTGTGCAAAGCGTTTGACACTGTCCCACACGATATCCTGGTCTCTAAATTGAAGAGACATGGATTCGATAAATGGACCACTCGGTGGATAAAGAACTGGCTGGAGGGTCGCACTCAAAGGGTTGCGGTCAACGGCTCGGTGTCCAAGTGGAGAGCAGTGACGAGTGGCGTTCCTCAGGGGTCGGTACTGGGACCCGTACTGTTCAACATCTTTGTTAGCGACATGGACAGTGGGGTAGAGTGCACCCTCAGCAAGTTTGCTGATGATACCAAGCTGTTTGGCGAGGCAGACACGCTGGAGGGGAGGGATGCCATCCAGAGGGACCTGGACAGGCTGGAGAGGTGGGCCCAAGCCAACCTCATGCAGTTCAACAAGGCCAAGTGCAAGGTCCTACATCTGGGTCGGGGCAATCCCAAGCACAAATACAGGCTCGGCAGAGAATGGCTGGAGAGCAGCCCTGTGGAGAAGGACCTGGGGGTGATGATTGATGAAAAGCTCGACATGAGCAAGCAGTGTGTGATCGCAGCCCAGAAGGCCAACCGTATCCTGGGCTGCATCAAAAGAAGTGTGGCCAGCAGGTCAAGGGAGGTGATTCTGCCCCTCTACTCCGCTCTCGTGAGACCCCACTCGAGTACTGCATCCAGCTGTGGAGTCCCCAACATAAGAAGGACATGGACCTGCTGGAGCGCGTCCAGAGGAGAGCCACGAGGATGATCCGAGGGCTGGAGCACCTCTCCTATGAGGAGAGGCTGAGAGAGTTGGGGCTGTTCAGCCTGGAGAAGAGAAGGCTCCGGGGAGATCTTATTGCGGCCTTCCAGTACCTAAAGGGGGCCTACAGGAGAGCTGGGGAAGGACTTTTTACTAGGGCATGTAGTGATAGGACGAGGGGGAACGGCTTTAAGCTGGAAGAGGGCAGGTTTAGATTAAACATTAGGAAGAAGTTTTTCACTTTAAGGGTGGTGAGGCACTGGAACAGGTTGCCCAGAGAGGTTGTTGAAGCCCCATCCCTGGAGGTGTTCAAGGCCAGGCTGGACGTGGCCTTGGGCAACCTGGTCTAGTGAGAGGTATCCCTGCCTGTGGCAGGGGGGTTGGAACTCGATGATCTTCAAGGTCCCTTCCAACCTAAACCATTCTATGATTCTATGATTCTATGATAATGAGAAACAGTATGCTCTGTTTACAGACGGATCTTGTCGTATTGTAGGAAAGCATCGAAGGTGGAAAGCTGCTGTGTGGAGTCCTACACGACGAGTCGCAGAAGCTGCTGAAGGAGAAGGTGAATCGAGTCAATTTGCAGAGGTAAAAGCCATCCAGCTGGCGTTAGATGTTGCTGAACGAGAAAAGTGGCCAATACTCTATCTCTATACTGACTCATGGATGGTGGCAAATGCTCTGTGGGGGTGGTTAAAGCAGTGAAAGCAGAGCAACTGGCAGCGCAGAGGTAAACCCATCTGGGCTGCTGAATTGTGGCAAGACATTGCTGACCGGCTAGGGAACCTAGTCGTAAAGGTACGTCATGTAGATGCCCATGTACCCATGAGTCGGGCCACCGAGGAACATCGAAACAATCAGCAAGTGGATCAGGCTGCTAAAATTTTCCAGACAGACTTGGACTGGGAACATAAAGGTGAACTATTCTTAGCTCGGTGGGCCCACGACACTTCAGGTCATCAAGGAAGGGATGCAACCTATAAATGAGCCCGTGACTGAGGGGTGGATTGAACCATGGACACTATTGCGCGGGTTATCCACGACTGTGAAACATGCGCCGAAATCAAGCAAGCTAAAAGGTTAAAACCTTTGTGGTATGGAGGACGATGGCTGAAATATAAATATGGGGAGTCTTGGCAAATTGACTACATCACACTCCCTCAAACTCGCCAGGGTAAGCGCTATGTGCTTACAATGGTGGAAGCAAGCACCGGATGGTTGGAAACCTATGCCGTGCCCCATGCCACTGCCCGGAATACCATCCTGGGCCTTGAAAAGCAAGTCTTGTGGCGACATGGCACTCCAGAAAGAATTGAGTCAGACAATGGGACTCATTTTAAAAACAATCTCATAAGTAATTGGGCCAAAGAACATGGCATTGAATGGATATATCATATCCCCTATCATGCACCAGCTTCTGGGAAGATTGAGCGATATAATGGACTGTTAAAAACCACCCTAAAAGCAATAGGTGGTGGAACCTTTAAAAATTGGGACAAGCATTTAGAGCAAGCTACCTGGTTAGTTAACACCAGGGGGTCCATCAATCGAGCCGGTCCTGCTCAATCAGACCTTTTACATACAGTAGAAGGGGACAAAGTCCCTGTGGTGCATGAAAGGAATATGTTAGGAAAAACTGTCTGGGTTTCTCCTCCTTCAGGCAAAAGCAAACCCATTCGTGGGACTGTTTTTGCTCAAGGACCTGGATGTACTTGGTGGGTGATGCTGAAGGATGGAGAAGTTCAATGTGTACCCCAAGGGAATTTAACCCTTGGTGAGAATACTCGATCCTGAGCTGTATGATGCTGATCACTACATGATACTAACAGTGTTCAATAAGTGTTTTTCAGGGTGACACAGTGGTGATGAAACCTGAGCTAGTTTCATCAAGTGGCGTCCAGCAAGCTCTTCAAGATGAACATGCTACCCACGGGCACAAACCACAATGAATTTTGTACCATCTTTCCTGCCCTGAGATGAGATCCTGCAATCATGAATCAAATGGACTTAAACTTTTGTATATAAAGATAATCGTAGATGAGTGACCTGCATGTATCCATACATATATATATATCCTCTGTGTGTGCATAGATTTGATAGATAAAAGTAATAGTAATCTGAGCAAGATGCAAATGGTATGGAATAAGGGGTGGAATGTCCTGGTTTGAGGTAAAACAGGACCAATTTTGTTCAGTAGCTTCGCTTCTTAGCTGGGCCTCTTTTAACTACTGAAATTAACAGCATATTGTGCAGACAATGTTCGCTCTCTCAGAGTGATAAGACCGATGTTTATAGCTGATGTCCAGACATGGTATGCAGGGAGGCTCTTGCTTACACTTATTGTTCTAACACCCAAGGCCAACCGGCTGTGTTATTTGCCACGTTGGAGGGTCGGAAGCGGAAAAGCATAATGGGGTCCCACCTGCGGGGAGGAGCGGACAGGGCAGGTGACCCAAAACTGACCAACAGCGTATTCCATCCCATCTGCTTCATGCTCAGTATAAAAGCTGACGGAGCAAAGGGTCAGGGCCTTCTTTTTCGCCCTTCTTTTTCCCTTCTTGCTTCAACGGCTGATGTCTGAGGAGGACTCTGTCTGTTCGTCTGCCTTTGGACCCGATCCTGAATCCAGATCCGGAATCCAGTTCCTGTCCGTCACTGAGTCCAGCCTGGGACTGCCCCAGTGCCAGCCGGTGTCGTGATTGTCATCTTGGGAGCTTGATACGGTTTTGTATATTTCTCATTATTTCTTTTATTTTATTATTAATACTTCATTAAAGTAGTTTAGATCCTTCTAAACTCGTAAGTCTCTTTTTCCTCCTCTGCCTCTCTCTTTGAAGAGGGGTAGAGGGGAGCATCTCTTGGTCCCATCTGGGGTCCCCTATGTCCCCAGTGGCCAATTTGGCCTAAACCACGACAACCGTCTACAACAAATTGTACTTTATAAATGCAAACTTATTAGGCAACGTACACTTGGTTTTGCAAGTAGTTCTAGAAATTTATTTATGAGGTGTAAAGTTTTTCCAAGAAATGGTGTAGGTCTGTGAAAATATTCTTTTTACTGTTTAGACCACAAATAGAAACAGCAATCACCTAATCTAGTGTTTTTTTGGATTAAATTTTTTTAAGTTGAGAGAGAAGATAGTCTTAAAATTTGTAAATATTTTCTATTAAGTCCTTCTTTATTCCTAGACAAAAAGCATTTGGTTTGCTTATTTTCAAATTATTTCTGAAGTACTGATTTTTTTTTTAATAAGGACACTTTCTCAGACATTTGTTTTCCAAACGTGGGGTTTTTTTTTCCTTCCAGTGTTCATATAGCATTGTCAGGAGCCAGGCTTATGATACCTCAGGTGATATGAAAAATTAATGTACGCAGAAGGAGTGCATCTACCTTTCTTGAAAAAATTGATGTAATGTTCTGCCTACACTCAAATGTAAGTACTGAAAATCATTAAAAAACCTGTTCCAAATCTTGCTGTGTATTCTTTTTGAACAGATTGCATATTCTCACTCCAGAAGCCTGTTCTAGTATCTGCAAATCTAAAACCCATCCCACAAGCTTAAGCTCTTGAGAAAGATTTACTCTGAAATAAAAAAGGATGCTTATCAGAATTTACTCTGGTATTTTGAAAGCCAAGGTTTATGCATCATCAGGGATGGCTTGAAGAAATGAAGGATTTTTTTGTGTTTCTTAGGTTGCTGTGAGAACTAGAATACTTTTCAGTCATTAGCCATGAGCACAACAGCCAGAACCTCAATCTGTACCTGTGAGCTTGAACCTTTCTTCACAGTGCTGCCCCTAAGCTATCTCATGTTTTTTTTAAATCTTCTCAAGATACCTCCTACTATCATACAGTCTGTGTTTTTCCCATATTTCACTCTATATAATGGATCTTGTAGAGCATTTGCACTTTATTCAGTCTCACTTTCTGCCTTATATTTGTATGCTTGTTCCCTTTTAATGGTTTGTTTTGAACATTCATTGCCCTATGCCCTCATTAAGGAGCACTTTATTCTCAGTGCTAGGTCTTTGAAAATAATCCTGATGCAAAGGTTGCAAGACTCACATTATGCTGCTCTCTGCAGAACCCTGGATGGATCAAAATGCGGTGGGATGGATGGTGTTTTCCTACAAGGAGATGAGGTAATATCTGGGAAGCCTTGAGAAGTACTCATGTTGCACCATGTCATACTTTCGCAAGTTGAGTGAGGTTAGTGGAAGAGAATCCACAAATAGGTGGATAGGAATTGGATCAGGAACATGTGGCTCCATTTGAGGACACTGGCAGAAAGGCACACAAATTGCGACAACAGCCTGACTTTCACAGTACCTCCTGAGAAGAACTATCTTTCTGTTGATTCCTATGAATTTCTCAATGATCTTCTTGAGCTTGGTGTGGTGGTTTGGCCCCAGCTAGCAGCCAATCACCCACAAGCCACTCACTTGCTCCCCCCGCCCCCAGCAAGATTGGGAGAGAAAATATCAAGAAAAGTAGTAAGAAAAATCATGGGTCAAAATAAAGTCAAGGAAATCACTTACTAGTTACTGTCATGGGCAAAACAGACTCAACTGGGGGATCTTAAGTTAATTTATTGCCAATTAACATAACCTAAACATTTAATTACTGTCCTGGTTCTGGCAGGGATGGGGTTAATTTCCCCAAGGATGGGGAGGGGACACAGGTATTCCATGCCATGTGAGCCGTGCCAGGGCTATAGGGGGGATCTGGCCTGGGGAGGGGGAGGAAGTCGCTGCTCAGAGCGGGGCTGTGGTGGTCCAGGTCCGGACTGGTCGGTGAGCGGCGGTACTGTAATCGTGTTTGTATATTCCTTTATCCGTGTTATTGTTACTGTTTTTCTCTTCCCTTTGCTGTTCTGTTAAACTGCCTTTATCTCAACCCACGAGTTTTGCCTTTTTTCTTCTGATTTTCCCCACGGCTGTGGTGGTCCAGCGAGCGGCCGCGTGGTTCTTTGTTGCCGGCTGAAGCCGAACCACGACAGTCCTTTTTGGCGCCCAATGTGGGGCTCGAGGGTTGAGATAATGACAGATCTGACCAGAGCTTGTTAACACGAGTTTGTTATATGCATTTCTCATATTAGTTAGATAATAGCCGGTTACAATGTTGCTTCGTTTGTTTGCGTGGCTGTGTTATGTAAATTCTTATATGCTCTATGTACTCCCCGTGATGCTGTTTATTACCTCGGGAAAGGGATCAGGATTATCATTTTGCTGTCCTGTGCAATATCACCTTATGATATGATAACATCACTGTTCAGGTGGCTATGTTGGGGTGTTTATGCAGGATTGCTGTCCTGCCCATACCTTGGTCACTGTCTGCCGGGTCCTGACTAACCGAGCTTTCAAGCTTTTAATAGAACATGAAACTTTTAACATTGTAGGCCAAAGAAACTGCAATGCCTCTGACATCACCTTAAATTGCTCAGAGTAGCAGCTGTGCCTGAATACTGTAGCCCTCTTTGCCCTTGATCTTTAGAAGCTGCAGAGTATCAGTATAAACATGATAACTACCTCTTTGTCTAAACAGAATGTGTAAGCCTCTACTCCTCATGAGATTGCAAGGCATTAGATAGTTTTAGGCTGCACCTTTATCTCGGGTACAGAGGCCGGGAAGGACACAAGAAGAGACAGCTGGCAGCTGGAAAAGGAGCCAAGAGTTGGAGTAACCATCAAGGACAGAATGATAACGGGACATTGCAAGATGTTTGCAACATAAAGGCAACATCAAAAGGAACCAATGGAAGACAAAGACGGGTCGCATAGACAGTTTGTGCCCGGGGGAATTAGCCAATTAACATTTAGCTAGTTGCGCAAACTAAGCTGATCTGTCTATAAAATCGGGCTTGTAGCGGAAATAAATGTTCGACTGTGCATCGCATCGGTGTGTCCTGTCGTTCCGGTCCTGCATGACTCACAGATCTCGGCGACGGCGGCAATTGGTGACCCCGACGTGATTCGCCTACGTGCCGAAGAAAGCAGGGATACTGCCGGCCGGCATTGAGGTAAGCCGGGCTGCCTGAGAGAGGCAGGAGCGGATCCGCCCCTTGGAAATTAAGGGACTGTGGCAGTATGGGGTCCGCCGTATCGGCGGTTGAAAAAGCAGCGGTACAAAGTTTGCTGCGAGTGGCAAAAAGGCTGGGAGAAGACCTCACTACAGCCGAGATAGAGACATTGTTACTGTGGTGTCGGCATCGTGGGCTTCTAAAAACCCCTAGCCAGCTATATGATATTGACGTTTGATAGAAGGTGGGCATGGAGTTATGGGAGTCAGTGCAAACGGGCAATAAGGACGCTAAACACTTAGCTCCCATATACCGGCGAGTCAAAACTATGGTGGCTACCCTGAGAGGGGAAGCAGCCATCGCATTCGCTGCCAGAGCCTCCCTCTCGGCGGAGACGAGCGGAGAGGAGGATTTAACCGCCTGGCCAGCGCAACGAAAGGAAGAAGGGCTTTGGGAAGAGGAAGACGATATCAATCACGTTCCCCTCGGACCAAGTGTCCCTGCTGCTCCGCAGCCCGTGACTCCTGCGGCACCAGCAAACCCGGAGTATTTAAACACCACGGACCCGGTGTGCAACGAGCCCATGGAGTATGACAGTACTGACAACACTTGCCCAGCGAGTGACCTGCGACAGATGCTGCAAGGACAGGAAGAGTTAATGCTGGGGCTACTAGAGGAAATGAAACGACTAGACCGAGGCTCGAAAAACGCCGTGGTGAAGGACGCTTATAAGCGAGCACAACAACCCATAGTTACTGGAATTAAAACTTTGGAACGGGCGGTGTTTGGGGATGTTTCTGATGGAGTGGGGGGAAGTGAAAAGGTCGCGCTTAATGAAGCAGAGGCGCCGAAAGCAAGGTCTGCTGAGGAGCCTTTGAGGGAGGCGGGGGTTTCTGAGCATAAGCAGCGTAACTGGATCCGCCGCATGTTGGAGGATGGGGAAATGTCTTTACTGGGATGCCGATGAATACTTGCGGGGCAGGTTTGGTAGTGGAGTGGGGGAGGAGGAAAGAGCAGCGTGGAAATGGGGAATGGAGTGGCGGACCATGGAATATCAGTCCAAAAATGCAGAGAAGGGGGACAGAGGAGCCGAGAAGGGGGAAGCGCCGAAAAGGAGGGAGGAAGCCGAGGAGAAGAGGCCCAGGCGGGGAGCGGGGGGGGACAGAGGTGAGGAAAGTTGGAGCAAGAGGGGAGAGGACAGGGCCGGAGCCGCGGGTGCGTGGCGGGAAAGCCCGGGGCCTTGTGCGGGGCCGGGCGGGCGGGAAAGCGCCCGGAGAGAGTCCCCGCCGCGGGCCGCCCTGCCGGCAAGGAGCCTCAGCCTGCCGGGGCGAGCGCGGCCTGCCCCGGTGCGGCGGGGGACGCTGGTGGGGCTGGTTCGGGAGGCGGCCGGGCCAGAACGGTGTCCTGGGTGTGGGGGGGACACCGGCGGCAAGAAGAAAGCTTATCAGCAACGCTTTGCTAGGTGCTGCTCTCGCTACATTAGTGTCGCACTGTGGCGCAGTTGGGTAGTCCTGCTGTGTGCTCTTGCTACTATAGGGCTTGCCGCATTTACAGGGAATTCGTTTGTCGCGTTAGTACAGAAGGCTGTCAATGTGACCAAGTTAAAGTCATGTTGGGTTTGTGGGATGTCTGATCAGTTTAATAACCCACTTCAAGGAATCCCGATTACAAATTGGAGTCAGTACAACCCATATTCCATGTTAAGCACGAGCTATCGATGCCGAAACCTGTCCAGTCCCATTGTGCACCATCCTTTCACGTTACAGCTATTGAATAATACTGTTGTTTTTATCAACTACACCCAAGGCAATCCTGCTGTATCGTGGAATGAAGCCACCGCTCCCTATTACGGAAAGTTTAATACTTCTGTAGGTAATTGGACTTCACTGAAGCTAAAATATGGAAAGTATGACCCAATCACGGCAGGGCCTGCAAATAGTACCAAGGGTGAGAATGTGCAACAGTGGAGTGATTTCCTTTACGCCCGAAGCGGTGTCAACCGGTCACTCCAGATTAATGCCACATGTGATTTACCAGCAGGTTTATGGTGGTTATGTGGCGATGGCTACGCCAAAAAACAGCTTCCCAGGAACTGGACTGGGCACTGTACGTTGGGCATGTTAATGCCCAACCTACAAATATTCAACCACAGTGACCTGCGCGGTATTCTAAGAGGAGTTTGGGCTCAGACTCGCTATAAGAGGTATGTGAACCCCTTGGTTACCTATAGCACTGGTTTTCATAGTTTTGTACAGGCACTTTTCCCCTTGCTAGGTGTCCAGCAGTTAGAGCGTGCCATAGTCAATATCTCTGCTGAAATGGAGTTTATTGCTAATGCCACTGCAACAGCCATCACTGGATTACAAATTGAAGTTCAATCACTAAGAGAAACAGTTTGGCAGAACCGTGAGGCTCTGGATCTCCTCACTGCTCAAGCAGGAGGTGTCTGTACCCTTATTAACGCTTCTTGCTGTGCATTTGTCGACCAGTCAGGGATTGTTTTGTCTAGTGTGCAGAAAATATGGGAACATGCGCATGTCTTACATGCAGTATCCACAGACAATGCATCATGGCTAGACTCGCTGTTTAAGTCTTGGGGCATCACGGGCTGGCTTGCTTCGCTAGTTAAAACCGGCTTATTGATCTTACTAATCATTGTCATTATTTTGTTTTTTCTACCCTGCCTATTGCAATGCCTACAACAAATGATAGAACGACTAGTGATGCGAGTCTTTTTTAATCAAATGCCATTGATTGCCATAGTAGAACAACCGCTTACAGTTGTGCCATAAATGAATAAAAGGGGGGGAGATGCCGGGTCCTGACTAACCGAGCTTTCAAGCTTTTAATAGAACATGAAACTTTTAACATTGTAGGCCAAAGAAACTGCAATGCCTCTGACATCACCTTAAATTGCTCAGAGTAGCAGCTGTGCCTGAATACTGTAGCCCTCTTTGCCCTTGATCTTTAGAAGCTGCAGAGTATCAGTATAAACATGATAACTACCTCTTTGTCTAAACAGAATGTGTAAGCCTCTACTCCTCATGAGATTGCAAGGCATTAGATAGTTTTAGGCTGCACCTTTATCTCGGGTACCGAGGCTGGGAAGGACACAAGAAGAGACAGCTGGCAGCTGGAAAAGGAGCCAAGAGTTGGAGTAACCATCAAGGACAGAATGATAACGGGACATTGCAAGATGTTTGCAACATAAAGGCAACATCAAAAGGAACCAATAGAAGACAAAGACGGGTCGCATAGACAGTTCGTGCCCGGGGGAATTAGCCAATTAACATTTAGCTAGTTGCGCAAACTAAACTGATCTGTCTATAAAATCGGGCTTGTAGCGGAAATAAATGTTCGACTGTGCATCGCATCGGTGTGTCCTGTCGTTCCGGTCCTGCATGACTCAAAGATCTCGACGATGGCGGCAACTGTCTCTTGGAATGTATTAATAATCACACCCAATCTATGGGGGAAAGAGGGGGGGATACTTTCCCCAGCTCTTTCGCCTCCTTTTTCTCCTTCGGGACAGGTATGACAGCTTTTGAGAATTTCGAATATCCTTGGAATGCTCAAACCAGCATGTTCCTATTGCTATGTCTCCTGAATGTGTTTCAGGTCTTGTTTGGGGTTAAACAACTGTTTAAGACTACCACCCAGAGATCTGTCCCGAGGCTGGATAGTCATGGGTGGCATGGCATGTGGGAGAATATGGGCAGGTATCTAGAGAACTTCTCACCTCCAATGGTTTGGGACTTCACCCCCGAACAACTACAGGACCCTGATAAAGTGGTAGAATTTTTAAAAGGAAAATGCTGTGGCTATTCCAGAGAGGCACAACTCATTGCACTGTGCTGGGCCCTGGCCAGTATCTACCAAACACTGCTTGATATTATGCAACACCCTCAGGGGAAAGAGGGGAAAACCAGACCAGTAGACACTGCAGCTATTCCAACCCCTGCGGCAGACAATGCGGCTACTCCAACCCACCCGGTGGCAGACAATGCAGCTACTCCAACCCCCGTGGCAGGCACTCTGGCCACTCAAACCCCAGTGGCAGGCACTGCAGCTGAACCAGGCAACCAACCCATGCCAGTATCAGTTGCTCCTATACAGAAGAAGAAATACACCAAGAAATCAGTTCGCTTAGTAAGGGATGATGATGAACCAGGGGCATCAAAAGAATGGGAGGAAGACATGGAACCAGAGATAATAACCCGATCCCTATCCCTGAGTGAGCTGTGAGATATGCGAAAAGATTTCAGCTGACTTCCAGGCGAGCACATTGTCACCTGACTGCTCCAATGCTGGGATAACCATCCGAGTGGCTTGGAATTAGAGGGCAGGGAAGCCAAGCAGCTGGGATCCCTGTCTAGGGAAGGGGGCATTGACAAGGCGATTGGGAAGAAGACACAAGACCTCTGCCTCTGGAGTAAACTCCTGTCAGGCGTGAGGGAAAGATATCCCCTCAGTGAAGATGTACGTTGTCGAAGCAAGTGGACCACCATGGAAAGAGGTATCCAGTACCCGAGGGAATTAGCCGTGCAGGAGATGATTTACTACGACCCAGACAACACACAGTTACCCACAGATTCTGATGAAGTCCAATGCACAAGGCTCATGTGGCATAAGTTTGTACAGAGCGCACCATCGTCGTATGCCAACTCCTTGGCATGGAATGGAAAGGCGAAGAGGGACCAACGGTGGATGAGGTGGCTGGCCGACTCTGGCCATATGAAGAAAGTTTCTCTTTCCCCCCTTGTCTCAGCTGTGGAGAAACTGTCCCAGAAGGTCCAGCATCTTGAAGAGAATATGTCCTACTCCCCACCTGCACAGGCCAGCATCTCAGCCACTAGGATCAGGCGTTTCCCTACTCGAGAGGGAGAGTATAGAGGATATACACCACGAGGCACCCTGTGGTTTTAGTTGCGTGACCACAGAGAGGACATGAGGAGGTGGGATGGACAACCTACCTCGACCCTGCGGGCACGGGTACATGAGTTGCAAGGAAGAACAATCACAAAAGGGGATCCCTCCAGGAAAAGTGCTGCTCCCGTTTCCAGCAGGCAGCTCCCCAGACAGAGGAGAAGGCCTGATCTTACTTCTGATCCTCTTGAAGGGATTTCCAAGTCATTTCTGCAACAAGTGAGTAACGGATACTATGATCAGGATTACAGGGGCCCTGCCTCCAGCCAGGTGGGGGAAAGGGACAACCAGGTTGATTGGAACGTGTGCATTCGATGGCCTGGCACATCAGACCCACAGGAGCATAAGGCTCTAGTGGACACTGGTGCACAATGTACCTTAATACCATCAAGTTACAGAGGGGCAGAACCCATTTGTATTTCTGGAGTGACAGGGGGATCCCAAGAGTTGACTGCATTGGAAGCTGAAGTGAGCCTAACTGGAAATGAGTGGCAAAAGCATCCCATTGTGACTGGCCCAGAGACTCCATGCATCCTTGGCATAGACTACCTCAGGAGAGGGTACTTCAAGGACCCAAAAGGATACCGGTGGGCTTTTGGCATAGCTGCTTTGGAGACGGAGGACATTAAAAAGCTGTCTACCTTGCCTGGTCTCTCGGAGGACCCTTCTGTGGTAGGTTTGTTGAGGGTCAAAAACAACAGGTGCCAATTGCTACCACGACAGTGCATCGGCGACAGTATCGCACTAACCGAGACTCTCTGATTCCCATCCATAAGCTGATTCGTCAACTAGAGACTCAAGGAGTGATCAGCAAGACCCGCTCACCCTTTAATAGTCCCATATGGCCAGTGCGAAAATCTAATGGAGAGTGGAGGCTAACAGTGGACTACCGTGGCCTGAATGAAGTCACGCCACCGCTGAGCGCTGCTGTGCCGGACATGCTAGAACTTCAATACGAACTGGAGTCAAAGGCAGCCAAGTGGTATGCACCAATTGATATCGCCAATGCATTCTTCTCAATCCCTTTGGCAGCAGAGTGCAGACCACAGTTTGCTTTCACCTGGAGGGGCGTCCAGTACACCTGGAATGGACTGCCCCAGGGGTGGAAACACAGCCCCACCATTTGCCATGGACTAATCCAGACCACACTAGAACAGGGTGAAGCTCCGGAACATTTGCAGTACATTGATGACATCATTGTATGGGGCCACACAGCAGAAGAAGTTTTTGAGAAAGGGAATAAAATAGTTGAAATCCTTCTGAAAGCTGGTTTTGCCATAAAATGAAGTAAGGTCAAGGGACCCGCACAGGAGATCCAGTTTTCAGGAATAAAATGGCAAGATGGATGCCGTCAGATCCCAATTGATGTGATCAACAAAATAGCAGCTATATCTCCACCGACTAGTAAAAAGGAAACGCAAGCTTTCTTAGGTGTTGTGGGTTTTTGGAGGATGCATATCCCAGATTACAGTCTGATTGTGAGCCCTCTATACCAAGTGACCCGGAAGAAGAAAGATTTTAAATGGGGCCCTGAGCAACGACAAGCCTTCGAACAAATTAAGCAGGAAATAGTTCATGCAGTAGCCCTGGGGCCAGTCCAGGTGGGATAAGATGTTACAAATGTGCTCTACATCGCAGCCGGGGAGAATGGCCCTACCTGGAACCTCTGGCAGAAAGCACCAGGGGAGACTCGAGGTCGACCCCTGGGGTTTTGGAGTCAGGGATACAGAGGAACTGAAGCCCACTATACCCGAATCGAAAAAGAGATATTGGCAGCATACGAGGGGGTTCGAGCTGCTTCGGAAGTGGTTGGTACTGAAGCACAGCTCCTCTTGGCACCTCGACTGCAAGTGCTGGGCTGGATGTTCAAAGAAAGGGTCCCTGCCACACACCGTGCAACTGATGCCACATGGAGTAAGTGGATTGCACTGATCACACAGCGAACTTGAATGGGAAACCCCAATCGCCCAGGAATACTGGAAGTGATCATGGACTGGCCAGAAGGCAGAGATTTCGGAATATCACCAGAGGAGGAGGTGATGCATGCGGAAGACACCCCACCATACAATAAAATACTAGAAATTGAGAAGAAATACGCCCTGTTCACTGATGGGTCCTGCCAGATTGTGGGAAAGCATCGGAAGTGGAAGGCTGCTGTGTGGAGCCCCACACGACGAGTTGCAGAAGCTGCTGAATGACAAGGTGAATCGAGCCAGTTTGCAGAGGTGAAAGCCATCCAGCTAGCTTTAGACATTGCTGAACGAGAGAAATGGCCAGTACTTTACCTCTATACTGATTCATGGATGGTGGCAAATGCTCTGTGGGGGTGGTTACAGCAGTGGAAACAGAGCAACTGGCAGTGCAGAGGTAAATCCATCTGGGCTGCTGAACTGTGGCAAGATATTGCTGCCCAGATAGAGAATCTGGTTGTGAAAGTACATCACGTAGATGCCCACGTACTCAGGAGTCGCGCCACTGAGGAACATCAAAACAACCAGCAGGTAGATCAGGCCGCTAAGATTGAAGTGGCTCAGGTGGATCTGGACTGGCAACACAAGGGTGAATTATTCATAGCTCGGTGGGCTCATGATGCCTCAGGCCATCAGGGAAGAGATGCGACATATAGATGGGCTCGAAACCGAGGGGTGGACTTGACCATGGACACTATTGCACAGGTCATTCACGAATGTGAAATGTGCTGCAATTAAGCAAGCCAAGCAGTTAAAGCCTCTTTGGTATGGAGGATGATGGATAAAACATAAATATGGGGAGGCCTGGCAGATTGATTATATTACACTCCTACAAAGCTGCCAAGGCAAACGCCATGTGCTCACAATGGTGGAAGCAACCACTGGGTGGCTGGAAACATATCCTGTGCCCCATGCCACCTCCCGGAACACTATCCTGGGCCTTGAAAAGCAAGTCTTATGGTGACATGGCACCCCAGAGAGAATTGAGTCAGACAATGGGACTCATTTCCGAAACAGCCTCATAGACACCTGGGCCAAAGAACATGGCATTGAGTGGGTATATCACATCCCCTATCACGCACTGGCCTCAGGGAAGGTAGAACGATACAATGGACTGTTAAAGACTACACTGAGAGCCATGGGTGGTGGGACCTTCAAACATTGGGATATGCATTTAGCAAAGGCCACCTGGCTAGTCAACACCAGGGGATCTGCCAATCGAGCTGGCCCTGCCCAATCAAAACTTCTACGTACTATGGAAGGGGATAAAGTCCCTGTAGTGAACATGAAGAATATGTTAGGGAAGACAGTCTGGGTTAGCCCTGCCTCAGGCAAAGGCAAACCCATCCGTGGGATTGCTTTTGCACAAGGACATGGGTGCACTTGGTGGGTGATGCGGGAGGATGGGGAGGCCCGATGTGTACCTCATGGGGATTTGATTTTGGGTGAGAATAGCTAATGAATCAAATTTTATGATGTTAAGTGCTAAATAACCCTGCCACTGTATGTCATCATTACTATAACTGCTATCAATGGTACTACAGTAAGAATCACCCAAACCAATGACAGATGGACTTTGATAAAGCAGAGTAAAGTGCAGTGGTGATGTAATAAGAACTGACCTCAGCAGCTGGCACCCAGCAACTTCCTTGAGATCGACATCTTCAGCCTGCGAACTGTGGGCATGGGCCACACCGGGTACACCAGCCACGAGCTGTGAATGCAGCATGCACCAGTCCAGCACCACCCACCATCTCGCCTGCCCTGAGAGACTGTTCTCACAGATGGGGCCCACAGTGATGGACTAAATGAACTCAATGGACATTTTAGAGGGATGGCCCATAGACTATGGAAATTAAATCTGTATGTATATATATGTACATATATATATAGAAGACAGGGGAAAGTGGTGGTAAATGATTGGGAACTGTAGGATCTGGGCATGGCACAGATGGTATGGAATAAGGGGTGGATAATGTCCTGGTTCCGGCAGGGATGGGGTTAATTTCCCCAAGGATGAGGAGGGGACACAGGTATTCCATGCCACTAGCCATGCCAGGGCTATAGCGGGGAGCTGGCCGGGGGAGGGGGCAGGAAGCCACTGCTCAGAGTGGGCTGCGGTGGTCTAGACCTCAGTGAACGCTGGTACCATAATCGTGTTTGTATATTCCTTTATCAGTGTTATTGTTACTGTTTCTCTCTTCCCTTTGCTTTTCTGTTAAACTGCCTTTATCTCAACCCACGAGTTTTGTTTTTTTCTTCTGATTTTCCCCACGGCTGTGGGGGTTGAGCGAGCGGCCGTGTTGCCAGCTGAGGCCAAACCATGACAATTACTGATTCAGATTTTGGGAAGCAAGGAAAACAAACATTTAAAGACTTAGGGAAAACCATCTCTCCTGCTTTACCAAGCTCAACTTCACTCCAGACACCTCTCTTCTCCCCTTGTTATCACTGTGGGTTACACTTAGTGCCTTCAGTGAGGCAACAAGAGGCACAGGAAGTTGGGGTCAGTGCGATTTCTCTGTTCACTCCTTGTTTCTCACTCTGTTCACTCCTTGTTTCTCACTCTGTTCCTATGCTCCAGTATTTGTCCTCTACGGGCCACAGTTCTTTTGGGGGTGTACCTGCTCTGCCATGGAGCACCTCCTACTCCTCTGACCTTGTTGTTCCCTCCTCCTCAGTGTTTTCTGCTCTTTCTTACATATGTTTTCAGAGGGGTGCCACAAACTCTGATTGGCTCAGCTTTGGCATGCGGTGGGTCTGTTGTCGAGTCAACTGGAATCAGCAGTGACCAGCACAGAGCCCTGACCTCTTCCCACAGAGACCAGCCCTGCAGGGCCCCCTCCCCTACAATTTTACATTTCTACCCAAAACACTTGTTTTGATGCAAATATTTAACTCCTGAGTAGACTAGGTGATCATATTTAGCATTATTGGTTAATGGTGTGGCAGTTTCTGCTTGTGAAGAGTACATGTGCAACTCAGTAGCTATTACATAGCAGAGAAGTTTGTCACTTGTTATCTACATAAGTAATCAGATTTTGTGTCTGGTCATTTTGCAAGTGCAAAAAGGCAAATACAATTTGTATTATTAGAAAGAGAGCTGAAACCAGTTGAGAAAACACTCTGGTCTATTTTAGGCACAGCAAACAACAGCCAGCATTATTATGTTCTAGCATTTTATTGACCCAAATTATTTTAAAATTGAAGTGGCTGAAATTCTGCTGTTTTACTTCAGTGCCTTTCTCTTGTCCTGAGTGGTCTTATAGTTGGTTGCTTTCTAAAGGGTTAATGTTAACTCTGAAGAAAGTTTCTGATGTTCATTAGTTTTAAGAGTCCTGAGAAAATATGGGTGACGTTCTGAAGTGAGATATAAATCTGGGAGTGAATGAACTTGCGTTGAAGGGTGGAATTGTTACAAATTATGCAATTATGCCATGTAATAGTTTGTGTGCAGGCTGAGGCGAGAAAAAGTGAGTCTGATCCTTCTTTGTATTATTTATTATTTTGCTGCAGCAAAAGGTGCTTCCAAGGAGGGACCCCGGACAATACAAAACCAGCCTTTTTATATCTTTTTACCCCACGTGCACAATACATGATTACTAGTTTTACCCAATAACTCTTATGTCTATCATATTATTCTGCCAATCATATTTTACTCGGCATGTGATACATAGGATTTCATGCATGTGAATTAGACATATTCGTTAGTCTACTAAGAATTTCAAAACTACTTATCTAACAAAAACATAAGAAACAAATTGTCTACTGATGCAAAGATCACAGTCTTATATGGATCAGACCTTGAAGTTAGCTCCAGATAACATATCTTGTAGGCTCAACAGACTCATCCTCATCAGTTAGGCTAAGAAAGTAGGCTGAGCAGGTCTCAAGGCCTAAGGGCCTAATATTGTTTCGCAACAAATGTAGCTGTTGCAACAGCACAAAGAAAATCGTCCTCCTTAAAAACATTACTGCAGCAGAACTTTCTCTTTCAAAATCTGCCTCTGTTGAGAAAACTGGATTTAATTTTACAGCCTTCATTGTGTCTTCTGTTGTCCATGACTAGGCATTAAAATTTAAGCATGGCCTGGTGGTCAGAGTTAATGAGGACTTCCAGTTCCTATGGCTCTATCTGCATCAAAGGGAGCAACAGCTCATTACTGCTTTAGAGGGTAGACTCAGAGTGTCCCAAGGTGGATTATCAGACTTGAAGTACCAAAGTCAAAAATACAATCTTGGAAGTGTGGACTTGAAATTTATTCAGCATGCTTTGAGAGACTTCTTTCTGTCCAATTTTGCGTTTGTATTTGCTTGCACAGAAATAGAAATATCTTTGAAAACAGCTTGTAAGAACTTAGAATTAAACCTACATACTTGAAGCCACCCTTAAAACTTGACTTGTCTTTGGCTCTCACTTCTAAATTCAGTATCTATGCAAGAGTCTCTCTTAGATATCATGGGTTGCCATGTGCTTGAGCATACCAAGTGGGGTATGAAGCCTGCTGTGGATAGCTATTGTTTTGACACAAAGCCATAGGCCCTTTTGGGATTAGTGTGGTCTAAGGCAATTTTCTTATTATATATTCCAGGATGTGACAGTGTATGAAGGTAGAATTATATCTGTGAGTTCTCAAGATTGTTCATCTGCTTAAAATATGAGCAGCCTCAGAATTAATGAAGTGAAACAGAACGAAAAGTATCATCTGTATTTAAACCACAAAGACTATACCTGCCCTTGATTAAGTCTCTGACTGTCTCTATCTTTACTGATATACCTGGTCTATCAGTATAGATTTAGTATAGATATATTGCCACACTATAACCCTAAAAGTGTAAAAATTAGAGAGGTCAGCAACAGATGACATTTAAGCCGAAGCAGCAGCGTTATTAAGCATCAGTAATTCAGCTGATGTGAATTAATATTGTCCACTGACTGCTTCATTTATACAGTTTTACACAACATGAGTTAAAATGTACAAAAGTTTTGGGACCTTGTAAGGGCTTAGGGCAACCCCACAGAGTTATAGGTTCGGCATAGACCAATAGCTTTAGGGATAAGAAATTTATCTCTAAATAACAGTACAGTAACAAATACAGATCAGTAGTACAATTGTCTGGGTCGAAATGACAGCAAATCCAGTAATTCACCAATTACTAATACTAAGAGATTAATATCTGGGTGTGCAAAGACATAGTTATCAGGAAGGCCAACAGAAAGCAGGGCATGGCTTCTTCTCTGGATGAGCGACTCAGACCAGCCAATGGGCTTCTTTTTTATTCTTGAGTTGTGGAAGCACTATTTGGACTTATTAACTAATCATCGCATCTCACCCCTGCTTCCCCTTTGTACTGGTTCTGTCCTTAGGGAATCAGAAATAGCATATATGGCAACACCAGCCTCATACTTCCTTTGGGTGCATGGGACCCAGAAATGCCATTTAAGGTAATACTAGCCTCACAGACCTCAAACTTTTCACACTGCTGGGAGATTTATGACATTAAAAAATGTTATGATAGTGAATAATTACTATTTACATCCATCAATCTAATCAAATAAGTATCAAGATATTTCCATTACTGGGATCCCAATATTCCTTTGCAGCAAACATAGAAGTCTTCCCGCCCCCCCAAAATATAAATATTGGTACTGTAAACGTAGATGTAAAACTATCATTATGAAAGCAAAGCTATCCACTTCACATTTGAAAAAGATCATTTTGTTTCCACAGTAGATTAAACTGTATCCCTCATCCTAGTCACTGATAAGCTCTGAATCTGAAGTGCAACTGAGAATCTACTTACAGTACAAATTACATATATTATTGCCCTAAGTGTATTATATTGCTTTAACTATAGAGTACCATATGGAAGTAAAAACAGTTAATGCCTCATAGGCCTTTGCAGGCCTCACCAGATAAGAAATATTTGCAGGTTGACCTAATGGTCTCGCCAAGTCAGCACGATTTAATTAACAAAGGACTGAATTACACAGTATCACAGTATCATCAGGGTTGGAAGGGACCTCTGGAGATCATCTAAGTCCAACCCCCTGCCACAGCAGGGACACCTACAGCACGTTGCACAGGACGGCGTCTAGGCAGGTTTTGAATGTCTCCAGTGTGGGAGACTCCACAATCTCTCTGGGCAGCCTGTGCCAGTGCTCTGCCACCCTCAAAGGAAAGAAGTTCCTCCTCATGTTTAGATGGAACTTCCTGTGCTCCAGTTTGTGCCCGTTACCTCTCGTCCTATCACTGGGCACAACTGAAAAAAGACTATTCTCATCTACCTGGCACCCTCCCTTTAAGTATTTACAAGCATTGATTAAATCCCCCTGAGTCTTCTTTTTTCTAGACTAAAAAGCCCGAAGTCCATGAGCCTTTCCTCATAAGAAAGATGTTCCAGTCCCCTAACCATCTTTGTAGCTCTTTGCTGGACCCTCTCCAGCAGTTCCCTGTCCTTCTTGAACCAGGGAGCCCAGAACTGGACACAGTACTGCAGATGCGGCCTCACCAGGGCAGAGTAGAGGGGGAGGATGACCTCCCTCGACCTGCTGGCCACACTCTTCTTGATACACCCCAGGATGCCATTGGCCTTCTTGGCCACCAGGGCACATTGCTGCCTCATGGTCATCCTGTTGTCCACCAGGACTCCCAGGTCCCTTTCCAAGGAGCTGCTCTCCAGGAAGTCAGCCCCCAACCTGTACAGATGCATGGGGTTATTCCTCCCCAGATGCAGTACCCTACACTTGCCTTTATTGAACCTCATCAGGTTTTTTTCTGCCCAACTCTCCAGCCTGTCCAGGACACGCTGTATGGCAGCACAGCCTTCCGGTATGTCAGCCACCCCTCCCAGTTTTGTATCATCAGGAAAACTTGCTGATGGAACACTCTATCCCTTCATCCAGGTCATTGATGAATATATTGAACAGGACTGGACCCAGTACTGACCCCTGAGGGACACCACTTGTTACTGGCTTCCAACTGGACTCTGCACCACTAACCACAACCCTCTGAGCTCTCTCTGTCAACCACTGTTCAATCCACCCCACTGTCCATTCATCTAACCCACACTTCCTAAGCTTGTCTGTGAGGATGATGTGGGAGACAGCGTCGAAAGCCTTGCTGAAGTCAAGGTAGACAACATCCACTGCCCTCCCCTCATCCACCCATCCAGTCACGCCATCATAGAAGGCTATCAGATTAGTCAGACATGACTTCCCTTTGGTGAATCCATGTTGACTACTTCTGATAACCTTCTTTTCCTCCAGATGCTTGGAGATGACCCCCAGAACGAGCTGTTCCATCATCTTTCCAGGGATGGAGGTGAGGCTGACTGGCCCGTCGTTTCCCGGGTCATCCTTCTTGCCCTTTTGTAAGACTGGAGTGACATTGGCTTTCCTCCATTCCTCAGGCACCTCCCCTGTTCTCCAGGACCTTTCAAAGGTGATGGAGAGTGGCCCAGCAATGATTTCCGCCAGCTCCCTCAGCACTCGCGGGTCAGGCCCCATGGACTTGTGGGTGTCCAGTTTACTTAATTGTTCTCTAACTTGTTCCTCTTCAACCAAGGGAAAGTTTTCCTTCCTCCAGACTTTCTCTGTTACTTGCAAAGTCTGGGACTCCCGAGAGCTGGCCCGAGCAGTGAAGACAGAAGCAAAGAAGGCATTCAGCAACTCTGCCTTCTCTGCATCATCCGTCACCACAGCACCCATCTCGTTCAGCAGCGGGCCCACATTTTCCCTGGTTTTCCTTTTGCCTCCTATATACTTAAAGAAACCCTTCCTATTGGTCTTGACATCCCTTGCCAGGTTCAATTCCAAAGCTGCCTTGGCTTTTCTCGTTTCTTCCCTGCATACCCTGACAGCACTCTTGTACTCATCCCAAGTCGTCAGCCCCCTTTTCCACATCCTGTAAACTCCCTCCTTCCACCTGAGTTTTTTTCTGAAGATCCCTGCTCAGCCATGCAGTTCTCCTTCCTTTGCCCGATTTCTTGCTCTTCAGGATGCACCTATCCTGAGCTTGGAGGAGCTGGTGCTTGAATATCAGCCAGCTCTCTTGAGCCCCCTTACCCTCTAGAGCCCTCTCCCATTTGATTTCTCCCATCAATTTCTTGAAGAGATCAAAGTTAGCCCTCCTGAAGTCTAAGGTTTCAACCCTACTTGTCATTTTGTGCATACTGCACTTAATCCTGAACTCTGTCTTCTCATGATCACTGCAGCCAAGTCTGCCCCCAACCTTAACATCCTCCACCAGTCCCTCTTTGTTTGTCAATACTAGGTCCAGTAGTACACCTCTTCTTGTGGGCTCTTCCACCACCTGAGTCAAGAAGTTATCATCAATGCACTGGAGGAACCTCCTGGACTGTGCATTCCTAGTAGTGTAGCCTTCCCAGATGATATCAGGGAAGTTGAAGTCCCCCATGAGAACCAAGGCCTGTGATTGTGAGGCGGTTCTCACCTGTCTGTAGAAGGCCTCATCAACTTCCCCATCCTGATCAGGTGGCCTGTAATAAACACCCACAACAGTATCTCTCATGTTACCCTGCCCCTTAATCCTTACCCACAAGCTCTCAACTTGCTCATCATCTGCCCCCAGGGAGAGCTCAATACATTCCAGTTGCTCTCTCACATAAAGAGCAACTCCCCCACCTCGCCTCACTGGCCTATCTTTCCTAAAGAGAACATAGCCCTCCATGACAGCGTTCCAGTCATGCGAGCTATCCCACCATGTCTCAGTAATTGCAATGAGATCATGGCCCTGTGGCCACACACGGATCTCTGACTCCTCTTGCTTGTTCCCCATGCTGCAAGCATTGGTGTATAGGCATTTCAGAGAGGCCAATGAGTGTGTAGCCCTAGAGAGGTGGTGGGCCTTCTGATTATTAACAGTTCCAACATCCTGCCCCACAAGTGCTGAGCTACTACACTCAGGTGCCTCTCTGGTGAGCCCAGTTACATCCCCATCCCCCTTCCAATCTAGTTTAAAGCTTTCTCAATAAGCCCCGCTAACTCTAGTCCTAGAACCCTCTTCCCCCTGTGAGATAGGCTTTTCCCATCTGCTACCAACAGGCCTGGTGTTCTATAAATCAGGCCATGATCAAAGAACCCAAAACCTTGCCGGTAGCACCAGGTTCGGAGCCAGTCATTGACCTGCTGCCTCTTCCTGTTTACCCCCTCATCATTCCCTGCAACTGGAGGGATAGAGGAGAACAAGACTTGGGCTCCCGATCCCTTGACCAGTCGTCCCAAGGGCTTGAAATCTTTCTTCATTGCCCTCAGCGTTCTTCTCACTATGTCGTCACTTCCTACCTGAAAAACTAGAAGGGGGTAATAGTCGGATTGTTGTACCAGGGAAGGAAGCTTCCTCTTAACATCATCAACCCGGGCCCCAGGGAGGCAGCAAACCTCCCTATATATCGGGTCCGGTCTACAAATCGGGCCCTCCATGCCCTTCAGAACTGAGTCACCTATTACAATGACCCGTCTTTTAGTTTTTGCTGAGGCAGTTTTAATTCGGGGGGTGGTCTGATGAGGCCTCGATGGCACCTCCATACTGGGAGGATTATCATCCTCACTGTTGCTCGGTTCCTCTTGCAGAGCACTATATTTGTTCTGCAATGGGACCTCAGACAGTATAGTGGTTGGCAGACTGTGGAATAATTACTAAAATAACAAAAATACAGCATTGTTCACACATTAAGGAAAAAAGCTTAAAATCAAAGAGTCTCCTAAGGTAGAATACAGCCGCAGCTGGTATGCGAAGAATCCACTACATCTGTGATTCCCTGCGCAATATCACTTGCAAAGCAACACAGGGATGGAGTGGGGTGGAGATTCCACGGCCAAGCCCTGTGATAATCAGCAGATATGGGAACGAGATGGTCCTATGGAACTGATAAGCTGCACGCTTACTACCCTGAGCCAACAGTTTGTCAAATTTTGACAAAATGCTGTCCTTTGTGTGAACTTTGCTCATTATAATGTCATTATAATACCTAAACACACCTCCATCCCAAAGGCTACCCGCCTCCATGGTGCCACCACTCCTCCTTGAGTCTGCGCCCTGAATTTTTGTTAAACTATACCTTTAAATGTGAAGCGAGAGAATTTTACACCAATCATAATAAAAGTATTTATGACTAAAGTCACTCAAACTCCACCGTGAAGGTAAAAAATAGTATAAAAATAGCCCAAGAAAGGGAGAATATTAGGGAAGACACCATCGTGAACAAGTTGAGGAGGACTCTATCAAAACTGCCTTCGACTTCCGGGACCAGTCGACGGGCTGAGCCTTTCTTCCCCCCCATAGGGACACCTTTGGGTAAGACTTAAACTATACCAAGTGTTTCCTCAAAACGTAGAAATCTCTCTAGAGAGTCTTTTTTCCTATGTTTATAGCCAGGCTGTACTGTATGTAACTTTGTCGTGCGTTTTGTATAACTAACAACACTTTATTTGCACATGCTTTGCAGACAGTGTATTTATCACCGGCAATCCATAAGAACTTATGTACTGTTGCTAAAATAAACTGTGCTGCTTAAGTAGCTGGTCATTTGGTTTCTCATTGAACGCGACCATAAAAGTGGCCGTGGTAGTTCATGAGCACGACTGGACTGAGAGTGCAGTCCACTATTAGTGTATCCAGAATCGTGATAGTTTAATATATATATTAAACGCGACTGGACTGATAGTGGTGGATTGGGCATCACTCAGAATTTAAACCTAGCCGCACCTAGCCTCCCACCTCGGTGAGGAGTGTTAGAACGCAAGGGGGTTTATTTTCTGCCAAATTCAATCACCCTTTAACACCAATTGGGGGCATCACTCAGAATTCAAGCCTAGCCGCACCTAGCCTCCCACCTCGGTGAGGAGTGTTAGAACGCAAGGGGGTTTGTTTTCTGCCAAACTGTTCTGCCCTTTCAAGCAACACAGACTGATGTGCCTGCGGCGCCTGTTGCATTGGGAAGGAACACCTTGCCATTGTCCCCTTTCCTCTAAGCTACCCTGTTCAGCCGGTTGGGGAGAGGAGTAGGATTTCTCTACAGCAGTGGCTCTGGCTGCCTGTTGGGTTTCTGTAATGGTTGACAGGGTACGACTCCATGCATCAATCTCCCTCTCGCATTCCCTGATGTCCCTCAACCTACTTACCTCCTCCTTGAGTTCCATCACTAAGCGTAGGAGCTCCTCAACCTGGGCACACCTGCCACAGGCATGCTTACCATTACGTTCTGACACTGGTGTGAGAGCAGGGCACACCCTGCAGCCCGATGCCTGGGTGGCAACATGCTCACACGACAGCTCTGTCTGCAAAGCAGAATCAGAGCTGGTGCGTGCACGGTTCTTTGGGGCCACGGTCTTCTGCCGGGTGGTTACCATGACTCCCTGACCACGTTGGTAGGGCAGCAGCACCTTTCCGTGCGACCTGTCGCACCCTGTTAGTCTGGTTACTATGCCCACTCAGGGGGGTCCGCCCTCGTGTGGTGCTCCCAGGTGACGCCCTGGGTGCCACCCACCGGCTGCCCACTTGCTCAGTGCACAGCGAATCTCGTTGGGCTCCTTCACAGCTCCTTTTGAACTGCCGCGTGTGCTGCAGGCTCCGCCCCTGCCGCGTCAGCAGCCCTCCCTCAAGCTGCCGGTTCCGGCAGGAGTACGAGGACGAGCTGGGCGCTTTCTCCAGCTTTGAAAGCCCCCAAAGAGAGCCCCTTGCCGGCCCTTTTCGCCTCCGATCCCTTTTTTTCCTCCCCCGATCCCTTTCCCCAGTGCGGACCTACCTGCACTGGAGCTGGTCTCCTCAGCGAGAGGAGATGGGAGTGAATGACTAGCCCTGGGTAACTCACTGGATGGATCATCCTCTCCATCCTCAGTCACCTGGTCCTCGATTTCCAAAGCCCCATACCTATTATGCAAGGGCAATTGGGATGGTGAGGGGGGCCGGGAGGGGTTTCGCTTGCCTCTCCGAGGAGGGATATACTCCACTCCCCCTTATCCCTTAAGTCCCCTCCTTCTGCCTGATGACAGGAGGGAAGGGGATCATCCACTTCTGATAGGGCCTCTTCCTGCTGCCTTTGCCTCAGGGTATGGCTCCACCAATCTATTTCATTTTCACAGTCTCTAATACTTAGCCTTTCTACCTCTTCCCTCAGTTCAACTACCTGCCTGAGCAGATCATTTACTTGGTCACACCGTACACAGGCAGTGTCTCTGGCTCCCTGTGACAGCAGTGACAGGCTCAGGCATTCATTGCAGCCCAAGACCTGCACAGCCACATGCTTGTGCAGGAGCTCAGTCTGAGTTCCCACATTCTTTCTTGCAGCAGCTTTTGACCGTTTTGCGGCCATGTTCTTCTCTTGTGCCGGGAGGTGATGAATCTCTGCTGTCAGCTTCCCGCACACCCTGAGCCCGTGCCCCTGCACGCCGATGTTCCTCTGCTTGCTCTTGCCCAGCTTGTGCTCAGCTTAGACGCAAGGCTTTCAGTGACCTACCGTGCGAAATGCTGTGCCCTGTTCACCGGCTCTCGCCACGGTGCTGCAGTGATGCCCACTGGCTGCCCGCGTGCTGGGTGCGCAGCGGCCAGTCGCTGCCCTCCGGGACCGCCCGTTTAGAACTGCCGCGGGGTGTTGTGTCTGCCCCTGCCACCTCAGCAGCCCGCCCCCGAGCTGCCGGTTCCGGCACGCGCTAGCCGCTTTTCCCGGCTTCGAAAGCCCACAAAAAAGAGCCCTTTGCCGGCTTTATCCGCCGCGATCCCCTTCCCCAGTGCGGCCTTACCTGCATTGGAGCTGGTCTCCTCGGCGACATGGGAAGTTCCATCTTAACATGAGGAGGAACTTCTTTACTTTGAGGGTGGCAGAGCACTGGAACAGGCTGCCCAGAGAGGTTGTGGAGTCTCCCATGCTGGAGACATTCAAAACCCACCTGGACACCGTCCTGTGCAACCTGCTGTAGGTGTCCCTGCTGTGGCAGGGGGGTTGGACTAGATGATCTCCAGAGGTCCCTTCCAACCCTGACCATTCTGTGATTCTGTAATGTCATGCCAGTCTTCAAAAAGGGCAAGAAGGAGGACCCGGGAAACTACAGGCTGGTCAGCCTCACCTCCATCCCTGGAAAGGTGATGGAACAGCTTGTTCTGGGCGTCATCTCCAAGCATCTGGAGGAAAAGAAGGTTCTCAGAAGTAGTCAACATGGATTCACCAAAGGGAAGTCATGTCTGACTAATCTGATAGCCTTCTATGATGGCCTGACTGGATGGGTGGATGAAGGGAGGGCAGTGGATGTTGTCTACCTTGACTTTAGCAAGGCTTTTGACACTGTCTCCCATAACATCCTCATAGTTAAGCTTGGGAAATGTGGGTTAGGTGAGTGGACAGTGAGGAGGATTGAGAACTGGATCAATGGCAGAGCTCAGAGGGTTGTGCAGCAGCGCAGAGTCTAGTTGGAGGCCTGTAACTAGCAGTGTTCCCCAGGGGTCAGTACTCGATTCAGTCTTGTTCAATATATTCATCAACGACCTGGACGAGGGGACAGAGTGTACCCTCAGCAAGTTTGCTGATGATACAAAACTGGGAGGGGTGGCTGACACGCCGGAAGGCTGTGCCGCCATACAGCGTTACCTGGACAGGCTGGAGAGTTGGGCAGAGAGGAACCTGATGAAATTCAACAAAGGCAAGTGTAGGATCCTGCACCTAGGGAGGAATAGCCCCATGCACTGATACAGGTTGGGGGCTGACCTCCTGGAGAGCAGCTGTGTGGAAAGGGACCTGGGAGTCCTGGTGGACAACAGGATGACCATGAGCCAGCAATGTGCCCTGGTGGCCAAGAAGGCCAATGGCATCCTGGGGTGCATCAAGAAGAGTGTGGCCAGCAGGTCGAGGGAGGTCATCCTCCCCCTCTACTCTGCCCTGGTGAGGCTGCATCTGGAGTACTGTGTCCAATTCTGGGCTCCCCAGTTCAAGAAAGACAGGGAACTACTGGAGAGAGTCCAGTGGAGGGCTACAAAGATGATCAAGGGAATGGAGCACCTCTCTTATGAGGAAAGGCTGAGAGACCTGGGTCTGTTTAGCCTGGAGAAGAGAAGACTAAGAGGGGATCTCATCAATGACTATAAATATCTAAAGGGTGGGTGTCAAGAGGATGGGGCCAGACTCTTTTCAGTGGTGCCCAGCGACAGGACAAGGGGCAATGGGCACAAGCTGGAACACAGGAAATTGCATCTGAACATGAGGAAAAACTTCTTTACTTTGAGGGTGACAGAGCACTGGAACAGGCTGTCCAGAGAGGCTGTGGAGTCTCCTTCTCTGGAGATATTCAAAACCTGCCTGGCTGCATTCCTGTCCAACCTGCTGGGGGTGAACCTGCTTTGGCAGGGTGGTTGGACTAGATGATCTCCGAAGGTCCCTTCCAACCCCTACCCTTCTGTGATTCTGTGAGAAGAGAAGGCTGAGGGATGACCTCATCGCAGTCTACAACTTCCTCAAGGGGCACAGCAGAGGGGGAGGCACTGATCTCCTTTCTCTGGTGACCAGTGATAGGACACGTGAAAACAGAATGAAGCTGCGTCAGGGAATGTTCAGATTGGACATTAGGAAAAGGTTCTTCACTGAGAGGGTGATCAGTCACTGGAACAGCCTCCCCAGGGAAGTGGTCATGGCACAAAGCCTGTACGAGTTCAAGGAGCATCTGGACAATGCTCTTAGTTATATGGTTTAGTTTTAGGTAGTCCTGTGAGGAGGAGCAAAGAGTTGGACTCGATGATCCTTATGGGTCCCTTCCAACTTGAGAGATTCTGTGATTCTATGAAGTTTGGAGGCAGCCTGGGCTGCAGTGATCATGCGCTGGTGGAGTTCACAGTCCTGAGGGATATGGGTCAGGCAAAGAGTAAAGTCAGGACCCTGAATTTTAGGAAAGCAAACTTCCAGCTCCTCAAGGAGTTAGTCAATGGGACCCCCTGGTAAACTGCCCTCAGGGACAAGGGAGCAGAACAAAGCTGGCAGATCTTTAAGGACGATTTCCACTGAGTGCAAGAGCTCTCGATCCCCAGGTGTAAGAAATCAGGAAAGGAAGGCAAGAGACTGGCATGACTGAGTGGAGACCTACTGGTCAAACTAAAAGGCAAGAAGGAAATGCACAGGCAGTGGAAGCAGGGACAGGTATCCTGAGGAGCATATAGGGACGCTGCCCGGTTGTGTAGGGATGGGGTCAGGAAGGGCAAGGCGCAGCTGGAGCTGAACTTGGCAAGGGATGCAAAGAATAGAAGGGCTTCTGCAGGTATGTCAGCCAGAAAAGGAAGGACAGAGAACATGACTGGCAAACTGGTAACAACACGTTGTCTCTGCCACTACTTCCTCCTCAAGGGGAGGGACTCTTCCCCTGCACCAGCATGGGGTCCCTCCCAGGGCAGACAGTCCTTCATGAACTTTCCCAACATGAGTCCTTCCCACGGGCTACAGTTCTTCACAAACTGCTCCAGTGTGGGTCCCTTCCATGGGGTGCAGTCCTTCAGGAACAGACTCCTCCAGTGTAGGTCCCCTCTGGGGTCACAAGTCCTGACAGCAAACCTGCTCCAGCATGGGCTCCTCTCTCCACAGGTCAACAGGTCCTGCCAGGAGCCTGCTCCAGTGCAGGCTTCCCATGGGGTCACAGACTCCTTCGGGCATCCACCTGCTCCAATGTGGGGTTCTCCATGGGCTGCAGGTGGATATCTACTCCACCGTGAACCTCCATGGGCTGCAGGGGGACAGCCTGCCTCACCATGGTCTTTACCACAGGCTTCAATGGAATCTCTTCTCCAGTGCCCGGAGCACCACCTCCCCCTCCTTCTTCACTGACCTTGGTGCATGCATAGTTGTTTCACTCACATAAACTCATTCCTCTCTCTGGCTGCTGCTGCGCAGGATTCTTTTCCCATTCTTAAATATGTTATCACAGACACACTACCACCATCGCTGATTGGCTCAGCCTTGGCCAGTGGCAGGTCCGTCTTGGAGCCAGCTGGCATTGGCTTTATCAGACATGGGGGAAGCTTGTAGCAGCTTCTCACAGAAGCCACCCCTGTAGCTCCCCCCACTACCAAAACCTTGCCATGCAAACCCAATAGAAGTGGGTCCAGAGGAGGGCCACAAAAATGATCATAGGGATGGAACACCTCTCCTATGAGGACATTCTTGAAAGGAATCTTAAAGGCGCAGGAGCTGGCCATCCCCACGTGACATAAGACAAGCTGGTGGGGAAGAAGGCCAACCTGGCTAAACAGAGAGATTTGGCTGGAACTCAGGAAGAAAAGGAAAGGTTATGGCCTATGGAAGAAGAGGCAGGCAACTCAGGAAGACTACAAAGATTGCATGAGGCTATGCAGGGAGAAAATTAGAAGGAATTAAGTTCTAGCCCAACTAGAATTTAATCTGGCTACTGCCATAAAAGACAATTAAAATATTTTTATAAATACATTAACAACAAAAGGAGGACTAAAGAGAATCCCCATCCTTTATTGGATGCGGGGGGAAACAGTGACAAAGGATGAAGAAAAGGCTAAGGTACTTAATCCCTTCTTTCCTTCAGTCTAGTAAGACCAGTTGTCCCCTGAGTACCCAGCCCCCTCAGCTGGAAGATGAGGACGGGGAGCAGAATGAAGCCCCCATAATCCAAGGGGAAACAGTTAGCGACCTACTACACCACTTAGATACACACATGTCTATGGGGCCAGATGGGATCCACCCAAGGGTACTGAGGGAGCTGGCAGAAGTGCTCACCGAGCCACTTTCTGTCATTTATCAGCAGTCCTGGCTAACTTGGGAGGTCCCAGTTGACAGGAGGCTAGAAAATGTCATGCCCATTTAGAAGAAGGGCTGGAAGGAGGATCTGGGGAATTACAGGCCTGTCAGTCTGACCTCAGTGCCAGGGAAGGTTATGGAGCAGATCATCCTGAGTGCCATCACACGACACGTACAGGACAACCATGTCATCAGGCCCAGTCAGCATGGGTTTATGAAAGGTAGGTCCTGCTTGACTAACCTGATCTCCTTCTATGACAAGGTGACCCACTTAGTGGATGAGGGAGTAGCTGTGGATGTTGTCTACCTGGACTTTAGTAAAGCTTTTGACGCTGTTTCCCACAGCATTCTCCTGGAGAAACTGGCTGCTCATGGCTTGGATGGGTGTACTCTTTGCTGGGTAAAAAAACTGGCTGGAAGGCTGGGCCCAAAGAATGGTGGTGAATGGAGTTAAATCCAGTTGGCAGCCAGTCACAAGTGGTATTCCCCAGGGCTCAGTATTGGGGCTGGTTCTCTTTCATATCTTTATCAACGACCTGAATTAGGGGATCGAGTGCACCCTCAGTAAGTTTGCAGACAACACCAAGTTAGGCAGGAGCGTTGATCTGCTTGAGGGTAGGAAGGCTCTACAGAGGGATCTGGACAGGCTGAATCGATGGGCTGAGGCCAATGGGGTTCAACAAGTGCTGGGTGCTGCACTTGGGTCACAACAACCCCATGCAGCACTACAGGCTTGGGGAAGAGTGGCTGGAAAGCTGCCCAACAGAGAGGGACCTGGGGGTGTTGGCCGACAGCTGGATGTACATGAGCCAGCAGTGTGCCCAGGTGGCCAAGAAGGCCAACAGCATCCTGGCTTGTATCAGAAATAATGTGGCCAGCAGGACTAGGGAAGTGATCATCCCCCTGTACTCGGCACTGGTGAGGTTGCACCTCGAGTACTGTGTTCAGTTTTGGGCCACTCACCACAAGAAGGACATTGAGGTGCTGGAGCGTATTCAGAGAAGGGCAATGAAGCTGCTGAGGGGGTCTAGAGAATAAGTCTTATGAGGAGCTGCTGAGGGAACTGGGGTTGTTTAGCCTGGAGAAAAGGAGGCTTAGGGGAGACCTTATCGCTCTCTACAACTACCTGAAAGGAGGTTGTAGTGAGGTGGGTGTCGGACTCTTCTCCCATGTAACAGGCAACAGGACAAGAAGGGTGGCCTCAAGGGTCACCAGGGGAGGTTTAGATTCAATGTTAGGAAAAAATTCTTCATTGAAAGGGTTGTCAAGCATTGGAACAGGCTACCCAGGGAAGTGGTGGAGTTGCCATCCCTGGAGGTATTTAAAAGACGTGTAGATGCAATGCTGAGGGATATGGTTTAGTGGTGGACTTGGCAGTGCTAGGTTAATGGCTGGACTTGATGATCTTAAAAGCCTTTTCCAACCAAAATAATTGTATGATTCTATGATTCTATGAAAGACTGAGAGATTTGGGGTTGTTTAGCCTGGAGAAGGCTTTCAATAATTAAAGGGGGCTTATAAGAAAGCTGAGGACAGACTTTTTAGTTGGGCCTGTAGCGATAGGACAAGGGGTAATGGTTTTAAACTAAAAGAGGGTAGATTCAAACTAGTTAGAAGGAAAAATTTTTTACGATGAAGGTGGTGAAACACTGGAACAGATTGCCCAGAGAGGTGGTAGATGCCCCATCCCTGGAAACATTCAAAGTCTGGTTGGATGGGGTTCTGAGCAACCTGATCTAGCTGAAGATTTTCTTGCTCATTGTAGGGGAGGTTGGACTAGAAAGATGGGCAGGGAAATCGAGGAGGGGGTGTTGCTGTCTATGTCAATGACCAGCTGGAGTTCATGGAGCTCTGCCTGGGGATGGATTAGGAGCCGACTGAGAGCTTATGGGTCGGGATTAAAGGGAACACAGGAGCAGGTGACGTTACAGTGGGGGTCTGCTACAGGCCACCTGACCAGGATGACAGAGTGGATGAGCCCCCTATAGACAGATAGGAGCAGCCTCACATTCAGAAGCCCTGGTCCTCATGGGGGACTTCAACCACCCCGACATCTGTTGGAAGGACAACACAGCAGGGCACAAGCAATCCAGGAAGTTCTTGGAATGCATCAATGACAACTTCCTTCTCCAAGTGGTAGAGGAGCCAACAAGGAGAGGAGCTATGCTGTACCTTGTCCTTACCAACAAGGAGGGGCTAGTGGGGAATGTCACGCTCAAGGGTAGCCTTGGCTGCAGTGATTATGAAATGGTGGAGTTCAGGATCCTTAGGGCAGTGAGGAGCTCACTACTCTGGACTTCAGGAGAGCAGACTTTGGCCTCTTGAGGGATCTGCTTGGTAGGGTTCCATGGGATAAAGCACTGGAGGGGAGAGGGGCCCAAGGAAGCTGGTTAGTATTCAAGGATCACCTCCTCCAAGCTCAGGAGCGATGTATCCCAACAATGAAGAAGTCAGGCAAAAAAGTCAGAAGGCCTGCATGGATGAACAATGTCCCTTGCAACCTAAACCATTCTATGATTCTATGATCTTTAAAGGTCTCTTCCAACCCAAACTATTCTATGATTCAGCAATAACTAAAACATCCCTATGTTATCAACACTTTTTATCACAAATCCAAAACATAGCCCCATACAAGTTACTATGAAGAAATGTAACTCTATCCCAGTCAAAACCAGTACAGTGATCTTTTCCAGTCTTCTCATGGTGTGACTCCCATCAGTATCTCCACTTCTGGATACCCAGAAATATAGAAATATATATTGCTATCCATTGTAGGGAGAGACTCGAGGAATATTTATACGAACTTCCCCCTCACATCTTGCCTAAAGTACAGTATGAAAACTTCATCTATTCAGTCATGGTCCCTGAAGTGAGAATATCAATCTCATCATCTGCGCAACATCTGTACAATGCCAGTCATACTAGTGTTTTCTTGTAATCTGTATTGTTAAGCAAAGCCTGGGTCACTGCTGACTAGGACTGAACTGGAAGTAGCAGCTGAAAGGAAAAATGCCGTGGATCCATTATCAGTCCTGGGAACAAGATCACAAAAAAAATCCTTTTTATTAGAAGAATTTGAAGTTAAATTCTAAATATTCGTTTTCAGGGGCATTTTAGGTTGCTCGGAAATACTTGCATGCAATAACTTCAAGTTCTTTACCCATTAGGCATTAGAGAGGTGAGAGGGAGTAATTTTTATAATGTATACAATACTGGAACTTCAAAAGGAGAAGAGTTGCTTTTTGGGACAACCACAGACTTAAGTATATTACCCTCTGTTTCAACTTAATCTATTAAAATATGTCAAAAGACAAGTTCCTATGTGTGTTGGTGGCAAGCTTCCCTTTGCAGGCCCTGTTTGTACAGCTGCAGGGACACAGTAGTCTATGATGAATCCCATCGTGGTGTGTAGGTCAGGGCTCGACTGGTCTCAGCAAAACCTCCAGTACTGCTCAACTGATAAAGGGGGACGGTTTGGAACTTGTTGGTCACAAGCCCTGGGGAAAACAGGATAGCAGTCTTGCTTAGAAGGAACAGAGAGTGCTTGCTTTGTCTAAGAATAAAAGAGTTATTTTGAAAGCAGAAACTATTGTTTGGCTTGAGATAAGCTTAGAAAAATATGTTAGTGTTAGCATTTGTATTAACTCATCAGTAAGTGTCTAGTATAAAGAATTAACCAATCAGCTGAAGACACGCTGTCTTCTAATTTGCCTTCTGATCTGTATAAAAGAGTGTAAAGGATCTTAATAAAACGACATCTTGCTTGCATCAAGCTGTGTCCCGTCTCTCAATCGCGGCAAATTGGCGACCCCCGACGTGATTCGAGGATCCGAAAAACCACCTATCTGCGTGGCATGCTGCGAGTCCCACAGGACGTTGAATGAGCTGCTGAAAGGAAGCAGGAGCCGGCTTAGAAATCCCTCCGGAGCAGAGAGGTGAGCTGTGGGAAACATGGGAAATCAAATGTCTTCCTCAGAAAGAGACGTGTATGAACTTATGAAAGCTCTCTTACAGAAGCATGGGAAGAATGTTTCTGGGCACGATCTTAAAATGATGCTTAAATGGGTACAAGTGAAAATACCCACCGTGAATGCATCTAGTATTTTTACGCGGGAGCTTTGGGACGATGTGGGGGTGAAACTGTGGGATGCAGCGACAATAGGGGACGCAGAAGCCCAGCGTATGCTCCCGTGGTGGAGGAGCATCTTCGAGACCTTAAAGGCACAGGAGAAGAATCATAAAGACGAAGCGGGGGAGGAGGAAAATCCTCTCGCAGCACCTCCGGTGCTGCCGGAGAATAAGAAAACCCCTGAACTTTTAGAGGTGTGTGCTGCAGGATACCCCCCAGAGGACGACCCTTTTGATCCGGGGCCGGTAGATCCCGAATGGGAGCCGAATCTCTACCCCCCTGACCCTCATGATGTGTGGGCTAGCATAAAGCGTCAAGCCTTGAAGGAGGGGGAGCTGGAGATTGCGAAAACGATAGTGGCCCCTGTGATTTATCAGGGTCGAAGGGTACAGTGGGAGGCTTTATCTTTTCCAGTAATTAAAGAACTGTGTCGTACCGTTACCGAGCACGGGCTTTCCTCCCCTTATTTTGTGAGCCTGTTATCTTCTGTATTTGACACATATGTTATGGCTCCTCATGATTTAAAGTCTCTAGCACAGCTGTTATTGACTCCGACACAATACACCTTGTGGGAGTCGCATTGGAAAAGGGGGCTTCAAACGCTTCTCACGACTTATGTGGGTAATGCTAACGCGGCTCTAGCTGCGCTGACTATAGAGCATCTTACTGGCACAGGCCAGCACTCTAGTCCGGTGGCTCAAGCCCGAGATATCCCGAGGGAAGCTCTTGAAGCGACTCGCGAGGAAGCGAGGAAGGCCTTCTTTAAGGTTCCTGACACAAAGAAGCCACAAAAAGCCTTTACTATGGTCATTCAGGAACCTCGAGAACCTTATATGCAATTTATTGATAGATTAAGACAGGCTGTAGAGCGCCAGATAGACAACGTGGACGCGCGGGAAATTTTGTTGCTAAAATTAGCCATGGAAAATGCTAATGCGGATTGTAAAAAGTTGTTGAAATCTCTCCCAAATCCAAACCCCACGCTGGTGGAAATGATAGAGGCTTGTAATAGAATTGGTACTGTAGAACATAAGTTTGAGGCTATGGCTGCTGCTTTCGCAGCCATGCGTGGCTCTGTGGGACCCGGGAATTGTTATGGTTGTGGTAAACCTGGTCATCTGAAGAAGAATTGTTTGACTGCCAATGCTGGTACCAAACCCCAGGCCCCTGGGGTCTGTCCTAGATGCCGAAAAGGGCGGCATTATGCTAATCAATGTCGGTCTAAGTATGATTTCCAGGGTCAACTGATACAGGGAAACCGATCGCGGAGCGCGGGACAGCGGCGCGCGCGGACACAAATTCCGCAGCCTACGTTCCAGTCCCCACGGAGAGAAGCGGCAGTGCCTCAAGTCTTTGCCCAGCAACAGCAGGGAGCGCTGGATTGGACCTGGCAACCGCTTACACAGTAACATTGCTCGACTCCTCGGTTCACCTATTATCAACTAATATCTCAGGTCCCTTACCTCCTAGAACACAAGCGTTATTATTGGGAAGGTCGTCTACAACTTTGACAGGGCTTTTTGTATTACCAGGCATCATTGACTCTGACAGTACTGATGAAATTAAAATTATGGCATGGACCCCATTCCCCCCCTGTACGGTGCTGAAAGGTAGCCGCATTGCACAATTAATATTGATTCCCAAGGAGGTATGCTCCTCCGCTCCTAGCCAGTCTCAACAACAGAGGCGAGGAGGCTTTGGATCTACGGGGAATCCGCAAATTTTATGGGTGCAGTCCATCTCTCAGAAACGACCTATATGTCAATGTACTCTTATTCGCGGGGGGCAGCAAGTAGTGTTAAGCGGAATTGTTGATATAGGAGCTGATGTTACAGTAATTTCTCAGGCTAAGTGGCCTCCGCAGTGGCCTCTGGCTGATGTTTCTCAAACCTTGTCTGGAATTGGGGGAGCGAGAAACAGTCATCAGAGTTTGGAGCTAATTCAAGTCCAGGGTCCAGAGGGGCACACGGCCTCTGTCAAGCCTTTTGTGTTACCTGTTCCTATGGTTCTGTGGGGCCGTGATGTGATGTCTCAGTGGGGATGTCCATTCGGACCCATTTTTAGGTGGGGCCATTGAAGTGCGCGACACCCTAAAATTGACATGGAAAATTGATACCCCTATTTGGGTAGATCAATGGCCCCTACTTCTGGAAAAGCTTCGCGCCCTCCAAGAACTAGTTATGGAGCAGCTAACGAAAGGGCATATTGTGCCCTCCACTAGTCCTTGGAATTCACCTGTCTTTGTTATTAAGAAACAAACTGGCAAGTGGCGTTTGCTCCATGATCTCAGAAAAATTAATGACGCTATGGAAGATATGGGAACCCTTCAACCGGGACTCCCGTCCCCTACTATGATTCCTCGAGATTGGCACTTGACTGTTATCGACCTCAAAGACTGCTTTTTTAATATCCCACTGCATCCAGATGATGCTCCTAAATTCGTCTTTTCAGTTCCAAGCGTCAACATGCATGCCCCGTTGCAAAGATATCAGTGGGTTGTGCTGCCACAAGGAATGAAGAATAGCCCTACAATTTGTCAGTGGTATGTAGCTAAAGTACTCAGTCCTGTCAGAACTGCAATGCCTGATGTCTTGCTGTACCATTATATGGATGACATCCTGGTAGCCGCACAAAATTATGAAGCTATGGAGGAAACCGTAGCCCTTGTCATGGCTGCTGTCAACTCGTCAGGCCTCTGTATTGCGCCGGAGAAGGTTCAAAAAATACCACCATGGAAATACTTAGGTTGGCACATCAGGGCTCAGACTATAACTCCCCAGCCTTTACAGATACAGACAGACATACAAAACTTACACGATGTGCAAAAATTGTTGGGGACAATCAATTCGGTCCGACCACTGTTGGGAATTTCTAACGCAGACTTAAGTCCCTTATCCAAACTGCGTAAAGGGGACACTGATTTGTGTTCCCCCCGCAGTCTCGATCCTGAAGCCGTTAACTCTTTACAAAAAATTGCTACAGCAATTAGTCTTAGACAAGCACATCGATGGGCTCCTGAGCTACCTTTTTATCTAATAGTTTTAAATCCCACCTGACAAAGCGTGGTGTCCATACCTATACCCCTAATTGTAATGATAATGTGGAATTTTGGTCTTTTAGCCAACGCTTTGCTGCCTCTCTCCTACTGCCCGGAGCCGCTGCTGGGAGAGCGTTAGCAACTTTAGATAAGCTTGGCTGCTGGCTTGCTAAACAAACAAATGCTACTAGCAAGGCATTGTCTGGTCTTTTATTAGATGTAGATAGTGTACGTCATGCTACATTGCAAAATAGGGCTGCTATAGATTTTTTGCTTTTAGCGCAAGGTCATGGCTCTGAGGACTTTGAAGGTATGTGTTGCATGAATCTTTCTGATCATTCAGAGTCAATCCATGCTAGCATTCAACAGCTCAAAAACGGGGTGTCCAAACTTCATCAAAACGACAGCTGGGATTGGCTGGACAGACTTTTTGGAGAGTGGGGTCTATCAGGATGGTTGAAAAGCCTGGTAAAAATGGCTGTGTATGCTTTGGCTGTTTTTATTCTTTTGTTGCTTTTTTTTACCTTGTCTGTTACAGTGCTTGCAAAGATTAATAGCACACTCTGTAAAGAAGGTTCTTGTTGTGCAACAGGAAGGGGGAGATGTAGGTCAGGGCTCGACTGGTCTCAGCAAAACCTCCAGTACTACTCAACTGATAAAGGGGGACGGTTTGGAACTTGTTGGTCACAAGCCCTGGGGAAAACAGGATAGCAGTCTTGCTTAGAAGGAACAGAGAGTGCTTGCTTTGTCTAAGAATAAGAGAGTTATTTTGAAAGCAGAAACTATTGTTTGGCTTGAGATAAGCTTAGAAAAATATGTTAGTGTTAGCATTTGTATTAACTCATCAGTAAGTGTCTAGTATAAAGAATTAACCAATCAGCTGAAGACACGCTGTCTTCTAATTTGCCTTCTGATCTGTATAAAAGAGTGTAAAGGATCTTAATAAAACGACATCTTGCTTGCATCAAGCTGTGTCCCGTCTCTCAATCACGGCAGTGGTGATTTCGATGTTGTCTGTAAGCAGATGTTTTGGAAAGAACCCTGGCTCCCTGCCTGCTTGTGCAAGCAAGTTTGCTCTCTTTCAGCGTAGCATATACCAAGCAAATGTTGGGAGAGGTGGGTATGGTGCTTTCTTTTCCAGAGGCAGATTGTGTAGGTTTTCTGTCTTTCTTTTTTTCCCTTTTATTCATCCTATTAAGATAGGTGTTATTCAAAATATACCATGTTGTGTTTTCCAGTACTTTAAAAAAAATTGAATTTCAATTCTCTTCATAGTTAAAACAAGATTATGATGCAGATCATTAGCAAAAGCACTACTTATTTTATTGGCTCTAATAACTGGCCCTGAGAGCAGAGGCAAAAAGAAACTTGGAGGCCAGGAAAGGAGAAAAAGTTGCAGGAGGAAATCTTACCTGTTCCACAAGCAGTGCATTTATTAGATTCACTTCTACTACAGTCCAGGCAGATATGATGGCACAAATGACACTGTCCTTTAAATTCAAACTTTCCTCTGGGGCATTGTGTAACACAGTGGCCACCATCAAAGACTCTTGTGGCAGGGAGAGGCAGAATTACAAATTCAGCAACATCTTTACGTTTAAAGCAAACCAACAAGAAAACAGAGCTATGCTTCCTTCATTCTATTTACTAGAGTCTTTGGACTTTATTCTTTCATTTCCCTGATCTTATTTATAGTGTTTGCTAAAATAAAGTGAAAGGTCAACTATGTTTTGAACTTGGATCTTAGATTTCAGAGATTAGTTGGATTATTTTCCCAGAAAAATCACCTTTTGGTCCTGTACAGAGATGTCCTTATACCACAATCTTTGAAGTGGTCCCTTATGCCTGTTAGAAAGAAAGCAAGAATAGGTCTTACTCTGTGAAGGAACTATCCATCTTTTGAAGTTTCCTATTAGTTTTACTTTAAAAGCTTGCTTTGAACAGTACAACGGCTTCAGTGCAATGACTTAGTACATAAAGTCAAACATCTAGCCGAATCTCGGCAAGACTGTCTTTAGGAGCTGCCTATTTAGACTTGCACCTCTGCAAACACTTGGGAGATTTCTGGTAAATGTTTTCTATTTTCTGGGTAATGAAATATCTACAGAATCTTTTTGTGATGAAAATTTCTGGTCCATTTTCACAGCTGGGATGAGTTGACCTTGGCTAGCCACCAAATGCCCACCAAGCCCCTCCTCAACAGGACAGGGGGAGAAAATAAAACAAAAAAGCTCATGGGTCGAGATAAGGACAGGGAGATCACTCACTAATTACACAGAATCACAGAATGGTCAGGGTTGGAAGGGACCTCTGGAGATCATCTAGTCCAAACCCCCTGCCACAGCAGGGACACCAACAGCAGGTTGCACAGGACAGCATCCAGGCGGGTTTTGAATGTCTCCAGTGTGGGAGACTCCACAACCTCTCTGGGCAGCCTGTGCCAGTGCTCTGCCACCCTCAAAGGAAAGAAATTCCTCCTCATGTTAAGATGGAACTTCCTGTGCTCAAGTTTGTGCCCGTTACCTCTTGTCCTATCACTAGGTACCACTGAAAAAAGACTCTTCTCATCTACCTGGCACCCTCCCTTTAAGTATTTATAAGTAGTGATAAGATCCCCTCTGAGTCTTCTTTTTTCTAGACTAAAAAGACCCAAGTGCCTCAGCCTTTCCTCATAAGAAAGATGTTCCAGTCCCCTAATCATCTCTGTAGCCCTTTGCTGGACCCTCTCCAGCAGTTCCCTGTCCTTCTTGAACCGGGGAGCCCAGAACTGGACACAGTACTCCAGATGTGGTCTCACCAGGGCAGAGTAGATGGGGAGGATGCCCTCCCTCGACCTGCTGGCCACACTCTTCTTGATACACCCCAGGATGCCATTGGCCTTCTTGGCCACCAGGGCACATTGCTGCCTCATGGTCATCCTGTTGTCCACCAGGACTCCCAGGTCCCTTTCCACACAGCTGCTCTCCAGGAGGTCAGCCCCCAACCTGTACTGATTCACGGGGTTATTCCTCCCCAGATGCAGTACCCTACACTTGCCTTTATTGAATTTCATCAGGTTTTTCTCTGCCCAACTCTACAGCCTGTCCAGGACACGCTGTATGGCGGCACAGCCTTCCGGCGTGTCAGCCACCCCTCCCAGTTTTGTATCATCAGCAAACTTGCTGATGGTACACTCTATCCCTTCATCCAGGTCATTGATGAATATATTGAACAGGACTGGACCCAGTACTGACCCCTGAGGGACACCACTTCTTACTGGCCTCCAACTAGACTCTGCACCACTATTGTTTTTCACCAATCAGCAGAGAGAACTGTGAGAATTCAGTCTTAAGAAGTGCACTACTTTTTCCATGTTCAGCCTTGATACATTTTATTTTGACTGACTGATGGAACTCCTTGAATTTTGCTGAAGAAATATTTCTTCATAAAACTTAAGTCAACTAACCTGTATATAACAAGCCACTAAAATTCACCCTAAGCATTCCTCTTAAAATTACCTTCCTATTAATCCTAATGCCTTAATGTTGGATAGATTATTGCTTCCTGTCTTCATCTTGAACTTGAAGGCTGAAATTATGTGGGCTCCTAAGTCACTGAAGTCCCTCTTGTACCAATGGACAAAGAAGATCCTTGAAAAGGGCTGAAGATCTCTTCCCTCAACAGTGGTGTGTGGAGCTGAGTGTGATATAATGATTTTAGGATGAAAGCCCCGTTTGTTGCAGAATTAGTTGAGATCACACAGATCCTCAGGTTAGCTTTAATTGTGACAGACAGGAGAGAGGCAACTGCCTTTATGAACTACACTATCTTGCACAGCCCTCGATTCTTTTCCCTGCTGATTCTTTTTGCTGATTTTTTCCTCCTTTTTTGTGTGTGTTTTCCCCACCATTTCTATGTAGTATTTATACAGTGGTTGTTAGAAGCCCAGTCAAGAGCCAGACCCCTCGGGGGTACTCAGCAGGCATAAAAACACTCCAGAAAGATATTTTCAGCATTTTAAAAATCAGCTTTAAATTGCCATTTGGACCTGGATCTGGAATAGACCTGGATGCTGGAATTGAAAGCTGGCCAAGGTCAAGGCTTCAGGGCTTCTCCCCTGCCTGCACAAGTGTGAAGGTCAGAGCCTGGCAGTGATTTTCTGCTGCTCACCTGGAACCTGAAATTCAACAACTCCATGAAAATACAGGAGGGGAAATGGAGCAATCCTAGTCTGTATTGCTAATGCTTTGCTCCGTACCCTTCTCATTTCTTGAAGGAGGAGCAAATATGGAAAAAAAAAACAAACCTTCTTTAGCCTCTCAATTTCTGGATTTTCCCAACTGCAAATTTCCCTGTTTGATCTTGACAAGCTTCCTATTTTTTGTGAAGCCCAGTGACTGAGAATTTCCCAAAAGGGCAGCGGAATGGAGGCACCTGAATCTTACTGAAGCTCAGCTCATCTTGCTGATAGCATTGCTTTGGAAATCCATATAGTTTCCTGCAGAAGATACAAAAGAAAGGGAAAGGCTGACTTTATACATTGAGTGAAGGTGGTAATAGTTGCATATGGAGTACATTAAATAAATTATCTTTTAATACTGGAAGAATGTGCATCCCATACTCCAGAGGAAACCATGTTAGCATGTTAGTGAAGAGTCTGTAATTTGTATAAGCAGAGCCTTCCCTGTTCACAGGATTTCCAGTCTGACTTGGATAGACATAAACCTGAAATGGGAAGAGCTGGATGTCTCAGGGCAGTATTTCAGTGGTGGCATCCATCTTGAACAGTGACCCCTGCACTGAGTGTTTGTACTGGAGATCCCAAACATAATCAGGATGTGAACACAGATCTGTTGAAATAACTAAGCAGATTCTAGCAGGCAAACCGTTGTCCTAATGAGATATAATAACACAGATTCATACTGCTAATCTAATGCAATCTCTGTTTAATTTGCAGAGATGAATACATATTAAAACCTGAAAGAAAGGTAAAGATAAAGGTGAAAAGATAGTTTATCTCCTTGAGAGTAAAGGAGAAAGAGAAGACTAAATTCTCATGAAAGATATAAACAACTAAATTGTATTCCTATGTGTTACCTCTTCAGCCACCTCCAATAAACTTATATTGGTGATCTCCCCTTGCTTAAAATGCCCCTCCCATCCTGGTTCCTAGTCTCCATACACTATAAACATTTGATGTTTAGCACAGTCCAGCATGTTTCCTTTAATGATCACACCTTCCCTGTTGAGGGTGCAGAGATAGGCTAATGACACAGCCCCTCTGATTCAAACAGATCTGGAGAGAAGCTTAGTGGCATGGTTTAGCTATGGGAGCTCTCTGAGCTCTCCCTTCAGCCTCGGGAATGAAAACATTCAGGGAGTCTGTGCTGGAGGCAGACCTAGCAAGAGTGGTGTTTACAAAACTTTAGTACAATATGGCCTTGCTTTAGGTGCGAAAAATAGGGAACGAATATTAGAGATTTTAATTTGTCTTTTGATCCGGTAATGCCACACAGAACTGGTAAATTAGCACAAGCACCATGGCCCACAGCGATACAATCCATGGGAATGGACAACTTGTTGCCTAGACTTTCCTTCCAACCCACAACTCAAAGAGTCTCTGCAGCTGCCAGGAGCAGGGCAGTGGGCAGGCCAGGGACAATTGTGAATGGAAAAGATGTACAGTATTATCTGAATTGTAACCAAATTGCACCAGACACTTGTCAGAGTCCAATACTCTCTGATCAGGTTCCTTTAGATATTCTACACATGGAGGGTGTAATGTTTAATATCAAATTTACTTATTTGATGTTACATGGGATTTTTGATTTAGCAGAGTGATACAAAATATACTGCATAACACAACACAAACGTAAGTTACACTTAGCAAAATATAGCAATTGCAATATACAGTTCAAGCACAATACTAATGTGATCCCCATTACCAGTCTTTATAATATGCTTGCTGTCATGCCACTGGGCATCCCCAGTTTGAGGGACTCTAGTCATACATACTTTTCTTATGATTGGTGAAAAATTTTCTCACTTTGCTTTTAAAGGTACAGACTACGAAAAGTTCAGAGCACAGACTCCGTGAGGGGTGATTGCATCTTGGAGGCATGTAGCTTTTGGGATGGAGGTGTGTTTTGGTATTATAATGACATTATAATGAGCAAAGATCACCCAAAGGATAGCATTTTGTCAAAAAATGACAGATTGTTGGCCCAGGGCAGCAATTAGGCAACTTATCAGTTCCATAAGACCTTCAAGTTCCCATTTTATCACAGAGCTTGGCCGCGGTGTCTCCACTCCACTCCACCCCCTGTGCAGATTCTCTTAGAGTCAGCACACCAGGCTCCCCTAGTGTTTCTAACATCTAAGGTTGCCTCGGGAACCTCTGTGGAATGTATCCCTTGCACACCAGCTGCACTCTACCCTGAAAGTTTCTTCGATGTTGTACCTTTCCTTAAAATATGAATATAAGTCTAATTTCTAAGTCACCTCCAGCAATTATTCCACACATCCAACCTGACCTTGAATGTTTCCAGGGATGAGGCATCTACCACCTCTCTGGGCAACCTGTTCCAGTGTTTCACCACCCTCAGCATAAAAAAATTTTTCCTTCGAACTAGTTTGAATCTACCCTCTTTTAGGTTAAAACCATTACCTCTTGTCCTATCGCAACAGGGTCTACTAAAAAGTCTATCCCCATCTTTCTTATAAGCCCCCTTTAAGTACTGAAAGGCTGCAATTAAGTCTCCCTGGAGCCTTCTCTTCTCCAGGCTGAACAACCCCAACTGTCTCAGCCTGTTCGTATAGGAGAGGTGCTCCAGCCCTCTGATCATTTTTGTGGCCCTCCTCTGGATCCACTCCAACAGGTCCATGTCTTTCTTGTACTGAGGGCTCCAGAGCTGGACGCAGTACTCCAGGTGGGGTCTCACCAGAGCAGAGTAGAGGGGCAGAATCACCTCCCTTGACCTGCTGGCCACGCTTCTTTTGATGCAGCCCAGGATACAGTTGGCTTTCTGGGCTACAAGCGCACATTGTCGGCTCATGTCCAACTTTTCGTCCACCAGTATGCCCAAGTCCTTCCCCTCAGGGCTGCTCTCAATCCCTTCATCCCCCAGCCTGTATTGATACCAGGGGTTGCCTGGACCCAGGTCCAGGACCTTACACTTGGCCTTGTTGAACCTCGTGAGATTCACATGGGACCACTTTTTGAGTTTGTCCAGGTCCCTCTGAATGGCGTGTCTTAACTAGGAGTTTCTTTAGAAAAAAATATTGCTTTTTGACTTGTGATATAAATAAGGCAGAAACCAATGAGCAGTTTTGGACTGATAGTATCCAGAGTCCTTTCAGATGGGGAGAAAAGTATCATTTTCTTCATGCTCAGCAGTTTCTGATCTTCCTAAAATGGTCCTTATCTGTTCTGTGTCAACAAATACTGAGTACTCAGTGCTGAGTAACTATTCACCATTGAATCAGAAGGGAAGAATCAATATCCTAAGAAAACTGAAGTTGGGAGCAAACTAGTTTTCTTCAATTTGAATCCCATTGCTGCAGTGATCCACTTGTATAAGTACTAGATACAGTGCTGTTTATTAATACAGCTTGCATGTGGCCGCTGCTTTTAAGGCTTTAACAAATAACAATGTTCAAAGATTTCTGAGCTGACACTAGAAAGTCCTGTTTTTCAGCCTAAAACTCAGTTCAACATTTGCTTGTTGTGAGGTTTTGTCCTGGTTCCGGCAGGGATGGGGTTAATTTCCCCAAGGATGGGAGGGGCCACAGGTATTCCACACCATATAAGCCATGCCCCATCGGTAGGGGGAGAGCTGTTGGGGGGAGGGGGCAGGAAGTTGCTGCTCAGCGCGGGCTGTGGTGGTGCGGATCCGGTCGGTGAGCGGCGGTGCCCTAATCGCGTTTGTATATTCCTTTATCCGTGTTATTGTTACTGTTCTCTCTTCCCCTTGCTGTTCTGTTAAACTGCCTTTATCTCAACCCACGAGTTTTGCCTTTTTTTCTTCCTATTTCCCCCCCCACGGCTGTGGGGGGGGGGTGGAGCGAGCGGCCGCGTGGTTCATTGCTGCTGGCTCAGGCCAAACCACGACAGTCCTTTTTGGCGCCCAACGTGGGGCTCGGAGGGTTGAGATAATGATAGATCCGACCCGAGATTGTTAACACGAGTTTGTTATATATATTTCTCATATTAGTTAGATAATAGCTGGTTACAATGTTGCTTCGTTTGTTTGCGTGGCTGTGTTATGTAAATTCCTATGTGCTCTATGTACTCCCCATGATGCTGTTTGTTAACTCAGGAAGAGGGATCAGGATTATCATTTTGCTGTCCTGTGCGATATCAGCGTATGATATGATAACATCACTGCTCAGGTCGCTGTGTTGGGGTGTTCATGCAGTATTGCTGTCCTGCCCATACCTTGGTCGCCGTCTCTCAGAATTTATTAATAATCACACCCAACCTATGGGGAAAACAGGGGGGGATATTTTCCCCGGCTCTTTCGCCCCCCTTTTCTCCTTTGGGCCAGGTTTTGAGAATCTCGAATATCCTCTGGATGCTCAAACCAGCATGTTCCTATTGCTGTGTCTCCTGAATGTGTTTCAGGTCTTGTTTAGGGTTATACAACTGTTTAAGACTACCACCCAGAGATCTGCCCCGAGGCTGGATAGTCAGGGGTGGCATGGCATGTGGGAGAATATGGGTAGGTATCTAGAGAACTTCTCACCTCCAATGGTTTGGGACTTCACCCCCGAACAACTACAGGACCCTGATAAAGTGGTAGAATTTTTAAAAGGAAAATGCTGTGGCTATTCCAGAGAGGCACAACTCATTGCACTGTGCTGGGCCCTGGCCAGTATCTACTAAACACTGCTTGATATTATGCAGCACCCTCAGGGGAAAGAGGGGGAAACCAAACCAGTAGGCACTGCAGCTATTCCAACCCCTGTAGCAGACAATGCAGCCGCTCAAACCCCAGTGGCGGACACTGCAGCTGAACCGGACAACAAACCCGTGCCCGTATCAGTTGCTCCTATACAGAAGAAGAAATACACCAAGAAATCAGTTCGCTTAGTCAAGGATGATGATGAACCAGGGCCATCAAAGGAAAGGGAGGAAGAGATGGAACCAGAGATAATCACTCGATCTCTATCCCTGAGTGAGCTGCAAGATATGCGAAAAGATTTCAGCCGACTTCCGGGCAAGCACGTTGTCACCTGACTGCTCCAATGCTGGGATAATGGGGCCAGTAGCTTGGAATTAGAGGGCAGGGAAGCCAGGCAGCTGGGATTCCTGTCTAGGGAAGGCAGCATTGACAAGGCGATTGGGAAGAAGACACAAGCCCTCAGCCTCTGGAGGCGACTCCTGTCAGGTGTGAGGGAAAGGTATCCCTTCAGTGAAGACGTCGTATGCCGTCCAAACAAGTGGACCACCATGGAAAAAGGTATCCAGTACCTCAGGGAATTAGCCGTGCGGGAGATGATTTACTATGACCCAGATAACACACAGTTACCCACAGATTCTGATGAAGTCCAGTGCACAAGGCTCATATGGTGGAAGTTTGTACAGAGTGCACCATCATCGTATGCCAACTCCTTGGCAGTGATGGAATGGAAAGGCGAAGAGGGACCAACAGTGGATGAGGTGGCTGGCCGACTCCGGCAATATGAAGGAAGTCTCTCTTCCCCCCTTGTCTCAGCTGTGGAGAAACTGTCCCAGAAGGTCCAGCAACTTGAAGAGAATATGTCCTACTCCCCACCTGTACAGGCCAGCATCTCAGCTATTAGGATCAGGCGTTTCCCTACTCGAGAGGGAGAGTATAGAGGGTACACACCACGAGGCACCCTGAGGTTTTACCTGCGCGACCACGGTGAGGACATGAGGAAGTGGGATGGACAACCTACCTCGACCCTACGGGCACGGGTATGTGAGTTGCAAGGAAGAACAATCACAAAAGGGGATCCCTCCAGAAAAAGTGCTGCTCCCGTTTCCAGCAGGCAGCCCCCCAGACAGAGTAGAAGGCCTGATCTTACCTCCAATCCTCTTGAAGGGACCTCCAAGTCATTTCTGCAACAAGTGAGTAATGGATACTATGGTCAGGATTACAGGGGCCCTGCCTCCAGCCAGGTGGGGGAAAGGGACAACCAGGTTTATTGGAACGTGTGCATTCGATGGCCTGGCACATCAGACCCACAGGAGTATAGGGCTCTAGTGGACACTGAAGCTCAATGTACCTTAATACCATCAAGTTACAGAGGGGCAGAACCCATTTGTATTTTTGGAGTGACAGGGGGATCCCAAGAGTTTACTGTATTGGAAGCTGAAGTGAGCCTAACTGGAAATGAGTGGCAAAAGCATCCCATTGTGACTGGCCCAGAGGCTCCATGCATCCTTGGCATAGACTATCTCAGGAAAGGGTATTTCAAGGACCCAAAAGGATACCGGTGGGCTTTTGGCATAGCTGCTTTGGAGACGGAGGAAATTAAACAGCTGTCTACATTGCCTGGTCTCTCGGAGGACCCTTCTGTGGTAGATTTGTTGAGGGTCAAAAACAACAGGTGCCAATTGCTACCACGACAGTGCATCGGCGACAGTATCGCACTAACCGAGACTCTCTGATCCCCATCCATATGCTGATTCGTCAACTAGAGACTCAAGGAGTGATCAGCAAGACCCGCTCACCCTTTAATAGTCCCATATGGCCAGTGCGAAAATCTAATGGAGAGTGGAGGCTAACAGTGGACTACCGTGGCCTGAATGAAGTGACACCACCGCTGAGCGCTGCTGTGCCAGACATGCTAGAACTTCAATACGAACTGGAGTCAAAGGCAGCCAAGTGGTATGCACCAATTGATATCGCCAATGCATTCTTCTCAATCCCTTTGGCAGCAGAGTGCAGACCACAGTTTGCTTTCACTTGGAGGGGTGTCCAGTACACCTGGAATCGACTGCCCCAGGGGTGGAAACAAAGCCCCACCATTTGCCATGGACTAATCCAGACCACACTAGAACAGGGTGAAGCTCTGGAACATCTGCAGTACATTGACGACATCATCGTATGGGGCACACAGCAGAAGAAGTTTTTGAGAAAGGCAATAGAATAGTTCAAATCCTTCTGAAAGCTGGTTTTGCCATAAAATGAAGTAAGGTCAAGGGACCCGCACAGGAGATCCAGTTTTCAGGAATAAAATGGCAAGATGGACGCCGTCAGATCCTGATGGATGTGATCAACAAAATAGCAGCTATGTCTCCACCAACCAGTAAAAAGGAAACGCAAGGTTTCTTAGGTGTTGTGGGTTTTTGGAGGATGCATATTCCAAATTACAGTCTGATTGTGAGCCCTCTCTATCAAGTGACTGGGAAAAAGAACGACTTTAAATGGGGCCCTGAGCAACGACAAGCCTTTGAACAAATTAAGCAGGAAATAGTTCATGCAGTAGCCCTGGGGCCAGTCCGGGCAGGACAAGATGTTACAAATGTGCTCTACGCCGCAGCCGGGGAGAATGGCCCTACCTGGAGCCTCTGGCAGAAAGCACCAGGGGAGACTCGAGGTCGACCCCTGGGGTTTTGGAGTCGGGGATACAGAGGATCTGAAGCCCGCTATACCCGAATCGAAAAAGAGATATTGGCAGCATACAAGGGGGTTCGAGCTGCTTTGGAAGTGGTTGGTACTGAGGCACAGCTCCTCTTGGCACCTCGACTGCTGGTGCTGGGCTGGATGTTCAAAGAGAGGGTCCCGGCCACACACCATGCAACCGATGCCACATGGAGTAAGTGGATTGCACTGATCACACAGCGAACTCGAATGGGAAACCCCAATTGCCCAGGAATACTTGAAGTGATCATGGACTGGCCAATAGGCAAAGATTTTGAAATATCACCAGAGGAGGAGATGACACATGCGGAAGAGGCTCCACCGTATAATAAACTACCAGAAAATGAGAGGAAACATGCCTTGTTCACTGATGGGTCCTGCCAGATTGTGGGAAAGCATCGGAAGTGGAAGGCTGCTGTGTGGAGCCCCACACGACGAGTTGCAGAAGCCACTGAAGGACAAGGCGAATCGAGCCAGTTTGCAGAGGTGAAAGCCATCCAGCTGGCTTTAGACATTGCTGAACGAGAGAAATGGCCAGTACTTTACCTCTATACTGATTCATGGATGGTGGCAAATGCTCTGTGGGGGTGGTTACAGCAGTGGAAGCAGAGCAACTGGCAGCGCAGAGGTAAACTCATCTGGGCGGCTGAACTGTGGCAAGATATTGCTGCCCGGATAGAGAATCTGGTTGTGATAGTACATCACGTAGATGCCCACGTACTCAGGAGTCGCGCCACTGAGGAACATCAAAACAACCAGCAGGTAGATCAGGCCGCTAAGATTGAAGTGGCTCAGGTGGATCTGGACTGGCAACACAAGGGTGAATTATTCATAGCTCGGTGGGCTCATGATGCCTCAGGCCATCAGGGAAGAGATGCGACATATAGATGGGCTCGAGACGGAGGGGTGGACTTGACCATGGACACTATTGCACAGGTTATCCACGAATGTGAAACATGTGCTGCAATTAAGCAAGCCAAGGGGTTAAAGCCTCTTCGGTATGGAGGATGATGGCTAAAATACAAATATGGGGAGGCCTGGCAGATTGATTATATTACACTCCCACAAACCCGCCAAGGCAAGCGCCATGTGCTCACAATGGTGGAAGCAACCACTGGGTGGCTGGAAACATACCCTGTGCCTCATGCCACCGCCTAGAACACTATCCTGTGCCTTGAAAAGCAAGTCTTATGGTGACATGGCACCCCAGAGAGAATTGAGTCAGACAATGGGACTCACTTCCGAAACAGCCTCATAGACACCTGGGCCAAAGAGCATGGCATTGAGTGGGTATATCACATCTCCTATCACGCACTAGCCTCAGGGAAGATAGAACGATACAATGGACTGTTCAAGACTACACTGAAAGCCATGGGTGGTGGGACCTTCAAACATTGGGATATGCATTTAGCAAAGGCCACCTGGCTAGTCAACACCAGGGGATCTGCCAATCGAGCTGGCCCTGCCCAATCAAAACTTCCACGTACAGTAGAAGGGGATAAAGTCCCTGTAGTGCACATGAAGAATATGTTGGGGAAGACAGTCTGGGTTAGCCCTGCCTCAGGCAAAGGCAAACCCATCCGTGGGATTGCTTTTGCACAAGGACATGGGTGCACGTGGTGGGTGATGCGGGAGGATGGGGAGGTCCGATGTGTACCTCATGGGAATCTGATTCTAGGTGAGAATAGTCAATGAATCAAATCTTATGATGGTATGTGCTAAACAACCCTGTCACTGTGTGTCATCATTACTATAACTGCTATCAAGGGTACTACGGTGAGAATCTCCGAAACCAATGACAGATGGACTTTGATAAAGCGGAGTAAAGTGTAGCGGTGAGGTAATAAGAACTGACCTCATCAGCTGGCGCCCAGCCACTTCCTTGACATCAACGTCTTCAACCTGCGAACTGCAGGCATGGGCCACACCGGGTACACCAGCCGTGAGCTCCAAAATGCAGCATGCACCAGTCCAGCACCACACCATTTCGCTTGTCCTGAGAGATTGCTTTCACAGATGGGGCCCACAGTGATGGACTAAATTAACTCAATGAACATTTTAGAGGGATCGCCCATGGACGGTGGGGATTAAATCTGTATGTATATAGATGTACATATGTGTATATATATAAAAGACAGGGGAAAGTGGTGGTAAATGATTGGGAACTGTAGGATCTGGGCATGGCGCAGATGGTATGGAATAAGGGGTGGATAATGTCCTGGTTCCGGCAGGGATGGGGTTAATTTCCCCAAGGATGGGAGGGGCCACAGGTATTCCACACCATATAAGCCATGCCCCATCGGTAGGGGGAGAGCTGCCGGGGGGGGGGGGGGGGGGGGGGCAGGAAGTCGCTGCTCAGCGCGGGCTGCGGTGGTGCAGGTTCGGTCGGTGAGCAGCGGTGCCCTAATCGCGTTTGAATATTCCTTTATCCGTGTTATTGTTACTGTTCTCTCTTCCCTTTGCTGTTCTGTTAAACTGCCTTTATCTCAACCCACGAGTTTTGCCTTTTTTTCTTCCTATTTCCCCCCCATGGCTGGGGGGGGGGGGGGGGGGTGAGCGAGCGGCCGCGTGGTTCGTTGCTGCCGGCTCACGCCAAACCACGACAGGTTTCACAGGTCAAAATTTAGAGATACTTTCTATAGAGCAGACTTGTTTGGCCAGAGATATGTTACCCATTCAAAGAAGATGAAATCTTGACAACACAAGACACCACAATTGATCAAATTTCTCACACCAATCGGAAAAAGGAGGTGGGGTGGGAACTGAACGAAGAAGCTCTTCATACAGTATCAGTGTAAGGATTAGGCCAACCTTTTTTTCTGTTGTGGTTTTACCAAACTATTGCTGAATGCATGCTGTTGCATATACACTTGCTCCCAGAAGTGACAGCAAATATTAAAGCGATGGCCTAATTTGTTGTTTTAAAACAAAGATAGTGATAGCAAAATGTATAAAATTGAAAACCATTGGCTGAAAAACAGTTGTTCAGAAGCTTCCTTACACAGTTACAGCAAATGTGCTTAAAACTTAAATCTGAAAATAAGACCTCTGTAGATGAGTTGGCAATTTGGTCTGCATTCAGGTTGTAGGATCAAGTGGGGCAATGAATGAGCATATCAGCTAATGCCAGTCAAGGCTCTGATCCTGAAGTGGTCACAGCTGAGTCTATATGGAGTCCTCTTGATTTAATGGGAAGGACAGCCTGCCATTTGCAAGTACATAGTCCAGTGTTGTGATTTGAGGTCGACTGAATGTGTGCACCGGCAAATGAATGTGCACCAATATCTCACTGCATAAATGGCCACATATGACTGCAAAACTGATACTTTTCTCCTAAACTGAGCCATTAGGTATTTATGTGTCTGAGCTTTTAATCCTAAGGATGCAAGAGATTACTCTTATCACAAACTCTTATGGGTGGGAAGAAGCTAATGCTATTGTACACCAAGGTTCAGACATCAATGTACTGCTACTACATGAAAGGTGTCCTCCATGGAAACCAGACATTTCTCTCTGATAAATTCCACCACTTAAAAAAACCCCAAACCTCAATAAAAATAAACATCCCTACCTTCTCAATTTGTTTCAATGACTTGTATGTAATATCAAAGTGCTCTATGCCATAAAGCTATCTTTGCCCTTCTCTAGAGATATTTTACTTATAGATTATCAACAGGAATTTAGGTTAATTTAATAGAAAAAAATATGGAATAACATTGATTTTGGACAGTATCAATCACAACAGAACTACTCTATTTTACAAATAACACCTGAACATTTTCCACATGTACAGTATTTTTTTCAGTAAAAATGAATTGGGATTTAACAATGTGTCAGTTTTTTAAAAGAAAACAGCTATCAATTTCTTCCCTATAATAGCATTAGATGCATTTGCAAGTATCCAAACAAATTCTTTACAATCCATTATACAATTCGATCTCAATTACGAATATATATCTATATATTTTATATCTATAATATTAAACTTTGAAAGTATTAAGTTTAGTTAATAATGTTATATTGAGAAATGAGGCAGTAACAGCACAAATTAAATTCTCATAATTTTGAATGTCTATCAGGAAGTTTGTAATGAGTTTCGCAGGTCCCTCCTGTCATACAGAACCAGATGTGGGTTGTAATAGTTTATCAGCTCTTTAGTAAAGGGGGCATATAATCTCTACAGATTTTTATCCATTCATTTATAAAACTTCCACAACAATTTTTGTGTCAAAAAAACAAGAACCTTTTTATTTTCTAACATTTACATGCTTAAACACCAGCAATCTATTTTCTACTTGTGTGTCCTGGAAAGATAACGGAGACACTTTGTGTTTTACATATTTTCTCCCAAAACCAGTATCTTTGAAGTTCAATTTATTGTTTTCTGCTAAATGAATGGGTTTCAAACAGTATGCTAAGCAAAGCTTAGCAAGATGAAAATATATTAAATGGAACTTTGTATTGATGGCTGCGTACCTGGTAGAGAGAGAAACACAGGGGCCCGTTTCACTTCCCACACAGACTGGTTTTACATTGAGGTAACTCCATAGGCTTCAACAGGATTATTCCTGCTGAAATTTTTATTGCAAGTGGTTAAAAGCAGACTCAGGCCCAGCATAACAAGATTGTTACACCAAGAAAGCCTTTCATTTATTAACCTATATGTAATTACTCCTGGAGATGTATTTGGCACAGCTCACTTACAAATCCAGTCTTGTAAACACATCCCATCGGATAGTCACACTGACATTTCTGTATGGGCACAATGAATAGCCCCACATGCCTGCAGGAACAGGTCCCTTGCTTTGTGAACATTATAAGATAACAGCACTCCTTACATGTTACCAATGTTTTCTGATTTTTTAGCATATACATTACTCTTGCTTATGCAAACCAAGAGGAATAGTATCTTTTGAATTTGTTCAAACAGGAACAATGGTGGGTTTTTTAAAAAGTTTATTTGAAATAGCTTTGACATTTTTTTAATTGTCAAATTAATTAAAAAGTTTTAATTGTCAAATAAAATAAAAATCCTAGCATATCTGTTAGTATGCTAGCTGTCTAAAAATCAAATCTATATGACCAAAAAAACATTTTTGCAAAGCATATATACATACTTCACGTAATACAAAAAAACCCAGCAGACAGTAGAGGAAGTAAGAAAGGTGTTTAGAAATTATCTTTTGTTTGTTTGCTTTTAATACTGTTAAAAAAGGTGCAGAACTTAGTCCAACAATGTTTCTGATTCCTTCAGGGACTCATTTCCTTAAGTTCCCCCATCTCTAATATAGCACAAAAAAGACTGATGCAAACGTTTTTGTGCTATTTAGTTTTATTCGTGTAAATGCGCATTGCATTCTTGAAACATTCTTTAAACATCTTGAAGGGGAAACAAGTAGGAAAAAAAAAAGGAAGAAGTTGACAGGAAATCAGATAATGAGTTAAACTAATTTTGGCATCAAATGCTTTGGTCTCACAATATTGACTCTGTGATGCTGGATGCTCAGCTCTAAACACCCAGTTAAAGGTAGACATGTACTTTTTACATTTAAGTTCCAACAAACAGTTCACCATCTCCCCAGACAAAGAGGAGGGAGAGAGAGAGAGAGGTGGCTTGCTCCAACCCCCCCCATTTTTATTTTTTTTTAACCTTTTTCAATAATATGGATTAATCCGTAAGTCTACAGGGGCAGGAGGACTCTGGGAGGTGTCAGTTCACCCCTTGCATGTACATGTTCTGCAACACAGTTGCTGAAGCACTTTTCGCTGGCACAGATTGTTCTTTTTCACCAGCACACAGAATCTTCCCTCAGCCCAGGACTCTTCTGCGGCTTCCAGAGGGCAGCGATAAGAGGAGGGGAAGTTGAAGAGTTGGAGAGCATGTTGCGTACAATGGAGGAAGGTTTAATTGGTCAGACAGGCAGATTTGGTTGAAGAGACCATTCAGGAGTAAGTAGGAAATTAGGTCCATCAAAAGGAATTTCAGTCAACAGCATTTTTTTTTTCCAGGAAGAAATATTGTGTGGTCTAACAGGGAACAACTGGCATCCATTTGTGAAAAGGAAAAACAGATTAGAAAGAGAATAATTAGGAAACAGTGATATTTACAGAAAAGGAGGCCCCCCCCCCAGTTTTTATGACACAAAAGAATAAAACACTCAAATCACAGAAATAGAATAAAACATTCTCAACAGAAATGTAAATCCTATAGAATGAGTTAGGCACATAACCAGTACTTGATTGTCAGGCAGTGAAATGAGACCCTCCACACCTAGTAACTTACAGAGAGGGAGAGAGAAAGAAGGGGGAGGTGGGGGGAAGACTTCTTTATTTTCCTTGGCTACCCTAGACTGTGGTGGGATCCAGTATGGTGCAGTGCAATTGTCTTACAGCCCCCATGCCAATGATCCCTTCCCATAGCAATTGCACAGGGAACAATGGGGGAAACAACAGCGAGATGGAGCATTCTTGGCCTTTGGCAGCTACACACGTATCCAAAGTAAGCATACAGGCCTATGAGTTGAGAAATAATGCCAGGTCGCACAATTTTGGTATAACCTCTCTGACTTTGATACTACAATAAAAATGTTCAGTGCACAGCACCCCCTCAGTTCTGTTCAAGACTACGTAGTTTTGTAAAACATCAATACATCATATTTCTGTGCATTTTGCTCTAATGCCACTTCACATCTGAATTCATGTTCATCAACAGTATTTACACCGGGGGAAGAGCAGAGTATTTGTTTGCATGTGGCAAAAAAAAAAAAAAAAAAAAAAAAAAAAAAAAAAAAGCACTATATAAAATGTCGAAGATAAAGGTGGGAATTTCAGGCATACAAACTTCCTTCACCTCAGCTCTTTCTGTTGTACATAAATAGAATGTAACTTCCACCCTCAGTGATATTTCTTTCTGCAAACTCCCTGGAGTTGTTTGAGATTGTCTGTTGTACTGATTTTGGCTGGGACAGAATTAATTGCCTTCATAGTAGCTTGTATTGGGCTATGTTTTGGATTTGTGAACCAAAACAGTGTTTATGATAACATAGGGATGTTTTAACTATTCGCTGAACAGTGCTTACACAGTATCAAGGCCGCCTCTGTTTCTCACTCTGCCCCCCCAGCAAGTAGGCTAGGAGCACACAGGAAGTTGGGAGGGGACACAGCTGGGACAGCTGACCCCAGCTGACCAAAGGGATATTCCATACCATATGATATTGTGCTCAGTGATAAAAGCTGGGAGGGAAGAAGGAGGAACGTTTGGAGTTATGGCATTTGTCTTCCAAAGTCACTGTTATACACAATGAAGCCCTGCTTTCCTGGAGATGGCTAAATATCTGCCTGCCAATGGGAAGTAGTGAATGAATGCCTTATTTTGCTTTGCTTGCACATGCAGCTTTGCTTTACCTATTAAACTGTCTTTATCTCAACCTACATGTTTTCTCACTTCTACCCTTCTAGTTCTCTCCCCCATCCCATTTGTGGGGAGAGTGAGTGAGCAGCTGTGGTGCTTAGCTGCCTTCTGGGATTAAACCAGAACACATATACAAGTGAGGACAGATTTATCTTAGCATATTAAATACCAATTTGATATGTCAAATGCAGTATTGAACTGTAATATATTACTGAGATTGTGGTTGCCCAAAAGCTCATAACATTAAACTTGCTTTTCATTTGTCCATCTATATCTAACCTTCTCTGGACTAGTTCACACTTTTTATAATGTCCTGATATGAAAAAGTCTCATGACTTGTTTACTTCTGTACCTGTAATATGATTTTACACTGGACAGGATACTTTCCACAGTCTGAAGGCCTAAAAACTGTCAGGAGCTGTAAAGGTCCACAGAAACAAGACTGAGCCCTGCACCTCTCTTTTATCCAAAAAAAAAAACAAAAACAAAAAAAAAAAAAAACAAACCCAAAAAAAACACAAAAAAACCCCAAAAAACTCTTAATCATAGAATGGTTAGAGTTGGAAGGGACCTATAAGATCATCTAGTTCCAACCCCCTGCTGTGGGCAGGGGCACCTTCCACTAGACCAGGTTGTTCAAAGCCCCATCCAACCTGGCCTTACTAAATCCAGATGGAGTAAGCTGGGCCCAAGAGTCAATGTTAGCTTTTACTACTTTTGATGTTGGATATTTTCCCCACACTTTTTAACACTAGGCTTTGTTCTGGTACGATTTTCCTGTTGGACTGTACTAGTTGAACTGCGTCAACAAGTAATTCACATAGCAACACCTTTTAGGGAAGCATGACATTATCTAAGTGTTTGTATAACCATGACATTTGAAAGGAATGAATAGTGAATAATTAAGCCAATCCTTTCCAGTAAGAATGATATCTTGGTTGCCTCAGATAACTTGAAGCTTCTTCAAGTCTCTCACAAATTGAGTGCTTCCTATTCAAAATCCTTTTTTTCCCTTCTTGCTACCCTTTTACATCATTCAAGCCATAGTACAGATACTTAAAATAATTTTTACTTATCAGCATTTTCAGTTTAAAATGGCAAAACAGATAAGTGTGATTATATTGACAGTACGCTAGGGTCCTCATATAAAAATTCTTTCGAAAGCAATGACTTCTAAAAAACAGATGCTATGGTTTGAGAAACCCACAACAATTTGTTGTCATTCAGACAATTATTCTATCACCCGATGACCCCTCCCCACCCGGGAAGGGGAATCGGGAAAAACAAGGAAACACAGGAGTTGAAATATAAACAGATTTAATAGAATAAGACTAGATAATTAACATTAATAGCACTAAAGAACCAATATTGATCCTGATAGCAATATAAAATATACAAGGATTGTATACAGCCAGTTATATCAGTAGGAAGCTGTGCACTCCCAGCGGTGGACAGCAAATGTCAGACACTGCGAGCGCTACGGCTTCAGGAGGAAGGGAAGGCCTCAGGGGTCCAGCACCGGGGCAAGAAGTTCTCTGGACCGCTGCCATCAAGGGAGAGAGACCAAACTTCGCAGCAACCTTTCTAATTTATACTGAATGTGATGTTCATGGTATGAAATAATCCTGTTGGCCAGCTTGGGTCAAGTGCCCGGGTCTCGCTCCTCCTCATCCCTACACCTGCCAAGCTCAAAAACACTGAGACCTTGAAACCCACACACCATAGCTGGCTATGAAGTAAATATTTTCACAAATTCAGACACTGCAGTCTTCTAAAAGTGCAGTTTTCCCAAGCATTAGAAGAGAAATTAGTCCTGTGTCACTCAAACCAGGACAACAGATAATGAAGGAAAAGTAGGTTGTTGTGGGGAAGAATTATTTTTTGAAAATTCAGGTAAATTGTGACTAAACCTATTAATACACACTAACGTAGTTTTCTCCTTTTCATAAAGCTGAAAACATTAAGAAATAACGTTGACCTCAGATCAAGAATATAACAAAAGAAAGACTGAACCAACCCAATACATATAAAAGAAGCAGCTGGAAGTGATAAAATGGATCTTTTCAGAGAACCCCACTCACCATCCTTGCAGATTGTTCCCACTATGCAGACACCAGTGTCTAGGTTAAAGCCACTTGGACAGCTCGTACAGTTTCTGTCTCCTTGACTGCTGCAATCCAAACAGCTGGCATCACACCTGAAAGACAGAAGCAGAGCTTGGCCTTATGGCCACTCACCAAATGCAAGAGTTCCCAAGATAACTCTTGTTTACTGCAAAGGATTTGTTTGCTGTTTCCAACTGTATCAGCTGTTATAATGAATCATAACAACAACCACCACCACCTACTCCTGCAACCCAGTCCTGCTTCTTTCTTCCAACCACTCTTTAGTCACACTTTTTTTATTAAATAGATGCATTACTCTAGCATTTTGGAATTATGCAGAAGTAATCAGAGATATTAAATGGATTGTATATCCATACAAGGGATGAGCTCAAAGCCACAAAATGGAAAAGACTGGCCTGCTGCCCAGACCTTTCATCATCCTTCTGGCTGCATCATATTTTGTGTATTTATTGGGTATTTTTATGCAAAAATCTAACAAATTGTGATTCTGTTCCTGCCCTGAAGTCAATGCAAGCCAATAATAGATGATTCCAAAGGGCCTGTAGTATTTGTTTAAGGAAAAAAACAAAAACAAAAAAATGTCCCTTCCTTGTATAGCACAACCTTGTCCAAGACTTCTCCACCCATTTGTACACTGAGTCAGATGAGATATTCTGGACACCAGCCTGATATTATATTTTTGTCATGTTTGTGCTGTGCAGCTGAAATGGTCCTTATGAATAGCAATTAACTTGCAGTTAAAAACCCAAGTTTGACTTTTTTGGTTTGTTATTGAGAAACACAGCTCCTCTGATAGATCTGTAAATTCTACATTCCTATGTATATCTACTCAGATTCTCACTACAAGCTTTTTAAAGTGAAGGACAAACACGTATGCACAAGACGACCCCCACTTTTAAGAGACCTGCATTAATATAATTGACATTCAAGTAAATAAATAAATAAATGAAGTAAATAAATACCCTTTTCCTTCATTTGCTTAGCATGCAATATATTTTTCCTATTTTATTATGTCAGCAGTTTTATGTTCTCATAACTATTATTTATCTTTTCATACACAATAATAACTAACACACTGCCAAACATTAGACACATACATTAGCCACTGAAGAAATGATCATAACTTTTGCAGGTTTTGTATCTACTTTCAGTAGAGTGATCAAGGTAATAACCACTACTACAGGATTGCACACATCTTCCATAAAATAACCCTGTGTGCAGTTTATACAAGCATCTACTCCAGCACCTTAAACAAAAGAAAAAATACACTGCATTACTGGCTAGTTGCTACTACTGTCTAACAGACACCACCTCTAACTGTAACAAAACCTTATCATAATTTTAGAGGCCATGTTCTACTTACCTTACTTTTCTGCCACTATGTATTGCAAACAGTAATATCAAGCAATAAAGATACATAGTTAAAATAAACTACGTAATTTCAGTATATCTTTTTCTGAAAAAAATAGTATATTGGTAGTTCTAAAGCTGTCACAAAACCTATCAATCATTCCTTTTTTTCCCAGAAAGAAAATGGAGGGCACATTTGGAAATTAGAATGAGTTCCATTAAAAGCAAATAAATGAGTGTATGTGAACTTTTGACTAGAAAAATGTAGATTTTCATATTAGCTGAAAGTCTGCCATACTTTAAATATATTAAAGAGCTACCAAGAGGATAAAGATTTTACATGTCAGGATTCACGCTGTACAGAAACTACGTATAGTAAAATAAAATCAGAGGTAAAAATATAGAGGAAATAAAAAAATGCAAATAAATGTCAGGGAGGTACCTGCACATGCCGCACAGGAATGGTGACACGGTTCACATTCCCTACCATTATGATATTTTCCTTCTTCACAGTGGATAGCACATTTGGTGCCATGCAAACTATTGTCAAAAGAAAAAAAAAGCACAGGGCTTGAGCTCTGATCACATAACCGCAACAGAAGACAAGAAGCTCATTCACAAATCAGTAGTTCTCTCTTAATAAAAGAACAACTCAAATATTAGGGTTCACCAGCTTCTTTCATTGGTCATATTTTATAAATTTAGAGATGGTAGTAACTTCAAGTGGGAATGAAATGTAGTTTTGCCTATGGTGAAATACAACAGCTGTTTACAAAGTCATAGTAAATACTACCAAGTAGTAGAGGACAGAAAAAAAATAAACAATGCCAAAGAATACTGAAAAATCAGGCATGGAAAACACAATTGCCCATGAGGAATTTGGCACAGGGGCAGCACCACTGCATTAAAAAAAAAAAAAAAAAAAAAAAACACGCTAGAGGATTTCCTAACTACATCTCATGCTTGCTTCTCTTGAAAGACCAGCAGCATCTCCTGATGCCATGCTACAGCCCAAGCTAAGATTAGATTCACAATTAAGGTGCAATAGCAGTTTTCTTTCAAATATCTTAACCGAATACCAGTTCTGCACAGGTTGGGAGATTTATCAAGATTACAGCTAGAGGTATTCTGCCTGCAAGCACTTTTGAGTGATACTACAAAATAGTAACAGAAAAAAAGGAAAACATTTCCATGCTTCTCTCCAAGTAGCTTTCATGTTATAAGGTACCTAGAGCAGGGGGGTTTCTTAAGCTAGGACTTCTCCAACATGTTTGCCATCTTCTGTGGAACCTCAGCTCTCATCCAATTTAGCCATATCTCTAAAAACGCCCTGTAGCTCTAGGGAGTACCACCCAAAGTGGGCATTAATCTTCTTTTACAGACTGGATCGAATAAAAGTTGTGTGTGCTCAGCACCACTGGAAATTTTCAGGAGTGCATATGATCCCAGTTTGGAAAGAAAAATATTTTAAATTAGTAATTCAACAAATGCAGCAAACCCTGCTTGATTATTATTTTCCTCAGCCACACATCTCAAAGGCAGGTAGAATTATCAAGTTTTTACAGACGGAAAAACCTAATGATTTGTCCAAGTTTAGTTAATGGGCTAATAACAGGATCAGAACTCAAATCCAGGTCTCCCAAGTCCCATCCAGTGCCCTGCCCATAGATAACTCTGCCAAGAAAGTGCAGCAAGTGTTGAACAACTGGAGAATATGAAATGCATGTCCTGCAAGGCTCCATTTATTTGTCACACCCACACAGTATTCTTTATAAACATTACCAGAAACAGTCTCAGCTTGCTAATATTGCCCAAGAAAACATAAAGTTTGGGTTCTTCTCAGGTGTTGGGTTTTTTTTCTGTTTAGTTTCTCTTCTCATGCAGAATAGGCTTGTCTCCTTTCTTCAATGGTGCTACAAGCTAATATTTGTGTTAATTGACAGGGAAGTACATAATCTCATTTCCTGAGAAATAAAGAAAATGTGGGCATAGTTGTTTTGTTTTAAAAGAAAAACAAAAACAAAAAAAGAGACCACGTCCTATAAAGTTGCAAAGTTGTAATCTCGGGTCTTCTGATATATTTTGCCTATTGTAGGAACTTCTAAATTGCTACTTGTCCTGGTTTAAGGTAAAAACAGAACCAATTTTTCTGTTCAGTAACTACTTTTTAGCTAGGCCTCTTCTACCTACTGAAATTAACAGCATTTTGTGCAGAAATATTTTGCTCTCAGGTGGTAAGACCTATGTTTATAGTTGATGCCAAAGAATGGTACCTGGAAAGGCTCTTGCCAGCTAACTTTGTTATTTGCCCCATTGGAGGGTCGGAAGCAGAAAAGCGCAGAAGGGTCCCACCTGCAGGGAGGAGCAGACAGGACAGGTGACCCAAAACTGACCAACAGGGTATTCCATCCCATCTGCCTTACGCTCAGTATAAAAGCTGAGGGATCAAAGGGGTCAGCCCTCTTCCTTCAATGGCCGACATCTGAGGAGGACTCTGTTTGTTTGTCCGCCTTTGATCCCAATCCTGAATCCAGATACGGAATCCAGTTCCCATCCGTCACTGAGTCCAGCCTGGGACTTCCCCAGTGCTAGCCAGTTACCTGATTGTCATCCTGGGAGCTTGATACAGTTTTGTATATATATTTAATTAATAAAATATTAATAATAAAGTAACAAGAAAATAAAGTAGTTTAGTTCCTTCTAAACTCATAAGTCTCTTTCTCTCCCCCCTCTCCTTGGAGAGTGGTAGGGGAGAGCATCCGTCGTTCCGCCTGAGCGGCCAGTCTGGCCCAAACCACAACACTACTAATCTGATTTCTCAGACACAGAGAATGCCATGCTGAGTCTATTAATATTCTCTAAAATCTTAATAAGGATTTCAAGTTTAATTCCACTTTAGAGGGAAGTAGATACTCCTATTTCACAGAGAGTGTAAATAGACCGATGTTTTGATTTGATTCTATGCTTTCCTTCCCATTAGATCGTACTTCCTCTTTAAAGGGTCACTTAAAAAAATAGATATATTTGTAATAAGAATTGTGTAGGTACTTAAATAAAAATAATCTAAATGCAACATAAATACAGAGAAATGAAAATTCCTTTACAAAACATAAAGGAATCTAGCTATCGATGTTGTGGAAACAACATTCAGCTTTCACTAACTGAAAGATGAAAATCCACTTTGACAGAGGGTAAAAGCTCAATATTGAAACATTCATAGAACATCTGTATTCTGAAAGAACCCCTACAGATATAAAATCAGTATTCAGTCTTTTTAGCGGCATAAATCCAGCATACAGCATCCTTTATGAGTTTTATAAGTTTTTTGACCTTTACTGCTTGGAACAAAAGATAATTCATTCATAAAGGAGCTTGAAGTGTGTACTGCTTCTTTGTGGAATTTATCTCTCAGTTTCAGGAATTATTAAATCCCCCTACCAAGAAAAAACATCCACTGCTGTTTAATATACGTGTACATTGTATCATAACAGAATTGAGCCTAAGATACTTGAGATAAATGAATGATTGGATATATGAAGACACACAATAAAAACAAGGAAATAGCTTCTAACAATCACAGGAATGAATCAGAAGGATCAATACAGTTCACCAGCTCTACTTCTAAGATAATCCTTAACTGCCACACTGTAGGTCAAAAAAAGGGAAAAGTCAGCTTTCCATATGGCTGTGACTTCTATTTTACTTGAAATGAAAGGTCTTCTAAAAATCCATTTTTAGCTACAATGGCACAAGAAAATACTATATTAAAATCTAAACAGCAATGGAACACATGAAATGAGGACCACTCAAGGTTAAATAGCTATGTAACCGTATTTTTTATGTATCCATAGACTTGTAAGCCTCTTCAGGTATTTGTGTTTAGTTACATCCATCGTTTCCTTACCTTAGGCCATGCATGCATTCTGTGCAAATTTGGAATTCAACACATATCTTACAGTTTTCACTGCATTTTCGGCAAACAACCTTATCTACAAAGGAAAGCCCAGAAAACCCTGGTCAGTTATATTTAATAAAATTATATGGCTAAATTATTACATGACTTATTGCTTTCTAGCTTGACGTCAGGAATGGAAGCAGAAAGCTACATTAAAATAGCTATATTCTACTATCATTAGCTTTTCCTATCAAGCATCAAATGGTTTAAACTATTTTTAAACATTTGAAGTAATAGTTCTACCCTTACAAAAAAATCATCCTTTGAGGTTTATAAAAAACCTTCATAATTGTATTTAATGTAGATTAAATAGTCTTTTCATATAGCAGGAATATGCAGTAATGAATGCAAATGTGTTCCAGTGACCCTCCTGCAATTTACCTCTTACGCTTTCCATACAAGCAACCTGTCCTGTCTTACCTGATTTGTTGTTCAGGGACACAAAATGAAGACATAAATTACTTTAGAACTGCCTTTTCATCTCAAAACCTCCCTACTTGAAGAGATTTCTCTCTCTTTCTGTCTTCAGACCTCCTATCTGTTGAAATACTGTGGTGGGTTAGCCTTGGTTAATGGCCAAACTCTCACCCAGCTGCTCACTCATACCACACACCCCCCAAGCAGGACAGGGGGGAGAAAATTGGAAGAACAGGAAGAAGAATGCTCATGGGTTGCAATAAGGACAGGGAGATCATTTACCAATTACCATTGCAGACAAAACAGACTCAGCTTGAGGAAAACTAACTTAATTTATTGCTAATTAAAATTAAAAATTAATTACTAATTCAGATAGTGGGAAACAAAAAGACAAACATTAGAACAACACCTTTCCTCCCTCTTTGCCCAGGCTCAACTTCACTCCTGACTCCTTTACTCCCCTGAACAGCAGGGGGGCGGTTATGGTCTCTGGTATACCAGTCTCTCTGATGTTCCTACTTTCCCACACTTTTATTCTGCTCTGGCATGGGTTCTCCACAGGCTGCAGTCCAGTCAGGAAAATCTGCTCTGGTGTGGGTTCTCCATGGGTGGCAGTTCTTTCAGGAATATCCACCTGCTCCAGCTTCAGTCCTCGATGGACTACCTGAAATATCTGCTCCACCATGGAGCAGGAGCAGCTCTTTCTCTGACCTTGGTGTTCCCTCTGTTGTTTCTCACTCTTTTTGTTTCCTCTTACCATACAGCATTTTCTATCCTTTCTTAAATATGTTTTCACAGAGGTGCCATAAACTTTGCTGATTGGCTCAAATTTGGCCTGTGGTGGGGTCATTGTCCAGCCGGTTGGAACCAGCTGTGACTGGCACAGGACCCTTTACATCTTCCCACAGAAGCCACTCTGGCAGCCTCCCCCCTACCAAAACCTTGCCACATACACCCAATACAGTTGCAGTTCCATGTACCTCTCCAAGAAGAAAAACTTGACGTTCCTATTTAATCCTAAATTTTCATCTATCTTGATTGGGTGGAAGGGAATTACCTTCGCTATAGTTTTCCACAGTGAAAATGGAAAAAAATCCCTAGTACCTGCTCTTGCTAATCCTTGAAAATGAATGCAGAGTTTCATGATACAGGAAGCAAAACGTTAATTATTCAGTTGAACAAAGCTCTCCAGCACATATTTATCTTCTAAACATGTGTCTAAAGCTAACTGAAGTCAGTGGATTTTAAGCACATGATTGAATATATAAGTATTTTTGCTAGCCAGAGCTGGAAATTAAACACTGGCACTCTATTTGCAATTACAGGAGGAAACTGAAGCCAGGTGTCTCACATAGCAGACAATTACTGCTCTTGGGTAATCACATCACTGTAGGTACTTAAGTCTGCCAGAAATATATTTATAAGCACTTTTTACATCTGAAGACTTGTTAAATTTTTTTTTTATTTTTTAAGAGTGCCAGTTCAATGGCCATGCAGGATTTTTCATCTGTTTCTTTTACGTGCACAAGGTCTTGATGGTGCCACAACATTTAAGTTTGGGGGAATGCCTCATGTTCAGAATTTGGGTGCTGCCCATCCCTTTCTGGAGTAGTGATAACCCATTCTGTCCTACAGCTGACTTGTTCTTGAACTGCCCTTGTTCTGCTACTGTTATTCCCAAGCACAAGCAGAAAAGACATCCTACCACAAAGCATGATTTTTAAAATCAAGGCGGATTCCCAGGTTAATTTTTGAGGAGGTTATTGATCACACTTGGCATCTAACAACTTATTAAGAGAAGTAGAATAAGAGATAAATACATCAACATGTAAGTATTCCAGCAACCTTCCCAGACCAAATTCTGTAGCCCACAATAAAGAAACGATAAGAAATACTAATTCTTATCCAGGTAAAACCCATCGGGGCAATTGGTAATACAGCTATTGGTTACTTCATTCAGGTAGTAGCCAGATTTACAGGTCATGCACTGGTCACTGTGGCTTCCAACACAGGTTTCATAATTGGGTGAGCATTTTTGACAGCGTTTCTTGTCTGCATTGTAGTGACCAGGTGGGCAGGTTGAAACACAGATCCTGCAAACAGCAGGGAAGAGAAGGTAGAGTTGTTAATGAAATACCCTGCCACCATATTCCTGGACCATGACTGCAAAGCAGAAGTATTTCTCAGCATTCCCACTTTTCTAATGATCACATTTACTAAAATGTAATCCTCCCAAACATTTGCATCTTCTCTTATAGGCTGTTTTGTTTTCCTACAGCATGTGCTATCTTACATGGCAAATGCCTTGTCAGACAGTTATATGGTATAATTTTTAATCATCTACATCTCTTCCTATCTTGTATAAACTCAATAACAGAAGCTATCACAGTTCTATATATAGCCACCTTATGAAAAATAATCAAGAGATGAGGAAATAATCAGGGAAGGGTGTTTGAAAGCTGTACTTTAAATTCTGATTAGCTATTTTTTTCCAAACTCCTAAGAAAAATTGTCAAATTCAGAGGAAAATAAATTATCCATGACTGCATCAAAGAGAAGAAGAAAGGAATTTACGATATACACCAAGGAATCTATGAAGTAAAGTTTTTTCTCTTGGTCCTACCGTGTGTTGTTCATAGATTTGTAGTAGTAGTAGTGCAGACAGTCAGTACAATGATCTGGTCCTGGCCCATCGCACCCTACTTTACTGCATTCTGCATTGCAGGGACCTATAATAAAACCAAAAATCCGTGGGGGACACACAACACTTCTCATTCAGTACTTAGTACCCTTTAAAACACAGTATTTTAATGCAGAATGCAATTACTCTGTTTCCCTATGTGATCTGAAGTTCAAATAGTAATTTGGTTCCACTGAAAAGAGAAGGATTTTAGTATCTGAAGAATTTTGCAGATCTGGGCCTCAGTAACTACCCACAGTGATTTATAGTATTTTAGCAAGCATGGCATCCACTACAGAATCTATCAGAAACTATTTCTGGATCCAAACATATGTTTTCCTGATAAGTAACAAATAATTTTTATTTTTATTCAGAGATGTTCAAAGGCTTCTGGAATTCATAATAAGAAATGATTAGCAACATCATTGTCACAAGAACATCAACATAAATGACAAATAACATTATTAGCAGCTACTCTGGTTACTAAATGGGTGACAATTGATCCAGGCAGCTACCACAACCAAAGTGAACCAGCCCCCAGGGTCCAGATGAGCTTCCCTCAGTGCTGCTACATGCCTTCGCTAACTAATCTTCCATCTCACCTGAACCTCATGTTTACAATTTTCAAATAGGTCCTTCCAGCTAAGGGAGGAGAGGACTGTTGACTCCTGCCTTTACATATGGGGAACAGAGTATGCAGGTAAACTCATAACTATTTTAGGAATTTTTGGTGGATGAAGTGCTTTGAGTTTGCCAGCCTCCTTGAGATTCTTCTTAACATCAGGCAAACTTGAAGTGAGTTTGCTTCATACAAAAGCATAAGAAGCTAGCAACCTTTACATCAGAGGTACAAGTTACATGTTGTTGGTATTATAACACATGTGCAAACTGAGGTAAGGGTCTTTAGGTGATTCATATAGTTCCCTAGAGCTGGGATTCACTCTTCTACATTAAACCTCAAACCCTACTCTTCACTTTCCCTGCAGTTTATGGCTGAGGCTCTGAATCTCTCTCCCAGCTCTGTAATTTCTGTTAACCTATGTTCTCCTCCATCTTCCACTTCTACAGTATGGTGGTGATGACTGAAATGGACACCAGAGAAAGACATCTATCCAGTCCATGCCTGAATAGCTCTCTTCCTTCCAAATGCTTTCTTTTCCTTCCAAAAGCTTTCTATGGAAAACAGCAGAGATGTATAAGATAATGTTATTCATATATGTGTATTTGTGTGCATGTATGTATATTTATATGTACACATATAAAAACAGTGCATTCTTCATAATATGTTAACTGTACTGTAAAATTCTATACTCTATGCTTACAAACTCATAAGGGTAAAATATATATAACTTTAAATAATGAAACAAATAATTCTGATCTTCATTTAAGAAACAATTTCACTTAACTCCCACTACTCCCATCCCCTATGAGAAAATCCTGATATAACTTTTTTTAGTAGACATTCTCAGAACCATGTTTTAGCCTCAGAATATTATTTTTTCTACATATATATATACATATATTTTCTACTATAAATCCTGCGTAATTATTATCAGTTGTGCTACTGCAATTCTAACTAAATAAATTAAATATAAATGTAACTTTATTCTTCTAGTCAGAGAAAATCCATGAAAGGTTCATTATGTTCATTATGGATATTGTCTCTGTTTAATTAATTTATTTTAAATTAGATAACTAATATTAGTCAGTTTATTTTAGTATTTCAGCACCATGTAATTGTTTCCTAGACAAGAAAGACCACAGACCCTGCTGTGGGATCAGAATCCTAGTCCTGAATTAATGCAAAAAGGCCAAGAGGCACAAAATGTAGAAGAGGGAATGTATCAAGCAAGCCAGGCGTCTTAACGGTATCTGATCATATACTAACAATACAAAGTCCTATGACAGAAGGATTTTATATATGCAGAGTCCCAAGTTACTGCTTCAACCGATTACGCATTCAATAAATGCACAAACAGAGTAAATGAATGATACTTCAAAGAACACACCTGAATAGTCATCTGTTCCATAATCTTCTGTAGGGTCTTCGAGCAGACTAGAGCGCACTCTTTCCACTTTTGGAAAATAATTTCTTGGTGAGTAAGGCTGGATGGATGTTCCATACAGTACTAAGGACCATTCTTTCAATTTGCCTGGAATTTAAATATTTAAAATCTAGTTTTAGAAACCATTCATATGGTGCTCAACAAGGTGTGGTTTTGCTTCAGATTTCACTTAGTTATCCAGTTATCATTTGAGATCTTTTAGCTAACTAGCTATATATTCAGAATTCTGACTTAAGGAAGGGGTTACATTTTGTTTAATACTCAAGAGTATTTTATATTGGCTAACAGAATATATCTTGATGGATATGAAAATTTCTTTTAAAGTTTCCACAACAGAACATCAATGTCCCCTCCCAAACCATCATAATTTTTTATCTATTTGGCCTAGTGATTTGGCAGATATATCACTGCATTGTCTGCATTAGTGACTAATATTTTATCCTCTCAGTGTCTGTCGTGGTTTTGGCCTCAGCCGGCAACAAAGAACCACGTGGCCACTCACTCAACCCCCACAGCTGTGGGGGAAAATCGGAAGAAAAAGGCAAAACTTGTGGGTTAAGATAAAGGCAGCTTAACAGAACAGCAAAAGGAAGAGGAAAACAGTAACACTAATAGAAGAATGTACAAACACCATTACTGTACCACCGACCAGACCCAGTGTCGTGGTTTAGGCCAAATCGGCCACTGGGGACATAGGGGACCCCAGATGGGACCGACAGATGCTCCCCTCTACCCCTCTTCAAAGAGAGAGAGGCAGAGGAGGAAAAAGAGACTTACGAGTTTAGAAGGATCTAAACTACTTTAATGAAGTATTAATAATAAAATAAAAGAAATAATGAGAAATATACAAAACCGTATCAAGCTCCCAAGATGACAATCACGACACCGGCTGGCACTGGGGCAGTCCCAGGCTGGACTCAGTGACGGACGGGAACTGGATTCCGGATCTGGATTCAGGATCAGGTCCAAAGGCAGACGAACAGACAGAGTCCTCCTCAGACGTCGGCCGTTGAAACAAGAAGGGAAAAAAGAAGCGAAAAAGAAGGAGCCAAAAAGAAGGCGAAAAAAGAAGGGCTGACCCTTTGCTCCGTCAGCTTTTATACTGAGCATGAGGCAGATGGGATGGAATACGCTGTTGGTCAGTTTTGGGTCACCTGCCCTATCCGCTCCTCCCCGCAGGTGGGACCCCACTGTGCTTTTCCGCTTCCGACCCTCCAACGTGGCAAATAACACAGCCGGTTGGCCTTGGGTGTTAGAACAATAAGTGTAAGCAAGAGCCTCTCTGCATACCATGTCTGGACATCAGCTATAAACATCGGTCTTATCACTCTGAGAGAGTGAACATTGTCTGCACAATATGCCGTTAATTTCAGTAGTTAAAAGAGGCCCAGCTAAGAAGCGAAGCTACTGAACAAAATTGGTCCTGTTTTACCTCAAACCAGGACATTCCACCCCTTATTCCATACCATTTGCATCTTGCTCAGATTACTATTACTTTTATCTATCAAATCTATGCACACACAGAGGATATATATATATGTATGGATACATGCAGGTCACTCATCTATGATTATCTTTATATACAAAAGTTTAAGTCCATTTGATTCATGATTGCAGGATCTCATCTCAGGGCAGGAAAGATGGTACAAAATTCATTGTGGTTTGTGCCCGTGGGTAGCATGTTCATCTTGAAGAGCTTGCTGGACGCCAGTTGATGAAGCTAGCTCAGGTTTCATCACCACTGTGTCACCCTGAAAAACACTTATTGAACACTGTTAGTATTATGTAGTGATCAGCATCATACAGCTCAGAACTGAGTATTCTCACCAAGGGTTAAATTCCCTTGGGGTACACATTGAACTTCTCCATCCTTCAGCATCACCCACCAAGTACATCCAGGTCCTTGAGCAAAAACAGTCCCACGAATGGGTTTGCTTTTGCCTGAAGGAGGAGAAACCCAGACAGTTTTTCCTAACATATTCCTTTCATGCACCACAGGGACTTTGTCCCCTTCTACTGTATGTAAAAAGTCTGATTGAGCAGGACCAGCTCGATTGATGGATCCCCTGGTGTTAACTAACCAGGTAGCTTGCTCTAAATGCTTGTCCCAATTTTTAAAGGTTCCACCACCTATTGCTTTTAGGGTGGTTTTTAACAGTCCATTATATCGCTCAATCTTCCCAGAAGCTGGTGCATGATAGGGGATATGATATATCCATTCAATGCCATGTTCTTTGGCCCAATTACTTATGAGATTGTTTTTAAAATGAGTCCCATTGTCTGACTCAATTCTTTCTGGAGTGCCATGTCGCCACAAGACTTGCTTTTCAAGGCCCAGGATGGTATTCCGGGCAGTGGCATGGGGCACGGCATAGGTTTCCAACCATCCGGTGCTTGCTTCCACCATTGTAAGCACATAGCGCTTACCCTGGCGAGTTTGAGGGAGTGTGATGTAGTCAACTTGCCAAGCCTCCCCATATTTATATTTCAGCCATCGTCCTCCATACCACAAAGGTTTTAACCTTCTAGCTTGCTTGATTTCGGCGCATGTTTCACAGTCGTGGATAACCTGCGCAATAGCGTCCATGGTTAAATCCACCCCTCGGTCACGGGCCCATTTATAGGTTGCATCCCTTCCTTGATGACCTGAAGTGTCATGGGCCCACCGAGCTAAGAATAGTTCACCTTTATGTTCCCAGTCCAAGTCTGTCTGGAAAATTTTAGCAGCCTGATCCACTTGCTGATTGTTTCGATGTTCCTCGGTGGCCCGACTCATGGGTACATGGGCATCTACATGACGTACCTTTACGACTAGGTTCCCTAGCCGGGCAGCAATGTCTTGCCACAATTCAGCAGCCCAGATGGGTTTACCTCTGCGCTGCCAGTTGCTCTGCTTCCACTGCTTTAACCACCCCCACAGAGCATTTGCCACCATCCATGAGTCAGTATAGAGATAGAGTATTGGCCACTTTTCTCGTTCGGCAACATCTAACGCCAGCTGGATGGCTTTTACCTCTGCAAATTGACTCGATTCACCTTCTCCTTCAGCAGCTTCTGCGACTCGTCGTGTAGGACTCCACACAGCAGCTTTCCACCTTCGATGCTTTCCTACAATACGACAAGATCCGTCTGTAAACAGAGCATACTGTTTCTCATCATCTGAGAGTTCGTTATATGGTGGAGCTTCCTCAGCACGTGTCACCACCTCCTCTGGTGGCATTCCAAAGTCTTTGCCTTCGGGCCAATTTGTGATCACTTCTACGATTCCTGGACGGTTTGGGTTTCCTATTCGAGCTCGCTGTGTGATTAAGGCAACCCACTTACTCCAGGTAGCATCGGTGGCATGATGAGTAGAAGGAACTTTACCCTTGAACATCCAGCCCAGTACTGGTAATCGGGGCGCCAGGAGGAGCTGTGCCTCAGTACCAATTACTTCTGAAGCAGCTCTAACTCCTTCATATGCTGCCAAGATTTCTTTCTCAGTTGGAGTATAGTTGGCCTCGGAGCCTTTATACCCTCGACTCCAGAATCCCAGGGGTCGACCTCGAGTCTCCCCTGGTGCTTTCTGCCAAAGGCTCCAGGTAGGGCCATTGTCCCCAGCTGCGGTGTAGAACACATTTTTAATGTCTCGTCCAGTTCGGACTGGTCCAAGGGCTACTGCATGCACAATCTCTTGTTTAATTTGCTCAAAGGCTTGTCGTTGCTCAGGGCCCCACATAAACTCATTTTTCTTTCGAGTCACTTCGTAGAGAGGTTTTACAATCTGGCTATAACCTGGAATATGCATTCTCCAGAAACCCACAACACCTAAAAAGGCTTGTGTTTCCTTTTTGTTAGTAGGTGGGGACATAGATGTTGTTTTGTTAATTACGTCCATTGGGATTTGGCGACGTCCATCTTGCCACTTAACTCCCAAGAACTGGATCTCTTGTGCAGGTCCCTTGACCTTACCTCTTTTTATAGCAAAACCTGCTTTCAGAAGAATCTTAATGATTTTCCTACCTTTCTTGAAAACTTCTTCTGCTGTGTTACCCCACACAATGATGTCGTCGATGTATTGTAGGTGTTCTGGAGCTCCACCCTTCTCCAGTGCGGTCTGGATCAGTCCATGGCAAACAGTAAGGCTGTGTTTCCACCCCTGGGGCAGTCGATTCCAGGTGTACTGGACACCCCTCCAGGTGAAAGCAAACTGTGGCCTGCACTCTGCTGCTAAAGGAATAGAGAAAAAGGCATTAGCAATGTCAATTGTAGCATACCATTTGGCTGCCTTTGACTCCAGTTCATACTGAAGTTCTAGCATGTCTGGCACAGCAGCACTCAGTGGTGGTGTGACTTCATTCAGGCCACGGTAGTCTACTGTCAGTCTCCAGTCCCCATCAGACTTCCGCACTGGCCATATAGGGCTGTTAAAGGGTGAGTGAGTTTTGCTGATCACTCCTTGGCTCTCTAGCCGTCGAATCAGGTTATGGATGGGAATCAAGGAGTCTCGGTTGGTTCGATACTGTCGTCGATGCACCGTGGCAGTAGCAATTGGCACCTGCTGATCTTTAACCCTCAGCAGTCCCACAACAGAAGGGTCATCTGAAAGACCGGGTAAGGTTGACAGCTGTGTAACATCCTCAGTCTCTACAGCTGCTATACCAAAAGCCCACCGATACCCTTTGGGGTCTTTAAAATACCCTCTCTTGAGATAGTCTATGCCAAGGATGCACGGAGCATCTGGACCAGTAACAATGGGGTGTTTCTCCCATTTATTCCCAGTTAGGCTCACTTCAGCCTCTAATACAGTCAGTTCTTGAGATCCGCCTGTCACTCCAGAAATAGTGACAGTTTCTGCCCCTTTATGATTCGATGGCAATAGGGTACACTGTGCACCAGTGTCCACCAGGGCTTTATATTTTTGTGGCTCTAATGTGCCAGGCCATCGAATCCACACAGTCCAATAAATTCGGTTGTCCCTTTCCTCCTCCTGGCTAGAGGCAGGGCACCTCTAACGTCGACCATAGTACCTGTTCCTATCTGGACCATAGGATCGCCTACTGTAGGTCGGAGCAGCATGCCTCCTGTAAGAATTCTTTCTTCTATCTGCTTTACTTTGCAACTCAAGCACCCGTGCCTGTAAGGCTGAGATAGGTTCTCCATCCCACTTCCTCATATCCTCTCCATAGTTGCAGAGGCACAGACACAGGAAATCTCGGAGCGGGTTCGATTGGTCTTGAGTTGGAGAGTGTTTTTTCTCAGTGACCACAGTCAGTTTTTCCACAGCTGCCACAGAAAAAGGACGAGAGAGACTGTCTTCATACTGTCGTACCTTGTTAACCACTTCGCTTACAGTTGGTGTGTCGGTATCGGATGCTCCCCAGACCATTGTTGACAATGTGTGGGAATATGTTGGTGGTGCACTTTGTACAAACTTTTTTAGCATGGATCGTTTGCATGGCATCTTATCAGGATCTACAGTCACTTGCCTATCACTATAAATCACCTCTCGCACAGCCAATTCTCTCAGGTACTTAATACCTTTTTCCATGTTGGTCCATTTACTTGGACGGCATTCAATATCATCCTTGAAGGGATACCTGCGCTTTATGGCTGACATCAGTCGCCTCCAGAGACTGAGAGTGCGTGTCTTTCTCCCAATCCCTTCATCGATACCTCCATCCTTGGCCAGGTTTCCCAACTGCTTAGCTTCTCTGCCATCTACATCTATAGTATCAGCCCCACTATCCCAGCATCGGAGCAACCAGGAGATGAGTGTTTCACCTTCATGACGACTAAAGTCCTTCCTAATATTTCTCAAATCCTTCATAGAGAGGGATTTAAAAATTACCTCTACATCTGAGTCTTCCTGTGATGAGGCTGCCCGAGAAGGACTCTGGTCTCTGTCTGTTTTAAAAGGTCTCTTTCCATTGTCTGGTTTAGACGGACCCTCTCCTGGGTCTACTTTGGAGGGGCCCTCTCCTGGGTCTCTGTCAGAACTCTCTCCCAAGCTATCTGGCTCGTGCTGGTCCTTGTCGCAAGCGACAGGGGCATGAGCTGACTTCTTTCTGTGCTTTTTGGCGACTGGGGCAACTGGTACCGGTTCTGATGGAATTTGAGCAGCAGCGGTACTCGTTGTCGTGGCTGGAGGCGCCTGTGCCGGGACAGGCGGCGGAGGCGCTGGCGCTGTTGCGGTGGGGGGGGCGGCCGGCGGTGGTGGTGCCGCGGCGGGCGGGGGGCGGAGGCGCCTGTGCCGGGACAGGCGGCGGAGTGGGCGGTGCTGCTGCGGTGGGGGGGGCGGCCGGCGGCGGCGGCGGTGCCTGTGCCGGGACAGGCGGCGGCGGCGCCGGTGCTGTTGCGGTGGGGGGGGGCGGCCGGCGGCGGTGGTGCCGCTGCGGGCGGCGGCGGTGCCTGTGCCGGGCCGGGCGGGGCCGTGGCTCGCCCCGCTGCCCGTCGCGGTGCTGCTGCGGTCTGAGTGGCGGCAGCGCACGTTACCCTATAGCCACCCCTGTGCCGGTATTTCACAAAAACCCACCCCTGCAACACGTTCAGGAAAACCGACAGCAAAATCACGATCTTAAGGAGGTAACAATCCTTATCGTCACAGCCCAGAAGGTTTCCAAGCCCTGGCTCTGATGGTGTCACATTAATATAACTATTCAAGGGCGAAGTAAACTTTCCCAAGGTAGAACCAAAAGTATAATTAGTAACAGAATCCATCACACGATGCCCGAGATATACAGGTAGAGCCGTTACCCAACTAATCATGTTATAGACCTGAATTGTGAACCACACCAATACAGCACATTTAAACCTTCGCATAAAAACACAAAGAGTAAATAAACTTTGCAATGCATTTGGCAGGTTAAACAGAGTTGACTGAATCAAGTGCAAACCAAGCTCTTTAAAGGCACGATACAACATCTCGTTTAAGAACGACATGCTGTAAGGTGTCTGCTCTAATCTCAGAACAAGACGGAATTCAAACTATTCAGGCAATTTATCACAGCTCTGGTCGAGCACTGCTCGTGCCCCACGTTGGGCGCCAATTAATCTGTTTTACCTCAAACCAGGACACCCAGGAAGCCCCATGCCGCTCCAAGCAGCAATTTCCTACCCCCTCCCCCCCTATAGAGGGGGCATGGCGTCACATGGTATGGAACACCTGTGTCCCGTGCCAGATCCTTGGGAAAATTAAACCTATCCCTGCCAGAACCAGGAAAGTACTTGAGCAAAGGAGGAAAAAAATTGCCTGCCTCAGGGATTATGTTACTTTTTTGTCAAGTTTTTTAGTGGAAAAATAAAAAGTAAATGTATATCAAGTCATCAGTTCAAGGTTGTCGGGACACAAGGTGTGAAATTCCAGTCTCCACCTCCATGTCCATATTCCCCAGTGAATTTATTCCATGAAAGAGCGAAAGGATTCGGGCCTGAAAGTAATGAAGCATAAAAAATGCATCCCTGCTTGAAAAGATGGGAATCTTTTGCTTATATTTACCTATGTTGAAGCAGCTTGATGTAAATGTCAAATTCTCATAAGAAGATACAGGAAATAGGGGACTGGGGAGTATTTCTTTCCTAAATTTGAAAGATTCAATTTTTGGAGGCTGTTCTGTGGTTAAAATAATCTTCTCCGACTACTGATTTAAAAATTATGTAATCATAGAATGGTTTAGGTTGGAAGGGACCTTGAAGATCATCGAGTTCCAACCCCCCCAATCCAGGTATGTCTCTTCTCAGGAAAATCAATGTTTCACGTAAAATTAAATTCAAGCAATCTTTCCTTTCTTTTATATTAATGATACTCAATAATTTGTTTGGAGCTTTCATATTCATTTGGGTTTTTTCAAACTGTGCAAGCAAATTACTTTTTGACTTTTGGTAGAATCAAATTATTTTTCTGTATTTTCCCAATGTCATCTGATATCCTCCAATAGCATGATGAAAACTGTCAATTATCTGTCTGCTTAAGCATGAAGCAACAGTAAGCAAAGCCAGAGATTTCACTTATGAATGACAGATACATGACAGATGATAACCCGATTCTTTTAAACTGTTTTGTATTGGGGTTAAAGACAGGAATAAAACTGCTATCTCACTGTCTCTGCCCATGCAGTTTAATCTGTATTTGATAGAAATTTCTATACTTTATATGAAACCTTCTCTGTTCTATACTCAACTTTTTTTTTTAGAAAAGACTATAGGCAAGACTCTACATCATACAACAGTTGTTTCATACAGTAATTTCCAACTTTTTGTAGCTGAAGCAAAGTATGACTTTTAAAGAAACAGTCTTGATTTTAAAAAGTAACTCACAAAGAGCCTACCACACCTCTTTCTTACCAAACTACTGCCTAATTACCTTGACTGTCAAACTGTATGCACCTTATTTTCTATTTGTCTTTTTCTAGCTTTAGATCACAGCCATGTAGATCTTTAGTCCCTGCTAGATTAAAAAGAGCCAAATCACATCTTTTCTTCCAGTGTAGACACTTAGGCATCAATTTACCTCTCAATGTTCTTTAAAGGGATTCAGCTGGGTTCTTACTTTTTAAAAGCACTTACTTTTTAGCAAGAGTTATACAAGGAGCTCATGTTTAACTAGAAAAACAGTCACCTTTAGAGCCTTTTCAAAGCTACAGTTTCTCTGCATAGAGTCTCTATTCTTCTTATGTTTTAACCCACTTGTACATCTAATGGATGTAATTGAAAAATGTGTTTTGCTAAGTTCCACCCTCATCATTATTTTGCCCCAATGATCACTACAGTTTCCAAGTGTTGATTTTATATTTCTTCCAGAACACTGGTAAAAATATTGAATACTAGAAGTTAACACCTGCGAGGATCTGCTAAAAATAAGTACAGGAAAAGATGCTCCTCAGGCACAGTGCATTGTTGTGTCTGAATGTTATACACATGGAAGGGTTTGTATTAACATACCTACAGATAGGACTGGAGCCTTGAATGTATAACTAATGCAAAAGGACAGTGAGGGGAATTATGCAGGGTCTCTCAGGAGATTAGTTTCCTTTTAAGAATGGTTCAGTATATAAAGAGAGAGAAAATTCATGTGACTTGCCAGCAAATAAATGAAGTCTGCCACAAAGGTTTAATTTGCACAATGAAAATATTTCAATAAATAAGCATATATCCACACACTTTTATAATAAATAAAAAAAAGTATGCACATTTGAGCCAAAATCTTTCTGTCCCCATTTTTGGCTGATTCCATCATTTAGCTTGGCTAAAATAATCCCTTATCCTGCTTGTATTTAGTACATAACAGAGGTCCCATACTGTATATATAGGAGAAAGTGTATATCGCAGCATTTCACTGCAAGCACATATCCCCCTCCATAAACTCTACAGAATTAAATGCAGAAATCACATGCGTTATTTTTATGAACTGAACCCTACATTTCTTTATGGGTAACAGATGTGGCATTTCCTTGCCAGTGTCGGGATATCATGACATGTTGACTCTTTGTTCTCATTTTGATTACAGAAAAACTGCAGCTCTTAAATATAAGACCTTTTAATAGCTAAACAAATACACGCGCACACAGAAATGAGAAACAGGCATGACGGTGATATCTGTGTGATAAACTGCAGGCTACAGTGATAAACTCAAAGGCACCATAAATCATGTTTAAGCACCTTTTGCTTACTTCATATTCTGTTCAGTGCGAAGACTAACCTTAACATGCCCAAACAGCTGAGTTTATCTACTATTAATATATGGCAGTGTATTGGGAGTCTTGTGGAAGACATATTCAAGGAGTTAGTGATCTTGAGCAGGCCATGTCTGCTCTATTGGGTCTTGTACTTAAGGCTTGAGAAGCCAATAGATTAGCATGAGTAGCCACTGTAAGGGAATCTGCTGGAGTGTCCCGTGCTGGCCTATGCTGCGCACTGGTGGATGTTATAACAGAGATAGATAACCTGCCAACTTGCCAGGAGAAGATATATGATTCTGTTTGTCACACAAAATAAAATGCACCACGGCATGGGAGGGAGGAAGAACCTCTCCACAGACAGGATCTGTGCATCGTGCTGTCTGAAAATCCATCTGGGGTCCATCCAATGCTGCACAAATGCGGGGTACCCAGCATCTAAAGGCATGTAAGATTTACTCACTATCTATATTCCTCTTTTTATTCTATCTTATTAAAACAGCCATTTCATTAAACCTTTTGTTGTTGGGCCCTTGTTATCAAGATCCAGAAAGAACCCTGGATCATCTCCCCCCCCCCCCATGAAGAACAGAGAACAGGAAGGCACTTTCAAATGTTTCTGAACAGAAATGCCATTGGACAACTTCCATCATGAGGCAAGAACCACTCTAGAAAGCTGGGAGACATATTACTAAATACAGTACAATGAACCAGGGCCCAAATTCACAACCAGACTGCACCTTGTAAAATCCCAAAGTGTGCAAAACCTTAACCAGTCTACAACTGTGTTTCACATTAAAGTTAAAAGAAAGTAAAGTATACATTCTCCAGCAGGATTTTCCAGCATACTAGCTTCCTCCACCGCTCTCAGCTGGGCAGGTCTACTTTATCCATATTCCCTGGCCTCACTGCCCTTTTTCCTCCAGAGTTGAAACTTTAGGTTTTAGTCCTTATGGAGCAAAAGAAATCAGTCCCATAAGAATAGCCACTGTAGCACAGAGAAGAGTATATATAAAGTATTGAAATCAGTAAATCAAAAAGACCATATGAGAACTCATAAAAAATAATTTGCAGCAACAGGCTTTAAAGTATATACTTTAAATACTTTATATAATTAGAAGTAAGTACGTACTCCCGTGAGTCTCTTTGAAAGCCTCAATCTCCATTTCTTTTAAAGTGCTCATTCTGAAATTTGTGAATGAAACTGAACTGTGCAGTGGGAATTAAAAACAGAAGAATGTCTGTAGCCTTAAAAATTCTAGTTCTTAAGTAAACAAATGGGAGGCCCAGGCACTTTACCTATACACACAGGAGCACAATGTATAAAGGGATCTTCTAGTTATGTAAACACTGTTTTCCTTATGGGTAGGATAAAAAAATACAAAGCAAAGAAAAACAACATGGAAATAAATTCTTAGGCCCTATATCAGTCACGAGTCACTGGCAAAATTAATACAGTAGAATAACTTTGGGCTGCTCTAATGTATGTTGAAGAGCTGTCAGATAATACTATATTCAACATCCAGGAAAACAGATGTCTGTATATGGAAATATTATATCTTCTTTCAAATGTGGCACATGCAGTTTCATGCAGTTTTGTGTCTTTTTCCTTGAAAACTCCACCTAATAAAGATTTTCTTTGTTTAAAGCACTGACTCTTGGTAACCTGCCAGATGGTACAGGAGTTTTCCTCTGCTTGTAGAATTTATGTTTGGTATGATCTAACTATAAATGGCAAAACTATCTTTTTATATTTCGAGGCAACAACCTTGAATGCAAGAAAGAGGGGAGTTTACCCTGAGGAGGTAAACTTCTCCACAGAAACCAGAAGTAAGTTCAGGATAAAAGAGAACTACGTCTTAAATGGAAAATATCAGCAACGTAAAAATGAAGTCTGCTTTGATATCTGAAATTTTGAATAATGCATAGGTCTTCAAAGCTCTGCCAATCACATTAAATCCAATGAGATCTCACAGGTATAAATCAAAGGTGTAAAAGAGTCAAAGCCATGTTAGCAACTGCAAGCATGCTTCTGAATCCACTAATCCCAAATAAAGGTTAGAGTCACACCTGGAGTCTTGAAATTTCTCAGCTGAGATGGAGTGTCATAGATTTCCAAGATCCAGTCACTTGCTGCTTTTTCACTCCAGGAGTGAGTAGTCATAAACTCCCAGTTTTTAAATCCTTCCATGGAATGATCAAATAACCTAAAAGAAATCATGACATTATTTTAAGTGCATCATTTCAACGGAGCTAAGCCTCCAAGTCTCCAGACTCTTGAAAGATATACTAATTAGCCAGTCCTTTGCATAACATTACTCATAATGGTTTTTCAGTACATCTTTCTAATGCATTTGCTGGTTTTTTGTTGTTGTTTTTTTTTAATGGAGAAGATTTTTTACATGTTATCATAATTGCTACTAAGGCTTAAGAGAATGCAGGTGTCTTGGGAAAAGTGCATAAAATACAGCATATCCTTTGCTTTTAAAACATGATGTAAACACAAACAACTTTAAGTTGGAAAAGTTCTGTAACATTTATTTTTGGTTTTGAATTGAAATACTGAAAAGGGATTTTAAGAAAATAAAAGGATTAAGTGACTGAGACAATGTGAGCAACTCAATATATGTGATTCCTTGTGAGGCAATCAGATGCAACTGAGACACTCGTCTCAAACCTCAAATGACCAAGATATCCCTCTATTCAAACATTTGACAGGATTGAGTTTGGGTAAAACTGAGAGACTAATGGCATCCGATAGTTTAATCTGACTAACAATATTACCATAGTTACTTAGGTCTTGGGTGAAGAGGCTAGAGCTCAGGCCTGGATTAAAGTAATTTCTAGTACAGGGGGCTCAGTTCAGAGGCTGCAATTTGATGCTGATCAGGTGGGGGAAGTGGAAGGTGGACTGGTGAGAGTTTTCATTGCCTAAAACTGGAATTTTTTAATGTGATTTTGGAAAGACATGCACTTCTATTCAGTGCTCGCATCATGTTGCCTGGTACCCCAAAGCTATTGATGGGAGATAGATACACTCTAATCAAGACTGTTGCTTCTACTAAAATGGCACAGCTCAGCTTTAAAGATATATATACACACACACACATACAAAGATTTCCCTCTCTCACACACAAAGCAGAATGAGAACTACTGCATTTATCACCATTTTAATTTGCTTTTTATTCCACTGGTGACAGCTATACTTTAATATTTTTCATAAAAAACTATCTGCACAGTAGAAAATCCAATGAATTTGGAATACTTTTCCATTAAATTGAGACAAATGTAGTGTTTGACTACAAAATACTCTAATCGATCTTAAAAATGCATTTTATACACACTTGGTTGTTTATTGAAATCATTTACCTAGTTATTACCCAAAGTTTGCATGTGGGTATGTCCATTTTAAGTCATTATGTAGGTTATTTCCAAGAGAGTTAGTCAAATTGTCATACAGTGTTTGGCTGATAACTAATGTATTGCTTTTTGAACACACTGTCAGTCAAAGCAGCAATCTTCCTGATTGCCATTATGGCAGCTAAATTATATAGTATTATATAAGTACCATGAAATTATATTTTAAATTCTATATTCATTGGGTTCCCATTCACATACATAGAAACACTAGTTACTCCTTATTTTTACTGCAATTAGTCCATAATATTTCCCATATTATTTTGTGTTTAAAGGTGTTTATATGTTATGTTTTGGTATTTTAAAATGCTGATAGATTTCTATTTTAACCTTGCATTATTCTTTTAAGTCATTTGGGGACAAAAAAAACCCTAAAAATCCCTTATGTCTTGGTCTTGGATATATAAAAACACCTCTACCTAAGATATGCTATGGCTGAAACTGTAAGCTTTCATATTTCCATCCCTGGAGGTGTGGGAAAACCTAGTAAGATTATTTCCCAGAAAAAGGGCTAGTATTTGGAATGAACACTTCCCTAAACTTCTTCGGGAAAGATTTGAATTTTATAAAGTAAGATTTAAATTGGAATTTTTAAGTGTATTAATTAAATTTCTACAAATGATTCTATAAATTAATCAAAAAGCTACAGATAGATCACAGAATCACAGAGGTTGTAAGGGGCCCTCTGGAGGTCATCATCTTGTCCAACCCCTCTCCTCAAGCAGCGCCACCTAGAGCAGGTTGCCCAGGACCATGTCCAGACCGCTTTTGAATATCGCCAAGGATGGAGACTCCACAACCTCTCTGGGCAACCTGTTCCACTGCTCAGTCACCCTCACAGTGAAAAAGCATTTCCTGATGTTCACACGGAATCTCCTGTGTTTCACTTTGTGCCATTTGCCTCTTGTCCTGTCGCTGGGCACCACTGAAAAGAGATTGGCTCTGTCTTCTTTGCACCCTCCCTTCAGATATTTATATACACTGATGAGATCCACACACACCCCCCTTGAGCCTTCTCTTCTCCAGGCTGAACAGTGTCAGCTCTCTCAGCTTTACCTTTTATGAGAGATGCTCCAGTCCCTTAACCATCTTAGTGGCCCTTCACTGGACTCTCTCCAGTATGTGCATGTCTCTCTTGTACTGGGGAGCCCCTAACTGGACACAGGACTCAAGGTGTAGCCTTACCAGTGCTGAGAACAGGACTGATCAAAAGAACTGTTAAGAAAAAAAAAAAAAGTAGAAAAATACTGACCCTGAGGCTATCTGTATGTGTATGTTGTACATACTTAACAGTCCAAGTATTCAAGTATTTTTATGATGCTCTGCTTATGCACTCTCAAATCAAAGAACCTGGATTTCCCTTTCAGTAGTACTGAGTGAAAGGATGAAACAATCAAAATCCTTACCAAAAAGTTCAGGTGTACTTTTCCTTATTCAGAAAGAAATACATACAGAATAGGGTCTTTTGAAGGATTATGGAGCCAGTCCAGATGGTTAATTGATTTTGGTATTTGTCAGATTGATATCATGTCAAACTTCACATTAAGGATACACTTAGCTTGTCATGGACTAGTAAATTATTAGTATATGGTCTGATGTATTGTTAGTTGACTATTACAGGTTCTTATATATTAAAATAGATTAACAAGATGCTTAGAATAATCCAATAATTTTTATGACCATGCTTATATACATGTAAGTATGAAATGCTCTGTCATCACCTAAAGACATGTCAGGCTGCTGAGTTACACATACTGCACTGGTCAGACAGCTGTGTGGCTGATGCTAATAGTTGTCTTCTTAAAAGCTGTGTGTGTTTTCCTATTGAATTTGCAGTAAATCTTCAGAAACCTCACTCTAAACAGGTAGACATTCTAATGCAAGAGCATGAATGAACACGGTGCCACATATACAGACTTTTCCTATGCATCAGTCATGTAGGTCTCAATAAGGATCTCTGATTAGGGTAAGGGCAGTAGGGGAGACTGAGTGTTCATCACACAATTCAATTTATTCCAGCTGAAACTCAATGTAATAAGTTTTGTTATACTAAGATTGAGCTGGGTCTAGTTTTTATAAGGCTAGGAAAAGACCCATTCATTCTCGCCATAGTAGCTGGGGCAAACCTATCTATAGGAAGCAAGATCCTAGATGTACTTCCTCTAGTCTGTCTTACACAGCTTCTCTCTTTCTTTTTGGTTCAGTACAATACCCATAATCTGATCATTTGTCTTCATACATTTGTCTTTATTCACACTTCTACTATTGAAAATTATTTCAAACTTTTAATTATGGATGCTAATTTTCCACTAAAATTGAACTTCAAGTTCTGAATTTTAAAATCCAATACTTGCCTAACCTGCAGATCTCCCTGATTAATTCTTTACTAGTTTCAGTCCTCAAAGAAAGGCATGTATCATTCTAGATCTCAGATATATTACACTTCATTCTTTGTCCACATTTATCTTTGAACATCTTCCATGATGAGTTAGATGGAGGATAGTGTCCTTTGCATTCATTTACACTCTTGTATATAAACCCAGTTAGCCTTTCCTGCTGAGCTGAGAAAATCAGCAGTAACTTTTTCCTCTTTGAGATTAAAAAAATTGTTTACTGTTTGTTTTGGGTTTTTTTAAATGTTGCATCTCCAGTAGCCCCAGAGCTCCTCACCATATCTATTGCTAATACTGACAGGATATAACAGAAGAAGTACTCAAATCCTTCTTAGAGATATTGACATTGCAATTGCAGTTCAAAGAATGGGTGATAGAAGGATACTGGGTGTCTATTCAGAAAAATAAAAGACATAGACAATAAAGAAATTAAATGAAACATAGGAAGTTAGAGTTGGGAGAAAGTTTTCGAAGAACTGCTTCATCCTGTGGACATAGCGTAAGCAGAGGATTATTGTTTACTCATCCTGGACTTTATAATGTCACCATAGGGTAATTTTCACAGCTACTTGAAACACTGAGACTCAGTGGCTTCTATCCTTTTTCTTTTTAGCTGCTCCTCCATGGCCCCCTGTATTGAGTGTCTTTTAAAACAGATCATGGTATGTCTCAAAAATACTCAGAAACATGCTGCCAAATTCAGTGGCCAATTGTTTTTTTTAAAGGGAATACTGTTCCCCTTTGGACTTAACTGTAATCATCTGAACAATGAATCCTCATCTTCACACCAGCTAGTACTTTCCAAGCTTGTATTGTCTTCTGTTGCAGTATATACAACGTAATCATGTTTAATAGTTTCCAAACAACAAAGCATATGTTCCCTGTAATACAGTTTTTAAAGAATACATGAGGCTCAAGGCAGTGACAGTGTAATCCACCAAATCACCAAATGGCTGCAAAGGAATACACATCACCTACAATTAACAAGTTTTCTTACTGAAGTCATTTTAGGGGATGCCAACATTAAGAGGAAAGTATGCAGAAAAAGGCCAGGTATTGCCTGGAGAACCTACTGTCAATGCACCAGAAACTACATGGTGACTCTTCTTTCCAGAATTGGTAGAAAAGTGTACATGTGTAAAATATACCTTTTGCACTTTAAGACATTTTACCAGCAAACTGTTTCAAATTAAACCCAGATGAGTAATGGTAAAGCAATGAGGTTCCCTAGTTTCAGTAAAAACAGCTGGTATTGCTGCTATTAATCATGTATATGTGCATTAAAAGTTCTTGTATGTCTGAGAAAAGCATCTCAGTCAGGTAGTAGCAATGTACAGCAGCCTCTGGAACCTTTGCCTATAGAAAAAAACACAGACCGTTTGCTGCCAAGGCATCCCTGCATGCTACTTGCACTTGAATGACTTTATTCTGATGCCCTCGTGATTAATACTTTAAAAATCAAATGCCTCAAAACTAAAGAATTTTTCATGTTAGTGAATAACAGTATTCCTACCCCAGTTTTCATAACATGCTAAAGCATACACACCCAACAACACTCAGTACACTAATTGTAAGACAACTAAACTGTAAGAAAAAGAAAATCCAAATAAAACAAGTCTTGAAATATCATTTTGAAAAGCGTTGTGTCCATATACATCACTTCACCCTAAGAAAGGGCTTTGTGAAGGCTCTAGTGTATTTCAGACTTCGATTTTGCAAAATACATTTATTGCTTAATATTAGTACCCCAGAACTGTGAGTTGATGTCAGCCAAATGTGACTGACAAGTCAGTATATTTCTGAAGCTTGCTTGGGAAGGAATTTCTGGTGTGAACATATGAATATTTGCTCTTTCATGAATAATTTGTTTTTGAAAAATGGCAAAACATTAAATGGCCTTTCAGGTTTCTTTATTTCGTGCTAGCGTTCTGATAGTATAGGATAAGAAGCAGCTGAACATCACCGTATTTCAATACACACACATACTTTTTCTCTCTCTATCACAGGCACAGAAAACAATTACTTTTTAAGGAGCAGGGGAGAAAGAGACTGATTGAATTAAACTTTGTACTTTTTCCACATACCAGTCATCACCAGAGGTGAACTGTGAATACTGGAATGTCTTTATTTCCCACTTGCTGTGAGTCAACTGCAAGACATGAAAGGCTAGAGCCAAGAGTTAGCTGTGTTAAGACCACTGGGTTTACACAAGCTTGTTTTGTTTGGATACCTAGTTGGAGAACTTTTAGATTTTTTCATTTTGAAGCACAGAACAACTGTGGCATAAAAACAGAACAGAAAGCTAAAGAAGGATTCCTTCAAATAGAAAACAAAATCCTGATTCGTAACTGTTCAGAGGGTAGAAGTCTGCCCTCTGCACTGGTTAGCAAAGGGTAAGTTCTTTGTTCAGTGTAGCAGGGAGATAGATGTGTGTGCATGTATGTTTTGTCTGCAAGGCACTGACAACACCAGTAATGAAACACAGGAGATATCCTAAAGGGGCCAAAAACTCCATAACCACTTTCTTTCCATTTGATGTGCTTTTTTCAGCAAATCTGACTGGGGAAATGTAGATGATGAGACAGTCTGTAAAGCAAGCCACTCCCAATTCATTAAAAGCTTTGAGGAATAGGTCTAGGGATATAAACTTTTGTGAAGACTTGAGTGGGAAGGCAGAAGAGTTCTCACAGCATAGATGTGATGTGCGGCAGCTCTTGCTGCTTCTGAGACACATTGCACTAATGTCAGCTTTTGTGTGGGAGCCATGCTCTGTGTCCAGTAGAGCTGCAGTCATCTAAAGCTGCTAGTCACCACGGCAAATATGGTCCTGTCAGGAAGAATTTTCTAGCCAGCTGGAAAAGTATGGGAGCATTTATCATTGTAACTTATTTGCTCAGTTGGAAATGGGATGGAGTTTGAGGAGGCCTCTGGCTTTCTTAGTGCTTTAATGACCTGTGGTAGGCAGCAGTGCTCTTGATTGCTGATTTAGCATTATGTATCTGGGAATGAATGCTGATGGTTTCTTCAAAGAAAATTTCTCATAGTAGACCAAGGAAATAGAAATACCACTGGGCCTTTCAGTTTGTTGAGGACAAATGTTAATGATGTACCTCATCTCTAGGGACTGAAATTGCACAAATGTTGGAAATACTGCATTAGATAAAGATATACTTGTTTGAGTTCAATCTGGAAAAAAAGAAACTACTTGATGCAGTCTCACGGTTTCTCCAAGAACATACTGTAGAGGTGACAGGATGAAAAAAATGGATGGATCTTTCTTAGTGGCTAATGTTAGAGGGGCCTGACATCCAAGAGCAAGTATCCATCGTAGATCTATGGGATGAAGGAAATTACTGACTTTTTAAAAATTTTAATAGGCTGTTTATAGATGGACCCATTCATTTTAACGTACTAGTGCAACTTCTCAGCATTCTCCTACCAAGAGCCTTTCATGGCTCGAGCATACTACATACTATATATAAATTGGTAACATCATGAGTCATAACCATATTCTGAAAGCTTAAAGAAAATAGTAAGAGAAGATTACTATTCTGTCTGATTTTTAGTACTAGTAGACATAGGCATAAGAAAGCAGGGGAATGAAAAATAAGTGTCAATAGTATGTAGAAACACATTTCCATTCAGCTTCAGATACCTTCTGTAACACTCAGCCTGTTATTATTTTCTTTGCACTTCCCAGCCATCTAAAAATTGGTGAGCCACAAAAGACTATCAGAACTGACTAATCTTAGTTTTAAGTCTTCAACAGCTTTACAGCCTATTCTTCTACTGATAAAGACAGAGATTGCCATCTTTCAGTTCATTTATTCTTCATTTTCCCCATCTCTCTCAGAAAAAATAATCAAGAACTTGTATCTTTCAGCAAAACTTACTGTAATGACTTGACTACTCTTTGATGATGCTGCAATCTCAGTGCAGGCTCTGTGTGCTGACTGGGTTGCAAAGTTGTATTGTCATACTATACCTGTTGGCCAAGAGCTGTGACCTAGTTCCAGAAGGAGAGGTTAGGTAAACTGACAAGTCTCCACGTCGAGGGTGAGTAATAGTGATGCGTACAACCACGTGCTCCAAGTAGATCACATGGTGGTTGGAATTATCTGAACAGCCAGTAGCTTTGTAAATTGAATGGACAACACCGTCAGGCCGTATAGTTCTATAATATAAGCATATAAAAACAACATCAATGTTTCTTGTTTGTTCCTGACAAATAAATCACTTTTTCTTAGTAGTGTCTGTCAGTGCTGGACAATCATTTCTGAGAAATCAGTAGCCTATAACCCTTAGTTTTAACACTTATTTCCTAGCTGAAACTATCACCATAGTGTAATTACTTTACTGCAGTCACTGGCAGTTACTGGGCTTTCTATTAAGGGCTATACTGACACATACACATGCTAAAAGAGGACAGTGAAGACCTGTAATAGGAATAAACCTTTGGGACAGAGCATTTTTTGTGGATTAGTGGCAAGTTGGGATTGTCATGGGATGACAGCTGGTCATTAAGTACCAGGAAATGCCTGGCATAGCCATAGTCCTTGCTTATGTGATAGCAAGTATTACATATTAACTGCAACAAACAGTGGACAAACAGTATTGGACTCAGATGGTTTAAATTGGCATGGTTTCCTTGCAGACTATACCAGTTATGGACCTAGACTGTCAAGTATATCTATTAAATAAAAACTTTCCTCAATAATTGTAAGGCTTTGGAAATGTGCCTTATAGAATCATAGAATGGTTTAGGTTGGAAGGGACCTTGAAGATCATCGAGTTCCAATCCCCCTGCCATAGGCAGGGACACCTCCCACTAGACCAGGTTGCCCAAGGCCACGTCCAGCCTGGCCTTGAACACCTCCAGGGATGGGGCTTCAACAACCTCTCTGGGCAACCTGTTCCAGTGCCTTACTACCCTTAAAGTGAAAAACTTCTTCCTAATGTTTAATCTAAACCTGCCCTCTTCCAGCTTAAAGCCATTCCCCCTCGTCCTATCACTACATGCCCTAGTAAAAAGTCCTTCCCCGGCTCTCCTGTAGGCCCCCTTTAAGTACTGGAAGGCCGCAATAAGATCTCCCCGGAGCCTTCTCTTCTCCAGGCTGAACAGCCCCAACTCTCTCAGCCTCTCCTCATAGGAGAGGTGCTCCATCCCTCGGATCATCCTCGTGGCCCTCCTCTGGACACGCTCCAGCAGGTCCATGTCCTTCTTATGTTGGGGACTCCAGAGCTGGATGCAGTACTCCAGGTGGGGTCTCACGAGAGCAGAGTAGAGGGGCAGAATCACCTCCCTTGACCTGCTGGCCACACTTCTTTTGATGCAGCCCAGGATACGGTTGGCCTTCTGGGCTGCGATCGCACATTGCTGGCTCATGTTGAGCTTCTCGTCAATCAGCACCCCCAGGTCCTTCTCCTCAGGGCTGCTCTCCAGCCATTCCCCGCCGAGCCTGTATTTGTGCTTGGGATTGCCCCGACCCAGATGTAGGACCGATGCTCTCTCTGTATCCACAGAGTGCACGTACAGAGTACTGGTCTTAAGCCTGGTTCTATAGACCCTATCCTAGCAAGCAAAAAACAGTTTAGTCTTAGCCTCTGAGACAGACTCTCCTGAGACTGTTTCAGAGAGATATGATATAAGATTTTAATGAAAAGAATATTTGTGTGTTAGACACTGAACTATTGAGTTTGTACTCATCTTACAAAGATGGCTGCAGTGCACTCAACCAGACATTCTTGTTCTTCAGAGCATCATCTATGCCAGTATCAATTAACATCTGGCCTGACTTGTTTTATACCTTCAGGTTTTGGGACATGCTTTAAATTCCATTCCAAGACTTGCAGGGAACAAACTTTACAGGCAAGTGATCTGACATATCTGAAGGTGAAAGAGATCCCCAGTGTAGCTTTCAAAATCACCCATTAAACATAATGCAAGAGAGGGCTATATTATACCCAACTTCTTTCCATAAGTTTATGCCAGCAAGCGTTTTGGCAGCAGGTATTACTTGATTTGCCGATCCGTGTTCTCCACACACACATGCTGTGGAGGGACTGTTGTCCACTTTTCTGCTTCTATCACCATTGCTTCAGCATTCATCAGTCCAAATCCATAGAGGTGGCTCACTGCAAGGTACAAGCAGAATGCAATTATAGGATGAAACCTTGCAAAAAATCTTGTAACCTTGATAAAAACTTTCATCATAGAATAATTCCAGAGATTCATATGCTAACAGCAAATGCTTTTTTTTTCCTACTTCTTATTTGCTTTGGCTCAAAACTCAAAATTCTCTTCGCCAGGAACATATCTAATTTGTTCACGAAATCTGTTCACTACTTTATTATAGAAGCAGCTAATGAACAGCATGAATAACATCACCTTACCATGAGGAAGGTGGACCAGAACTGCAGAATGCCAGGGAGTAAAATTGCCTCAGATTGCCCTTTGTCCAGATTCAGCCTGGTCCTCTTATATGACATAATGTTAAAAGATGTAAAGAACCATAGAAGAGTAATTTCTGTCACTCAAATACCAAATACACACATACATTTAAATATTAAGGCAACTGAGACACTGGATTTATGAAGGAACAGACTGTCTTTTATAACTTCTAGATGCTCTTTACTTTCCTGATTGTAGCATGTAGATGCTCTCCTACTCTTGGGTTGTTTTGTTTTTTTTCTTTTTCTCCAGCACAAATTGAGATCTACCCAAATTCGCTTTTGGTTGAAAGACATGTCAGATGAGGAATATATCTGTATAGCTCCAGAGATGGAGATGTAGAAAGGAGGAGAGAGAATCTCTCAGAGAAGCTAGGGAGGTGTCACTTCTCCCAGCCTCAAACTCTTCATTGTCAAAGCTTCTCATTACTCACCAACTCTGCAGCACTCTGTTACCTGCTGGCTCTAAAAAGCAAAGAATGGAGTTGTGAATTTAAAATGGAGTCTAAGCAGAAACTTCAGGCTTATGCAGGGATACATAAAGAAAAGTAGATTGACATTTTGTGCCACAGTTCGTTGATTTCCTATTGTGAGCCAAATTTACACCTGTTTTTAAATGTAAATTAATTGGTTCTAAAACGGGAATAACATCAGACAAAAGGCTAAATTAGGCTTCAAATTTCTTTTAGAATAGCACTCAGAATCATCACCAATCCATGATCAGCACAATAGACAAAGAATTTTAAGATAGTGGCTCTGCTCAACAACTTACAGACTTGATGTTCATCTGTCCTAGATATAAAGATATGCACAATTACTATACTCTACAGATCCTAGTATTCCAGGCATTTCCAAGTGGATTGGCAACACTAACATTACACAGACCATGGGAATAATAACCTTTGACATTACTTTCTTTTAACAAGCTCAACTCAGACCTTTAGCAAAAGTCTGCAAAAGATTGTGTGGAGGAGAAATGGAGGAACAGTCTTCCCCTGTGGACACATAACCTCAGAGTCTACCACTTAATATTAAATGTAGATTTTCATTTTGTCGTAATAAGAAAGAAAACTCAGGAACACTGAATTAAAAAGTGAATGATAAAGCAATACAATTCTCCAAATCAGAATGCTTTACTTACAGACAATGAAGCCCACATTTCTCATTTACATTCATGAGAAACTACGTAAACATCTTATACAGGGGGGTAGTTCTGTCTTTTTAAAAAAACAACAAACATCTCCCTTTGGGAAGACCAAAGCGCTTTGTTGCTGTTTGTCCTGTTGCATTGTTATATTTCGTTTTCAGAAATTACAAAACTGGCAATTGTCTTATTATCAGAGTGTCTACTTCAGTGGGACTGGGATTCAGGCCGGTTAGGCATTTAGAGCATCTTGGGAGGTGCTAGAGCATCAAGGAGCCTATGGTCCCTGTGCTTTGGGATGATTTGCTGTGCTTTGGGATGAGGCTGGTATAATTTCAAATCTGAACATGTTCAAATTATTAAACAATTTGCAAAACACTTCATTACAACTGTGTGCACATTTATATATAACCTTTCTCTGCCAAAATCCTGCTGCAGCCCTATACTCAGTCAGGAATTTGAGTGTAAATATTCCTCTGGAGCACCAACACCTCTGAACAAACACAGCCATTGTGCAAGACAGAAGTTCTGCACTATGTATCTGATACATCTGACAGCACAGAAATGGTATCTTTGTGTCTCCTAACAATCTGTCAGCATTTCCACTTACAGTTCCTTTAACTCATCTGTCATCATCTGTTCTGAGATGAAGCCTGGCATATAGGCTCTCACCAAAAGGTGTATTTATTATTTGATGGGATGAAATGACAAGTACATTTGGCTGCTTTTAAATCATTGGGGAATCCTAAATGTACCTCCAAGGGTAAACTTGCCCCCAGTAAAGGAAATGTTTCCTTTTTTTTTTTTTTTTTTAAGTATTTGTCCTGGTTTGAGCAACACAGGACTAATTTCTCTTCCAATACTTGGGAAGACTGCACTTTTAGAGGACTCCAGTGTCTGAAATTGTGAAAATATTTACTTTGTAGCCAGCTATGGTGTGTGAGTTTCAAGGTCTCAGTGTTTTCGAGCTTGCCAGGCTTAGGGATGAGGAGGAGTGAGACCTGAGCACTTGACCCAAGCTGGCCAACAGGATTATTTCATACTATCAACATCACATTCACTATAAATTAGGAAGTTTGCTGCAAAGTTCTTTCTCTCCCTTGATGGCTGCCATCCTGAGAACTTCATGCCCTGGTGCCAGACTCCTGAGGCCTTCCCTTCCTCCTGAAGCCGTAGCGCTCGCAGTGTCCCACATTTGCTGTCCACTGCTAGGAGTGCTCAGCTTCCTACTGATAGAATTGGCTGAGTATAATCTTTGCATATTCTGTATTGGTATCGGGATCAATATTGGTTCTTTAGTGCTATTAATGTTAATTATCTAATCTTACTCTATTAAATCTGTTTATATTTCAACCCCTGAGTTTCCTTGTTTCTCCCGATTCCCTTTCCCGGGTGGGGAGGGGTCATCGGGTGATAGAATGATTGTCTAAATGACAATAAATTGTTATGGGTCTCTCAAACCATAACAGTATTCCACGATGCAATCACAAAATGGCTTGTTTTGAACAGAGAAAATTTGCAAGCTGTTATTTTTTGCAATGGATCTTTGTGCTTTTTGGGAAAATGCAACATAAAATGACGATCATGGAGTTTCAAAATTATAGCTTCCATTACTGTAGATGAACCTTAGTCAACTTTATTTCAGCAAACTTTGCTTCCCCTTTTAAATGCACATAATCCTTAGATTTATTCTATTCACATAAGTTGTCTCATTTTAATCAATACAAATAAATGTTTTCGTTATAAAATTTATATCTATAGCAGAGGCTTTATGATTTATATTGAAATCCTGCTGCAGAAACTCAAGAGAAGCAGCAGCTTGTCTGTCTTAGCAGTCATCAGCTAGTAGTAGTCAAGTTTTCTATTTTTATAGCAATCCTGCTCCTTCAGAGGCAGAGGGGTAAATCAGTCTTCCTGGTCACTCTGCTGAAGTGCACTGGTACTTTCTTTGACACTGAAGAAAATATCCCCACATGCAGGGCACAAAAGAATACCGTGTGCTCTGAAGACTACTATGGTTTACTCATACCTAAACAAGCTCTGAAAAGTAAATTGGATACTGATTCAGGTCTTGCTGCAGGAAGTGAAGAACTTAGCATGGCCATACTGGATACACGCAGGTTCTCAGTGCTGATCACTGACCGTGGGGTGGCTGAATCCCACTGACCTGTGCCTTGAGGCTGCTAACGCTTATGAGAGAGGAAGGTATTTGGATGGTACTTGCTGTCACTATTAATAGAGTCTGACTCTGATGACCCAAAACTGTCTTTTGCTTTTAGTCCTTTTAGTCAACCAATGTCTACCTCCTTAATACATGTTTTAAATACCTGAAGTAGATAATTATTGCCAGGATGTGAATGCAATAATGATCTTGAATTTACTTTATGTCTTAAGGTGATGGTTTTTAGGGGTTTAAGTGGATGTAAAGGCTCAAAGAAGGTGATTTAGTGTCAGAACTGCATATAGAAACTGTTCAGAGTGCTACACTGGCTGCCGGAAGTTTAGCTTCTACTAGCTGTCCCACCAGTGGTCCTGGAAGATCTATATTTTATGTTATCAATGAATAAGAACTTTCAGTCAGACAGAAAGCTATAAAATATAGAGGGCTGAATTTTTTTGTCAAATACATTGTCAGGAAAATCCACGGTTAGTATATTACTAGAGAAATTATTTTTACTGATACAAGATTCAGTAACTGACATAAACACAACTGGAAGCTTAATAAAGGCTATTTTTAAGTATACTGTTTGCACTTTTCTAGTTATGGAAACTCCTTGATTTCTCATTGTGCACCTTTGTATCAACCACTTTTATAACAGATTTATTGCACAACTTTCTGTCCTATAAATCCTTATCTGGTGTAATGGTAAGATTAATAAAATAATTTTAATAACCTGGATTTATTTCTAATAAGTTTTAATAACCTGGATTGAGGGGAATTATGTGGGGAGGAAGGACTGGGTTTGTTGTTGAAAAATTAGGGATTTGGTTCTGTATAAAATATGAAAATGCAAATATTGTACTTAATTTAAAATGCATGAGGGAGTTGGTTTTACCAGACCAACCAAGAGCAAAAAAGAACGTTCTTGCACAGTTGTGTTATTGGCTTGTAAAGCAGTTATGCATTTCAGAAGTCACAGCCTGTTATCATAGATTACTGATCATAGGTTGGCACAAAACAGGGTAATGGTTAAGGTAATGGCTGAAACAAGATGAATTCTCATTCAAGGTCAATGTTCTCTCAGTTAAGACATGGCGAAACAAAATGAAAATAGATTAAGGAGTGTGTCGTAGCATTTCTCCTTTTTTTGGTCCCTTAATTTTCTTCAAACAACTGGCTTTCTTATTTGTAATTAAAAGAATTTTGATATACTAAGCAAATGACAGAAACTTAAAGTTGGCCAAGGCGGCCAACAGCATCCTGGCCTGTATCAGGAATAGTGTGGTGAGCAGGACTAGGGAAATGATTGTCCTGCTGTACTCAGCACTGGTAAGGCCCCACCTCGAATACTGTGTTCAGTTTTGGGCCCCTCACTACAAGGAAGACATTGAGGTGCTGGAGCGTGTCCAGAGAAGGGCTACAAAGCTGGTGAGGGGTTTGGAGAAGGTGTCTTATGAGGAGCAGCTGAGGGAACTGGGATTGTTTAGCCTGGAGAAAAGGAGGCTCAGGGGAGACCTTATCACTCTCTACAACTACCTGAAAGGAGGTTGTAGAGAGGTGGGGATTGGTCTCTTCTCCCAAGTAACAAGTGGGTAGGTTTAGGATGGATATTAGGAAAAAGTTCTTCACAGAAAGGGCTGTTAAGCATTGGAACAGGCTTCCCAGGGAAGTGGTGGAGTTGCTATCCCTGGAGGTATTTAAAAGACGGGTAGACGTAGTGCTTAGTGACATGGTTTAGTGGTGGTTTTGGCAGTGTTAGGTTGATGGTTGGACTTGATGATCTTAAAGGTCCCTTCTAACCTAGACAATTCTATGATTCTATGATTGTCTTTCCAAAAATGTATTTGCTTTTCCAGACTCTTGTTCTCAGTTGCCTACTCAAGATTCTGGTTTGTGTGCCTAACATTTGGAAATGGCGTGTTGTATACTTGTTTCTTGATAAATGTAATTCCCACAATATTAAAATTCTGTGGCTTAATGGCTGGCAAATAGGACTCTAGATCATAGAATCATAGAATATCTTGAGTTGGAAGAGACCCATAAGGATCATCGAGTCCAACTCCTTGCTCCTCCTCCTCGCAGGACTACCTAAAACTAAACCATATAACTAAGAGCATTGTCCAGATGCTCCTTGAACTCATACAGGCTTTGTGCCATGACCACTTCCCTGGGGAGGCTGTTCCAGTGACTGATCACCCTCTCAGTGAAGAACCTTTTCCTAATGTCCAATCTGAACTTTCCCTGACGCAGCTTCATTCTGTTTTCACATGTCCTATCGCTGGTCACCAGAGAAAGGAGATCAGCGCCTCCCCCTCCGCTGTGCCCCTTGAGGAAGCTGTAGACTGTGATAAGATCACCCCTCAGCCTTCTCCAAGCTGAACAAACCAAGTGACCTCAGCTGCTCCTCAGAAGTCTTGCCCTCGAGGCCTTTCACCATCTTGGTTGCCCTCCTCTGGACATACTCTAATAGTTTGATGTCCTTGCCAGGTTCTTCTTCTGTTATCATTACACCAGTAGTTTAGAGTGACACTGCTGAGCTGGAGCCTTTTTCAAAGACTAATGTGTTTGGAAGAAAAATCTAGCTTAACAGGATTCCCTGGGTGATGTAAAGCTGCAGAAATAGCTCTGTGTCGTGGCTTGGCAATGAAGCTATGGGCCTGCTGAGAGGAGCGAGTGGGAAGTGGACATGGCCCTAGGGGTATTCCTGGTGAGGAAATATTGCCTTGAGCCAGCAAAGCCCTGGAGAGTGAGAGAAACAAGTCACGTGTGATTTAATTTGCCGATGTTCCTCAACAAGTTGAACTTAGAAGACACTTACTGACAGCAGAGTTGTCTTCCTGAAAATACCAGCTTCATTTTTCAATCACAAAAAATCATTAGTCTAATTTGCACAGGATACAGTCTGTTCCACTCTTACAAAGTAATATCGATGCAATTTCATGTGTTTGGTGTTAGCTTGCCAAACAACCCAAAACTGACAGCCAAGCTCAAAGCCTATGTTCTACATGCTCCGTGCACCATGTGTATGGACTGTAGGGGTGGGTAGAACTTGATATTGGCTCTTAGCACCATATGCAAATACCAGCTAGAATCTGTAAGATTGGAAGGTCTTTTGATATATGTACAGCTTTGGTTGACATATCAGTTCTTGAGTGTTTCCCATTTTCAGGAGTCTTATACCAGCTTCTAACAATGTTTTCAAAATATAATTTTAAATCATTATTTAAAATATGCCGCATGGTGCTTATGGATAGCTTATTTATTTTCTCGGAAATGTACATGCTGTTGTGCAGATTTTTTCACTGGTGTCTGAATTTGTGCCTCATTACTGATCGCCTTACAGCAATTTAAATCTGACCAATCATAGGAACAGAGTTTTGTCTCTTCATCATTCCCAGAATTGGTAATGCTTTGCTTACAAGAATAATCACCAGTTTTATCAAACACTAAAACACTACAATCAAAAAATTATATTCAAAGGCCACTTCTCTCTCCTAAAGTAGCCAACTGTGATTTTTCGGATAATCTAAATGGATGGGATTTAGTTCTGCTAGTGTGTTATTCCCTGGTAAATGAGACTGCTCTCAACTTGTGTAGGAAGACTATCTCCACCAGGCCTAGAAATGTCTTGAAATGGAAAAAAAGTGGCTAGAGTTTTGATTTTCATTTATCTTTCAGTGGCATTTTTTTCACTGTACTGAAGTGTTATTATCTACGCTTTAGAGGCAAGAAGACTGAAGGATGTTCTCTAAAATCTCCCTGCAAATTAATAGTATCCCTTCACTCTGAATTGTCTCTTTTCCCAGAGAATTTTCTTTGACAGTATATGGAGCTTCAGTTACATATAAAGAATTGTTCAGCTGATTTGATATTTTTTCTTAAAACTGCAGTGTTTCATTTTGTTTCTTTCAACCCAGAAACAAATCAGCATCAACACAGTGTTCCCTCTTTATGAATGCAGTGGCAAGCTCTATTGTTGACCAAACAACTGACAGAACAATGAGCCTTTGCATACCAATCTGCCATAGCACAAACAGTTAAAAAATGTTGGTATCTTCACAAAAAGATATATTCTCTAGTATTTTTCTAAATAACTGGTTAATTAGCTGCTTAATTATTTAAAAAACCCTCTGATTTTGAAGTCAAATTGAGCCAAATTGATCTCTTTATCTAGTGATAAATTATATTTACAACTGACTAGATGGAAAATACTGTAAATTGAGTATTCAGTCTTTCTTTTTGTGACTATCAATATATTCCTGTGTATAGATACCTGATGGCTGACAACAAAACAAAACAAAAAAATAACAATAAAAAATTCTTGCCCATTCCTTTCTTTATTCTGTTGACATACATTTAATGAATGCTGTTTACTTGCCAGAAAATGAAACAAATAACTGGCTTGCTTTAGAAAATCACTGGCTGTCTCAAGTGCTTTTCATTAAACAAACTTTCTTTTTATTAATGTTAGACAGAAATATGGAGATCTTGCAATCAGTAATGACATCTGTGAGCTCCTTCTGTGTGTTCTGCAACAGAGAAAGACTGCAAAGGACTATAGTGAGGGACAACGTTGCCATGCAGCCTGGAAACACATCCCACTGAAAAGTCATTCTGACCCACTTTCAACTACCAGCTTTTGCTGACCCTTTGTTGAGTGAGAGGTTCTTCCAAGTTTTTGTTGTTTTTATACCCTTTCAGTTCTCATTTCTAAAGGAGCAAGTCTGTCTCTCCTTTTCTCCTCATTTTTTTCTTTCTTCCCCAGCGTGCATGGAAGAAAGGCAGATTGTTTCTTGTGAGTCTCTTTGCTTTAGTTGATTTAAAAATAAAAAAGCTTCCTCACCCTTACCTTGTTAAGAACACGCTTTGGAAGAAATATGGATCTTGTCATCAACAAAATTATGATACATTTCCTTAAGAAACTCAGATTAATCAGAGTAATTCATCTATTAAAAAACATTCTTTAATTGTTACTCTTGGCAACAGTGAAGGATAATAGTCAAATACTATCCTAAATATTGCCATGTGCAACAGTAACATACTGTTTCAGTCTTGCCAGAAGTAGTGTGCAAACACCAGTTGAGTCCAGTTTTGAATGTTGTGATTTAATCTAAATCTTTTGTTTTTTCTTCTTCCAAAACCCAACAGAGGTTTAAAGAGAGTGGATTTTTATTGGAAGCATTTGCCCAGGCTAACTTTCCAAGATAATTTAGTTAAAGCTAGTGCTTTTATTTGGGTTAAAGTTGATTCCTGAGCTCCATAGAGGTTGAGGAACTTAGTTTGTCTTCCTCTTTTTCAGTTCCACCATGGAGTCTACAGTGGAGTTCTGCCAGGTCAAGTTGTATTTCCTGACTCCCAGCCCCCCAGTTGATCTTATCTGTGTTCATGATTTTGCACAAGTGGAGGAAAACCCTTTTTCACTCCTTTGCTTCTATATATATCTGCTACAACAAACAAAAAAAACGTGTGGCTCCAAAGATTCAGATTAAGCTCGCTACAGTGGTGTAACAGTCCATGTCCTGCTGCCAATGCTGTTAATGATAGTGTGTTAGTGTGACTTCTCTTTTGCTAATGAGTGACAGCTGCTGTGAAGTGAATCATAGACTGTTTGCCTCTCCCAGGAAACAAGTGGGAAAACACAAAAAGATAGAATTTTGAAAGTGAGTTAGGGAAAAAAACACAACTCTCTTTTATGCTACTTGAAAACTATTGTTTGAATTCCAGATAGCTCCAACAAAATGATAATACAGTCATGATTTCCTGCCAAAACTTTTGAAATCTTGGGTTATGTTTCACAATAACAAATACTGTAATGTTATTGTAATTAAAGTGTTATTTCTCACTATATGTGTTTTTGCATGTGGGCGTGTGCTTGTTGTAAATGGGACAAAACCAGGTCAAAACCTTCACATGGTGAAGGGGTTGGCATCAAATACCCATTTCTAAATCTATCCTTTGTAGTTAGTGTCTGACTTAGATCCAAAAATGAAAGTTGGTTTTGTTTGGTTTCTATTCAGTTGCAGCAGACATTTCATAGGTCACGATGATCTATTAAAGATGCTCTATGGTAGCAGTGCCTTGCTCTAGAGTAGATTAACACTAGGCTTCAGTTTTAAAATGAAACTAGTGTAAATATTTGATGGTTCTTATACATTATATTCTGGTCTCAAGAGATCCTAGCACAAAATAGTTCAATTCTCAAGACTAATGCTCATCTTAAAATAAGTTCTGCAGTCTTGGGCAGAATTCTCATGAAAGGAAAACCAGAAATAAGACATTCTGGGGTTTTTTTTTAGGTGCAATCCAGACTGAAAGCAGTTAAGAGCTAGTGAATGGGAATTAGAAGCCAACCCATGTGTATTTGGTCTGGCTGAGATGGAGTTAATTCTCCCCATAGCAGCCCTCATAGTGATGTGCTTTATATTGGAAGCTAGAAAGGTGTTGATAACACACCAGTGTTTTAGCTACTGCTGAGCAGTGCTCCCACAGCATAAAGGCTGTCTCTGCAACATTCCCGCCTCACCAGTAGGCTGGGGGGTGGGCAAGATCTTGGGAGGGGACACAGCCAGGACAGCTGACCCAAACTGACCAAAGGGATATTCCATACCATATGAGGTCTGCTCAGCATTAAAAGCTAAGAGAAAGGAGGAGGAGGGGGGCCATTTGTTATTATGATGTTTGTGTTCCAGAGCAACTGCTATGCATAGTGAAGCCCTACTTCCCGAGAAGTGGCTGGATATCACCTGCTGATGGGAAGTAGAGAATAAATCTTTTGTTTTCCTTTGCTTCTGTGTGCGGTCTTTGCTTTTTCTTTATTAAGCTCCCTTTATCTTGACCCACAAGGAATTTTTCCATATTATTTTCTCCCCCTCCCCCCGTCCCACTGAGGAGGGGAGTGACAGAGCAGCTTGGCAGGCACCTGGCATCCAGACAAGGTGAACCCGCCAGACCATGTTGAAATAGAACACTGTAGGGATCCAAGGTCCAGTTTTAATCCATCTTGAAAATATATGTCTTATTTAGTGGCACAATTGTGTACTTCTGCTCACATTATAGAAGACACAGCCTAAAGATAAATTTTAATACAAAAATATAAGACACTACAAAATTTTAGAAATCTACATTAGAGCTGATTCAAGAGTATGATTTCTGTTCCATTGTCTTGATAACTAAAAATATTTTTTTGTCCTAAATCTTAAATATTGAAAAATGTAGGGTGATTCATATAATTCTGAAATTTCAGAACACTGATTTGTCCTTTTTTAATCAAAATTGTCAGCAGTCCTAAATGAGAATGTGGTCTGAATCCAGTAACTGCTACAACTCCAACTCTAGGCTATTTTATGACTATACTAGCTATACAAGGATAAATTTTAAAACACCTGATTTACTTCATTTTCTGCCAGTGTTGCACAATTTATGACCAAAAGCGACTACCAGGATCTGGCCAATGGCTTTTATAGCTGCATTTTTGTTTTTAGCCATTTTTAGATCATTTCTTTATAAAAGAGAAGATAGGTCCCTTTTGTTAATGGAAAGATGGAAATGGAAAATTGCACAGCACGGGATTAACCAAACTGCGTGAGATTATTTCCTCTTAAAACATGTCAAAACTTATGTTGTCTCTGATGACAAAGAAGGAAGGAAGCTCTCACCCTTATAACCAGCTGCATTGGTTTTCCAGTCATTAGCATTCAAATGTCCTGTATGTGAAGTCCTGACAATAATATGCTGTATGTCTCTCCAGGTCAGAAATGAACTATGAAAAGGGAGAAAGACAAAGTAAAAAATCAGACATTTTACCAGAATGGAGGAATAAAATATATATATATAAAAAAATTATCTTCCCTGCTCTCCTTTGTTCTGTTCAATATAGCATGTACTAATTTTACAGAATTACTATATAAAATTGTTTATTCACCTAGGAGGTTTGCATTAAGCAGACTATAAAGATATATGAGCAGTATTCTATTGTATAAAACTTTTAATGCTTTCATGAGCAAGGGAACAAAAATGAGTACATTTCACCCGGAGGTAATTTGTATGACCACCAACCACTATATGTGATTACCTACTTTGACCAGTGCAAAGCTAATGAAAAGCAAATTGATGGCTCACTGAATAACTTTATTAAATCTTAGTAACTAAGCCCTCAAGCTGGAAATTCCTTTAGGCTTTCAACTCCTATTGAAGCTTTTTCACAGAATCACAAAAGGGTAGGGGTTGGAAGGGACCTTCGGAGATCATCTAGTCCAACCACCCTGCCAAAGCAAGTTCACCACCAGCAGGTTAGACAGGAATGCATCCAGGTGGGTTTTGAATATCTCCAGAGAAGGAGACTCCACAGCCTCTCTGGGCAGCCTGTTCCAGTGCTCTGTCACTTTCAAAGTAAAGAAGTTTTTCCTCATGTTCAGATGCAATTTCCTGTGTTGCAGTTTGTGCCCATTGCCCCTTGTCCTGTCGCTGGGCACCACTGAAAAGAGTCTGGCCCCATCCTCTTGACACCCACCCTTTAGATATTTAGTCATTGATGAGATCCCCTCTTAGTCTTCTCTTCTCCAGGCTAAACAGACCCAGGTCTCTCAGCCTTTCCTCATAAGAGAGGTGCTCCATTCCCTTGATCATCTTTGTAGCCCTCTACTGGACTCTCTCCAGTAGTTCCCTGTCTTTCTTGAACTGGGGAGCCCAGAATTGGACACAGGACTCCAGATGCGGCCTCACCAGGGCAGAGTAGAGGGGGAGGATGACCTCCCTCGACCTGCTGGCCACACTCTTCTTACACCCCAGGAGATCATTGGCTGCCTTCTTGGCCACAAGGCCAACTGGTTGTCCACCAGGACTCCCAGGTGCCTCTTTGCAGAGCTGCTTTCCAGCAGGTCAGACCCTAACCTGTACTGGTTAGTAGGGTACTGAACCATTCAACTACACACATTTTTCTCGCTTCCCTTGAAGTAATACCATTTTATTTCTAAGTGTATCTTTTCCATTACAGAACATTTCCCAGTGGATGTGTGGGGCCCATAGGTATGCTGACGCAATCTAGCACCTTTATAGCTACATTTGGGACATCACAAGAAGTGGTATATATTTTTCTGGCATCAACACAGAGAGTTCTGTTTATGCTAGTTGTTGAAACATAAAGTGGAGCTGGAACAATCCAAAGAACGAAGATTATTTATAATTGAATCTCTTATTGATTGTAGCCAGATTTTTTTGTAATTTCTTCTAAGCTGTGTAAATTTGTGACCCTTTACTTTCTCTGTGTCTGTGTCCAAGGTACAAGTGTACTCATGTTTAAATTATTATGTTGTTTTTAAGCGGAGCTGATGCCTTCTGGCCCTGAACATTTATTAAAACATTAATATGCCCATAAATACAGTTTTACCTTAAGGTGAAATTTCTCACACTAGACTCTTGGACTAGAATGACAGTAATACTTTATACACCTGAGCTGGTTAATACAACTGCAAAAAAAGGAAATGTCATTCATGAGTATTGAGGGCTTGTAAGATCATAGAATCATAGAATGGTTTCGGTTGGAAGGGACCTTAAAAATCATCTAGTTCCAATCCCCCCTGCCATGGGCAGGGACAACTCCCACTAGACCAGACTGTTCAAAGCCCCATCCAACCTGACCTTGAACACTTCCAGGGATGGGGCCTCCACAAGTTCGCTGAGCAATATATTCCAGTGCCTCACCATTCTCATAGTGAAAAATTAAGCTGTTAAACAGTACCAGTCCCAATACCAACCGTTGACCACAACTCTTTGAGTGCGACCGTCCAGCAAGTTCCTTATGCACCAAGTGATCCATCCATCAAATCCATGTCTCTCCAATTTAGAGACAAGGATATCGTGTGGGACAGAGTCAAATGCTTTGCACAAGTCAAGGTAGATGACATTGGTTGCTCTCCCCTTATCCACCAACTCTGTAATGCTGTCGTAGAAGGCCGCCAAATTTCTCAGGCACGATTTGCCCTTAGTGAAGGCATGTTGGCTGTCACTGATCACCTCCTTATTTTCCATGTGCCTCAGCAGAGATTCTAGGAGGATCTGCTTTATGATCTTGCCACACACAGAGGTGAGACTGACTGGCCTGTAGCTGCCTGGGTCTTCTTTTCTTCCCTTTTTAAAAATGGGGGTTATGTTTCCCCTTTTCCAGTCAGCGGGAACTTCACCGGACTGCCTCGACTTCTCAAATATGATGGATAGTGGCTTGGCAACTTCATCTGCCAGTTCCCTCAGGACCTGCAGGTGAATTTCATCCGGTCCCACGGACTTGTGCACCTTCAGGTTCCTCAGCTGGTCTCGATCCTGGTCTTCTCTTACAGTGGGCAGTTCCTCATTCTCGCAGTCCCTGCCTTTGCTTTCTGCAATTTGGGTGGTGTGGTTAGAGCCTTTCCCAGTAAAGACTGAGGCAAAGAAGTCGTTGAGTATCTCAGCCTTCTCTATGTCTCGGGTGACCAGGTCTCCCGTTTCCTTCCTGAGTGGGCCCACATTTTCCCTAGTCTTCCTTTTGTCACTGGTATACCTATAGAACGCTTTCTTGCTGCCCCTGATGTCTCTTGCCAGATTTAACTCTAGCTGGGCTTTAGGTTTCCTAACCTGATCCCTGGATGCTCGGACAAGTTCTCTGTATACCTTCCAGGCTACCTGTCCTTCTTTCCACCCTCTGTAGGCTTCCTTTTTGTGTTTGAGATTGTCCAGGAGCTCCTTGTTCATCCATGCAGGCCTCCTGGCATTTTTGCCTGACTTCCTCTTTGTCGGGATGCATTGCTCCTCAGCTTGGAGGAGGTGATCCTTGAATACTAACCAGCTTCCTTGGGCCCCTCTCCCCTCCAGTGCTTTATCCCATGGAACCCTACCAAGCAGATCCCTCAAGAGGCCAAAGTCTGCTCTCCTGAAGTCCAGAGTAGTGAGCTTGATGTGCATCCTCCTCGCTGCCCTAAGGATCTGAAACTCCACCATCTCATTGTCACTGCAGCCAAGGCTGCCCTTGAGCATGTAATTCCCCATCAGCCCCTCCTTGTTGGTGAGAACAAGGTCCAGCATGGCACCTCTCCTCATTGGCTCTTCTGTCACTTGGAGAAGGAAGTTATCGCCGATGCTTTCCAGGAACCACCCGGATTGCTTGTGCCCTGCTGTGTTGTCCTTCCAACAGATGTTGGGGTGGTCGAAGTCCCCCATGAGGACCAGGGCTTGTGAACATGAGGCTGCTCCTATCTGTCTATAGAGGGCCTCGTCCACTCTGTCATCCTGGTCAGGTGGCCTGTAGCAGACTCCCACTGTAACATCACCTGTCCCTGCCCTCCCTTTAATCCTGACCCATAAGCTCTCGGTTGGCTCCTCATCCATCCCCAGGCAGAGCTCCATGCACTCCAACCGGTCCTTGACATAGAGGGCAACACCCCCTCCTCATCTCCCCTGTCTCTCCTTCCTAAAAAGCCTATATCCATCCATTTCAACACTCCAATCATAGGAGCCATCCCAGCATGTCTCCATGATGCCAACTACATCATAGCCCTGCAGGCGTGCGCACGTGTCCAACTCCTCTTGTTTGTTCCCCATGCTACGCGCATTTGCATAGAGGCATTTAAGTTGGGCCCCAATGAATCTAGCTCCCTGGCCTGGAGTGGCTCTTTTTCCTTTATGCTGCACTCCAGGTGCTCTCCTGCTGACCTGCAACCCATCTTCAGGTTGTGGGCCTCTACTACTGGTATCAGCATCATATTGGTAGGAGGGGGATGTATTCTGGTTCCCCTCCCCCGGCAACTCTAGTTTAAAGCCCTCTTCACAAGGTTGGCAAGCCTCTGACCAAAGAGATTCTTCCCTTTTTCTGACAGGTGGACCCCATCCAGCCCCAGCAGACCAGGCTTCTCAAAGTGAGTCCCATGATCTAAGAAGCCAAACCCCTGGGTGTGGCACCAGTCCTGTAGCCAGCTATTGATTTGCCAGATTCACCTGGCCCTGTCAACCGCCCTCCCTTTGACCGGGAGGATTGATGAAAAAACTACCTGTGCTCCCAAGTCCCTGACTGCTGCTCCCAGGGCTTTATAATCTTTCTTGATAGTCTTCAGGCTGCTCCCAGCTGCATCACTGGTGCCCACATGGGACAGCAGCAGTGGATAATAGTCTGAGGACTGCATGAGGTTTGGTAGCCTCTCAGTTACATCCCTGATACGAGCCCCCAGCAAGCAGCACGCCTCCCTAGAGAGTGCATCAGGCCAGCAAATGGGTGCCTCCGTACCTCTCAGAAGAGAGTCACCTACAACTATCACCCTTCACCTTTTCTTAGTTGCACTGGTTGTTATACATGGAGCAGATCGGGTAGTCTTAGCTCCTGCTCCTCTCCTGATCCAGTAGGTTTTGCCTCTTCACTCTGCAGAGCAGTGAAGCAGTTCTGCAAGGGCACCTCACCTTTTGGGGAAAGTCTCTTCCTCCTGCTGGTCTTTGCAGTTACAAGCTTCCATTCTGTGTTACTGGCCTCCCTTCCTTCTGTGTGTGCCAGTGTGGGAGTTCTTGACTGTTTGGCTGTGGGTTGTGAGTCCACTGCAGGCTGCATCTGTAACCAGCTGTCTATCTCCTTCTCAGCCTCCCTCATGCTATGCAGCCTCCTCACTGCCTCCTGCAGCTCAGCCACCTGCTGCAGGAGGTCTTCCACCTGGGCACACCTTTTGCAGGCAGTTGTGCCACCTATCCCTGCTCTGGGAGAAAGGTCCAGGCACCTCCAGCAGTCTGAGGCCTGCACCGCAGCCTCTCCCTTCAGCAGCTCCATCTGGGTGGAGGCATCAGCCACCGCTAGGGTGGATGGTGCAGAGCCCCGCACCCGAGCTGCAGCCTTTGCTCTCTGATGGGTGCCCACCATTCTGCCTTGAGGGCCCTTGACCCGTGCAGATGGTCACAGAATGGTGCTCTACCAGTGGAACGCTCCTCCTTCAAAGAGTTGCCCTGCCTATGGCGGGGGGTTGGAACTTGATGATCTTCAAGGTCCCTTCCAACCTAAACCATTCTATGATTCTATGATTCTCGTGCAAGCTGCCGCGCCATGGCCTGACTGATGTGCCATGCCCTGTTTGCCCATCCTGGTCGCTCGTGCTCCCTATGGTGCTTTTTTATAGGCAAGGGGTGGTCACCATTGCTCTGGCAATGCCCACGCTTCCTCAGCGCCTCTCACGAGAGCTGCCAGGTCCTGGCAGGTTCTTCGCTGCCCTGGCGTGTCCTTGCCACAGGAAAACTGCCTGTGCGCCGAGCTCTGCCGCTCTGCTGCGGGTTGATCCGGCTCCAGAGCAGCTCCCCTTGGACTGTTACGTAATATGCTTCAAGAAAAAAAATCAATAAGACATTATACCAGCTCAGGAGTTCTATTGGGAACCTGTGTAAAGTCTTAGAAAACCATGTTTCAGGCCTTCAGGAAGACCTCCAGGAATGCCAAGAGCTGCATTCTTTATAATCTTGGATCTAAACAATCTGTAATTTCATAAAGCAAGCTGTCTATGCTACTGTTAAAAAATAAGGCACTAAAATACTATCAGCTTTAAAAGGAGAGTTTCAAGATAGGGTACACTCAACTAATTATTTGAAGAGGAATGGTGGATAAAGGATATAAGGATATAGTAGTCTCTACTTGATAATACTAAACTCCCATAAATTGGAATTAGTCATCCAGTCAGAAAATGAGATTACATATCAAAATCATGGTTTACTTTTAAAAACAAAACCCATGTCAGATCTTGAAAACTGAGCCATTCACTGTTCTATCATCTACCATACTGTCCCAGTTTCAGGTAAAACAGGACCAATTTTGTTCAGTAACGTTGCTTCTTAGCTAGGCCTCTTCTAACTACTGAAATTAACAGCATATTTTGCAGACAATGTTCACTCTCAGAGTGATAAGACCTATGTTTATAGCTGATGCCAAGGAATGGCATACGGAGAGGCTCTTGCTTATACTTACTGCTATAACAACCAAGGCCAGCTAACTTTGTTATTTGCCCTGTTGGAGGGTCGGAAGTGGAAAAGCGCAGTGCGGTCCCACCTGCGGGGAGGAGCGGACAGGACAGGTGACCCAAAACTGATCAACAGGGTATTCCATCCCATCTGCCTCATGCTCACTATAAAAGCTGAGGGATCAAAGGGTCAGGGCTCTCTCTTCCTTCAATGGCCGATGTCTGAGGAGGACTCTGTCTGTTTGTCTGCCTTTGGTCCCGATCCTGAATCCAGATCCGGAATCCAGTTCCCATCTGTCACCAAGTCCAGTCTGGTGGCCAGTCCCCAGTGCCAGCCGGTGACATGATTGTCATCGTGGGAGCTTGATATGGTTTTGTATATATTTCATTTTTTCCTTTTTATTTTCTTATTAATATTTCATTAAAGTAGTTTAGTTCCTTCTAAACTCATAAGTCTTTTTTTCCCTCCTCTGCCTTTCTCTTTGAAGAGTAGGGGTGGAGCATCTGTCAGTCCCATCTGGGTTGTCGATTCAGCCTAAACCATGACACATACTTATCTAATCATAAAAAATAATGCAAGAATATCTGGGGCAGAAAACCTTTGATCAAAGGTCTGATTTCCAGGACACAAAAAGGTATATAGTTAAATCAGTGTCTCTTATACAATCTCCACATCTGTTTTCTTACTTTAGTGTTTATGAGATATATGATTTTATATTTTCTTCTCAAGGAATGATGGTTTGTTACATCTAAGACATTTAACAGCATAAGAACAACATTCAAACCAATTTCTATAGCCTACTATAGGACCTTCACTCCACTAAGAACTGCATTATTGCCAGGTTGAAATTTCCTCTGTAAAGTAGACACCTCATTTGAAACACAATAGGTCTGCAATTGTTTGCCCATAATTTCTTCCAGACACTTTTACAACAACAACAACAAAAACCAACCAAGACTGGGATGAAGTCAAAATAGCAGTTCATTTGGAGAAAGAAGAAGGATTTTGTTTTGTTTTGTTTTCTTTTTAAACAGGACAGCCTAGCAGCCAATTCTAAAGCATCTGAAAAAATCACAGAATTGGGCAAATATTTGTAAAACGTGAAAATTGCATCCTAAGTGAGTAAACAGCCATGTGGGCCACAGATCCAGATAAGATGTCATTGATGTTAACTGGTTTATCACTTGATTAATCTCATAAAAATTAATTCCTAAACATCTTGAAATGAACAAATACGTTATCAAGAACAGTACTAACTCTGCTTGATAATGGATTGATTTAAAAAAACGAGCAATTTCCTTCCAAGAAATTTTTTTTTTATGGATCTTATCTAAACTTGCCTTGGGATTATATATACCAGGCAATATTCAAAATCATGTCAGAATAAGCAGATGTGAGAACAATTAGATACAAAATTTCTTGCCAAAATAGCAGAGAATTTTTAGAAGAATACAATAAATGTTTCTCCAAATATCAAAGAAAAACCACAGTATGACAGGATGAATTAAGAAAAAAAAAACACTTTTCAGTTTGGAAGTATCAAATTATTTTCTTTGTAAATCTTGGTTATGACAGGACAGATATGGATAATTATTGCTATAAACCATCTAAAAAGTAGTATCTATGTCCTAGATATCTTGTAGTGCAGTGAGAGATAACACAAATAGTTATAAGTTTTAAAATTACCACTTGTGTTCCACTAGTTTCTCCATGACCCCACCCTTAAGGGGCCTACGATAAATTTATAAACAAAGCATAACAAACTGTTGTCTGGTTTATTCACACTTTCCCATCACTTAGAAATCAGCCAACTTGTCCCATGTTATCTACAACCTTATTATCTGCCATAATGACCCCATAGACAGGGATATTGGCTGTGTTAATGGCAGTCATTCTTCTTTCCCAGGTTGCATAAAGAGTCAGTGTGAAGATGCCTATTGCAACAGAGGATTTTAAGAGGGATGAGACATGAAGATGGCCTCTGATTGTTGTGCCTATCCTGTGCATAAATATCTAAATGGTCTACACCATAACCATTTTATTCCTGAAAATCAGGAGGTACAGAAATGGACCCCAGTGTTTAACAATCCAGTCATGCACACACACACACTTTTGACGTCTCACACTCTTACAGGTTCTGATGATCATGTACTCTGCAAATAACCTTGTTAACTCCCTGCTATAAAAGAATATAATGTGCTTGCTGATCAGCATCTAGCTCTTTCACTGTAAAAGTAAACTTTTTGTTTCTGCTCTAGTGGTCTTTTCTTTAACTAACTGATCATTCAATTAGCATATCAAACAAAACTTTATTTGGTTGCTTCAGAATTAGCTCTCAATTCTGTGCCTACAGATATTTTCTGGGTTCCAGATGGCACATCAGGAATTTCTCACTTCTGCTACTAATTTCTGATTGCTATTCAATTTCACCCAATGATATTCATCTTTCGTGGTTTCAGCTGGGATAGAGTTAACTTTCTTACTAGCAGCTGGTATAGTGCTGTGTTTGGATTTAGGATGAGAATAATGTTGATAACTGTTGTGGTTTGGCCTCAGCCGGCAGCAACGAACCATGCGGCCGCTCGCTCCACCCCCCACAGCTGTGGGGGGGAAATAGGAAGAAAAAGGCAAAACTCGTGGGTTGAGATAAAGGCAGTTTAACAGAACAGCAAAGGGAAGAGAAAACAGTAACAATAACACGAATAAAGGAATATACAAATGCGATTAGGGCACCGCCGCTCACCAACCGGACCCGCACCGCCGCAGCCCGCGCTGAGCCGCGACTTCCTGCCCCCTCCCCCCGGCAGCTCCCCCCCTACAGCCCGGGCATGGCTCACATGGCATGGAATACCTGTGTCCCCTCCCCATCCTTGGGGAAATTAACCCCATCCCTGCCGGAACCAGGACAATAACACACTAATGTTTTTAGTTGTTGTTTAGCAGTCAAGGACTTTTTCAGCTTCCCATAGAAGCTGAGAGGGAGCATGGAAAGGACAACCGACCCAAGCTGGCCAAAGGAATATTCCATACCATAGACATCATGCTCAGTATATAAATGGAGGTTGGCTGGGGGGCAGGAATCGGCAATCGCTGCTTGGGAACAGGCTGGGCATCAGTCAGCGGGTGGTGAGCAATTGCATTGTGTATCACTTGTTTTGTATATTCTTTTATCATTATTATTGTTATTATTTTCTCTTCCTTTGCTGTCCTATTAAATTGTTTTTATCTCAACCCACGAATTTTACTTTTTTTTTCCCCTGACGCTCTCCCACATCCCACTGGGGCGGGGGGAGGAGTGAGTGAGCGGCTGCATGGTGTTTGGCTGCCTGCTGGGTTAAACCATGACATTTTCTGAAAGAAAGCCAGGACAAACTTAATCTAGCTAAAGCCAAGACTCTTAAAAAAATTAATGGCTATTAAAAATACTGTAAGTCAAAGGGCAATTAGTAGTAGCATTAAGGGCATATGCAATAGACCTCTGTCTAAAGAGATGTGCAATTAATAAAATTTTGGGAAAATATCTTTCTAGGATCAAAACTGCTGTTAGTAGCCTTTTTTTACACTAATTGTCACAGTTTCATCAATATCTTAATTTAGGTACTGGATAAAGAAGAGAGGTGGAATGACACTGAAAACAAAATGCTGACTAAAACTCGTTAAGAGCACATAATTCAAACCAATTACATTCTGAAGTTTCCTGACATCTGCCAAAGTTCACTGTGGAAAGACACACTGGATCCATCCATTCCAACAGTCACTAACAAACTAACTTCAGTACATCATTAATATTGTAAACATATACACCATAAACTCACAAATTCTACAACTTCAGAAGTTTCCTATTTAAAGCTACAGCTTTTAAAAATTCTTTTCAAGGTGGTAACATTTGCCTTCCCAACATCATCTTTAGTAGTTTATGTTTGGCTCTACTTTATGCCATTCAGTTTATATTAGTGCAACAAGTTTTTGCAATGGATCGTAGTCTCTTCGTGAGTCAGGGTTTAAAGGCTTTTTGACTGACTACAACCATCTTTTGGATTATCTTCTTATTATTGCTTTTTTTTTAGGACAGAATCACAGAATCGTCAGAGTTGGAAGGGACCTCTGGAGATCATCTAAGTCCAACCCCCTGCCACAGCAGGGACAACTACAGCAGGTTGCACAGGATGCCGTCCAGTCGGGTTTTGAAGGTCTCCAGTGTGGGAGACTCCACCACCTCTCTGGGCAGCCTGTCCCAGTGCTCTGCCACCCTCAAAGGAAAGAAGTTCCTCCTCATGTTTAGATGGAACTTCCTATGCTCAAGTTTGTGCCCGTTACCTCTAGTCCTATCACTGGGCACAACTGAAAAGACTCTTCTCATCTACCTGGCACCCTCCCCTTAAGTATTTATAAGTATTGATAAGATCCCCCCTCAGTCTCCTTTTTTCTAGACTAAAAAGACCCAAGTCCCTGAGCCTTTCCTCATAAGAAAGATGTTCCAATCCCCTAATCATCTCTGTAGCCCTTTGCTGGACCCTCTCCAGCAGTTATCTGTCCTTCTTGAACCGGGGAGCCCAGAACTGGACACAATACTCCAGATGCGGCCTCACCAGGGCAGAGTAGAGGGGGAGGATGCCCTCCCTCGACCTGCTGGCCACACTCTTCTTGATGCACCCCAGGATGCCATTGGCCTTCTTGGCCACCAGGGCACATTGCTGGCTCATGGTCATCCTGTTGTCCACCAGGACTCCCAGGTCCCTTTCGACACAGCTGCTCTCCAGGAGGTCAGCCCCCAACCTGTACTGATGCATGGGGTTATTCCTCCCCAGATGCAGTACCCTGCACTTGCCCTTGTTGAATTTCATCAGGTTTTTCTCTGCCCAACTCTCCAGCCTGTCCAGGTCACTCTGTATGGCGGCACAGCCTTCCGGCGTGTCAGCCACCCCTCCCAGTTTTGTATCATCAGCAAACTTGCTGAGGGTACACTCTATCCCTTCATCCAGGTCATTGATGAATATATTGAACAGGACTGGACCCAGTACTGACCCCTGAGGGACACCACTTCTTACTGGCCTCCAACTAGACTCTGCACCACTAACCACAACCCTCTGAGCTCTCTCTGTCAGCCACTGTTCAATCCACCCCACTGTCCATTCATCTAACCCACACTTCCTAAGCTTGTCTGTGAGGATGATGTGGGAGACAGTGTCGAAAGCCTTGCTGAAGTCAAGGTAGACAACATCCACTGCCCTCCCCTCATCCACCCATCCAGTCACGCCATCATAGAAGGCTATCAGATTAGTCAGACATGACTTCCCCTTGGTGAATCCATGTTGACTACTTCTGATAACCTTCTCTGCATCATCCATCACCACAGCACCTGTCTCTTTCAACAGCAGGCCCACATTTTCCCTGGTTTTCCTTTTGCCACCTATATACTTAAATAAACCCTTCCTATGGGCCTTGACATCCCTCGCCAGGTTCAATTCCAAGGCTGCCTTGGCTTTTCTCATTTCATTCATCCCTGCATACCCTGACAGCATTCTTATACTCATCCCAAGCTGTCAGCCCCTTCTTCCACATACATACATACATACAGCCCCTTCTTCCACCTGAGTTTTTTCAGAAGATCCCTGCTCAGCCATGCACGTCTCCTGCTGCCCTTGCCCAATTTCTTGCTCTTGAGGATGCACCAATCCTGAGCTTGGAGGAGCTGGTGCTTGAATATCAGCCAGCTCTCTTGAGCCCCCTTACTCTCTAGAGCCCTCTCCCGTTTGATTTCTCCCAGTAATTCCTTGAAGACCTCAAAGTTAGCCCTCCTGAAGTCTAAGGTTTCAACCCTACTTGTCATTTTGTGCATACTGCACTTAATCCTGAACTCTATCTTCTCATGATCACTACAGCCAAGTCTGTCTCCAACCTTAACGTCCTCCACCAGTCCCTCTTTGTTTGTCAGTACTAGGTCCAGTAGTACACCTCTCCTTGTGGGCTCTTCCACCACCTGAGTCAAGAAGTTATCATCAATGCACTGGAGGAACCTCCTGGACTGTACATGCCTAGCAGCATAGCCTTCCCAGAAGATATCAGGGTAGTGAAGTCCCCCATGAGAACCAAGGCCTGAGATTGTGAGGCGGTTCTCACCTGTCTGTAGAAGGCCTCATCAACTTCCCCATCCTGATCAGATGGCCTGTAATAAACACCCACAACAGTGTCTCTCCTGTTACCCTGCCCCTTAATCCTTATCCACAAGCTCTCAACTTGCTCATCATCAGCCCCCAGGGAGAACTCAATACATTCCAGTTGCTCTCTCACATAAAGAGCAACTCCCCCACCTCACCTCGCTGGCCTATCTTTCCTAAAGAGAACATAGCCCTCCATGACAGCGTTCCAGTCATGCGAGCTATCCCACCATGTCTCAGTAATTGCAATGAGATCATGCCCTGTGACCACACACAGATCTCTGACTCCTCTTGTTTGTTCCCCATGCTACGTGCATTAGTGTGCAGGCATTTCAGAGAGGCCAACGAGTATGTAGTTTTTGCCCTTGAGCGGTGGTGGTCCTTCCAATTCTCAAAAATACTAGCACCCTGCCCCACAAGTGCTGAGCTACTACACTCAGGTGCCTCTCTGGTGAGCCCAGTTACATCCCCATCCCCCTTCCAATCTAGTTTAAAGCTTTCTCAATAAGCCCCGCTAACTCTAGTCCTAGAACCCTCTTCCCCCTGCGAGATAGGCTTTTCCCATCTGCTACCAACAGGCCTGGTGTTCTATAAATCAGGCCATGATCAAAGAACCCAAAACCTTGCCAATAGCACCAGGTTCGGAGCCAGTCATTGACCTGCTGCCTCTTCCTGTTTACCCCCTCATCATTCCCTGCAACTGGAGGGATAGAGGAGAACAAGACTTGGGCTCCCGATCCCTTGACCAGTCGTCCCAAGGCCCTGAAGTCTTTCTTCATTGCCATCGGCGTTCTTCTCACTACATTGTCACTTCCTACCTGAAAAACTAAAAGGGGGTAATAGTCGGATTGTCGTACCAGGGAAGGAAGCTTCCTCTTAACATCATCAACCCGGGCCCCAGGGAGGCAGCAAACCTCCCTATATAGCGGGTCTGGTCTACAAATCGGGCCTTCTGTGCCCTTTAGAACTGAGTCACCTATTACAATGACCCGTCTTTTGGTTTTTGCTGAGGCAGTTTTAATTCAGGGGGTGGTCCAACAAGGCCTCAATGACACCTCCAAACTGGGAGGATTATCATCCTCACTGTTGTTCGGTTCCTCTTGCAGAGCACTATATTTGTTCTGCAATGGGACCTCAGAAGGTGTGGTAGTTGACAGGCTGATGTGCCTGCGGCGCCTGTTGCGTCGGGCAGGAACATCTTGCCGTCGTCCCCTTTCCTCTAAGCTACCCTGTTCAGCTGATCGGGGAGAGGAGTGGGAGTTCTCTATAGCAGTGGCTCTATCTGCCTGTTGGGTTTCTGTAATGGTTGACAGGGTACGACTCCACGCATCAATCTCCCTCTCGCATTCCCTGATGTCCCTCAACCTACTTACCTCCTCCTTGAGTTCCATCACTAAGCATAGGAGCTCCTCAACCTGGGCACACCTGCCACAGGCATGCTTACTATTACCTTCCAACACTGGCATGAGAGCAGGGCACACCCTGCAGCCCGATGCCTGGGTGGCAACATGCTCACACGACAGCTCTGTCTGCGAAGCAGCATCAGAGCTGGTGCATGCACGGTTCTTTGGGGCCACGGTCTTCTGCCGGGTAGATACCATGATTCCCTGACCACGTTGGTAGGGCAGCAGCACCCTTCCGTGCGACCTGCCGCGCCCTGTTAGCCTGGTTACTATGCCCACTCGGGGGGGTCCGCCCTCCTGTGGTGCTCCCAGGTGACGCCCTGGGTGCTGCCCACCAGCTGCCCACTTGCTCAGTGCACAGCGAATCTCGTTGGGCTCCTTCACAGCTCCTTTTGAACTGCCGCGCGTGCTGCAGGCTCCGCCCCTGCCGCGTCAGCAGCCCTCCCTCAAGCTGCCGGTTCCGGCAGGAGTACGAGGACGAGCTAGTCACTTTCTCCAGCTTTGAAAGGCCCCAAAAAGAGCCCCTTGCTGGCCCTTTTCGCCTCCGATCCCTTTTTTTCCGCCTCCAATCCCCTTCCCCAGTGCGGACCTACCTGCACTGGAGCTGGTCTCCTTGGTGAGAGGATACAGGTGTACAAATTTAATAGTCTGTTAATTGCAAGCAGTGGGCTCAGAGCATGCTTGGATACTTCGTCCTACTTTTTTTTTTTTATAATATTGTACAAAGGCAATTCCTCCTAGAAACATTGGGAAGTTAGCCTCTGCCTTTATGTTTCTATGTATGTTGAAACATTATGAAACAAATCTACAGTTCACATTTTATTTTTGAAAAGTGGGAAATTACATTCCTGAAAGAGCAAGTGTGCTATTTTTAGCTATGGTACTGACTTACAGAATGGAGTTAAAAAGCAGACATGACAAAGAAGTTTTGCTCAAATGATATTATTAATTTATAATTATTCACACATTTGTAATTGATAGTCATCTGCTGCAAAAGTGAGACTGTGCATCCAGTTTGTTAAAGCTTTCACTTTACCTAATTTAAAGAAAATGGGTGGTCTTTTAGTTCTTTCTTCAGGGAACAAGACTCTGAAGTGCACCCACAAAAGAATCAAGAGTAAGTGCAGTTGTGATACGATGTGATGGATATATTTCTTTAGACTAACAGCAGGCAATGTAGTTGAGTAATGTTAGTGAATGGAAGGCAAATGAAGTGGTCAAATGCATGAAAAGCACATTTATGATGTCATTAAAATAATTCATTTGAAATTATTCAGATATTAATTTGGAATGAAGGGAGAACTCTCAATTTACTGAAACTGAATAGAATCTGAAAGAAGGAAAAATTGATAAATTTTCACTCTGACTCCCTTATACCATGCAACAGAGTACTACAAATACAAAAATTGACTAGGGTCTTTATTCACTGGCACATTTTGCCTGCATCACTACATGTGAAGCTTTAATATATTTTTTCTTTATTCCTATCATATCTGTTATCATAGAAACTATTAATTTGGAAAGAAAGATACTAGTCCATAGGCATTATGCTAGGAATGTACTAGAAATGTACTAGGAATGTACAGTCCAGTAGGTTCCTCCAGTACATTGATGATAATTTCTTGACTCAGGTGGTGGAAGAGCCCACAAGGAGAGGTGTACTACTCCTGCCCCTGTAACGGGCACAAACTTGAGCACAGGAAGTTCCATCTTAACATGAGGAGGAACTTCTTTACTTTGAGGGTGGCAGAGCACTGGAACAATCTGCCCAGAGAGGTTGTGGAGTCTCCCACACTGGAGACATTCAAAACCCACCTGGACGCCTTCCTGTGCAACCTGCTGTAGGTGACCCTGCTGTGGCAGGGGGGTTGGACTAGATGATCTCCAGAGGTCCCTTCCAACCCTGACCATTCTCTGATTCTGTGATTCTGTGATCAATCTCTTAGCACTTAGAAACATTTGATTTTAAGCAGGATTTGGGGTGGAGCATTACAACTTAGACCTGCAAACATAATCCAACACAGCAGAGAGTAACGTATAAAATTTTGAAAGACAAATTTACCTGATAAAGCTCTAATATTTCTGCTGTTACATAAAGCAAAATAAAGATACATATTAGACACAAAGAGAAAAATCCTGCAGTTGAGAAACTTTTCTGTGGTAAAGGACTAAGGAGCTATACTATCTACTTTTTTAAAGCTGTGGTTCTTAACCCATTAGAAAAGATAGATTGCTTGTTTCAACACACAGAAGTGTGGGGGTTTTTTTTAATTGTATTCATTGTAGTTCATACTAGCCCAGCAGTGTCCCAATACTGTTTTTAATGTTCAAGAACACAGACTGTGAAAAGCAGCCTGATAAATGCAAGAGGTGACCTACAGTACCCTGCAGATTACAATAGATCCTGGGCAGCACTGTGAGGGTACCTTAAGCCATTGTGAGGATACCTTAAACCATTCAGTGGAAACTGCCTGTGACCAATACCATTTCAATTTATTTCAACACCGAGTACTCTGCCATCATTTCCATTGTGCCATCTTTCCTGCATGTATAATAAGCATGCTAATCTTTCCTGACCTTGGAATGGTACTGTGAATTTCTATGACACAGAGCTTCTAAAGCACTTTGAGATCCTGGAATAAAAGGTGCCAGATCTATCCATATAGACAATGCAATCATCAGGCACAGGAACCATAGGTTCAAAAGAGGGAAAGTCCTAGACAGGACTTGAGTATCCTTCAATAGTTGAATATCCTTCTACAATAAAGTCACCCACCTAGTGGATTAAGGGAAGGCGGTGGATGTAGTTTTTCTGGATTTTAGTAAGGCTTTTGATACTGCCCCTCACAGCATCCTTCTGGATAAGTTGTCCAACTGTGAGATGAGCAGGTACACAGTGCTCTGTGTGAAGAACTGGCTGAATGGCGGGGCTCAAAGGGTTGTAGTGAATGGGGCTACATCTAACTGGTGACCAGTCATCAGCGGTGTTCCTCAGGGCCAGTTCTGTTCAATATTTTTATCAGTGATCTGGATGCAGGAGTTGAATGCACCATAAGCAAGTTTGATGATGATACTAAACTGGGAGATGCTGTTGACTCTCTTGAGGTACAAGAGGCCTTGCAGAGGCATCTGGATAGATTGGAGCATTGGGAAATCATCAATGGCATGAAATTTAAAAAGTCTAAGTGTTGGATTCTGCACCTGGGATGGAGTAACACTGGGCACAAGTATAAATTGGGAGAGGAGAGGCTGGAGATCAGCCCTGCAGAAAGGGATCTGGGGGTGCCGGTTGACAGCAGGCTCAACATGAGTCAGCAGTGTGCCCTGGCAGCCAAGAGGGCAAACCACATCCTGGGGTCCATCAAACACAGCATAACCAGCCAGTCAAAAGAAGTGATTATCCCACTGTATTTACATTGGTGCAGCCTCACCTTGAGTACTGTGTGCAGTTCTGGGCCCCACAATTTAAAAAGGATGTTAAGGTACTCAAATGCATCCAGAGGAGGGCAACAAAGCTGGTGTCAGGGCTGGAAGGTGTGTCCTATGAGGAGCGGCTAAGGACTCTGGGTTTGTCTAGTTTGGAGAAAAGGAGGCTGAGGGGTGACCTCATTGCTCTCCACAGCTTCCTGAGGAGGGGAAGTGGAGAGGGAGGTGCTGATCTCTTCTCCCTGGTATCCAGTGACAGGATGCATGGGAATGGCTCAAAGCTGTGTCAGGGGAGGTTCAGACTTGACATTAGGAAACATTTATTTACTGAGAGGGTGGTCAAACACTGGAACAGGCTTCCTAGAGAGTTGGTCGATGCCCCATGCCTATCAGTGTTTAAGAGGCATTTGGACAGTGCCCTTACTAAAATGCTTTAACTTTTGGTCAGCCCTGAAGTGGTCAGGTAGTTGGACTAGATTATTGTTGTAGGTCCCTTCCTACTGAACTAGTCTAGTCTAGTCTAGTCTAGAATATATATGGGTTGGTTATTTTAGGGTTTGGTTTTTTTGGGGGGGGTGGTGTTTGGGTTTTGTTTTTTTTTCAGAATATGACTTGGATCTTACTTTGCTTCCAGTGCCAGTGCAATAATGCCTGCAGCCATAGGTGCAGAGGCTGAGGTTCCAGTATGGCTGTCCTTGCAACGCTGCCTCAGGTCTGTGGTGATCTGGAAGAAACTGAGTGTGAGAAATTTAGAACACAGTTTCAGAAATCAGAACAGGTTTCATTTGTTCGAATGCATCACATGGAAGTGGAGCGTATTTCCTTCTTTCATTTCAAGGAAAAAAAAAATGGCTTCACTTATTCAATGATTTGAGATGTTTACATTCTACACAGAGCTTGAAGACATTCATGAACTTGGAGAATTGTTCTCTATTGCACTGAAAATATAAGTTAGTCTCAGTTTTTTTCATGGCATGACCAACAAAAGACTTATAAGTTAGAAAAACATGCACAGGGTTTTATAACAGTGCCGGGTCCTGACTAACCGAGCTTTCAAGCTTTTAATAGAACATGAAACTTTTAACATTGTAGGCCAAAGAAACTGCAATGCCTCTGACATCACCTTAAATTGCTCAGAGTAGCAGCTGTGCCTGAATACTGTAGCCCTCTTTGCCCTTGATCTTTAGAAGCTACAGAGTATCAGTATAAACATGATAACTACCTCTTTGTCTAAACAGAATGTGTAAGCCTCTACTTCTCATGAGATTGCAAGGCATTAGATAGTTTTAGGCTGCACCTTTATCTCGGGTACCGAGGCTGGGAAGGACACAAGAAGAGACAGCTGGCAGCTGGAAAAGGAGCCAAGAAGTTGGAGTAACCATCAAGGACGGAATGATAACGGGACATTCCAAGATGTTTGCAACATAAAGGCAACATCAAAAGGAACCAATGGAAGACAAAGACGGGTCGCATGGACAGCTCGTGCCCGGGGGAATTAGCCAATTAACATTTAGCTAGTTGCGCAAACTAAACTGATCTGTCTATAAAATCGGGCTTGTAGCGGAAATAAATGTTCGACTGTGCATCGCATCGGTGTGTTCTGTCGTTCCGGTCCTGCATGACTCACAGATCTCGGCGACGGCGGCATAACAGCATGGTTAGAACTCTGCCCTTCTATTTGCATTTATAGAGCACTTCCATTCCAGGACTCTCAAAGTACTTTACAAATAGGAATTCATTAAACCTCACAGTGCTCCCATCATACAGACTGATTATGCCCATTGTAGCGACGACAAAACAGAGCTACAGAGGGGTTAATTGGGTTGCCTGAAGTCACACTGGAAGTATGTGAGAGAATAGAATAGTTATGCTCATGCTAAGTGCTGTGTTTAATTCATAGTCCCTTCCTTCCTGTTTTATGCAATAATTCACATGGAACTGAGTGACATCTGTAAATCCTGATGTCATCACAGATTTGGTTTAGAGATCACCTATGCTGGTATATATTTTTATATGTGATCTAAGTGGATGTATAAAGCCATAATGTGCAATACCAGCCAAAGAGACAGTCTTCTACTTAGTGTTAGGATGTTCCTATCTCATAAAGAATTTTAGGTAGATATTTTCTGTAATACAATAAATCACACACAAAAACGATTTATTCTGAAGCTGCTTCTTTCAGGAAATATCAATCTAAAGAGATTCTACTTTATACTTTTATTTCTGAAGAAGTTGTTCCTAGGAAGAGAAATGCAGTAGAGACAAGAATTCACTACCACCTAACAGAAGCTCAAGCAAAATCCATGTTTATGTTAGAACACTTACTAGCAGAGAGCAGTCCACAGCATAGAAACTTCCAAAAAGGCAGCAGATTGAATGACCTGTGAGGCCAAACCTTATTCTCAGCATTTCAGTTGATACTTGAGATTCAGTCACGAACAGACATAAAATATCTGCCTATGAGGGGCAGAGAAGTTACTTATGCAAATTCTTACCTAAATAAGAAAAAGTTGCTCAAAACAGATGTGCACAAAGATGCAGGAAGGAGAGGATCAAAAATCACAAAAAGTACAGGATGTAAAAGTATCTTTCTGACTTTGAAGCTGGAAGCTATGCAAAATATGATCTAAAAACCTAGCCACATGCCATCTGAGAACAATACAAGCAATTGCAAATAGGAGGTATAGGTTTCACACATATGCATTAATATTCAGAAGGAGATATATTACATAATTCATATAAGGCTGCTGAAAGTTTTATTGACATGTAAAGATGTGCAGGCTAACACAAAAGACTTCTAAGAGAGAAGTTAACGGGACCTATGAAGGGATTGTGGAAAGCAGGTGGAAGTGAAACAAAATGGCAGGTTCTAGAAACTGAAAAGGATGGATTTATGATGTCATGCCCTTAAATTTACCAAAGGTCAGATTCAAGAATCCTGAAGTCTAGAAAGAACCTCTTTTGCTCTATTATTTAATATCGTTCATGTTTGACCACACATTTTCATTAAAAAATTCTTTTATCTATTACCAACTAAAAGATGAATCCTACAAATAAAATGGTCATCTTTTCTTTATCTCTCTTCTTCCTTCCTATCAATTGTCCATTAATTTAGACAGTGAAAATTAAGTGTTGCAAAACCTATTTGCATGCACATCCTATAAATGCCCTGAAAATGTTAAGAGGTGAAACTGCAGCAGGAACAGCCCTAAGACTACACTGCCTATATGTGCAAATGCAAGTAGTGATTTTGCAGATAAAATTAAAGTGGCCAAGGATTACAGGATGACACACATCCGAATACTGATATGTCAGCTTCAGGTATCCCTTTTGGAAAACATTGGTCAAAGCATTAGCGGGGAATGGAAGGGAGGCTAGGAAAAAGGAAGGTCAGAAAAAGACTGATACATGCTTGTCTCTTTCATAGCCTGGTGACTTGTTCCCTGCCAAGAAGTCTTGCAGCAGGCACTTTCCTTAGATGAATGAAGGATAACAAAGCCTATAGGAGCTCAGGCTTGGAGAAGTGCCTTCATAGCAGCTTTGCCCATGAGAGGCATTTTCTAAATATAATGAAAAGCACACTGCATTGTGCTATCTGTGTTTCTGATCCTCGAGAAGAACACACTTCCAGAGCGGTTTTATGTCCTGTACCTACAAATATCAAGCATAACAAAACCATGACTCTCTATTCTGCAGTGTTGTCTCTCATGTTCTAAGCAGACATTGTAGAAGCAGTTAGAACTACAGCCTCTTATCTCAGAAACTATTTCAGCAGTGAATGTGTAAAAAAAAAAAGCTTCCTAAGTAGAAAAACCATTTGAGCTATTTCAAAGGGAAGTTATTGACAGGAGCTGAGATGTTTAAGTGTAAATTGCCTCAAAGATCTAATGCATGTTTTTCAGCACTATAGATTCATTGTCAGAGAAGTCTTTTGAGAAAAAAAAAGAGAACAGGCCGGTGACTTTCAAGAAGTAAAATGATGCTACAAATTCCTGAACCACATGAACCATCTACCTGGACTTGTGCAAAGCGTTTGACACTGTCCCACACGATATCCTGGTCTCTAAGTTGAAGAGACATGGATTCGATAAATGGACCACTCGGTGGATAAAGAACTGGCTGGATGGTCGCACTCAAAGGGTTGCGGTCAACGGTTCGGTGTCCAAGTGGAGAGCAGTGACGAGTGGCGTTCCTCAGGGGTCGGTACTGGGACCCGTACTGTTCAACATCTTTGTTAGCGACATGGACAGTGGGGTAGAGTGCACCCTCAGCAAGTTTGCTGATGATACCAAGCTGTTTGGTGAGGCAGACACGCTGGAGGGGAGGGATGCCATCCAGAGGGACCTGGACAGGCTGGAGAGGTGGGCCCAAGCCAACCTCATGCAGTTCAACAAGGCCAAGTGCAAGGTCCTACATCTGGGTCGGGGCAATCCCAAGCACAAATACAGGCTCGGCGGAGAATGGCTGGAGAGCAGCCCTGTGGAGAAGGACCTGGGGGTGATGATTGATGAGAAGCTTGACATGAGCAAGCAATGTGCGATCGCAGCCCAGAAGGCCAACCGTATCCTGGGCTGCATCAAAAGAAGTGTGGCCAGCAGGTCAAGGGAGGTGATTCTGCCCCTCTACTCCGCTCTCGTGAGACCCCACCTGGAGTACTGCATTCAGCTCTGGAGTCCCCAACATAAGAAGGACATGGACCTGCTGGAGCGCGTCCAGAGGAGAGCCACGAGGATGATCAGAGGGCTGGAGCACCTCTGCTATGAGGAGAGGCTGAGAGAGTTGGGGCTGTTCAGCCTGGAGAAGAGAAGGCTCCGGGGAGATCTTATTGCGGCCTTCCAGTACCTAAAGGGGGCCTACAGGAGAGCTGGGGAAGGACTTTTTACTAGGGCATGTAGTGATAGGACGAGGGGGAATGGCTTTAAGCTGGAAGAGGGCAGTTTTAGATTAAACATTAGGAAGAAGTTTTTCACTTTAAGGGTGGTGAGGCACTGGAACAGGTTGCCCAGAGAGGTTGTTGAAGCCCCGTCCCTGGAGGTGTTCAAGGCCAGGCTGGACGTGGCCTTGGGCAACCTGGTCTAGTGAGAGGTATCCCTGCCTATGGTAGGGGGGTTGGAACTCAATGATCTTCAAGGTCCCTTCCAACCTAAACCATTCTATGATTCTATGATTCTATGAGGGTAACATCATTAATCACAATAAAAGGACACATGATACTTGACAGCACCATGAAGCTGTCATTAGTGTACGTTAGCTGTCATTCTGTTCAATAGGGTGGGGAGGAGCAGTAATTTTTTAATCTTTTGTTGAGTGCAACACATTTGTATGCATCAAATACCGTTATAACAATGGTTGATCTATGAAAATGCTGATGAGATTACCCACGATCAGTCCATGTAATATTTCTAGGGCCCTGAGTTATATCCACTTCTACCACTTTTGAAAGCACTAAATTTAACTGAAGGCAATGACAATGTATCTGGCATAGTTTAATCAACATGAAATTAGAAGCCTAGGACACCTTGAGGAAAGTTAGATAAAAGTTATAGCAATCACCAGAATGTACCGCAATACCTGCCATATGTGGAAGTCTAGCAGCTTTCAGAAAATGCAAAGATTTATTAAAGAAAAAACTAGACACACCATAATAGTTTTGTACAAGCAACTTGCTCTGAAGATTTAAGGAGATGCCATTTCTGTACAGTCATTATTAAGGTTGTTCCATCAATATTCCCATAGTTTCACCTATTGGGAGGTTAATGACTCAGGTCAAAACCAGAATTTTCCTTAGCAGAGAACATGCTTACTCTTCCTGTCCTAAGCTTCTTATTTCCTGCTATTTCTTATTTCATTACTTGAGCCTTCTGAACTGATTGAACCATTTTTTACCTGCACTATAATTCCTCAAGATATGTTGATTTCTACCAATCTGTGTCCCTAAAAGTGACAAGAGTTTAACAAAAATATACTGTTCCTTACTGCATCCTTAGTGTATCTGTATTTACTCAAAATTGAAGGTGCCATGTTGTATTTCGATAATCTGTTTGTGTTTAAAGAACAAACAGGTTCAGAACAATGGTTCTGGTTTTTGTTTTTGTTTCAAGTTCTGCTTAAAGCAGAAGCTGGTCAGCAAGGCAGAAACATATCTTAAAAGAGAAAGAAATTCAGCAGATGACGTGACATTGTTTTATGAAGAAAAGAAATAGGAGAAACAAGTACAGAGGTTATTTATTGAAGACTAATAGTATAATAGGTTTGTAAATTATATCCATGAGGGATTATCATATGTAAATTCATTAGGACTTTAGGAAATTATCTGAAAAAGGAAGTCAAAGAAAAGATGATGCATTTGTGCAACATTTGATAAATTCAAGGCCCGTATAGATAGCTATAGCTAGGTGGTGCTTAACCTTTTCTAGCTGTATGGTACAGAGTGGGGAAATGATCTTCCAGCATTGTCCTATAGCATTCAAAACAGCAGAGAAGAGAATAGGAAAAAATACCTTCACAGCTGTATGTCATTGGCTATTACTGCTACACTCACTGTTCTGAAAGATTACCCCTATAAAGTACATTTTTATGGTCTTTACCTAGCCTTCACGTGCCTTTGCCTCTGAGTGTGAGTTTCTATACCCATCTGCACTTTGCAGCTGCTCTTGAAAACACCTAAAAATAATTCTAATTCTTTTTTCTAAGTGTGTATGTAAAAGGCATACATCCAACTGCATCTGTGAAACGTTTGTATGTTTTGGGCATGTATAATGCATCCCAAGGTTGGAAAAAGTCCATAATGGACAAACATTTAATGTAATACAATTTGGTGCAGCATAAAGCCAAGTACATTGTGAGTATATTACCTGAGCAACAGACTGCAGTACTCATGTAAGATGCTAACATCAGCGTGTGTTTCACTGTAACCATTAGCCCAAATTATTACAGACCAGTTGTTGTCATTTACTTTAGTCCAAGTCAGTAAAAAAAGCTCCATGTGGAAAAGAGCTGCATACATGAAATTATGCAATCAGCTATGATTGTACAAGACAAAAAAAAAAAACCCAAATGAGAAAATGTCCTAAAATTGTTACATATTTGTAATAAACAATTATATAAGCATGTAGGAATGAAAAGGGAAAAAAAGTTGTCAGGCAGTTATAATAGTGTGGGTACATCCATATCGAAGCCAAAACATTATTACTGAAATTTTTACTTGTCCCTTTCTAGTCCACAAAATCATAGAATCATAGAATCATAGAATGGTTTAGGTTGGAAGGGACCTTGAAGATCATCGAGTTCCAACCCCCCTGCCATAGGCAGGGACACCTCTCACTAGACCAGGTTGCCCAAGGCCACGTCCAGCCTGGCCTTGAACACCTCCAGGGACGGGGCTTCAACAACCTCTCTGGGCAACCTGTTCCAGTGCCTCACCACCCTTAAAGTGAAAAACTTCTTCCTAATGTTTAATCTAAAACTGCCCTCTTCCAGCTTAAAGCCATTCCCCCTCGTCCTATCACTACATGCCCTAGTAAAAAGTCCTTCCCCAGCTCTCCTGTAGGCCCCCTTTAGGTACTGGAAGGCCGCAATAAGATCTCCCCGGAGCCTTCTCTTCTCCAGGCTGAACAGCCCCAACTCTCTCAGCCTCTCCTCATAGCAGAGGTGCTCCAGCCCTCTGATCATCCTCGTGGCTCTCCTCTGGACGCGCTCCAGCAGGTCCATGTCCTTCTTATGTTGGGGACCCCAGAGCTGGATGCAGTACTCCAGGTGGGGTCTCACGAGAGCGGAGTAGAGGGGCAGAATCACCTCCCTTGACCTGCTGGCCACACTTCTTTTGATGCAGCCCAGGATACGGTTGGCCTTCTGGGCTGCGATCGCACATTGCTTGCTCATGTCAAGCTTCTCATCAATCATCACCCCCAGGTCCTTCTCCACAGGGCTGCTCTCCAGCCATTCCCCGCCGAGCCTGTATTTGTGCTTGGGGTTGCCCCGACCCAGATGTAGGACCTTGCACTTGGCCTTGTTGAACTGCATGAGGTTGGCTTGGGCCCACCTCTCCAGCCTGTCCAGGTCCCTCTGGATGGCATCCCTCCCCTCCAGCGTGTCTGCCTCGCCAAACAGCTTGGTATCATCAGCAAACTTGCTGAGGGTGCACTCTACCCCACTGTCCATGTCGCTAACAAAGATGAGTGTCTAACATTTGGTGACTGGTTATCCACCTCATAATAAATCCTGCAAAAATTTGGATAGAAAACCAAAAAAAGAAAATAAAAGACATTAGAACTGGAGGAATGCAATGAAAACTAAGTAATAACTGGAGAATTTGGCATTATAAAGTAGTAGCTATGCATTGTCCCTTAATATCACATCTGTATTTCTGTACTACTACATTGCAGAATCTCACATAACAGCATTTTTTCTCATTTACATGAGAATGAATTAATGTAATTTTAATTGCAAATACCTGTATTGGATCTGGCTGGGATAGAGTTAATTTTCCCATAGCAGCCCTCATAGCGCTGTGCTTTGTGTTTGTAGGTAGAAAAGTGTTGATAACACACCAATGTTTTGGCAACTGCTGAGCAGTGCTCCAACAGCATCAAGGCTGTCTCTCCAACCTGCTCCCTGCCCAAAAAGGCCAGTAGGCTGGGAGGTGGGCAAGAGGTTGGGAGGGGACACAGCTGGGACAGTTGACCCCAACTGACCAAAGGGATATTCCATACCAGATGATGTCATGCACAGCAATAAAAGCTTAGAGAAAGGAGGAGGAGCGGGGGGCAGTCTTTATTAAAACATTTGTCTTCCTAAGCGACCGCTATGTGTATTGAGGCCCTACTTCCCAGGAAGTGGATGGACATCACCTGCTAATGGGAAGTAGAGAATAATTTTGTTGTTGTTTCCTTTGCTTCCCTGCATGGCCTTTGCTTTTCTTTATTAGACTACCTTTATTTTGACCCACAAGTTTTTCATCTTATTTTCTCCCCCTGTCCCGCTGAGGAGGGGGAGAGAGAGAGCAGCTTGGTGTGCACCTGGCAGCCAGCAAAGGTTAACCCACCACAGTGATAGAGAGAACTAACACTTAAGGGCTAATAGCAGGAGGGAACATGCTTGACGCAAAACACATATCTATAACCTTGTAGCCATTGCATTGCTTAACCCATATCTATAATTATAACCTCGGCCATCGTGTAAGACGTTTAATCAGGAAATAGCAGAGGGAAGTTGCAGAGAAGAACAGAACAGTCATGGCCGGTCTTGCTAAAGAAACCTGCTGGAACTGACCTTGCGGTTGTGGAGTCTGATAAAAGAGAGACTGAGCCTACGCAGGAATAAAGAGTCACTTGTGGTGATGAAGAAGAGTGGGTTTGCCTTCATCCTCTCGACCCTCAACGACCACCACCAGAAGAAACCGCGCATGCTCGGTGGGGAGGAGATCACGGAAATGGCTCATTTGCATACGAAGCAGGATAGATAGTTAATATGTATAGGCGTATTGAGAAACCTTATGAATATGTAACACTTTGCTGCACAAATATGATACGAGCTGCTGCGTTAGGCGCACGAATTTGGTGGGATGACCCCCCGTGCTGCCCAGCGCTGAATAAAAGCATACCTACTTTACAATCTTGCGGTTGTGGAGTCTGATTTCCGCACGTCAACAGTCTTTATTGATGCTCAACATGGGGCACAGGACAACAGCAGTTTTGAATTAAGCGTGCTATAGCGGTACTAGTTATTAAGTGGCGAGCTTCGATGCAGGTCATGGAGTTTGTTGGCTGCACTGCTTATCTTTTTATTTTGCTGAGCTTGGGAACATGTTAAAACAAACAATGGCTATGCGCTTGGCCCTGGCATGGATGCCCTTACTGTGCTGCGGGAGCTACCTTGTGGAGAGGATGAGGGAATACACCTCCCTCTTCTTATCCAGGATTGATGTGGATGGTTTTATTGTGCAGGCTCCCAAGGTCCTTGTTCACCCTTATGTGAACTGTTTAATACTATTAATTAACACTGTCGGCTTGTTGTCAGGTTTGAGGAATCTGGTTTCATCCTGGTGTAACAGGAGACAACTTTTGGGTGAGACAATACTGCAACATGCCCTGAGGCGGCAGGGTGTGTGGAAGGATTTGGGCAGGTGCCTAGGGCAGTTATCACCTCCCATAGCCTGGGATTTTGCACCTGAACAGGCAAGTAATCCTGGAAAACTGACATGCCACCTGATAGAAGGGTTCCTTGCCTACTGCAATGAAAAACAGCAGCTCCTAGCACTGTACTGGGGCTTGGCCTGTGCCTATCAAGCCACAGTTCAATACTATCAGAGGACTGTGGTTAAAGCAGGGACCCAAACCACCTCTGAGAATGCCATGATTGAGACTGGGATACAAACTACACCTAAGAACGTGACAGTTGAGACAGGGACCCAAACCGCATCTGAGAACACCATGGTTGAGCTAGGGACCCAAGCAGCAACAACTACAGCAATTGTCCCAGGAGTGAAGAAGAAACGGTGGACAAGGAGGTCAATGGGTCCATATCATTGATTAGTCAGGGTGGGGGAGGAAGGGTCTGATCAAGCAGCCGGTCCTTAAGCAAAGAAATGGGAGGAAGGAGTAAGAGAAATCACCTTAGAGGTGGAAACTACCAAGTCCCTGATCTCAAAAGAACTTCGAGATGTGTGGAAAGATTACAGCTACAAGCCAGGTGCTGCACTGAGATAGTGGGGGCAGCAACTGGAAGGTAAGGAAGCCCAACGGCTGGGATCTCTTGCTAGAAACCAGGGAACTGATAGAGGACTTGCAAAGAGGCAGCAATTCACATTCTCTGGAGGCAGCTCCCATGAAGTGTGAGGGCAAGATATCCATTCAAGGAAGATCTTGTGAATTATCAAGGAAAACGGACTACTGGGGCAGAGGACATCCAGTATCTGAGAGAATTAGTGGTGATCTAGACAACAATGAGGTCTCCAAAGATCTGGACGATGTGCTGTGCATACAGGCCATGCAGAGGAAGGTGGTCCAAAATGCCCAGCATCATATTCTAACAGCTTGGCAACAATTCCTGGCTCTAAAACTGTGAAGAAAATCTCTGTCCCTCCTCACCCCCGTGGACCAGTGCCTTAGCTGTCAGGGGCACCCCACAGAGTCAGTCCCCTCCTGCTCCAGTCAGAGGGAAAGGGAGCCACAGGTGGCATACCACGTGGCACTCTGGTTCTCCCTGTGTGACCAGGGGGAGGACATGAGAGGAAGTGGGATGGTGAGCCCACCTTTAAGCTGGAAGCCCATGCACACAAACTGAGGGGGAAGAGACCTGCTAAGAAGGGGCCATCCAAGAAGGCTGTCAGCTTAGTTGCTGTTGAGACACAAGAAGGCAATCAGCAATCTCTCAGACATAGAAGGAAAAATGGGATCACCTTCCTTGATCCTGGTGAGGGGACTTCTGGTCTGGCACTGTAAGGGTCAGAGAGTGAATACTCTGACCAGGAAGAGGAATAGAGGGTCCCTGCCTTCGGCCAGGAGGAAGAAAGGGATGATCGGGTATACTGGACTGTGTGGTTTCAATGGCCTGGCACATTGGACCCACAGGAGTATAAGGCTTTGGTAGACACTGGTGCACAGTGTACCCTGGTGCCATCAGGATACAAGGGGGCAGAACACATCTGGATCTCTGCAGTGACAGGGGGATCCCAACAGCTGTCTGTGTTGGAGGCTGAGGTGAGCGTAACAGGGGACAAGTAGCGAAGCACACCATTGTGACCAGCCCGGAGACCACTTGGTATAGGCTACTTCGGGGAGGGTACTTCAAAGACCCAAAAGGGTACCGGTGGACCTTTGGTGTAGCTTCCATGGATACAGAGAAGATTAAATAGCTGTCTACCTTGTCTGGCCTCTCGGAGGATCCCTCTGTTGTGGAGTTGCTGTGTGTCAAAGAACAGCAGGTGCTGATTGCTACCGTGAGGGCGCACTGATGATATTGTACCAACCGAGACTCCCTGGCTCCCATCCATGAGCTGATTCATCAATTGGAGAACAAAGGAGTGATCAGCAAGACTCACTCACCCATATGGCCAGTGCCAAGTCTAATGGAGAGTGAAGGTTAACAGTAGACTATTGTAGCCTGAATAAAATCATGCCACCACTGAGTGCTGCTGTGCCAGACATGCTGGAACTTCAGTATGAACTGGAGTCAAAGGCAATCAAGTGGTATGCTACAATTGACATTGCCAATGCATTTTTTTCTCAATTCTTTTGGCAGCAGAATGGAGGCCACAGTTTGCTTTCACATGCCCAATACACCTGGAATTGACTGCCCCAGGGGTGGAAGCACAGTCCTACCATTTGCCATGGACTAATCCAAACTGCACTGGAACAGGGTGATGCCCCTGAACATCTACAATACATCGATTACATCATTGTGTGGGGAAACAAGGCAGAAGAACTGTTTGAGAAGAGAAAAATAATCATCCAGATTCTTCTGAAAGCTGGTTTCGCCACAAAAAGAAGGAAGGTCAAGGGACCTGCACAGGAGATACAGTTCTTGGGAGTAAAATGGCAGGATAGATGTCTTCATTGGAGACCAGCTCCAGTGCAGGTAGGTCCGCACTGCAGAAGGGGATCAGAGGCGAAAAAAAGGGGATTGGAGGCGAAAAGGGCTGGCAAGGGGCTCTTTTTGGGCCTTTTGAAGCCAGAGAAAGCGACTAGCTCGTCCTCATGCTCCTGCCGGAACCAGCAGCTTGGGGAAGGGCTGCTGACATGGCAAGGGCGGAGCCAGCAGCACACGTGGCAGTTCAAAAGGAGCTGTAAAGGAGCGCAGCGACTCTCACTGCCCACTGAGCAAGTGGGCAGCCAGTGGACGGCACCCAGGGCGGCACCTGGGAGCACCACGGGAGGGCAGATCCCCTGAGTAGGCATACTGACTGGACTAACAGGGCGCGACAGGTCGCACAGAAGGCTGCTGCTAACCTACCAACTTGGTCAGGTAGCAATGGTATCTACCCGGCAGAAGACCGTGGCCCCAAAGAAGTGAGTGTAATAGGGGACAAGTGGAAAAATCACCACATTGTGACCGACCCGGATGCCCTGTTGTCGTGCCATTCGCCGGAACGGAGGGAAGAAGCAGTCACTCAATATGAGGGATCAGCAAACTTCGTTTATGAAAGCACGGTTACACCTTTTATAACAGTCTTAATTAGCTCATACATATTGCAAAAGCCAAGCTCCTTATTGGTTAGGCATCTCAAGGTCTATGTTTGCATACACATCTTATCACTACACATAACTCTCATTTCTTTTAATCACAAGTTCCTTACTTAGCTTTTGTTGGAATAAACAGGGGCAGACTGTCTTTGTTATCTACTAGTTCTCACGGGGGCTGCTCCCGGTATTTCTTGAAGTGCAGATGACTTATCTATTAGTTCTCACAGGAGCTGCTCTCGGTATTTCTTGAGACCCTGATGAGTCAACATTTCGATGTTGATATGCCCTTGCTCGGCTAGCCAGCTCTCCACAATTCCCCCGTTTTTATTTTGTGCCAGCCAAGCGTTATTGGTAACTTGCGTTATAAGCCGCTTAATACATGACAAAGCACAGCTAAGCATTAAAAGCCCTACAATAACTATTATTAAGACCAATACTAAGCTTTGAATTAGCCCCTTTAGCCACCCTCCTAGGCCTAACCAATTAGTTAGGCCTTCTAGCCCAAAAAATCCAACGTCTTTCTGTATTTTCTGTGAGTGTTCCATCAGTTGCTTAATCTCCCTGTGTATGGAGCTAGAGTTATCTTCCAAATCCATGCAACATATCCCGTCGAAATCTTCACACCCGTGGCCGTGAGGTTGTTTTGCGTCCACTTAGGGCGGCTTATATTCCATAACCCGCGATGTTCCTCCAGGGTAGCATTCAGCATAGGCCAGTCTGCGTCATTCAACGGGACTCCTATCAGACAAGTGATAAAAGGGGTACTGGGTGTAGATAAGCTAGCACAAAAGGTAGTGGTATTTATGGCTCGGCTAAGCGTAACCCATACATTTTCTCTAGGGTCAAAGGGTAATGCAGGCACAGCAGCTATAGCTAAGACAATATGACTAGTTATAACAACACACAGTAGCATTATACTTAACAATTTACTACACTTAAGCATAACTCACTGCCCTAAAGGCGACTTTCGTCCGCCCCTACTTAACTTCCAAGCAGAGTCGGCTCGGCAGCAGGAATACCGATCGCTGTTCAGTGATTCGCGCCCTGTAACAAGCAAAAGTCTGGTTAACCCAAGCTGTTCTTTCCGGCAACTCTCACACCAACGTCCCGCGAGCGCTGTGCGACGCCACCACTCCTTCTCTCGCCGCGGCTGGGAGCAGCGTCTCGCGTTGCCTCTCGCTATCCTCCGGAGTCGCTTCTGCTGTGCTCTTCAACTGCGGGCCTTACCCATCGGCTTGGAACCCAGAGCGTGCCTGTAGGCGTAGAAACACAGACATAACCGCGCCCGACATAAATTACATCAACAGGACCGCCCCAGAGCCCTGTTTTTGTATCTTTATATAATACTCTCATTCGGGGGACCTCAACATTACTCCTGGGCAAATGATGTTTGAGGGCAGGCGGGGTGTCACTATCCCCAAAGACGCATAAATAGTTAAGCACAAAGAGCGTCTTATCGATTCTTTCACGGACATCGGTGATATTCTTAAACTTATCCAAGTATCTCTTAATAGTTCCGTTAGCCCTCTCCACTACCGCTTGCCCCGTGGGAGAATGTGGGAGGCCGGTAATATGAGTGATGCCCCAAAGCTGCAAGAAGCACTTTAGGGGCCCACTGCTATAGGCCGGGCCGTTGTCTGTTTTGATAGTGCTAGGTACTCCTAGCACAGCAAAACAACTAGTCAGATGCCGCCGGACATCGCAGACCCTTTCTCCAGGTTGCGGGGTAGCCCATATCATATGACTGTACGTATCTATCGTAACATGCAGGTACTTCAAACGGCCCAGAGAGGGGACATGAGTGACATCCATCTGCCAAATTTCATTGGCTTTTAGACCCTTGGGGTTTACCCCGCAGCCAAGTCCCACTCCCGAGTTGTGGTGGCTGCATATAGCACACGCTTTCACAATGGCACGGGCTGCTTCTATAGAAATGTTGTAAGATTGCGCCAGCCCCTTAGCGTTCTGGTGAAATACAGCATGAGATTCACGGGCACGGCAATGCGGCGACAGCGGAGGCTCTATGCCTGCCGCGACGAGTCGATCAGCCCTGGCATTCCCCTCCCCAAGGCCTTCATCCGACTGATGACTCCTGATATGAAGTACCGCATAGGGCTCTGTCCTTTGATTGATTGCTAGCTGGAGACTGATGAGAAGGCTAGACAGCCGATCGTTCTTCACCTCGCGGAGGCTGGCATCCTCGATACGATTGGCTATCCCTACCACATACAGAGAGTCCGACACAATGTTCAATGATACATGCTGCCATTTCAAGAATGTCCATACTACCGCGAACAATTCCAAGGTCTGCAAGGAGTCCTTTGGTTGGGCTTGCAATATCTGGTGCTTCCATTGTGGTCCCTCCTTCCATGTAACTGCAGCAGTTTGTGATCGACGTCCGGCATCTGTGAAAACCGTGAGGGCTCCTGGAAGGGGTTGTGCTGACCGCTTAGGTTTGACAATCCAGCTCTTGTTTTCCATCCAGGAGAGGACAGCCGATGTCAACGGTTTTGCCATCAGGGTCGCCCCATTGGCAAGTAGAGCCGCTTGCAGTTCCTCTGAATTTTGTATATACCATTCTAAGTCCGTCTGTTTTATAGGCACCCAGATCGTCTTAGGTGGGGCACCATCTATCTGGAGGATCCGGCGGCGGCCCTTCTTTATCAAGTCGGCTAACGTGCTGACCTTTTCTTGCACCATGCGGCGTGGTTGCAGAGGGGGGGGCTATCCATTCCAGCACAATAGTGTCTGTCTCCCCCCGTTTTTATTTTGTGTTGGGTCAAAGCGGCCATAAGGTAGTGGTCGCCGCACAAGATAGTTAAGTCGATAGGCACGTCAGCGAGACGGCGATGTGTAGACCGCTCGGTCACTAGAGACGCAATTTGCTGCAATACCTGTCGCTGCTGTTCTGATAGAGTAATTGGTGCTGCGGGGTCTGTTCCCTTTAAGAGTGGCCGGAGCTGGTTCAACAGTTCATTTGGGATTCCCACGACTGGACGCAACCACTGGAGGTTGCCCAAAAGTTTTTGTGCATCATTCAGAGTACGGAGCTCCAAATGTACTGTTAACTTTTGCGGTCGAATTGCTGCATCTGTTATGTGCCAACCTAAGTACTTCCAGGGGCTTGTCTCTTGAACCTTTTCAGGTGCGACTTCCAGGCCGCGGCATGCAAGCCGCTGGATTAGCTCCTTTTTCTGAGTCTCGGAAAAAGGGGAGGACTGCGCTAATAGGATGTCGTCCATGTAGTGGTATATGAGGGTCCCCTTCCACTTCTGGCGCAAGGGTTGCAGGGCATCATCGACGTAGATTTGACATAGGGTGGGCGAATTTCGCATCCCTTGCGGCAACACAGTCCATTCAAACCGCTGATCGGGTCGCTCTCGATTGAGCGAAGGCAGGGTAAACGCGAAGCGCTGCTTGTCATTCTCATGCAGCGCAATGGTAAAGAAACAGTCTTTCAAGTCCACAATGAGAAGATGCCATCCCTCGGGTATCATGGCTGGGTTAGGCAACCCTGGTTGCAGTGCTCCCATATCGTGCACCTGTTTGTTGACTGCACGGAGATCGTGGAGCAGTCGATACTTCCCAGATTTCTTTGCGATGACAAAGATTGGCGTATTCCATGGGCTAGTTGAAAGTTGCAAGTGCCCCTGCGAAAACTGTTCTTGCACCAGTTTGTGAGCTTGTTCTAGACTTTCCCTCTTTAACGGCCATTGCTCAATCCATACAGGTGCGTCGGTCTTCCATCTCAATTGGATCAGGAAAGTCCAAGCAATGGCCGTATCTAAAAAAGGCGCTGGGGCCTCTGGCGCTGGGGCCTCTGTAGTTAGAACCATCCCTATTTGAGCAAGTATATCACGCCCTATCAGGGCTTGTACTCCCTCGGGCAATGGGATAATAGAGGCGCAACAGTTGATGACCTTTTCCCCTATAGACCATCGGAGGAGGGGTGATTTGCGAGCCAAAGTGAGTCCTCCGACTCCAGCTACGGTGGCGCCAGTGGTGCGGGATGGCCAGTCAGGCGGCCAATGATGCTCGCTGATGATGGAGACGTCTGCACCAGTGTCTAGCAGGGCGGAAAGTGTGATTGTTTGTTCTGCATACTGCACCGAAATTGTTCTACGGGGTCGTTGTCTCAGTCCGATGGTTAAAAAGGCCGTCTGATCCGTTGAACCGAAAGCTCCACTGCCTCTCGGCGCCGCTTGCACGGGGGCAACATTTTCAATTAAGTGGGGTAAAGGAATTAACTGCGCGATCTTTGATCCTTTGGCCACAAACAAGGGTGGAAACAACGTTTGGACCATTATCTGTATTTCACCCTGATAGTCTTTGTCAATCAGTCCTACTAATACAGTAAGGCCTAGCATTGTGGCGGAGGAGCCACCAATTAACAACGCCCCGACGGCTTGACCGTTTACTCGAATAGGTCCCTGTACGCCGGTTGCGATGTGAGTGGGTCTAGAGTCCAATAAGGTGCAGTCTACTGCTGTTGCCAGGTCCAGTCCGAGGCTTCCGCTGGTGGCGGGTTGGAGAGCGGGGGGGCGGAGGTGGTGGGGTGGGTGGTGGAGTTCTGGGTGCCCACCGGGAGCGACCAAGCCCTGCTGGTTTGGGGGCTGGAGAGAAACGGGTTGTTGCCGGTGGCTACTGGGTAGGCGGCCGCATTTTGTGTCGACGCGGGGCGGCTCCACCCGCTGTTCACCCCGTTTCCCGGCCCGCCTCGTCGACAGATTTTCTCGGCGTGTGTTCCAGAATTGCACTGCTTACACCAGACCGGGCCCGCTCTGCATTCTCTTCTCAGATGCCCGAATAAGCCACAACGGAAACATCGGAGGCGAACAGGCCTGCGGGGTGCTGTACGAGCCATCGTAGTTTGCAAAGGCGCAAGGGCTGCCATAATTTGGCTATGCGACGATTGTGTAAACTCCTGTAAACTTTTCCCTAACTCTTTCACGGCTTCCACTAACATAGCTTGTGGTCCCACTGGCACTTGTGCCATGCGCTCTAAGCCCTCTTCAATGGACCAAGTGCCGGGAAGGGTAGCTAGAATGTTCCGGGTGGCGGCGTTACTATTTTGAATCGCACATTGCTTTAAAATGGTGCTTTTCAAATAGTCGGGAACACCCGCCGCCTGCACGGCACTGGCCACTCTGTCAATAAACAACCCAAAAGGTTCCTCTCTTCCCTGTTTAATCCCCATATAAGAGGGAATCCCCCCAGGGTCTTTAAGCTGGTCGAACGCTTGTCGTGCGAGTAACATTGACTCTTTAGCCTTATCTGGGCCCATTAATGCCTGAACTTCAAGACGCAGGTGAGGGCCAAGACCCATGAGCTCTTCGAGTGTTACACCATATAAGGGGTCACCCGGCTGCCTCACCGTGGCCACAGACCTCATACAAGCTGCCTGCCAATGCGCATCAAACAGGAGTTGTTGATGCTGAGTGAGAATTAACTTCATAATGCTCCGTATATCCCCCAGGAGTAGGATGTTGGTTCCCCAAAGATAATCTAACATCTGGCGTGTGGGCTCTCCTTTAACCCCTGACTCGTTAACAGTGGCACGTAACTGTGTGAGCAGTTTCCAGTCTAGATTCTGGAGTGTGGCCATTAAATTACCTTGCGCATTTGGCTGATATACGACAGGAAACGCCGCCGCTTCAGTCAAAAGGCTAATCGCGGTTTCTCAGTCTCCCGCGCTCATAACTGCCTCCGCAACCTTTTGCCAACACCGCTGGCGTGCAGAAGCTAAGTCTGCCGCCTCATGATTCAAAAAGGGGTTGTTTCCTCGCCTAGGTGCCGGGGTGGCAAGATCCGGCACCGCTTCCATTGCTTCGCCTGCCTCAACTGCCCTTGCGGGGGGAGCCGTGGGCTGTCCCCTTTGGGTCGTCTGCTCTGCCCACGGAGGCTCCGTTGCTTCACCGCTTAACGCAGAGCCCAGGTGGGACAAATCCCAAGGCCCACCGGGGGTCTGCGGGACGACCAAAGTCCGCACGGAGGGGGGCATGGGGCAGTCAGGCAGGGGAGCAGCGGTCATTGGCTGTGCGGAGGATGCCCCAGTAGGGGCTGTGCTATTCAGCCTTTCAGCTGCAGCGGCAGCCACTCTCTGTTCCGCCTTATGCATGGTGATAGCATTTATTACTGCCCGCCACGGCTTCATCAACTTTTTCGCTACTTTATCCTCATTAATAACATCATCAAACAACTTGTCCCCTAACTTTCGCCACTCCTCCTCCTCAAAAACCGTATTGGGATCGGCAAAGAATCCCCTAACTTCCCCATAACCTAACAGATCAGGAAGTTCCTTTTTCAAATCTATTCCTTCAGTGCCCCGCTTCTCTAAGAAGCATTTGAGCAGATTATACGCCGCTTGTCTGTTCATACCTCTTATCAGCGCGCTGTTGCAGCCTTTGCAGACTTCGGCGGCGTGTGGCAGGCGGGACAGCCTCTGTAGGTGCTCCCGGGCGCGGGGAAGATATCCCTTTCGCCTCCTGCGCTGCTTACAGGACCGCACTCAACTTCTCCGCCGACCGTGGCTCCCGGACTCCGCTATCGGGTCGCCGGGCCGGACTCCGCTATCGGGTCGCCGGGGTCCCTGTTCGGGCGCCAATTTGTCGTGCCATTCGCCGGAACGGAGGGAAGAAGCAGTCACTCAATATGAGGGATCAGCAAACTTCGTTTATGAAAGCACGGTTACACCTTTTATAACAGTCTTAATTAGCTCATACATATTGCAAAAGCCAAGCTCCTTATTGGTTAGGCATCTCAAGGTCTATGTTTGCATACACATCTTATCACTACACATAACTCTCATTTCTTTTAATCACAAGTTCCTTACTTAGCTTTTGTTGGAATAAACAGGGGCAGACTGTCTTTGTTATCTACTAGTTCTCACGGGGGCTGCTCCCGGTATTTCTTGAAGTGCAGATGACTTATTATCTATTAGTTCTCACAGGAGCTGCTCTCGGTATTTCTTGAGACCCTGATGAGTCAACATTTCGATGTTGATATGCCCTTGCTCGGCTAGCCAGCTCTCCACACCCTGTGTATCCTCGGCACAGACTACCTCAGGAGAAAGTACTTCAAGGACCCAAAGGGGTTCTGATGGGCTTTTGGTGTAGCCACCATGAATGTTTAAGAAGAGAAGATTAAACAGCTATCTACCCTGCCTGGCCTCAGCAGCAACAGCAAGAAGATCAAACAGGAGACAGCTTGTGCAGTAGCTCTTGGGCCTCTCCATAAAGGACCAGCTGTGCAAAATGTGCTCTACACTGCATCCAGGGAGCATGGTTTCACCTGGAACTTCTGGCAGAAAACACCAGGAAAAACCTGATGTTGACCTCTAGGGTTTTGGAGCTGGGGGCATTGAGGATCAGAAGCCCACTACACCCCAACGGAAAAAGAGATACTATCAGCATATGAGGGGGTTCAAGCCACTTCAGAAGTTGTTGGTACAGAAGCATGTGTCCTTTTGGCACCATGATTGCCTGTAATACACTGGATGTTCAAAGGAAACATCCCCTCTACACATCACACAACCAGCGCTACATGGAGTAAGTGGGTAGCTGTCCTGGTTTGAGGTAAAACAGGACCAATTTTGTTCAGTAGCTTCGCTTCTTAGCTAGGCCTCTTTTAACTACTGAAATTAACAGCATATTGTGCAGACAATGTTCACTCTCTCAGAGTGATAAGACCGATGTTTATAGCTGATGTCCAGACATAGTATGCAGGGAGGCTCTTGCTTATACTTATTGTTCTAACACCCAAGGCCAACCAACTGTGTTATTTGCCACGTTGAAGGGTCGGAAGCGGAAAAGCATAATGGGGTCCCAGCTGCGGCGAGGAGCGGACAGGGCAGGTGACCCAAAACTGACCAACAGGGTATTCCATCCCATCTGCTTCATGCTCAGTATAAAAGCTGACGGAGCAAAGGGTCAGCCTCTTCTTTTTCCCCTTCTTCTTTTTCCCTTCTTCCTTCAATGGCCGATGTCTGAGGAGGACTCCGTCTGTTCGTCTGCCTTTGGTCCCGATCCTGAATTCAGAGCCGGAATCCAGTTCCTGTCCGTCACTGAGTCCAGCCTGGGACTGCCCCAGTGCCAGCCGGTGTCGTGATTGTCATCCTGGGAGCTTGATACAGTTTTGTATAGTTCTCATTATTTCCTTTTATTTTTTTATTAATATTTCATTAAAGTAGTTTAGTTCCTTCTAAACTCATAAGTCTCTTTTTCCTCCTCTACCTCTCTCTTTGAAGAGGGGTAGAGGGGAGCATCTGTCGGTCCCATCTGGGGTCCCCTATGTCCCCAGTGGCCGATTTGGCCTAAACCACGACAGTAGCGTTGATCACACAATGGGCTCAACTGGCGAAACCCCAAATGCCCAGGAATCCTGGAAGAGATCATGGACTGGCCAGAAGGCAGAGATTTTGGAGCATTGCCTGAGGAGGTGTCTCATGCCCAAGAGGCACCACCATAAAATGTGTTATCAGAAGACGAAAGGCATTATTCTTTGTTTACTGATGGATCCCATTGTGTTAGAAGAAACCATCGGAAGTGGAAAGCTGCTGTTTGGAGTCCCACTCGACAAGTCATCAAAGCCACTGAAGGAGAACGTGAGTCAACTCAGTTTGTAGAAGTGAAAGCCATCCAACTAGCCCCAGAGATTGCTGAATGAGAAAAGTGGCCAGTACTCTATCTCAATACTGAATCCTGGATGGTGGCAAATGCCCTGTGGGGGTGGCTACAGCAGTGGAAGAAGACCAACTGGTAGTGCAGGGATAAACCCATCTGGGCTGCTGCATGTTGGCAAGACATTGCTGCCCGGATAGAAAACATCGCTCTAAATGTATGTCATGTAGATGCTCACATACCCAAAAGCCACACCACTGAAGAACATTGAATCAATGAAAACAGGTAGACAAGGCTGTCAAAACTGAAGTGGCTCAGGTGGACCTGGACTGGGAGGGTAAGGGTGAGCTATTTGTAGGTCAATGGGCCCATGAAACATCGGGACATCCAGGGACAGATGCAACATACAGATGGGCTTGTGATCAAGGGGTGGACCTGACCATGGAGGCCATCACGCAGGTCACCTATGAATGTGAAACATGTGCCACAGTCAAGGGTACCACACCAGTAGTGTCCCTGAAATAGAGGGCAGTGGCTGGGTTTTTGATATGGCGAGGCCTGGCACATTGACTATATTGGACCAATGCCATGAACTTGCCAAGGCAAGTGCTACATATTCACTGTGGTGGAAGCAACTATCGGGTGGCTAAAAACATACCCTGTAAACCATGCCACTGCCCAAAACACCATCTTAGTCCTTGAAAGGCAAATTTTGTGGTGCCATGGTATCCCAGAAAGAACTGAGTCAGATAAGGGGGCTCATTTCTGAAATAGCCTCATAAGCACCTGGGCCAAGAAACACGGCATTGAGTGGGTGTATCACATTCCCTATCACCCACAAGTCTCCAGAAAGACTGAGAGATAAAATGGACTGTTAAAGACTATGTTGAGAGCATTGGGCACTGGGGCATGGAAGCACTGGGATATAAATTTAATAGAAGCCACTTGGCTGGTTAACACCACAGGATCTGCTAACCATTCTGGTCTTGCCCAAACAAAACCCCTACATATTGTGGGAGGAGATAACGTCCCCGTAGTGCACATAGGGAAGTGGCTGGGGAAGGCGGTGTGGGTTGCTCCTCCCTTGGGAAAAGGCAAACCCATTCGTGGGATTGTCTTCACTCAAGAACCTGAGCGTACTTGGTGGGTAATGCGGAAGGATGGGGAGACCTGGTGTGTGTAAGGCGATTTAACCTTGGGGGAGCAATAATCTGTGTTGCGAGTTGTATGTTGTTGGAAGTAATGTAGCAGGAACTACCTGAACTGATGAAGACTGAGCTTCACAAGGAACTGGGTGAGTGCGATGATGACCCAAACTGATCCGGTGTTGGTGTTCACCAATCAAACACGCTACTTCTCCTATCCTGAGTGAACACCTTGACAGATGGGGCCCAAGTCACAGCCTGTTCTTATGAACATCTGGAGGAGTGGCAGAGGCCCATAGAATGGGAGAGTAATATCTATCTGTTAAAGGACAGGGGATAGTAGTTAATGAGACTGTATAAATCTGTATGTTGGGTATAAAGATGGTTTAAGTATGTAGTATAGGTTGTAAGTCTTGGTAAGAAGAGATTTCAGTAATGAGAATTAAACACAATGGGATGGTTAGAAAATATATAAATGTATTAAATGATGTGGGACCTGAGCATGATGCAAATGGTATGGAATAAGGGGTGGAGATTGTATTGAGTCTGGCTGGGATGGAGTTAACTTTTTTCCTAGCAGCCCATATGGTGCTGTGTTTTGTATTTGTAGATAGAAAGGTGTTGATAACACACCAGTGTTTTGGCTATTGCTGAGCAGTGTGGGCACAGCATCAAGGCTTTCTCTCTAATGTCCCTCCTCACACCCCAAAGGCCAGTAGGCTGGGGGTGGGCAAGAGCTTGGGAGAAGACATAGCAGGACAACTGTCCCAAAGTGACCAAAGGGATATTCCATACCATTTGATGTCGTGCTCAGCAATAAAAGCTGAGGGAAATGAGGAGGGGGGCATTCGTTATTTTCTGGCATTTGTCTTCCAGAGCAACCACTACACATACTGAAGCCTTACTTCCCAGGAAGTGCCTGGACATCTGCCTGTTGATGGGAAGTAGAGAATGAATGCCTCTTTTTGCTTTGCTTGCGTGTGCAGCTTTTGCTTTTCTTATTAAACTGTCATTATCTTGACCCGTGAGTTTTTTTAATCTTATATTCTCCCTCTGTCCTGTTGAGGAGGGGGGACTGAGACAGTGGCTGGGTTACAGTCTGGCAGCCAGCCAAAGTCAACCCGACACACATGCCTGTACCTCAGCAGTCCTTGAGGGGAGATTTTTTTTCTTTGAGATCTTTTTAAGTGATTCCAATTCTCCCTTTTACCCCTCTCCAGTTGTACCATACAGCTTCTTGTGGAGCCAAGCAGCGAATTGGGCCCTGAATTAAAAATAACCAAAAGGAATCACTTATGACATGAGATATAATGGACAAATTTTACATCTCAGTAACTGAAGGGCTTTAGCAAACCGGCTGTGGCGAGATAAGAGGTTGCTACTCCTGTCATGAGGTGGCAGAAGTAGGCAGTTGCCCTGATGCTGCAGTTATAAGTCTACTTTATGCTATTTTAGACTGCTCCAACAAAGCAGTTTGTGATTGTGGTGTGTGAGCTGGGATCGTGTTGGGTTAAATTGCTAAGTACCGAGGCATGTAAGCAATGTAGAAATCAACTGCTTTATTGAACTACTGCTTTATAAGTGTGTCAACACTTCCATGTTCTGCAGAGTGATGTTACAGGTTAAAACAACTGGAGGATGCTCTTGGCTAGCTCAAAGCTGTGGAGGAAGGAGCTGGAGGAAACAGTTAAAAGGAAAAGAGATAAGTAAGTTTTAACTGGAACGTTTTGAAGTTCAAATACCAAACAGCATTGCAGTGTTCTCCTAGGACCAGGCCTTCGCTGTCTCTTTTGCCTGCATATTAGTTACTGCTCAATACAAAATGCATCTCGTGGGGGGCCAAATCAAACCCCTGCTGGAATGGAGGGAATGCTGTAGGCAGTTCCTTGTAGGAGCAGAACAAATGTATCACCGAGTTAAGCACTCGTTGAGGCCAATAGCTATTATTTGCATTATTTTTTGCTTCCACAAAAATATTTTAGATTACAGCAGCGAATGATAACTGCATTTCAAATCATGACAGATTATGGTGGGACTTCTGTCTTTACACAGGCCTTCTAGCTGAAGATTGTAATTTCCACATGAGGAATACCTCAAATAATACTACCAGACCATTACAGTGTTGTCTTCTTAAACTGAAAGCATTTGTTTTGTTCTGCCAAGTTATACCCAGTGCTTTCACAAACCCCACCCTGTACAATCTGGCTGCCTGAGAGGGACAGAAAGCCAAGACATTCTTCATTTATTGCATGCTCTATTGGCCTTTAGACAGTTGTAGATATTAATCTTGCTCCATAGCGTCAATTAGCTACCATGATCTATTTCAGGACCAGAACCATGAGTGTAGGTGATCAGCCTTTTATAGTACTGGAAAAATGAAGGTGAAAAATGATTTACATTGTTCTTGCTGACAAGTTTTATTGCATATGCCAAAACCAGCATCTAGAGAATGTGTGGTATGGAAGCAAAGTAGTTAAGGTCTCATAGGCCCTTGTAGGCATTATTATTATTTTATTTTATTTTATTTTATTTTATTTTATTTTATTCCAATCATTAAACTGTTCTTATCCCAACCCATGAGTTTTCTCACTTTTACCCTTCCAATTGTCACCCCCATCCCACCAGGGGACAGGAGTGAGTGAGTGGCTGTGTGGTGCTTCATTGCTGGCTGGGGTTAAACCAAGACGGGGGAGTGGCAGAAGCCCATGGAATGGGGAAATAATATCTATCTGTCTGTTAAGGGATAGGGGATAGTAGTTAATGAGAATGTATAAATCCATATCTTGGTTATAAAGATGGCTTAAGTATGTAGTGTAAGTTGTAAGTGTTGGTAAGAGGGCATTTCTGGAATGAGAAATAGATTCAAGGGGATGGTCAGAAGATATATATATTATTAAATTATGTGGGACCTGAGCATGATGCAAATGGTATGGAATAAGGGGTGGAGATTGTACTGGGTCTGACTGGGATGGAGTTAACTTTCTTCCTAGCAGCCCATATGGTGCTGTGTTTTAGGTTAGCGAATAAAATGTTGTTGATAACTGTCGTGGTTTAGGTAGAATCGGCTACTGGGGGCATGGGGGACCCCAGATGGGACCGACAGATGCTTCCCTCTACCCCTCTTCAAAGAGAGAGGTAGAGGAGGGAAAAAGAGACTTATGAGTTTAGAAGGAACTAAACTACTTTAATGAAATACTAATAAAAAAATAAAAAGAAATAATGAAATATATACAAAACTGTATCAAGCTCTCAGGATGACAATCATGTCACCGGCAGGCACTGGGGAAGTCCCAGACTGGACTCAGTGACAGATGGGAACTGGATTCCATATCTGGATTCAGGATCGGGACCAAAGGCAGACGAACAGACAGAGTCCTCCTCAGACATCAGCCATTGAAGGAAGAGAGAGCTGACCCTTTAAATCCCTCAGCTTTTATACTGAGCATGAGGCAGATGGGATGGAATACCCTGTTGGTCAATTTTCGGTCACTTGTGCTGTCCACTCCTCCCTACAGGTGGGACCCCACTGCGCTTTTCCGCTTCCGACCCTCCAACGGGGCAAATAACAAAGTTGGTTGGCCTTGGTTGTCATAGCAATAAGTATAAGCAAGAGCCTCCCTGCATACCATGCCTGGACATCAGCTATAAACATAGGTCTTATCACTCTGAGAGAGCGAACATTGTCTGCACAATATGCTGTTAATTTCAGTAGTTAGAAGAGGCCTAGCTAAGAAGCAAAGTTACTGAACAAAATTGGTCCTGTTTTACCTGAAACCAGGATAATAACACACCAACATTTTGGCTGTTGCTGAACAATGCTTGCACAGAATCAAGGCTCCAACACCCTCCACCCCCTCTGCCCACAAAGGCCAGTAGTCTGGGGGTGGGCAAGAGGTTGGGAGGGGACATAGCTGGGACAGCTGACCCCAGCTGACCAAAGGGATATTCCATACCATATGATGCCACACTCAGCAATAAAATTGCTTTTTTTCTTTAAACTGTCTTTATCTTGACACTCGAGGTTTTCATCTTATTTTCTCCCCCCTGTCCTGCTGAGGAGGAAGAGTGAGAGAGCAGCTTGGTGGGCACCTGGCAGCCAGCCAACGTTAACCCACCACACAGTTCCTGTTCCCATGGTATAGCCAGTGAATGCACTGTCCTCTAAAGTCTTAATAATGCTGTATTCAAGTTTAAGCCTGAAAAATTATGCTTCTCCACTCCAAAGAAATGCTGGCTGGATGTTTATAGGTTCTGTCTGACTAGAAAATAACCTCAACAGATGCCTCAGAGACACCCTCTCTTTCTCTTTCCACATCTTATTTCTGTGAAAGCCATTTTTGGGTTCTTGCAAAATAAAACAATCAGTTGTGACACAAAGACAATCTTCTAATTTTAATAGTCAATGCACTAAACAGATTTCTATTAAAAATACACACACACCCCCAAACCTGAAAACATCCATATGTCTTCATAAAAAGAGACTGGAAAGATACATATCTCAACAGGAAACCTGGGAAAAGTGCTAGTCATGACGTTTGTAGGTGCTGTTAGATGTACTGCTTCATCAATATCTATTTTACTCACAAATTCCACTGATTTAACTAGAATAAAATAAAATTAAATGTATGTAAATGATCCATCAAAACTTGTTGCATCCAGATTCTTACATCTTTTTAAAACTGTTTTAATGGCCTTAGTTTCTCCATGTTATTTACCAAAGTGAAGCATTTTAACCTGACATAAGTTATATTTAACAGATGAAACTTTGAGAACAAGTCCTTATATTAATTCTTCTCGTGCATCTATATCTAAAATGAGCATAGTATAAAGTTTTGTTAATGTTTTTGAAGTCTAAAATTAATCCTATTTGGAAACAAGACCTCAAATTGCAAAGGAAGTTAGTATCATCCCCAATATTTCTGTACACAGATCAGAAACTCTTGTTATGCTTTATGAACGCTTCTTATTAACTGAAGCTGCAGGTTTATTTATTAAGTTTCATTAATGAACTGCTATCAGTGTTTCTGAGAAGCAGAACTTTTGAAGCAGAACATTCTGTGATTCCCCAAGTCTCAACTTGAATTTTACATAGCCTTTCTGCATATCTTGCAGCTTGCTTTGAGATAGGGACTGGGTGGTTTCCAACTCATTTATGATTTCTGTCTTCTCCCTCTCCTGCTCTTATGTCTGCCCTGCTACAGAACAGGCTGCCTCTTCTGATTCTTCCTCCTGCTCCTTCTTAGAAGGAGCTTTTTCCTCCCTTGCTAACCTAGTTGACCTCTGCTGCCGTTGTTTCTTCTTGATTACAGGAACAACTGTTATAGTCAAAGGTTGGGTCCCTGGTTTAGCCACAGTGTCCATTTGTATGTCCTCAGATACAGAGACCCTCTCACTCCCTTGAGGGTTCTGAACAGAGACTCGGTAGACATAGGCCAGGCCCCAGCACAGTGCGAGAAGTTGTGTCTCTTTGGCGTAGACAAGGTATCCCTTCTTCAAGTGTTCTGTCACTTCAACAGGATTCTGTGCCTGTTTGGGTGTGAAATCCCAAACCATCAAGAGGTGAAAAGCGCTCTAGGTACCTGCCCAAATTCTCCCACACACCTTGCCTCCCATAACTCGACGGCCTCAGGGTACATCCCTGTGTGGCATCCCCAAGCAGTTGGTTAAGCTTAGGAAAAGCCAAAATCAGATTTATGACACACACCAATACGAGCATTCTGGTTACACAGGAGTGTTTAAGAAATGGAAGAGCCATTGCAACAAGGCAGAAAATATCTATCCAGGAGGAGAAGGAGGCGGTGCCTTTCTTCATTTCCCCTACTATGTGGGTCTCAGAGAAGAGGAGAAAGGTGTAATAGTTAATTGTCTCCACAAGAGAGATGGTTCATGGAGTACTGGGATGGCAGTAATGCAGGGCCCAAATACCAGATTAGGCTCAAAGCCAGTGAGCTTTTATCATAGCTCTCCCAGGCAAAGCAAAACGAAGTGATAAATGGCACAGCAAACAGGAAAAGCCAAAAGCAGCCATTAACAAGCCCTGGAGTTTGATTTATAGCAAGAGAGGGAGCAGGTGAGGGAACAAATAAACCAGTATCGAGAACAAACAAGTCAACATCATGACCAACAACAGCAAGTAACAAACTGCCAAATAACAGCTAAACAGGTATAGCAACTATAAATTCAGTCTAACACACTCTGATCAAATCTGTGATTATCTTGAATCCCTTGGGCCCCATGTTGGGCTCCAAAAAGGACTGTGGTGTGTTGACCCCAGACAGCAACTAAGGACCCGCCAACTGCTCAATCATTCGCACCCAGTGGGATGGGGAAGAGAATCAGAAAAGCAAAAGTGAGAAAAACTCATGAGTTGAGATAAAAACAGTTTAATAAGTGAAGGAAAAAGAAAGGAAAAATAAACAAGTGATGTAAAGGCAATCACTCACCACCTCCCACTAGCAGCCTGATGGCCATCTAGACCCTGAGCAACATCCACCTTGGAAAAAACTCCTTCCCCCCCAGTTTTATTGCTGAGCATGACGTCATATGGTATGAAATATCCCTTTGGTCAGTTTGGGTCAGTTGTCCTGGCTGTGTCCCATCCCAACTTCTTGCCCACCCTACCTCGCCAATACCTGGAGGGGCAGAGTGAGAAACAGAGAAGGCCTTGACCCTGTGTAAGCACTGTTCAGGAACAGCCAAAACATTGGTGTGTTTTCAACGCTGTTTTGTACACAAATCTGAAACACAGCATCATATGGGCTGCTATGAAGAAAATGAACTCCAATCCAGCCAGACCCAGTACATCATCTTAAATTTATGGCCACGAACCTTCCCTATTATGACTACATTCTCTACTTAGACATTTTATCTTACTCATCTTCTGTTTCACAAGCTTTTGCAAGACAGTATATTGTTGGTCACTATTTATTGTGGTTCATGTTTTTCATTTAGATGCAATCAAAATTTGCTGAAACTTAAGAGATTTGTCTGTATATCTTTAAGAAAAAATACAAAATTAGTCATGCAAAACAAAGTTAGAAACTGTAAGGAAATAATTAATATAGAAACAAGCCTGCCTCCAACAATAAACATAGATGCATATTTTTTCATTTGTAAGGAAAAAGTAACATCTGAAAGTTTTAGCCTGAAAACCTTATAAGAACATCTATTAATTCCATTAAGACATATGTTTATAGCATAACTTTGCAGAACTCAAGTTAAGTGTGTTATTTAGAAAAAAGCTTCAGTTAACAGCTTTTGACTGTGGATTCACCATTGATTTTTCAAATATGTAATTAGAGGTTTGCTTATAATGCCACAAGGAGTAAAGGGTGAATCAATACTATACTTTGTGCATGTATGTGCTGGCTGACAATTCTCAATGAGCCACATTTTGCACTGCATTCAAGTGGGCTAACAGTGAAGTCAGCTGGTGAAACCAATCACCAAACACGCACAATGGATCCACTCACTTCAACATTCTCTAATATCTGCAATGTCTGAAAAGGGGACAACACAAAGAAATGTATTTTCTCACTCAAATTCTACTCAGGCGTAGACCTTAAATGTATAAAACCTGAAATTAACCCACCATTTTGGTGAGTCAAAAGTAGTTGTCCTGGTTTGAGGTAAAACAGGACCAATTTTGTTCAGTAGCTTCGCTTCTTAGCTGGGCCTCTTTTAACTACTGAAATTAACAGCATATTGTGCAGACAATGTTCACTCTCTCAGAGTGATAAGACTGATGTTTATAGCTGATGTCCAGACATGGTATGCAGGGAGGCTCTTGCTTACACTTATTGTTCTAACACCCAAGGCCAACCAGCTGTGTTATTTGCCACGTTGGAGGGTTGGAAGCGGAAAAGCATAATGGGGTCCCACCTGCGGGGAGGAGCGGACAGGGCAGGTGACCCAAAACTGACCAACAGCGTATTCCATCCCATCTGCCTCATGCTCAGTATAAAAGCTGACGGAGCAAAGGGTTAGGGGCTTCTTTTTCGCCTTCTTTTTCGCCCTTCTTTTTCCCTTCTTGCTTCAACGGCTGACGTCTGAGGAGGACTCTGTCTGTTCGTCTGCCTTTGGACCCGATCCTGAATCCAGATCCGGAATCCAGTTCCCGTCCGTCACTGAGTCCAGCCTGGGACTGCCCCAGTGCCAGCCGGTGTCGTGATTGTCATCTTGGGAGCTTGATACGGTTTTGTATATTTCTCATTATTTCCTTTTATTTTATTATTAATACTTCATTAAAGTAGTTTAGATCTTTCTAAACTCGTAAGTCTCTTTTTCCTCCTCTGCCTCTCTCTTTGAAGAGGGGTAGAGGGGAGCATCTGTCGGTCCCATCTGGGGTCCCCTATGTCCCCAGTGGCCGATTTGGCCTAAACCACGACAGTAGTCTATTGTAGTTTTAGACTTCTTATATGTATCTACTCCTAAGCACAAAACCTCAAAATTCAGACACTTAGATAAAAAAACAACTCTGGAAAAAAAGACTTTCTGAAAAGAAAGCTTTAATTTCTGACTTTTCAGAGGAAAAAAAAAGATTTCAGAAATGTGAACATCACAAATACAGTAACTATCAAAGTTTATGTCCCTTCTATTGTTGACTTTGAATTGAAGGGGAAGATCTGACTCATTGTTATCAATTATTTACATAAAAGAACTAGAAGCAGTTGCATAACACTTCAGAATTTCATTTTAATTGTGAGCTCACTGTGTGGTCCTTCAATAATTAGAAACAGGGGAAAAGCTTTCCTGTAGTGTCATGGTTAAATATTTGAGAACATGAGAGTTTTATACATTCTAAAAATGAGTCCTGATCCTCAAACACCAAGTATTCAGTGAGATATGCTGCTCAGCAACCAATATAAGGTAATTAAAAGTTCTGTGAACAAATGGAATTCTGGCCAAACTTTGGGGTTTTTTTATTCCTCTGTTGTTTGACTTCTTTCGATTTCAATGACTACACAGAAAAATGTCTTTCCTTTGGCTCTCAGAAAGATATAACTCAAACCACTTGCACACTTTGGAGGGGATTATGCAATGCAGTGCAATAATATAATGAGTAGACTAGAAGAGTTTACTAAAAAGACAATTTCTGGCAGTTTGACAAAACTTTCATTAGGATGATTTCTACTATTGAAGTTGGAACCTGGATCAAAAGCCTACTGAATCAAGCTCTGTAGTCCAATGAATTTTTCATTGTCTTGTCAAAATGAAAAGCTCTCACAAGGGACTGACTATAGAGATGAGGGTGCTTGTTGGGGATCAGTGAATCAGCCTGACAAAGACTGCATCCCCTCTATCCCAGCTAATTGTCCTTAGTTACCTTGAATGCTGGGGTCTCACTTACAATTTCTCAAGAAGTTTCAAATGAACATGTTTTATTTTGAGGCAAAGGCAAGAGAATTCAAAAACATCAAAAAGTTGCTTGTTTTCTGTCATGTTTTAGTGCAAACCTTTTTATTTCTTCCCATAGGTTTAAAACCTGTTTTATAGTAAAAGTAAAATATAATCAAATGCATTATGTGGTGGGACTTCATGCACAATGTTTCTATATTTTTCTCACAAGGAAAGAAAGTTTTCCTCTCAAAAAAGTTTACAGACTTTACTTACTTTTTTTTTCTAGATTGGAAAAGACCTGTAAGATCATCTAGTCCAATCATTAACCTAACCTAAGCCCACCACTAAACCATGTCCCTAAGCACTATATCTACACGACCCTTAAATACCTCCAGGGATGGGGACTCCACCATGGCCCTGGGGAACGCGTTCCAATGCCTGATGACCCTTTCAGTAAAGAAATTCTTCCTAATACCCAATCTAAACTTCCCTTGGTGCAACTTGAAGCCATTTCCTCTTGTTCTATCACCTGTTACTTGGCAGAACAGGTTGACTCCCACCTCTCTGCAACCTCCTTTCAGATAGTTGTAGAGAGCGATAAGGTCTCCCCTGAGCCTCCTTTTCTCCAGGCTAAACAACCCCAGCTCCCTCAGCTGCTCCTCATAAGACGTGCTCCAGACCCCTCACCAGTTTCGTTGCCCTTCTTTGCACACGCTCCAGCGCCTCAATGTCCTTCTTGTGGTGAGGGGCCCAAAACTGAACACAGTACTCAAGATGCGGCCTCACCAGAGCCGAGTACAGGGGTAAAATCACCTCCCTGGTCCTACTGGCTACACTATTCCTGATACAGGCCAGGATACCATTGGCCTTCTTGGCCACCTGGGCACACTGCTGGCTCATGTTCAGCCAGCTATCAATCAACACCCCCAGGTCCCTCTCTGCTGAGCAGCTTTCCAGCCACTCCTCCCCAAGCCTGTAGCATTGGCGGGGGTTGTTGTGGCCAAAGTGTAAGACCCAACATTTGGCCTTGTTGAAACTCATACAGTTTGCCTTGGCCCATCAATCTAGTCTGTCTAAATCCCTCTGCAGGGCCTCCCTACCCTCAGGCAGATCAACTCTTCCACCCAGCTTGGTGTCATCTGCAAACTTACTGAGGGTGCGCTCGATCCCCTCATCCAGATCATTGATAAAGATATTAAACAGAACTTGCCCCAGTACTGAGCCCTGAGATCTCTCAGTCCTTCCCTGAAAGAAACAATGGATATATGAAGATTACCCCTGATGTGCAGCCATCTGAAGGAGAGGCATGTTCACTGGGTAATAGTGTACAGGGACAGAAGATGGTACAGCAGTGCTTCTCAACCCAGTTTATCTTCCCTTCAGTGTTGTCTTCAATACAGCCAATTTCAAAGGAATAGCAACATTTGCATACTGGCAATCAAAATGCATAAACTATATAGACAGATATGCCCTGTTGTCAGTGCTCCTTTCTATCACACTACTACAAGGGGAGCTTTTTTTGACATGATCTTTCAAGTCAGCAATGAGAGACTTCAGGCTCCCTGGCTGTTACTGGGCTCTCTTCTTCAGATATCCACACGGCAAAGTCAAAGGAGCTTTTTACTTGATTGACCATCCAGGAAGCAGCAGAAGCTGATCTGCCTGTCAAATATCTAATATCTGTTCTGATTAAATGACATATTAGAGGTCTTCAACATAGCTTGTATAAACTAGTAGCTTGTCACTGTTGGAAGAAAATTAAGCCTTTGATTGAGCAATTACATTGATATGACTGACAAAGGAAAGTAATAATGAATTGCAATGGATGTATTGGTCTGCCACTGAAAAGAATGTCATTATGTTGGACCTGTGACTAATAATGCAGTTGTTTCAACATAGATGTTTACAGATGACAGTGAAAAAACAGAAAAATAATTAAGCAGCAACACTCATCAGTAAACAAAACCAAGATGATTTGCATAGCAGGAATGCCTTCATCCACAGCTGACTGTTGTCTTTCGCCTCTGAGCAAAAAGAAACTCTAGAATAGGCCGGTACCATTTACAAGCTTCAAGATTTGATGCCAGTTTGTACAAAATAAAGTAAAACTCTGGCAGGACTCCTACATACCATAACGGTTAAAGATGCTATCGTTCCACTCTGGTTTTGACTACAAGGCTTGAAAGATTAATCTAATGTTTCTCTCTGGCCTCATATTCTCTTTAACTAATAGAAGTTTTAATTTAAAACTTTAAAAATATATTTTCAGAAAGTGCCACACTACTTATCTACAGTCTCTTCACAAACACAGAGTTAATTCTTTCTCATTCTTTTTTTCCTCACTAATAAGCCTCAGCAATGGAAAGCCTTCACTACAGGGTCTGGCTGGGATGGAGTTAACTTTCCCCATAGCGGCCCTCATAGCGCTGTGCTTTGTATTTGTAGCTAGAAAGGTATTGATAACACACCAGTGTTTTGGCTATTGCTGAGCAGTGCTGGCACACCATCAAGGCTGTCTCTCCAATAACATCCCTCACCTCCTAAAGGCCAATAAGCTGGAGGTGAGCAACATCTTGGGAGGGGACATAGCCAGGACAGCTGACCCAAAGTGATCAAAGGGATATTCCATACCATATGACATCTACTCAGCAATAAAAACTAAGAGAAGGGGGGGGGAATATTCGTTATTATGGTGTTTGTCTTCTGGACCAAATGCTACGTGTACTGAAGCCCTTCTTCCTGGGATGTGGCTGGCCATAGCCTGCTGATGGGAGGTAGAGAATAAATCTTTTGTTTTCCTTCACTTACGCGTGCAGTCTAAGCCTTTTCTTTATTAAACTGTCATTATCTTGACTCACGAGTTCTTTTTCATCTTATTTTCTCCCTTCCTGTCTTGCTGAGGAGGGGAGTGATAGAGCAGCTTGGTGGGCACCTGACAACCAGCCAAGGTCAACCCACCAAAACTACTAATGAAAAGTAAAATGCTAGCAAATAGATGCAGTGCCCTGATGTTTTGTAGCTGTGTGTAAAGCTGCACAGAAACACCTATCATAGAATCATAGAATACTTTGGGTTGGAAGGGACCTTTAAAGGTCATCTAGTCCAAACCCCCCTGCAATGAGCAGGGACATCTTCAACTAGATCAGGTTGCTCAGAGCCCCCTCCAACCTGACCTTGAATGTTTCCAGGGATAGGGCATCTGCCACCTCTCTGGGCAACCTGTTCCAGTGTTTCACCACCCTCATCGTAAAAAATTTCTTCCTTCTATCATCTTGTCTAAATCTATCCTCTTTTAGTTTAAAACCATTACCCCTTGTCCTATAACAACAGGCCCTGGTAAAATGTTTGTCCCCATCTTTCTATTAGCCCCCTTTAAGTACTGAAAGGCTGCAATAAGGTCTCCCCGAAGCCTTCTCTTCTCCAGGCTGAACAACCCCAACTCTCTCAGCCTGTCCTCACAGGAGAGGTGCTCCATCCCTCTGATAATTTTTGTGGCCCTCCTCTGGACCCTCTCCAACAGGTCCATGTCTTTCCTGTGCTGAGGGCTCCAGAGCTGAATGCAGTAGTCCAGGTGGGGTCTCACGAGAGCGGAGGAGAGGGGCAGAATCACCTCCCTCGACCTGCTGGCCACACTTCTTTTGATGCAGCCCAGGATACAGTTGGCTTTCTGGGCTGCGAGCGCACATTGCCAGTTCATGTCCAGCTTTTCACCCACCAGTACCCCCAAGTCCTTCTCCTCAGGGCTGCTCTCAATCCATTCATCCCCCAGCCTGTATTGATACCAGGGGTTGCCCCGACCCAGACGCAGGACCCTGCACTTGGCCTTGTTGAACCTCATGAGGATCACACGGGCCCACTTCTTGAGCTTGTCCAGGTCCCTCTGGATGTCCCTCAGGTGTGCCAACTGCACCACTCAGCTTGGTGTCATCCACAAACTTGAAGGACAGGTGTGTCTTCACAGAGGTGAGCCAGGAAGTGTTCACAATGTGGAGAGTGGGGGCAGCAGGAGAGAAGGATGAGCTTGATGCAAGATGGCAGCTTAGCTGAGAAGTAGTCAGAGAGGGCCAGGGCTGACTGTCACATCTTTTCTCAAAACTCCTTGACAGTTACTGCTGGCAACTGCCTGTCCATCACGCTGATTTTTGTGGACAAACATTGTAGGCATCCAGGGGATTGTCATACAGTCACCTCATTTCTCTAAAGTTGGCACAGCCACTGACAGGTTCAGGCCATGCTTCATTTTCCTCACCTCTCTTGTGCTGATCTAGCTCTCCTCTGACCACAAACTGAGCTGAATGAAGTACCTGACTAAAAAATAATTTTGTTGTTGCTGTTGTTGGTAGCACAGTTTTCAGTTAGATTACTTCTTTACTCTGGATAGCTGCACAAAGGCTAGGGAAAGGGAGGAGGAATGAGCAACCACAAGGTAAGGAGTGAAACAATCCTTTTGTGCTGACCATGTAGTCACAGCCTTGCTTTCTCCCCAAAACCTCAACAAAACAAAATGTACAGACAGCATGTTGACAAACAGTAGGATTCACCTTCCTCTAATACATGCAGTTCCACAGAAAGGAATTTCTTTATGCCAAGTACCTATTTTGAAAATGTAACTGATAAAAAACTGCCCTCAAATACCCAATGGGACAGAGAGGTAGCCTGTTTCCTGAGGGCAGGTGTCCTTCCCAGCATTTCCCCCAGCCTTCCATAGCACATCCAAAGAAGAGCAGAGTTGGAATGACAAATACCAGGAAGCTGTGCTCTGCTGAAGAATGTATCACTCATACAGATATATCTAACCAGTCATCAGCCACAGACATTATAATCAGAAAGAATTGCTATTTCTGGTTTTTATACGGTGTCTAGCAAACCTCCACATGTAAAATCTCCATTAGTTTAAAATAAATGGCTAGAGAGTAAAATCTCCATTAACTTGTATGTTTCTTCAAAGCACAAAATCTATAAAGTACAATGGAGTCAGAAGCTGTCAGGTTTTTTTCATAAAAAACCCTAATAACTCAGAGATATCAAAAAAGGTAAGTCACCCTTTACTGCATTCCAAACGGATAAAAAATGGTTCATTTCACATGCCCAGAACTCTCAAACTAATTTTTATGTATTTTCAGATGAGTCCAAATGCATTCAAAGAGCAAGTATCATGCAGTGTGCATGGGAGTAACATAAATTCATATTTCACGGAGATTTAAATGCAAATCCCACTGCTTTACGAAGATTCAAGATTCCTAGAATTTCATAGCAGAACTGGTGCATTCTACTTGATGAACTAAATTGCAAATGTCATGAATGTCGTGGTGCCTTACTTGTTCTCATTGCTGGCATCATACCGAGGCATAGGGTCAAAATCATTTCCATTGACATCAAAACTGGCCTGTGAATCCTGTAGCCAACAGGAGAAAGAAAACCAGTTTATCATTAACTAGCCATTGACTCATGTGGCCTATACATTCTTCAGCAGGTTTCTACAAAGAGCACAATTAGGCTAACTAACATTCCTGTGGTTTTATGATGATTGCATGTTTTAGGAAAGGATTATATATTTAATAATTATAGGATTTACATATTTTATTTTATTTTACTTTTGGAAAAGGGAGTAAGATAATAAATGCCCTGAAAAATCATAGTTCCAATGTCTGTGAGGAAGTAGAAAGGTGTTTCATTAAATAAAAATACTATATTCCTTCTAAGAAACTTTCAGAAATTAAGTGTTCATTCTTAAAATCAGGATTTTGCTAAATGTTTCAAGATTCAAGAAATTATCAGCAAAATGATGACTGAAATTTCAGTCATCATTTCAAGGAAAAAGAATAATATCACTATCCTAATAATATTTTTATTAAAATACAGTTTGAAATGAAACATAAAGTACATTCTCATTTGGAAAAAAGTGTCTCTCTAAACATCCCTTAATTGGCTGGGAGGGTTCAAATATATGCAAAGTAGCTGCATATTTTTGTTCCCTATTTTACATTTACTGAGATTCTTAGAGCTGAAAATACTTTATAGAGGAAATAACTGCAAGTTTGTAGGGTTCCTGTTAATTAATGTGGTAGCGTGTGGTGTATTGACATGGAAAGCAGTTCTTTTTAATCTCTTCTTTGTTCAAAGCCAGTTAACACATCCACCTCAAATATTCCTGTTTGCAGCCACACCAGCAATAATCTGTCATATAGAAGGCATCAAGCAAGCAATGTGAATTGCCCTGGGTGAATTCCTTGTTGGCATGAGGAAAAAGAGAGAGAAGGTGGTAAGGGAATAAATAGCTACTTTGAATTCAGTGGAAGGACAGTACTGGGATGAAGTGACACCTGTGTCATTCAATGAGGAGGTAACATTATATTTGGTTTGTTAAAATGGCTAAGCATATGTTGATAAATAGGTCAATATCCTGTCATTCGTGCTAATGCAGTAATGTATTTCAAAGTCGAGTTCCACGTGCAATGGGGAAGGATACAGATATAAATACGACTAATTTTAAATAAATGGCTTTAGAACTGTGGACACCATTGTAGATTTTGATGGGTTGTTAATGTTGATACTGTCACCTTCATCTCTTGAATGCTCTGTCAAGATGATATGCTCCCTGGCACACATGCTGTGTTCAAGGCCCTTTTACGAGATCTATGTCTGTAATGAGCTGAAGGTATATACATACCTTGTGTGTGTTATCACAGTATCACAGTATCATCAGGGTTGGAAGGGACCTCTGGAGATCATCTAAGTCCAACCCCCCTGCCACAGCAGGGACACCTACAGCACATTGCACAGGACGGCATCCAGGCGGGTTTTGAATGTCTCCAGTGTGGGAGACTCCACAACCTCTCTGGGCAGCCTGTTCCAGTGCTCTGCCACCCTCAGAGTAAAGAAGTTCCTCCTCATGTTAAGATGGAACTTCCTGTGCTCCAGTTTGTGCCCGTTACCTCTAGTCCTATCACTGGGCACCACTGAAAAAAGACTCTTCTCATCTACCTGGCACCCTCCCCTTAAGTATTTATAAGTATTGATAAGATCCCCTCTCAGTCTTCTTTTTTCTAGACTAAAAAGCCCCAAGTCCCTGAGCCTTTCCTCATAAGAAAGATGCTCCAGTCCCCTAAACGACTTTGTAGCTCTTTGCTGGACTCTCTCCAGCAGTTCCCTGTCCTTCTTGAACCGGGGAGCCCAGAACTGGACACGGTACTGCAGATGCGGCCTCACCAGGGCAGAGTAGAGGGGGAGGATGACCTCCCTTGACCTGCTGGCCACACTCTTCTTGATGCACCCCAGGATGCCATTGGCCTTCTTGGCCACCAGGGCACATTGCTGCCTCATGGTCATCCTGTTGTCCACCAGGACTCCCAGGTCCCTTTCCACAGAGCTGCTCTCCAGGAGGTCAGCCCCAACCTGTACTGATGCATGGGGTTCTTCCTCCCCAGATGCAGTACCCTACACTTGCCTTTATTGAACCTCATCAGGTTTTTTTCTGCCCAACTCTCCAGCCTGTCCAGGACACGCTGTATGGTGGCACAGCCTTCCGGCGTGTCAGCCACCCCTCCCAGTTTTGTGTCATCAGCAAACTTGCTGATGGAACACTCGATCCCGTCATCCAGGTCATTGATGAATATATGGAACAGGACTGGACCCAGTACTGACCCCTGAGGGACATCACTAGTTACTGGCTTCCAACTGGACTCTGCACCACTAACCACAACCCTCTGAGCTCTACCTGTCAGCCACTGCTCAATCCACCCCACTGTCCATTCATCTAACCCATACTTCCTAAGCTTGACTGTGAGGATGATGTGGGAGACAGTGTCGAAAGCCTTGCTGAAGTCAAGGTAGACAACATCCACTGCCCTCCCCTCATCCACCCATCCAGTCAGGCCATCATAGAAGGCTATCAGATTAGTCAGACATGACTTCCCCTTGGTGAATCCATGTTGACTACTTCTGATAACCTTCTTTTCCTCCAGATGCTTGGAGATGACGCCCAGAACAAGCTGTTCCATCATCTTTCCAGGGATTTCCATGGATGCCTATGGCAGGGGGGTTGGAACTCTATGATCTTCAAGGTCCCTTCCAACCTAAACCATTCTATGATTCATTCTATGGAGGTGAGGCTGACTGGCCTGTAGTTTCCCGGGTCATCCTTCTTGCCCTTTTTGAAGACTGGAGTGACATTGGCTTTCCTCCAGTCCTCAGGCACCTCCCCTGTTCTCCAGGACCTTTCAAAGATGATGGAGAGTGGCCCAGCAATGACTTCCGCCAGCTCCCTCAGCACTCGCGGGTCAGGCCCCATGGACTTGTGGGTGTCCAGTTTACTTAATTGTTCTCTAACTTGTTCCTCTTCAACCAAGGGAAAGTTTTCCTTCCTCCAGACTTTCTCTGTTACTTGCAAAGTCTGGGACTCCTGAGAGCTGGCCCGAGTAGTGAAGACAGAAGCAAAGAAGGCATTCAGCAACTCTGCCTTCTCTGCAGCATCCGTCACCACAGCACCCATCTCGTTCAAGAGCGGGCCCACATTTTCCCTGGTTTTCCTTTTGTCTCCTATATACTTAAAGAAACCCTTCCTATTGGTCTTGACATCCCTTGCCAGGTTCAATTCCAAGGCTGCCTTGGCTTTTCTCGTTTCTTCCCTGCATACCCTGACAGCATTCTTATACTCATCCCAAGTCATCAGCCCCCTTTTCCACATCCTGTAAACTCCCTTCTTCCACCTGAGTTTTTTCTGAAGATCCCTGCTCAGCCATGTAGGTCTCCTTCCCTTGCCTGATTTCTTGCTCTTCAGGATGCACCAATCCTGAGCTTGGAGGAGCTGGTGCTTGAATATCAGCCAGCTCTCTTGAGCCCCCTTACCCTCTAGAGCCCTCTCCCATTTGATTTCTCCCATCAATTTCTTGAAGAGATCAAAGTTAGCCCTCCTGAAGTCTAAGGTTTCAACCCTACTTGTCATTTTGTTCATACTGCCCTTAATCCTGAACTCTGTCTTCTCATGATCACTACAGCCAAGTCTGCCCCCAACCTTAACATCCTCCACCAGTCCCTCTTTGTTTGTCAATACTAGGTCCAGTAGTACACCTCTTCTTGTGGGCTCTTCCACCACCTGAGTCAAGAAGTTATCATCAATGCACTGGAGGAACCTCCTGGACTGTGCATTCTTAGTAGTGTAGCCTTCCCAACAGATATCAGGGAAGTTGAAGTCCCCCATGAGAACCAAGGCCTGTGATTGTGAGGCAATTCTCACCTGTCTGTAGAAGGCCTCATCAACTTCTCCATCCTGATCAGGTGGCCTGTAATTAACACCCACAACAGTGTCTCTCCTGTTACCCTGCCCCTTAATCCTTACCCACAAGCTCTCAACTTGCTCATCATCAGCCCCCAGGGAGAGCTCAATACATTCCAGTTGCTTTTTCACATAAAGAGCAACTCCCACACCTCGCCTCACTGGCCTATTTTTCCTAAAGAGAACATAGCCCTCCATGACAGCATTCCAGTCATGCGAGCTATCCCACCATGTCTCAGTAATTGCAATGAGATCATGGCCTTGTGACTGCATGCAGATCTCTGACTCCTCTTGTTTGTTCCCCATGCTGCGTGCATTGGTGTATAGGCATTTCAGAGAGGCCAATGAGTGTGTAGCCCTAGAGAGGTGGTGGGCCTTCCAATTCTTAACAGTTCCAACATCCTGCCCCACAAGTGCTGAGCTACTACACTCAGGTGCCTCTCTGGTGAGCCCAGTTACATCCCCATCCCCCTTCCAATCTAGTTTAAAGCTTTCTCAATAAGCCCCGCTAACTCTAGTCCTAGAACTCTCTTCCCCCTGTGAGATAGGCTTTTCCCATCTTCCTTATCTTCACTAGTCTGACTCAGTCCAAATATATTTGTTTGTTTTCTTACCTCATGTGAATGTACAGCTTGTACATTTAATTTCAGAAAAATAATAAGGTCTTTAAGGTCATGTGCTTTCAGGTAATGCCTATTCCTGAACCACAGGAATAATCACTCCAGCAAAGCACAACCCTAACATTATAAACAGCTTCGAAGTGTGGCACTAAACCAAGAAATCACCCACTAGAGAAGCAGCTTCTTCTCACATTACACAATCCTTTAAAGGTATATTAAACCAATCATTTAAATGTGATGAACCACAACCAAACAAAAACCTTCTGAGGCTACATGAAACATAGGACACAGTAAACAAAGGATACAGTTCTTCTATTACAAATAGGGAGGGAGCTCACTGGAATTAACAGAGATTTACTAGAAAGACCTCATAATATTCTACACCTATTTTTAACTGAGTGACTCACAAGTCATGTCTTTTTAATTTAATATTATTTCTAGCAATAAGACAAAAAATAAACATAAACATTAAAAATAAAATAAAATAATCATGGGAGGATATGCCTAAAATTACAGTTTTGAGAAGAGCTGCTGTCTTGTTAGCTAAATATATTAACCAAAAATGGACTTCAGCTGCATTCATTAACTCAAAAGCAGTGTATTCCATTCCTAATTTCTCAGTGTTCAGGATGTGAGGATAGTAAGTAAAATAATCACAGAGAAGAGGAAATACATCACACAATTCGTTCCAACCCTTCAGAAATCAAGGACTCAATTATGAAAGGCATACAGATATACTAAAAACATTAAGACTGCATATAGTTTTAACTAAAAGAATACAGATTACCAAAAGCTGTCCATTTTCCTCCTGGAAGCATGTTTTCCTACTGCTGTTACTATTTGAGGAACATGAACCCTCCTCCCTCCCTCTTCCTTCAGTAACTTGAACTTGTCTTTCTATGAGCAGCAAATTAATTGCAGGGTAATAGTAAAGCAGCAAATCTGGAATACTGCAGAGACTCACATAATTTTGCATCAAGTCTGGATGGTTTCTTTCAATGCCATCATCCAGGATACTGACCACAATATTCTTTCCAGTGTAGCCTCTCTTCCAAGCACCTACTATATTCATATCTGATTGGCAATGATTGGTGTTATCACTGCAATGCTAAGGAGAGAAGAGGAGATAAAAGTATTGAATGTTGCAGATTACTGAACAGTGTGGGTTTGAGATATTAGCCTATTCACATTAACATTACCATTTAAATTAGCAGATGAGCCTATTGACTTGAATAGCAACTATAAAGATTCAACATCTTAATTTAGAAATATAGGGAAAATTTTAAAAGAAATGCCAATTTAAATGACAGTTGCTAAACCTGCTTATTTCTCTTTCAGATTACTCTTCATGTTAAGCAATAGAAAAGGGAAGTGTTCAGCCACACTGAACCACTAGAAGCCCTGTGTAAAATAAAGCATCTATTCCTGACTCTTAAACCCACTCATTTGAAATGTGCATTTGAGCTTTTTTTTTCAGGAAAACATATCATATGTGGATAAAATTAGACAAATGCCTGTACAGAAACAGCCATGGAAACGAAACCTGCTTTTTGGAGCTTATGTGTTGTATAACTTCTTTACAGAATGTCTGGAAACTAATCCAGATTCTTTTTTATCTATAAAAGGTGGCTTTTGGCAGGTTTTGTGCAATAACATCAGACAAGCAGCAATGATGAACCTGTAACCAGAACAACATTCTGAAAAACTTGCAGGTATCTGATGAATTGTAGATAGTTACATGGAGAACAGCCTGGGGAACTACTTTCTGAGACACCCAGTCTGGTGTTGGTGAGAAAGTGCATTTAGGGTATATTAAAATTGAAAGCCCTTTCCTTGACATGAATGCACCCAGTTAATATTAAGAAATCTGTCTTGCTATGGCAATGAGGTGTGAACCTTAGGTATTCATATGCCCCATTAGCAACCCTGATCAACACGAAAAGCCATCCCCTTTAAAGTGAGTCCAACCAGCCCCTCATCAGCACTGCTTTTCTCCAGCTCCTCTACTCAGCCAGAGCAACAGGTAAAAAAGAGGGGGTGGTGGGAAGGGGAGAAGCAGAGAGTGAGAGAGAAGAAAAAGAAATGGAAATAAAAGAGAAATACTTTTATTGTAGCAACAGCGGCCATATGAGCATACTCGGCATTCACTCCCTCTGCCCCACAGAGTAACATTAAACATTATATTGAGATACTCCTATCTTAGTGTAATGTTTAAGCGCTCTACAAATTGTAAGGAGAATAAATGCATTGAGATGCATTTTGCCTTGACTTAGTCCATCCCTGTCCTCATCAAATTGTGTTTTCCTCCTCCTCTTTCTCCCATTCACAATATTTTCATATACAAACCAGAGGATTTAAGAATGGTCCCTTGCTGTTAGTAAAGCAACATTAGTTGCTTTAGTAACATTAACTAACATTATTAGGTACTGTACATAATATATAGTCTTGCTCTCTTTCCCTTGTGTGTGTATGTCTGCCTATACATATATGTATATAGATATACATATGAAGGCATTTGAAGGACTTTAGGGACCAGTTCCAAGGAATGTATAGGCCAACCTTAATTTTTTTGTTTTGTATATTACTTGGAAATGTTTGCACTGCTGGTTTTATGAAATTACTTACACTCTAAACTCCCCTTCTGTACATTGAATATAATGGTTGTAGACATGAGGCTTTCTAATGTAAAACAACAGAGTTAACAATGTGTAGTGTTTTCAGATCCCTTTGCATTTTTCAAAAGCGTTACTGAAGTAAGCATCAGAAAACACCTGCAAGAGAGATTAATATTAATCTTTCACATTTTTCTGCTGTGAAGATATGGAGACAGAGAGGTAGAAGCAAATGCCCCCAACTACAGAGCAAACCCAAGAGAGAGCTGCAATGGGCAATCGGGATTCCTGGGTCTGACTTCCAACCAGATTTCTTGGGGCACCTGTATACTGAAGAAGTGGCTCCAAAGTCAGCAACAAAATAAAAATATTTTCCTGCTGGATTAAGGGCAAAACCTAGAGTACTGGTTTTAGCTGGGATAGAGTTAATTTTCTTCACAGTAGCTAGTATGGGGCTATGTTTTAGATTTGTGACCAAAACAATGTTGATAACAGGGTTGTTTTAGTTATTGCTGAATAGTGTTTGCACAATGTCAAGGCCTTTTCTGCTTCTCACACTGTCCCATCAGCAAGTAGACTGGGGGGAGTGCACAAGAAGTTGGGAGGGGAAACAGCTGGGACAGCTGACCCCAAATGACCAAAGGGATATTACATACCATATGGCATCATGCTCAGCAATAAAAGCTGGACAAAAGAGGAGAAAGGGGGGACATCTGGAGTTAGGGCATTTGTCTTCCCAAGTAACCATTACACATGATGGAGCCCTGCTTTCCTAGAGATGGCTAAACATCTGCCTGCCGATGGGAAGTAGTGAATGAATCCCTTATTTTGCTTTGCTTGCACGCATAGCTTTTGCTTTACCTATTAAGCTGTCCTTATCTCAACCCACAAGTTTTCTCACTTTTACTCTTCTGATTCTCTCCCTCATCCCACTGAGTAGGGGAGCGAGAAAGTGGCTGTGTGGTGCTTAGCTGCCCACTGGGGCTAACCCACAACACCAAGGTAGAAAGTCCTTGCTTATCATCATTCTCATCCAATATGTACTTTATCTATGTCAACTGGAGTGGATCACTGATTCCTATCGTCTCATGCCTTGACCAAGCTGTGCAACCAGCTAGACCATGACACTGATCCTTCATCCCCCTTCTCTGAAATGTTGAAATCAGTCTTTTGGCTGCTTTTCTGTCTGTCTGGTCCTCTCATCTTAGGGGATGAGCCAGTTGTTCTACTTACAGGCCAGTCAAACCACTCAGGCTTAGCACAAATAAGGGTTTTTAATCCCTTTCCTCTTCCAAGTTCTTTGCCTCTCTGCCAGAAGACGACTGCTTTTTCTCTTAAAAATGTCAGCACAGCCAGTTGCCCTCACCTTACCTGAACTTCTGCTTTTGTGGTGGCAGCAGAAGGGCAGGGTGTGTGTGTGTTTGTGTGTGTATAATTCATTAGCTGCTTTGCTACCTGCGTGTACACAAACATAAGATATATCTGCCACTTTACTGAGTGCTCTGTTGATTCTCTCAAAAGACATGCCAGATCAAATTGATATTCAAGTTGCCTTGCTCTGCTCCAAGATTGGGCAGAAAGCCAGTCTAAACAAACTCTTTCAGTATAAAAGAAATTCCAGGGGTAAAGCAGGCATAATTGCATACCCACATATAACTTTGGATCACAGAATATGTAACATATGCACAGAGAATGGAAAGGCAGTGGAGATGCATCCAAGCGTGAGTAGTTCAATAGCAGATGAAGGGATCAGTTCTTATTGTTACAATATATAATTTATTCTCAAGTCCTATTAAAAATAACATGTTTTCTCTTCACCTCTATTCCTTACTCTTCTTCCTCCTCTCACTTCTTTTTTTATCTATGGTCTTGCCTCCCTTCTCCCAGTCTTGTTCTTTTTGTCCAGTACTGTCCTTTACCACTTAAATTCCAGTTTTGTTCGGTTCAACATCAAATCTCAGATCCCTGTAGCTTGTGATTTTCTCTGTTTTAATTTGATTGTTCACATTGCTCTCAAAGTAGTCAGAAGATTTGGCTTTTATCAGAAACACTTTAAATCTTGGAGTACAATTACTCTTCAGATACTATATTATATGGTACAGATGTACCGTTCCATATAGTATAGATATGCTCTCTTTCCTGTCACTTTAAATTCCTCTTTCCTTCAAAATACTTTCTTGTTAGGAATTTTCCACTATTGAGTTCCATTCTATTATTTTCCTTTAACCATGTGCTGTTTCCTAAACATCAATCCAAATTATATTGTCAGCTGCTTAGCAGAGGGCTTTTCTTTAATGAATTTGTAGGAACTGTTTTGATTTAGTGTTACCAAAATAAAAAATAATATAACATCTGTCATGATAATAAAAATTATGTGATTCAGATTGAATTTGAAATCAGTGGGCAAGTACTGAATTATCTATTTTTTCTGTCTTCTGGTTTTAGAATAAAAACAATCTTTGTCATACAGAAGCTGTGGGGTTGCAATGTTTTTATTGCATCTATTAATCTTTGAAGTGTTATTTTTGAATTTTAACAGGAATAGTGAGTTTATGGATTTTCCCCCTCTCCCAGCAGATAAATTCAGAAATTTCCGGCATTAGTACCATGACTAGACAACTGCAGTAAGCCAGCACCATTTCATTTCATATACATTGTTTACATCTATTGCATGGAGGATATCATCAAAAGGAATACACAACCCTTCATCCAGTTACAGAGAGTAATTTAACTAAGGTTTTTAAAAAGCAATTAAAGGATGATGTTTGTCTTTGGACAAACTGGAAAATGTTAATGATACCACAATTAGTATTTAATAAGAACCATCTGCAGGGTTGAGAGACTCTTGAAGGACCTGTAGGAAGGAAGAGGGGCATAATAAGGGATTTCAGATACAAACCTTTTCCCATACTTGAAATTCATGTCTTACAAGGGTAAAAGGCCAAAAGAATCACTTGGACATCTTTTGAACAGATAATTTGGAAGCTCTCCTTTGCAATTAAAAAGCAGACATGAAATTAGAAAGGTTTTCTGTTTTGACATTGTATTCAGTGTTTTGTTTTAGATAAACAGCTATGTCAGTTAAGTGGATTAACTAGTGGTGTAAATGTTTCTCCCTGAGTTCATTAAAAGAGCGTGAATGTCTCTCTGAGTTAGCCAGACCAGCATGGGAGCAGTGAATACATGGCTCAGCCCAACACAGAGTATAAAAACTGAACAACAAAAGAATTTCTAAGAGAGCAATGGCAATTGGGGATGTCCAGCATTGTGACAGTGAGCATATTATAGAGACTGGTAATGGAGATTGCATTGGTATTATGCTTGAACTGTGTGTTGCAATTGCTATGTTTTGCTAAGTGTAACTTACATTTGTGTTATGCAGTATATTTTGTATCACTCTGCTAAATCAGAAATCCTGTGTAACATCAACTGTCTTCAGATAAGTAAATTTGATATTAAACATTACACCCTCCATGCATGGAATATCTAAAAGAACCTAGTCAGAGAGCACTGGACTCTGACATCTGGGCAAATGCATAGGCAGAAAAGTTTAGCAGGTTTTAACTTTAGTGGAGGAGACATCCTGATGCTATGTTTAGCTTTCTGAGGTACAGTTTCATGCAGTGTTCTAAGTTAAAACTTGCCAATTATTTTCTCTTTTCCTGCAAAAAAAAAGAGAAATAATCTCTTTTCTTTATGCTTTTGATATGATCCAATTTTAAAATGAAATGAAATAAGTAAGCAGGGAGGTAATCAAGAGAGTTGGAAAGGTAAGCTCCTTATTAAAATGGCTCATATAATTTAATAGAAATCATTATGTGTTTTGAAGAACATCATAACAGGAAGAGCTGAAGTGATCTACTGAAATAATTTTTTTTTCTTTGTCTTCTCCAGGGTACAGTTGAAAGCGTTATTTTCTAAGAAGACTCTTTAATAAAATAATGTACAGAAGTATTTCTCACACTTTTATTCTTTCATCACAATTAAAAGAAGGATTTTAAGGAAAAGAAGGTATGCTTGTAGAGAATTTTTAATTTTTCTTAGGTATAACCTGCTATTTATTGCATAATACACAGAAATTGCTAACTACATAGGAAATAATTTTCCTTACAGTTTCACCTTTAAATAATTTTGGATTATTGCTACACACAATATTTTAAAGGTCTACCAGGACTAGGAACATAATAGAAGGTCTGATTAATCTCAAACACAAGATGTTTTGCATTAAATAGTATCTGAATTCTAGAGTCAGGTTTTACTGAATTTCTACCTTTTTTTTCATTGGTGTCTGTATCAAGATAAATATTTCAAAACTGTACCATATTAAATAACAAATTAATTGCTCATGCAGCTTCAGAGGGTTTAGTTAATTTACTTCAGAGATTAATTTGGTTCTTAAGCTTTATTGATTCTTTAAGTTAACAAACAAAATATACTTAGAGGCCAATAAGAACAACCACAGTGAGGATGATAATCCTCCCAGTACGGAGGTGCCATCGAGGCCTCGTCGGACCAACCCCCGACTTAAAACTGCCTTAGCAAAAAGCAAAAGACGGGTCATTGTAATAGGTGACTCAGTTCTGAAGGGCATGGAGGGCCCGATTTGTAGACCGGACCCGCTATATAGGGAGGTTTGCTGCCTCCCTGGGGCCCGGGTTGATGATGTTAAGAGGAAGCTTCCCTCCCTGGTACAACAATCTGACTATTACCCCCTTCTAGTTTTTCAGGTAGGAAGTGACGACGTAGTGAGAAGAATGCTGAGGGCAATGAAGAAAGACTTCAGGGCCTTGGGACGAATGGTTAAGGGATCGGGAGCCCAAGTCTTGTTCTCCTCTATCCCTCCAGTTGCGGGGTTTGATGAGGGGGTAAACAGGAAAGGCCAGCAGGTCAATGACTGGCTCCGAACCTGGTGCTACCAGCAAGGTTTTGGGTCCTTTGATCATGGCCTGATTTATAGAACAACAGGCCTGCTGGTAGCAGATGGGAAAAGCCTATCTCACAGGGGGAAGAGGGTTCTAGGACTAGAGTTAGCGGGGCTTATTGAGAAAGCTTTAAACTAGATTGGAAGGGGGATGGGGATGTAACTGGGCTCACCAGAGAGGCACCTGAGTGTAGTAGCTCAGCACTTGTGGGGCAGGATGTTGGAACTGTTAATAATCAGAAGGCCCACCACCTCTCTAGGGCTACACACTCATTGGCCTCTCTGAAATGCCTATACACCAATGCACGCAGCATGGGGAACAAACAAGAGGAGTCAGAGATCTGCATGCAGTCACAAGGCCATGATCTCATTGCAATTACTGAGACATGGTGGGATAGCTCGCATGACTGGAATGCTGTCATGGAGGGCTATGTTCTCTTTAGGAAAAATAGGCCAGTGAGGCGAGGTGTGGGAGTTGCTCTTTATGTGAAAAAGCAACTGGAATGTATTGAGCTCTCCCTGGGGGCTGATGATGAGCAAGTTGAGAGCTTGTGGGTAAGGATTAAGGGGCAGGGTAACAGGAGAGACACTGTTGTGGGTGTTAATTACAGGCCACCTGATCAGGATGGGGAAGTTGATGAGGCCTTCTACAGACAGGTGAGAACTGCCTCACAATCACAGGCCTTGGTTCTCATGGGGGACTTCAACTTCCCTGATATCTGTTGGGAAGGCTACACTACTAAGAATGCACAGTCCAGGAGGTTCCTCCAGTGCATTGATGATAACTTCTTGACTCAGGTGGTGGAAGAGCCCACAAGAAGAGGTGTACTACTGGACCTAGTATTGACAAACAAAGAGGGACTGGTGGAGGATGTTAAGGTTGGGGGCAGACTTGGCTGTAGTGATCATGAGAAGACAGAGTTCAGGATTAAGGGCAGTATGAACAAAATGACAAGTAGGGTTGAAACCTTAGACTTCAGGAGGGCTAACTTTGATCTCTTCAAGAAATTGATGGGACAAATCAAATGGGAGAGGGCTCTAGAGGGTAAGGGGGCTCAAGAGAGCTGGCTGATATTCAAGCACCAGCTCCTCCAAGCTCAGGATAGGTGCATCCCAAAGAGCAAGAAATCAGGCAAGGGAAGGAGACCTGCATGGCTGAGCAGGGATCTTCAGAAAAAACTCAGGTGGAAGAAGGGAGTTTACAGGATGTGGAAAAGGGGGCTGATGACTTGGGATGAGTACAAGAATGCTGTCAGGGTATGCAGGCAAGAAATGAGAAAAGCCAAGGCAGCTTTGGAATTGAACCTGGCAAGGGATGTCAAGACCAATAGGAAGGGTTTCTTTAAGTATATAGGAGACAAAAGGAAAACCAGGGAAAATGTGGGCCCGCTCTTGAACGAGATGGGTGCTGTGGTGACGGATGCTGCAGAGAAGGCAGAGTTGCTGAATGCCTTCTTTGCTTCTGTCTTCACTACTCGGGCCAGCTCTCAGGAGTCCCAGACTTTGCAAGTAACAGAGAAAGTCTGGAGGAAGGAAAACTTTCCCTTGGTTGAAGAGGAACAAGTTAGAGAACAATTAAGTAAACTGGACACCCACAAGTCCATGGGGCCTGACCCGCGAGTGCTGAGGGAGCTGGCGGAAGTCATTGCTGGGCCACTCTCCATCATCTTTGAAAGGTCCTGGAGAACAGGGGAGGTGCCTGAGGACTGGAGGAAAGTCAGTGTCACTCCAGTCTTCAAAAAGGGCAAGAAGGATGACCCGGGAAACTACAGGCCAGTCAGCCTCACCTCCATCCCTGGAAAGATGATGGAACAGCTCGTTCTGGGGGTCATCTCCAAGCATCTGGAGGAAAAGAAGGTTATCAGAAGTAGTCAACATGGATTCACCAAGGGCAAGTCATGTCTGGCTAATCTGATAGCCTTCTATGATGGCCTGACTGGATGGGTGGATGAAGGGAGGGCAGTGGATGTTGTCTACCTTGACTTCAGCAAGGCCTTCGACGCTCTCTCCCACATCATCCTCACAGGCAAGCTTAGGAAGTATGGGTTAGATGAATGGACAGTGGGGTGGATTGAACAGTGGCTGACAGATAGAGCTCAGAGGGTTGTGGTTAGTGGTGCAGAGTCCAGTTGGAAGCCAGTAACTAGTGGTGTCCCTCAGGGGTCAGTACTGGGTCCAGTCCTGTTCAATATATTCATCAATGACCTGGATGAAGCGATAGAGTGTACCATCAGCAAGTTACAAAACTGGGAGGGGTGGCTGACACGCCGGAAGGCTGTGCTGCCATACAGCGTGACCTGGACAGGCTGGAGAGTTGGGCAGAAAAAAACCTGATGAGGTTCAATAAAGGCAAGTGTAGGGTACTGCATCTGGGGAGGAATAACCCCATGCATCTGTACAGGTTGGGGGCTGACCTCCTGGAGAGCAGCTGTGTGGAAAGGGACCTGGGAGTCCTGGTGGACAACAGGATGACCATGAGTCAGCAATGTGCCCTGGTGGCCAAGAAGGCCAATGGCATCCTGGGGTGCATCAAGAAGAGTGTGGCCAGCAGGTCGAGGGAGGGCATCCTCCCCCTCTACTCTGCCCTGGTGAGGCCGCATCTGCAGTACTGTGTCCAGTTCTGGGCTCCCCGGTTCAAGAAGGACAGGGAACTGCTGGAGAGGGTCCATTAGAGAGCTACAAGGATGGTTAGGGGACTGGAGCATCTTTCTTATGAGGAAAGGCTCAGGGACTTGGGTCTTTTTAGTCTAGAGAAAAGAAGACTGAGGAGGAATCTTATCAATACTTATAAATACTTAAGGGGAGGGTGCCAGGTAGATGAGAAGAGTCTTTTTTCAGTTGTGCCCAGTGATAGGACTAGAGGTAACGGGCACAAACTGGAGCACAGGAAGTTCCATTTTAACATGAGGAGGAACTTCTTTACTCTGAGGGTGGCAGAGCACTGGGACAGGCTGCCCAGAGAGGTTGTGGAGTCTCCCACACTGGAGACATTCAAAACCTGACTGGACGCCGTCCTGTGCAACCTGCTGTAGGTGTCCCTGCTGTGGCAGGGGGGTTGGACTTAGATGATCTCCAGAGGTCCTTTCCAACCCTGACGATACTGTAATACTGTGACAACAGAAGCCAGGATTAGCTCTAGCTAGACTTTGGCCTTCCTGATTTTTTCCCTACATAGCTTTACTACCTCTTTGTAGTCCTTTTGAGTGGCCTGCCCTTCCTTCCAAAGGCCATAAATCTTTTTCTCCCTAAGTTGCAACACTAGCTCCCTGTTTAGCCAGACCAGTCTTTTTCCCTGACGGCTTGTCTTTCTGCACACGGGGACAGCCTGCTCCTGTGCCTCTAAGACTTCCTTCTTGAAAAACATCCAGGCTTCCTGGGGTCCTTTGTCCTGGAGGACTGCCTCCCAGGGGACTTTGTCAACCAGGCTCCTGAAAAGCCCAAAGTCTGCCCTCTGGAAGTCCAAGGTAGCAGTTCTGCTGACCCCCTCCTTGCTTCTCCCAGAATCGAAAACATGATCACTGTTCCCCAGACAGCCTCCAACTGTCACATCCCCCACAAGACCTTCCCTGTTTACAAACAGCAGGTCCAGCAGGGCACCTTCCCTAGTCGGCTCCCTCACCAGCTGCGTCAGGAAGTTATCCCCAGTACATTCCAGGAACCTTCTAGACTGTTCCTTCCCTGCTGTATTGTATTCCCAGCAGATATCTGGCAAATTGAAGTCCCCCATGAGAACAAGAGCTCACGATCTTGAGACTTCTCCCAGCCGTTTATAGAATATTTCATCTGCCTCCTCATCCTGGTTGGGCAGTCTATAACAGACTCCTACTATGATATATGCCTTGTTAGCTCTCCCCCTGATTCTTACCCATAAACAGTCAACCCCATTATCACCATCATTTAGTTCAAAACATTCATAACACTCCCTGACATACACATGCACATGATTATTTTATTATGTCTTGCCGCGTAAGAGTAAGAGTGCTGAACGCTGCACAGTATCAAATTCACACTGAGGCCTGTGCAGCCTAGTGTTTTTTAAAAGAATTTGACCAATGCTTGGATGTTAGTAATTAAGGCAATGTAAGGCTAGTGATGCAGACTACCTGACAAAAACTTGCAATGACACATACTTCATACTTGCATAAGTAAGTTTAAAACATAATAAATGTTTTAGAAAAGGTATGCTGAATGGAAGGAAATGACTACTTAGTAAGTTAAAAATGAATGAGTTCACAAATTTAAAAGTTAGAAAAAAGTCAGCAGCTTTTAACAAAAATCAGAAAGTAGAAAACCTGCACTGTAACAAGAGATAGGCATAAATGTTTAAACAGAACCATTACAAAGAACTGAAATATTGTTTACATTATGAAGCAGTAGTTCTGTGATTAATGCAGTTTACAGCACATACCTTTCTAACAGAAGTCCTGCACTGACATAATAATAGTCGTTACATAATGAAATGACATAAAATGATACCAAGAAAAGGTTTATACCAAAACCACACAAAATTCAGTTACAATTTATTTTAGATCGTATACAATATATATTCTTATGGAAAACCCTTTTAGTTATTTGGTCTACACAGCAACTGTAAAATGGAAGGAATCAAAAGATCATACAGTTTACTCATCTAATTAATCTAGAAATCAGAGACCTTCAAACTAAATTTTCAAATTTTCAAGGGACCATCAGCTCCTGACAAGAAGATAAGAAGAGAAAGTACTTGTAACTGCTGCTTCAGTTGATTCTCTAGGAGTAATTTTTACCTTCTTGTTAAAGTATATCTTGAGATATTCTTTTGTATGCCAGTGTTCAGAAAACTTGGTAGATCAGAATATATGTATTGTACCCAAGAATGTACATGCTATATTGGATATAGTCTACCCTGCAATTTCTCTCTTATTGAACAAATTCCTGCTCTTTTCTGCTTAAATAATATGGTATTGGAAGCTGACTTTCATTTCAATGTAATTTTTATTCATAACAAAGAAGGTGTTCAAGGTTCTTTTTCTTTCAGTAAAAGAATAATCATTTTCTTTTAAAGTTCTAAATTTTCTTCCTTTTTTCAGAGAGAGTTCAGATACAAAAATAGAAATATATTTAATGGTGCAAAGTGCCTAGAGGCTTACAGCCTGCAATTTAATGTTTTATTCATAGTTTTCCTCAATAATTACAGTTATTTATTGATCTTCATACAATTTTTTCAATATTGCTTTGAATTTTAAATTAATGACACGAATTTTTTTTCCTGGAGTTTCAAGACCAGTTTTCCAGTCATAAACCCAGATATCCATATGCAATTTACAGTGAGCATTTTTTTGCACAGTGTTCAGCTATATGAATTATTTAATACTTTCTTTCTGTTTCTGTTTGCAAGGACTGTTTCCTCTCTGTAGACACAGTAATGCCCTTGATTTGCTTTTCATACATATTTAGTCTAACTTAGATACTGTTTTTGTGAGCTACCTTAAGTTGAATGATGAACAAAATGACTGCAGAGTTTATAAAACAGAATCTCCCTTTGCAACTTAACCTGCTCTACAATATTTAACGTCCACGGGATTTTCCATTGGACAAACCAAATAGTGTTCTGGTGCAGACAATGAACCAGCGACTTCTCATGTTCACATAGCACTGTTGTCTGTGCATCTCCTAAGTGCTCTCATCACAGAATCACAGAATGGTCAGGGTTGGAAAGGACCTCTGGAGATCATCTAAGTCCAACCCCCCTGCCACAGCAGGGACACCTACAGCAGGTTGCACAGAACGGACGTCCAGGCGGGTTTTGAATGTCTCCAGTGTGGGAGACTCCACAACCTCTCTGGGCAGCCTGTGCCAGTGCTCTGCCACCCTCAGAGTAAAGAAGTCCCTCCTCATGTTAAGATGGAACTTCCTGTGCTCCAGTTTGTGCCCGTTACCTCTTGTCCTATCACTGGGCACAACTGAAAAAAGACTCTTCTCATCTACCTGGCACCCTCCCCTTAAGTATTTATAAGTATTGATAAGATCCCCCCTGAGTCTTCTTTTCTCTAGACTAAAAAGACCCAAGTCCCTGAGCCTTTCCTCATAAGAAAGATGCTCCAGTCCCCTAAACGTCTTATTAGCCCTTTGCTGGACCCTCTCCAGCAGTTCCCTGTCCTTCTTGAACCGGGGAGCCCAGAACTGGACACAGTACTGCAGATGCAGCCTCACCAGGGCAGAGTAGAGGGGGAGGATGCCCTCCCTCGACCTGCTGGCCACACTCTTCTTGATGCACCCCAGGATGCCATTGGCCTTCTTGGCCACCAGGGCACATTGCTGCCTCATGGTCATCCTGTTGTCCACCAGGACTCCCAGGTCCCTTTCCACAGAGCTGCTCTCCAGGAGGTCAGCCCCCAACCTGTACTGATGCATGGGGTTATTCCTCCCCAGATGCAGTACCCTACACTTGCCTTTATTGAACCTCATCAGGTTTTTTTCTGCCCAACTCTCCAGCCTGTCCAGGTCACGCTGTATGGCAGCACAACCTTCCGGCGTGTCAGCCACCCCTCCCAGTTTTGTGTCATCAGCAAACTTGCTGATGGTACACTCTATCCCTTCATCCAGGTCATTGATGAATATATTGAACAGGACTGGACCCAGTACCGACCCCTGAGGGACACCACTAGTTACTGGCCTCCAACTGGACTCTGCACCACTAACCACAACCCTCTGAGGTCTATCTGTCAACCACTGTTCAATCCACCCCACTGTCCATTCATCTAACCCACACTTCCTAAGCTTGCCTGTGAGGATGATGTGGGAGACAGTGTCGAAAGCCTTGCTGAAGTCATTTTCCATTAAGGATTATTATGGCTACAGCAATTTGTCACACTTTATTGAATTTACATGTGGCCATGGGCTTGGCAACAGTGAGACTCCCTGGAGTTATACAGTCCTGACATCCTAGATACTATGGTAGATGTTTGAAACAGCTTTTCCCCTGGTTTACACTGGAATATCACTTTCAAATTGGGAATCATCTTTGCAGAATCGAGTTATATTGACAAAGGCAAATGGTAAACACACACACACAGCCTGCCTCATGTTTAGCATAGACCTATGGCCTTTGGAAGATTATTGTGTGGGTCTGCAACTAAGTGGAACGTATATGTCCCAAGAATTTAAAAGCGAAGTGTCACGCAGTGAGTGACCTCACAGCAGTGTAACCTGCACGTGGCAGTAGCAACTATGCGAAAGTAAAAATATAAAGTAATTATTAATGCCTGTGGAATAGTGGCTTGTAGTTATCAGCTACCTGTTCAATGAGAGGGGCATTAGGTCTTCTAACTGTATAAAGACAGAAGTTCTGAGTTGAGACTGTCCTTTTTTTTCCTAGAGAGGAACATCAGGTAGATGCACACACATTCTCCTTTTCCACATTTTTATCAAACGTGTTGAACATTTTTACAATGCTTCTGTGAGCAAGCCACTAGGCATTAATAAATTTGCAGTGAACTGCAGGTTTTCTTCTCATGAATCTGGAGTAAGAATAATTAAAATGAGTAGCCCTGTACCCACACAATGTGGAGTTAGATCCCCACGGGCAGCATTTGTGACTTCATAGCTGCACAATTATATATACTGTGATGATATACCGTGAGATTTTTGTCTTGTCGTACCCACTGAGGAGAACTGGAGCCATGACTCCTTTCAAAGGTTACAACAGTATTTTAAATGATACACGTTAGATTTTAGTGTAAATATTCTGGTGGTTTTAAAATATTTTGCTATTTTCTAAAGGCATTTTCTGGTTTGTATGTTGTATCTCTATTTTAAACTAATATTTTTACCTTTTGCATAAACTTTTAATCAAATAATGAGACTAACTTTTTTCATTGAGATGGATATTTGAGCGATTATTTGCTTTCACTTCCATTCAGTGATCACGATTTTAAGAGTTCTTCCCATGCTCTTGCCAACCTTGTTGTGAGTTATTTTAGATTATTACTGAATGAAAGAGAGGTATTTCTAATTTTGGTTTTCGGAAAGAGATTTTTGTCTCAATGCTCATTTCATGTCTCTCTTGATCCTTTTATATTATAGCTACAGTAATTCCAGACAGGCTAGAAGTATGTAAAAACTCATTTGAATTTCAAAATTGACTCCACTGTACAACTCTACTTGTTTAAACATACATAAATTAGAGATTGACGATATTTTTTTTTCTGGAGGTATATTTCCATTAATGTTGCTTTGTTGCTAACAGAACCCTTGTAGAGACTCCTATAGAAAACCCATTCAAGTGTGAAAGCCACAGTTCCTTTCTAAACATGAAAAGTCTTTAAATTCAGTTGTTTATTTGGAAAGCCTATTTGTATCTAGGAATCATCGGGAAAATGTTTTAATTGAAAGGGGAGGGTGATAGAAAGAAAAACATCTCCATTTTGCATTCCTAGAAAAAGATGAGGTGGCTCTCACATCCATGCCAGCTGATCCAACAAAATTTTACCTAAACCCTGCATGACCTTCTACGCAGCTCAAAACTTTAATTGATGCTTATATTTTGGCAAGAGGTAGAGGTAATCTTCTCTGCTGAAATTTTCAAAGGTGAATTTTATCTTCTGAATTTAAAGGTTATTGTGTTTGTATTTTCAGTGGCTTTGAAAGACCCAGCTTTTGCTTTGCAGTGTTCCAGTCCAGCTGGTTTTATGTTTGTTTTAGGATTCCTGATCAAAGGATAGTATTAACCTTGGGTCAGGACAAAGGTGGTATATGAAGTATGTTGTGTATATAACTGTAGCATTTGTGCTTAAAGGTGAAGGGTTCTAACCTTCTTTAAATGCCTGTGATAAAAAATACAGGATTTTCTTATTGCCTACCAGTGTAAGTTGGCACATGTATTCTTGTCATGTATTACAAGTATGTCCTCCAGGCAACTTTAGAAACATTTGCTTGCTTGCTAAGTGGGTGGAAACAGGATTGTATGGTCATTTGAGGAGCTCTCCAAATACTTTAATTTTCATGTGACTTAGTCACCCAAGAAGTGATAAGAGCCATTCTGTTCAATAACACCATATTTCTGGCTTCATTTGCTTTCATTTTACTAAATCTTGTTGCAATGTGAATTGTGATGTACATCCAGTGGTTCTAAGAGAGCTTTTTCCTCCTTTTACAGTATAAGAAGTTTTAGGTGCCACATATGACTTGATTTCTTACAGAAAGTCAGGAGGTTCTACTTTGGCAGAAGTTATCAGAGCAGATAGTTTCAGCACGGTTTCAATTTCAGCAAGGACAAATTGTCTGCAGATAAAACAGTCTAAATACACAGTGTTCATTTATATAATTCCAAATTCCCAGTATTTTACTACAGTTCAGTTTTAACACGTCTGATGTGAATGAGTATTGAGTATACCAAGGGACTGACTTGATGGATTAATTTCTGAAATTTCCCCCAGATCAAAAAAATCCAGCAACTTAATTGACTTCCACAAACATGATACTTTTTCCAAGCTATACTGCTAAAATATAGATGCAGCTTAAGTATGCATTCCATCAAAATATCAAATTCCTTCACATTTGAAACATTATATTCTCTTTGCCATTTTACCATCCAGTTTGAATGAACTTCCTTCCAGTATGTCTTACTGCTTTTCCAGAGTCAGAAACTATTTCTGAAATTCTTCAAACCATCTTCTACTACATTTCCTTATTTTGTCTTGCCTCATGAACAATATATGTTACTATAAATTCAAGTTTTAGCCACTACCTCTACAGCTTGCTTCTCTTGTGATAGAGGGGCATCATATTTTTATGTACAAACTATTTTTTGAGCCAGTGACTCTTCAGGGATAGTTTCTACTTCCACTAACTGTCCCGTTGCATTGTACAAGAATTTGTAATACTGTTAACAGCATGCCTAAAAATGACTGAAAGATACCCAGCAGTGGAAATCTTCATTTTCCCCCCTGTTTAATATCTCCCTAAGATTTTACTGCAATAATATATGCATATGTGTTGAAAAGCCTGGTAATAGAATGCACTCTTTTCTACCATTGCCCCTAAAAGGAAACTGTTTCTTCTCCCCTATTGGCATTCACAGGGTGATATGTTGTTGATGGTAGACGCTCACGAGGAGTTTGGTGAGCTTGCAATGTTGTAAATAGTACTGGATGCTTATGAGTATTCAGTGAGTGTTTTAGGGCCTGCACCTGTATTCCACTGCCATAATTCATTAAACCACTATCAAGAATACTTAACAATTAGGTTTAGTTAGGGGGAAATCAGACTGTGATCTGAAGAGTGCTTGAAAGCCAAGGATTCTGTTTGTGAAGCTGTTGAAGAACCACCCTGGCTGGTGCTTTGCACCTGGGTATTCTTTCATGATTTCTGCAAGGACAACGGTGAGACTTTTCATATGTAATCCGAAGCCAGAGATTTTTAGTGAACAGAGTAGCTTACACTTAGCCTCCGTGAGGTGGAACTGAGAGCTCAAAGATTTCATATCCCTTATTCCTTTACCCATGACTATCTGTTAGTTCCCAAACAGCTCTATGCTGTGCCTGAGGACTTTGATCTATGCTGATGTGGACCTTTTGTGTTATTTCAGGGCTACAAGGGTGCTCTGTTTTGCACTATTCTTGGAAAGCACCCAGTACATCAACATACACAGTGTATTTGTCCAGTGGAGTTACTAATCCTGAGCTTATATCAATAGCTGTAGTTTCTATCCTCTGCTGTTCTCATCCTCCTTCCTTTTACTTCCAGGTGTAGCCCGGTGCATTGGCTACATAGAAGGTCTTTGATTAAAGCAGCTAAGATAGCCTGCACAAGCTATCCCACTTGTCCTGAAGATAAACTTATACATTATTCCCACTAGAAAAAAATTGTCTCTGGGAATTACTCCCTCTTCTGGACCTTAAGTTCTAGAGCTTGACAGACTTTAGGTTAGAGTATAACTCCTATCTGTTCTGTCACTTTGATTTAAAATAATTAAACCAGGGAGTGTTAAAGAAGGTGAAAGTCTTATTGTCAGTGGATTTTCCAAATGGTGTAAGATGGTCATGGGCTTCAGTGATCTGCACTAATTAGAATCTTTATGTGAGTAAACAATAAAATGAAAATGTTTCTGAATTCCCAATTATTTATACAGAGAAGAAATTGCATTCTTTTTTCTCTTAGAATACATCTAGCCTTAGCATGAGAAATGATTCTGCTCACAATTTTCTTATGACACTGTCTGATCCAGTTAGAATCTCTTCAGAGGACATTAATACGTCTATCCTCTAGCAATATGGAGGGGGAAAAAAGCACGAAGAAACATCAACCAGAAATTGATATCCATAGTTAAGTGATGGGAGTTATTCTGGTAACCAAAGGGTGTATACCCATTCAAAATTCTCTACTTAGTGACCATGGGAGGTGGAGGGGAAGGAAATCTTCAGAAGACCTATGGATGGCTAACTGTGCCCTAAATCACAGCAACTCAAATTCTGTCAGTTACTGAAAGTGAACTCTCCCCAGGAGTGAGGGGGTGTTGACTTAAATTTGTGATTAATTTGCTGAGATGTGATGATCAATTTGAATCTTAGATAAGGTATTGTCTGAACAAGGACTTTATGCTATTTATCATTTGTGTACAATGTGACACATTTGAGATCAGGTCTCCAATTCAAAGTCAAGAGGGTATAATTGCCTAGTGTAGTTAAGTGTTTTCAAAACCTTAGTGGACACCTCTCTGCATCTTCAAATATCTAAATACTTTTGCAATGTTGACTCAAGAAGCGTAAGTGATTCCAGGTGAAATTAAGGGCAGAGCTGGGAACAGATCAAAGATCATTCAAGTCCCAGTCTAGCGCATCAGCACAAGTCATCCTTCCTCCTGAAATTTATCTCAACTGTGCCACAATTCTGTGCTCAATTCATTCATTTTTAAAAACAGGTACTATCTACCTTAGAGTGAATTTAAGATTTAATATCTTATTATTTATTGATCACATTGAGATCTTTATTAAAAAACATTATAGTGCCTTGAGTGTGCCCTTAAACTTATTTGAAACAAACATGTTTTTATAACTTGGCATAGTTGCTCCCATTTTCTCCAGTGAGAGAGCAAATTCGTGTCCAGTAGGTCAACAGAGTTATTCAAACAGCTATGCACTCCATTGACAACATTTATAAACAAAAAAGTACAGGAGAGAGCATTTCTTCAGACAAGACAGTCTAGTGACACCAGTAATAATTTTCAACACATGCACATTCTAAGCCACTGCAGGCTTCCACAGAGGACATTCAAGCTTTAAAAAAAGAATCTGATTACATCCTATTTTTACGAGTGTTTCAAAGTGTTTCACCTCCCATTTTCATGATTTCAGGGGTAATTAGAATGACCCTGATAGCCCTTTCAGTATTTTAAATCTCCTCAAAAAAATCTAAATACACAAAAGATCATAGTTTACATTACTATAGTTTTCTCAGGAAAATCTTTTTGTTTAGAGGAAATTAGACATAATCAGGTACTGACTGTAGGCAATCCATAATAAGTGTTACTGAAACTACAATATGCATTGTGGATTTATTCATTGTGATAGTAGCAATCTAAAAGCTAGATATGAAATGATAAAATTCTATTGCCAGGGCCAGGTGATAGTCCAGATTCTGTTTTTTATTAATTAGTCAGTCTGAATGTCTAAAGCAAGAATAAAGACATTGTTTCCCTGCATTGTTTCCCTGAATCTCAACATGAGCCGGCAATGTGCACTTGCAGCCCAGAAAGCCAACCGCATCCTGGGCTGCATCAAAAGAAGAGTGGCCAGCAGGTTGAGGGAGGTGATTCTGCCCCTCTACTCCGCTCTCGTGAGACCCCACCTGGAGTACTGCATCCAGTCCTCAGCACAAGAAGGACATGGACCTGTTGGGGCGCGTCCAGAGGAGGGCCACGGAGATGATCAGAGGGCTTGAGTACCTCTCCTATGAGGACAGGCTGAGAGACTTGGGGCTGTTCAGCCTGGAGAAGAGAAGGCTCCGGGGAGATCTTATAGCAGTCTTCCAGTACTTAAAGGAAGCCTACAGGAAAGATGTGGAGGGACTTTATCGGGGGTGTAGTGATAGGATGAGGGTAATGGTTTTAAACTGAAAGAGGGTAGATTTAGATTAGATATTAGGAAGAAATTCTTTCCTGTGAGGGTGGTGAGACACTGGAACAGGTTGCCCAGAGAAGTTGTGGATGCCCCATCCCTGGAAGTGTTCAAGGCCAGACTGAATCGGGCTTTGACCAACCTGGTCTAGTAGAAGGTGTCCCTGCCCATGGCAAAGGGGTTGAAACTAGATGATCTTTAAGGTCCCTTCCAACTCTAACCATTCTATGATTCTATGAAATCTTCTAGTAACAACCGTAATTCCTTTTCAACTTTGGAAAGAACCAAGAAATTGGATAGCATGCCTTTTTCTCCTGGTTACTCAGCTCCTCTTTCAGCTTGGGCTGAAATCCATCTTGGTGGACTTCCTCTCAAGAAACCAAGAGCTGACTGCCACCTTCAGATCGTACACGATCCAGAGGTCCCTTCAGCAGAAGCAGGCAGCTAATCAATCTTAGGTGCTGTTTGATGTAGCAATGTCTGGAGGCCTGCAAGATGTATAGAGTATATCTGTTGAGAAGTCAAAAGAGGGAGAGCCAAAGACTGGTAAGCACTAAGCCTCTAAGAATGAAGAGACTGATTTGAAGTGGGATCAAGATCCCTTTTAACTGGAGCTCTCCTCCATCAAAAAGTTTGATTTATAACAGATTTATAATAAGCCCTACTTCCTTGTCACCTGCTGCTAATGCATGATTTCTTTTCCAGATCTCCACAATACGATTCTGTTTTTTTTCTCTTAATCTTCTTTTCTTGCAGATAGCCCAGCTCTCCCAACGCATCTGAAGCCAGCTGAGAGTCATTCTAGGTACCATTTAATCTCTGACTCACTAGGTGACTGGGTTGCCTTAGGCCATGGATCTCTCTTATTGTATTACCAGTATTTAGAAATGAGTAACAAAAAAACCTTCAACAGGTCTGAATAATCAACCATGGTTTTCAGGGTTTATACAGATCCACCTCCCAAACTTTATTATCAGACCTGGCTATTATTGATAGAAACATTTTCAACTGAATGAGGGTTCTAAAGCTTCTTTGCTGCAAGAGTATTTACTGTCACCTTAACTAATCCCCACGTTACCATGCTTTTAAAAATGTCCTGATTTGAGGTAAAACAGAACCAATTTTCTGTCAGTAATTTTACTTTTCAGTTAAGCCTCTTCTAACTAACTGAACTCTGAAATTAACGGCACATTTTTAAGATAGTAGTCTGCTCCCAGAGTAATAAGACCTGATTGTTTATAATTTATGCCAAGGAATAGTATGCAGAGAGGCTCTTGCTTAGACTTATTGCTATAACAACCAAGGCCAGATAACTTTGTTATTTGCCCCGTTGGAGGGTCGGAAGTGGAAAAGCGTAGAGGGGTCCCACCTGCGAGGAGGAGCAGACAGGACAGGTGACCCAAAACTGACCAACAGTGTATTCCATCCCATCTGCCTCATGCTCAGTATAAAAGCTGAGGGATCAAAGGGCCAGCCCTCTTCAATGGCTGGTATCCAAGGAGGACTCTGTTCGTCTGCCTTTGATGCCAATCCATGCATTTCTGAATCCAGATCCGTAATTCAGTTCCCATCCATCGCTGAGTCCAGTCTGGGACTTTCCCAGTGCCTGCCGGTGACATGATCATCATCCTGGGAGCTTGATATGGTTTTCTATATACTGTATATATTTCATTATTTTCTTTTTATTTTATTATTAATATTTCATTAAAGTAGTTTAGCTCCTTCTAAACTCATAAGTCTCTTTCTCTCTCTTCCTCCTCTCCCTCCAGGTGGGGGAGATCATCTGTCGTTCATTTCAGTGGCCAGTCCAGCCCAAACCATGACAAAAAATTATGAAGAAAATTATTTAAGTCAACAAATTTCAACACTGCACAGGCTAAGAGCACACACAAAGCATGCCATCATGGCAACTCATTGTGAAAACTTATTCATATATGAGCCTGTAGGGAGGAGTTATACATGCCTATTCCAAACACAACTTTGGGATGGTGTAAAAGCATCCACAAAGAAAAAACAATGAGATAGACTGAGCAGAAGCAGTTTAAACTTCTACCCTTTCTACCACTGCCAACTCTGATTTCGATGCATGAACATTAATGGAAGAAGGTAGTCACCAATACTACTATTGCCTAGAGGAGCTGTAAGTCAGAGAACCCATGGCATTTAAATTGGCATTAGGAACTCCTCTGCATCAAGGCTCCTACAAGAACTAGCATTAGCAACTGAGAGAAGTAAGCATAAAATCACTATAAATAAAATAGCCATTTTAGATAAAATACAGAGAGGGGCAAATGACATGTTTATGTGACTATGCATATGGGAGGATAGTGCAAGCAGCTCTGTAATGACGGAAACAGTGTAAAACATTAGGATTCATTTTGGGTGCCAATAGCTATCCACATATGTGGAAGGAGGAAGTGAAAATTACTATTATGACTCTGTGCACTCTCATGAGAGAGACAGTGCAGGATGCTACACAGAGTAACCCCAAACAACACAACATGCCTGATCACAGTCCTGATTATAGTCTAGTCTGTAAGATTTTTAGCAAACATCTGTTGGGATCTGCTTAATAATTGTTTTTACACTGAGGATACACATCTGGAATATAATTTAAAACATCACAGGAAACCCATTTTCTCAGATGAGAAGTCAGTGCATAAAATTTAGTTTACAGAAAATATAATTTCAATAGAAATAGAATAGCTTACCCCACTGAATTATAGGGTTTTGTTTTTTCCTCTAATAAGTGAACAGAAAAACTTGGCAGAAGTCTTCAGTCTAAGCTAAATTGTACAATCACTGGGTGTCCTGGTTTGAGCGACACAGGACTCATTTCTCTTCTAATGCTTGGGAAAACTGCACTTTTAGAAGAATTCAGAATCTTAGAAGAATTCAGTATCTGAATTAGTGAAAATATTTACTTTATAGCCAGCTATGGTATGTGGGTTTCAAGGTCTCAGTGTTTTCGAGCCTAGCTAGGCACAAGGAGGAGGAGGAGCGAGACCCAGGCACTTGACCCAAGCTGGCCAACAGGATTATTTCATACCATGAACATCAAATTCAGTATAAATTAGAAAGTTTTCTAAGAAGTTCCCTCTCTCCCTTGATGGCTGCCATCCTGAGAACTTCTTGCCCTGGTGCTGAACCGCTGAGGCCTTCCCTTCCTCCCAAAGCTGTAGCGCTTGCAGTGTCCCACATTTGCTGTCCACTGCTGGGAGTGCACAGCTTCCTACTGATAGAATTGGCTGAGTATAATCCTCGTATATTTTATATTGCTATCGGGATCAATATTGGTTCTTTAGTATTATTAAATCTATTAAATCTGTTTATATTTCAACCCTTGTGTTTCCTTGTTTTTTCCCGATTCCCCTTCCCAGGTGGGGAGGGATCATCAGGTGTTAGAATAATTGTCTGAACGACAATAAATTGTTGTGAGTTCCTCAAACCGTAACACTGGATTATATTAATGAAGACTAGCTCAAGACTCAGCAGCTATTTTAGTATTCTGACATATATTTCCTTTGAGTATTCCATGGGTATTCATGCACATATCACTGTAACATGCCTGATGTATCTTAATTTTCTAATTTTGTATGAAAAGAGTTCATTTATATAAAAATATTTTCTTTTTAAAAAAATTGTCCACACTTTCTAACCCATAGGCCTTGAAGGAAAATCTCTGGAGCAATTGATTATACAGATTGTCATTTCTTTCCAAAAGACGACTCTATGCAAACAGTGAGGTGCATTTTAACATTTCTATAAAGTCACTCTTACTGAGGGGGAACAGTGCACATTTTCCCATTGACCTCAGCTTCAGAAGTTCCATTTCCTGAATGTCTAGAAGTCAAAGCCAAGACAGACTAGAGACCAAACTGTTTCAAAAATTCATCATTTCCAGTCATCAGCACTCACAGGGTTATTCCATAACAATGCAGCTCTTCATAGACTTGCATGAAACCATGCTACGGAATAAAAGCTGCTCTGAGCTAATTCAAGCATACTGATCTTTTATTCTCTTTAAGCACTAAAGCATATAATAAAATGTCATCTCTATGTGAATCAAACTATTTTCTATTTTCCCTCTCCTTCATTCAATAGAGTTCATAGAAAAGTAGCCTCATATAAGAATGACCTTCTCCAGTGCAATAAGCTGTGGGAAAAAAAAACACGTTTGAAAAACAGGGGAAAAAAATAACATTGTGAAAAAAATAATCCACCATTTTTAACATGCACACACTGGACACTTGTAAAAGAGTAGTTATTTTGTTGTTAAAATATATCATGAGGGTGTCTGCTTGAGTAAATATTTTCAAATTGATTAGAAATGTGTCAAGTATGTGAAAATACAATTATTAAAGAGTAGAAGTTATAGACAAGCTGAAGGCATACTCCTTTCCAGTATGAGGAAAGCATGCATGGGGAAAAAAAGACCCTAACTCTGAAGTAGGGAGTAAATTTCATACCAGAATCTATTATTTTTATGTCGCAGAATGAAACGTGAAGGTTTGGGTCTTCAGTCTATGAGGAAGAGTTGCTGAATGTGCCACTCCCAAATGCAGTCATGGCTTTATCCCTTGTACTGCCATCATTCACCTCAATCTGTTCTATGCCTGTAAGAAGAAATTAGAAATTCCTGCTCAGATAAGAAGAAAGCAGGTGCCACAGGAATGCCATAAATTAAAGAGAAAAAGAGAGAGAAAACTCAGATAAGGGGCGTGGAAAGTATCACCAAACAAGCAACGAATCTGTAATAAGTCAGGTTGAATGAGCAAAAGAGGCAAAACGTGCTGTATTGCACTGCAGAACTTTCACTTAGATTTTGTCTACAGAAGGAATTATTCTGGAATAGTAGCCTGCCTCCCCATGTGGATGTTCTCACTCTGCACCTGGTGTACTTTATTCTTTACTAGTTTAAATAATCCTAATATTCATATGCAAGTGAATTCAAATACACCAAGTTGAAGAAGGACAAAAGTGAAGTTGGAACTCTCACAGAGAGAAAATGAGATTGTACTTGGCCCATATTAGGCCATAAGAGAAAAATAGTTCCTACAGGTCATGGTAGCAAAAACAGTGACTTTCATATCTTAGTCGTCCTGTCATGAATTTTTCTGTGATACAAGCTCTGTTTAAACATACCAGTTGACAACATTTTCTATTTGCATTTCACATTCTAATGAAAGAAAAAGAAGTAAAAAAATGTTGGGATTAAAGCGCATCAGGAGGATATGCCAATATCCAATGACTACATTTAGGTTACAAAACACTTGAGGCCTAAATTGTTACTCAGTCATGTAGGAGGGGAGATTGAGACTGGTGGCACATCTCTTGTCTATGGGCAGAGTCACTAAAGCGAGACCCCCAAAAATGGACTATTCTGCTTAAGAACTGCATGGACTTTTTAACAATAATTGAACACAGATATTTTCCTAACCTATCAGTATTCTCTGATTAACAGCATCCGGTTTGCGCATAAAAATAGATGAAGACAGTTGGATAAAGTAGCTGTTGACGTAGATTAAGAATATGGAAAATTATTGCAGATAACATTTCATAAATTGCAGGGGTCTAAAGTTGGATAAAAAGTCAATGACTCGAGCAACACGAAGTGATGCATTCTTGCTGACTAACAAAGTACTTCTTCAGCAAGGGTCAATGACAATCCACGGTTAATGCAGTTGTCGTAATTATGCTACACATACTCTGAAAAAAAGCAAGATGGAAAAAAGGAAACAGATGTTAGGAAATGCTGGAAAGAGAAAGGAGAAGCAGAGGAGAAAAGAAAGCAGCAGCAGATGTTTGAAATTACCATTTATGCCCAAACATATCTTACACAACAGCAGGGCAAGCTACAGTACTCTGACCTGTCAAACAAAGCTGAAATTCAATGCATATTTTTTCCATCTCTCAGCCACAGAAAAGCCAGTCAGTCCTGCTATGAATTAAGTGGTTTACATCTACTTTGCTACATATAAGTAATCTTTTAGAGCACTACAGTCATACCTCCATATACATGCACATCTAGAGCTGTATATTTTACCATACCTAAAACACCCTTTGCCTTTCCAGTGCACCCTTCCCATACCAGGATCTCAGAGAGCCTTTTACAAATATCAACACACCTTAGCCTAAAATTGTGTGATAGCAAAAGCCCACAGGTACCTTACAGCAAGGGACATTAATAAGATCGCCCGTGAGCCTTCTCATCTCCAGGCTGAACAATCCCAGCTCTCTCAGCCTTTCCTCATAGGAGAGATGTTCCAGTCCCTTCATCATCTTTGTGGCCCTGTGCTGGACTCTCTCCAGTACGTCCATGTCTCTCTCGTACTGGGGAGCCCAGAACTGGACACAGGACTCCGGGTGTGGCCTCACCAGTGCTGAGGGGAGGGGAAGGATCACCTTCCCTCAGCCTGCTGGCAATGCTTTGTCTAATGCAGCCCAGGATACCATTGGCCCTTGCTGCAAGGGCACATTGCTGGCTCCTGTTCAACTTGGTGTCCACCAGGACCCCCAGGTCCTTTTCTGCCAGGTTGCTTTCCAGCTGGGTGGTCCCCAGCATATATTGGTGCCTGGGGTTATTCCTCCCCAGGTGCAGGACTTGGCACTTCCCCTTGGTGAACTGCATGAGGTTCCTGTCAGCCCACTTCTCCAGCCTGTACAGGTCCCTCTGCATGGCAGCACGGTCCTCTGGTGTATCAGCCACTCCTCCCAGTTTGGTGACATCAGCAAATTTTCTGAGGGTGCACTCTGCCCCATCATCCAAATCATTAAGGAAGAAGATGTTTAACAGGATTGGACCCAGTATTGACCCCTGGGGTACACCGCTAGTTACTGGCCTCTAACTAGACTTCGTGCCACTGATCACCACCCTCTGGGCCTTGCCATTCAGCCAGTTTTCAACCCACCTTACTGTCAGCTCATCCAGCCCATACATCAACAGCTTGTTGATGAGGATCTTGTGTAAGATTGTCCTGAAAGCCTTACTGAAGTCCAGCTAGACAATATCCACTGCTCTCCCCTCTCAACCAGGCCAGTCATTTCATCGCAGAAGTTTATCAAGTTGGACAAGCGTGACTTCCCTGTGTTGAATTCATGCTGACTACTCCTGATTTTTTTTGTCCTTCATGTGCCTGGAAATGGCTTCCAGGATTATTGACAGACTGAGAGTTGGGTTTGTTCAGGCTGGAGAAGAGAAGGCTCCGGGGAGACCTTATAGCTGCCTTCCAGTACCTAAAGGGGGCGTATAGGAGAGCTGGGGAGGGACTTTTTACAAGGGCATGTAGTGATAGGATGAGGGGGAATGGCTTTAAACTGGAAGAGGGTAGATTTAGATTAGATATCAGGAAGAAACTTTTCACTTTGAGGATGGTAAGGCACTGGAACAGGTTGCCCAGAGAAGTTGTGGAAGCTCCATCCCTGGAGGGGTTTAAAGCCAGGCTGGATGGGGCTTTGAGCAACCTGGTCTAGTGGGAGTTGTCCCTGCCCATGGCAGGGTGGTTGGACTTAGCTGATCTTCAAGGTCCCTTCCAACCTAAACCATTCTATGATTCTATGATTATTTGCTTCATCTGATAGAGAGAACTAACACTTAAGGGCTAATAGCAGGAGGAAACATGCTTAATGCAAAACATATATCTATAACCTTGTGGCCATTGCCTCACTTAAGCCATATCTATAATTATAACCTTGGCCATCGTGTAAGACGTTTAATCAGGAACTAGCAGAGGGGAGTTGCAGAGAAGAACAGAACAGTCATGGCCGGCCTTGCTAAAGAAACCTGCTGGAACTGACCTTGCGGTTGTGGAGTCTGATAAAAGAGAGACTGAGCCTACGCAGGAATAAAGAGTCACTTGTGGTGATGAAGAAGAGTGGGTTTGCCTTCATCCTCTCGACCCTCAACGACCACCACCAGAAGAAACCGCGCATGCTCGGTGGGGAGGAGATCACGGAAATGGCTCATTTGCATACGAAGCGGGATAGATAGTTAATATGTATAGGCGTATTGAGAAACCTTATGAATATGTAACACTTTGCTGCATAAATATGATACGAGCTGCCGCGTTAGGCGTGCACGAATTTGGTGGGACGACCCCCCCCGTGCTGCCCAGCGCTGAATAAAACATACCTACTTTACAACCTTCTCGGCTGTGGAGTCTGATTTCCGCACATCAAGGGCAACCTGGAGAGTATCAAAAATGACTACAGAGCTCTGGGAGCAGTAGTCAAGGGCATGGTGGCCCAGGTGGTGTTCTCCTCAGTCTTGCTGGTGAGGGGAAAGGAGTCTGATTTCCGCACGTCAGTTTTGGCGAGCCAGGCAGGAGGTTCTCTGCTCAGCTGCGGGATCGACTGCGGAGCGGACGCCCCTAGGCGCACCCCGAGTACTTTCCTCGGAGGAGCCTCCACTCCCAGCCGCTCACCGTGGGAGTAGACAACAACCTCCTGAAGCCGCGGGCAAACGGTATGTTTAATGAGGGGGCCAGTAAGTCGTAGGGGACGCCCACGCGTGGCTGGGGCTGCTGGTAAAACGCGCAGAGACGTCTGGCGTACAGCATAGTCCCCGTATGGGAAGAGGGTACCCTGTATTGTAGTAAGGGGATTCGCTGACCGATAGAGCGGCCGCTAGCGATCTTGGGAGTAGATTGAGTGAATCCGAGGTTATCGCTGCATCCCGGCATCGGGAGCCAGGACGGACCTGCTAATGATTGTATAAGAAGCAGGTGAAGGGTAAGCGAGCCTCCGAGGTTATCGCTGCATCCCGGCATCGGGAGCCAGGACGGACCTGCTAATGACTGTCTGAGAAGCAGGAGAAGGGTAAGCGAGCCTCTCACAATTGTGATATGTCAACTAAGTAATATTTGCAGCTGCTGGAGGGATACTAACTGGAGTGATAATTTCATGTCTCATTTGTAAATGCCTGGGTATTTTGTGTTAAAAGCACTTGTGTGTGTGTGTGTGTGTGTGTTTAAGACGCAGCGTCGTTGTAAAGTGAGGGGGAGTCCTGAGTTGCGGTTTCGTGACTCTCCGAGGAACTCCGAGACGGGCAAAACATCTGACACGAGTGAAAGATCTGTAAAAGTTTTTTTCTGATATATGTAAGTTAGTCTGCTGTGGTGCTTAGTCGCTCTCCTATCCGGGGTTTGGCTAATCATCAAAGTGGCAGAACAGAGGAAGTCACTCCTTCGGTGGTTTGGGCTCGAACCTTGGGAATGTTTAAACGTGTGGGAGGAGGACTGGGAAAGAGTTAGAACATCTTGCAAGAAGAGGTTTGCGTGGAAGTTGAAGCACAGCAGAAATAGAAAATAGTTGGAAAAAAAATTAATTAAAGAAACTTAAAGATGGGTAATACTCAAGGGGGTATCCTTAAGAAAAGTCCTTTAGGTTGTGTGCTTGCTCATTGGAAAGAAATTGTGGGAAATGGAGGTACAGAAAGTAAGAAAATTCTTGTTAAGTATTGTAATCAGTGGTGGCCGTTATATAAGTTGGAAGATGGAGCCAAGTGGCCATTGAATGGATCACTAGATTATAATACTATGTTGCAGTTAATGTTATTTTTAAGAAGAGAAGGGAAATGGGATGAGGTATCATATGCAGATATGTTCTTTACCCTCCGAAACCATCCGGAGTGGCAGAGGGATTGTGGAATAGTGCCACCGCAGGACCCTATGGTACTCACCCTTGAGCGAGAGAATAAAGGATTAAAAGGAAAACTGAGGCGGTGCTGCTCGGCATGCAGTATTGGACAAAGATGCACTAAGATCAGTAAAAATTATCAAGCATCAGAACAGGATTTAACTGATCTGTTTAAGTCTCCCCCTCGATCACAGGAATGAGATGTGGACTCGGATAGAACTCCTACTCCTCCGGACAGCCCCGTAGCCTCCCGGACTAGGGGGAAACCTCTGATTTTGCAGGCACCGCTTCGAGAGGCAGTAGGACCAGAGGGAGGGACAATGTTGATTAAGGTACCTTTTTCCACTACCGATTTGGAGGCGTGGAAAAAGGTTGCCAAGGATTATAGGAATGATCCTCTGGGCGTAACCAAACATTTTCAGTTTATCATAAAGCAACATAACCCTGATTGGAATGATATGCAGCTATTATTAGAATATATGACAGAAACGGAAAAACAACAGATTTTAAAGGTTGCTGGGGATTTAGCTGAAGATCATTGTAAGATCGTGGGAGGGGACGTTAACGAATATTTCCCCCTGCGGGATCCAAAGTGGGATCCAAATAAATCAGCACATATGGAAAGATTACAAGCATATCAAGGATGGATTTCAAAAGGAATGGAGAGAGCCATTCTTAAGACCATCAATTGGTCAGCATTATATGCAATTAAACAAGGTCCCTACGAGTCACCATCTGAGTTCCTGGACCAACTGAGAGATGTAATGCACCGCAACACACCGCTGGATCCTGGGTCTGAGGTAGGAGTACAGCAACTAGTCTCTCTGTTTTTAGGACAGTCTACAGGAGATATTAGACGGAAACTCCAAAAGCTGCGTCCCACAGAAAGTAGAAGTCTGGAAGTGTTACTGGATGAGGCATGGAGAGTGTTCAGTAATAGAGAAGATGATTGTAAACGAGGGCAAAGAAGGGTGGTGGCGGTCATCAGGGAGGGGGAAGAGAGAAAACCCAGACAAGGACTGCCTCGATTAGGCAAGGATCAATGTGCATGGTGCAAAAGATCTGGACATTGGAAAAACAATTGTCCGGAAAGGTGGAAAAATAAGGAAAAGGCATGGAACAACCAAAAGGGAAGAGTGTTGGCTCACATGAAGGTAGACTGACGGGGACCAGAGGAATCTACCCTAGCGGATCCACTGGTTATAATGAAGCTAGGGGAGGAACAAAAGAAAGTAGAATTTTTGGTTGATACAGGGGCTACGTATTCGGTCTTAAATTAAGCTTTGATGCCCCTGGGAAATGAATATATCATGGTAAAAGGGGCAACTGGCCAAAGTGAAAAGGCATATTTTTGCGAACCTCTGAGATATAAATTGAGAGCACAATGGGGCATTCACAGATTCCTGTACATGCCCAACTCCCCAAAGGCACTTTTGGGGAGAGACTTATTGGAACAATTGGGTGCAATAATTAAATTTGAAAAAGGAGAGATTACTCTGGAGGTAAATGACCGTCAGTATATTCAGATAATGAGCTTATCCCTAGCTAGTGTCCCCGTGGGAGGAAAAATCAGCGAAGAAATCATGAATGAGGTATATCCCGGGGTATGGGTCACAGATACACCAGGAAGAGCAAAAAATGCTACACCTGTTGAGGTCAAACTTAAAGAGGGACGACAACCGGTAAGAATCAAACAATATCCCTTAAGGAAGGAGGATAGGGAGGGAATTCAACCAATAACAGAAAAATTTTTACAACTGGGGTTGCTAAGAGAATGTGAATCTGATTTTAACACTACCATATTACCTATCCGTAAACCTGACGGGTCATACCGGATAGTCCAGGACCTACGAGCTATAAATAAAATAACTGAAGACCTCTACCCAGTAGTGGCGAATCCATACACCCTACTGACTGCATTGACACCTAAACTAGCCCGGTTTACAGTCTTAGATCTGAAGGATGCCTTCTTTTGCCTCCCTCTCCATAAAGCCAGCCAGAAAATATTTGCATTTGAATGGGAAAATCCTAAAAGTGGACGTAAGACTCAGCTCACCTGGACGGTGTTGCCACAAGGGTTCAAAAACAGCCCCACCATATTTAGTAATCAACTCGCAAAAGATTTAGAGTCTTGGGAAGCCCCGCCCGAGGAAGGGAAACTGTTACAATATGTAGATGATCTCTTGATTGCCACCAAGACAGAGGATGCTTGTATAACCTGGACAGTGAGTCTGCTGAATTTTTTAGGACTCCAAGGATACCGGGTATCTAAGAAGAAGGGCCAAGCAGTGCAGTGTAAGGTGATATATTTGGGCTATGAGATCAGTGCCGGACAAAGGACTTTGGGACAGGCCCGAAAAGAGACAATATGCCAAACTCCAAGACCGCAAACAGTGAAGGAGCTACGAACTTTTCTGGGAATGACTGGGTGGTGTCGGCTGTGGATTTATAATTATGGGTTGCTTGTCAAACCCCTGTATACCCCGACGACTACTGAACAGAAACCCCTTAAATGGACTAAAGAGGCCTTACAGGCCTTCGAGTCATTAAAAAAAAAAAAAAAATAAAAGGCCTTGATGTCAGCGCCAGCCTTGGGACTCCCAGACGTGAGTAAACCGTTTATCCTTTTCTCTCACGAAAAACAGGGAATTGCCTTAGGGATATTGGCACAAGATCTAGGCCCGTATCGGCAAGCAGTTGCATATTTCTCCAAGCAATTGGATACAACTGCGAAAGGCTGGCCTGGATGCTTGCGGGCAGTTGCGGCTGTAGTATTAAACATCCAGGAAGCCCGAAAGTTCACCTTGGGCCAGAAAATGACTGTGTTAGTGTCCCATACAGTATCCTCAGTACTGGAAGCGAAAGGAGGACACTGGCTGTCCCCACAAAGATTCTTGAGATATCAGGCCATACTGGTGGAACAAGATGATGTGGAAATTGTAATCACTAACATTGTCAATCCAGCCTCTTTCCTCAGTGGGAACACAGGAGAACCAGTGCATCACGATTGTCTGGAAACCATTGAAGCAACATATTCGAGCCGTCTGGACCTGAGAGACAGTCCTATGGAGAACACAGAGAATTGGTTCACGGATGGAAGCAGCTATGTCCTAAATGGTAAAAGGTATGCTGGGTATGCCGTCACCACCAGTCAAGAAATAATAGAGTCAGGACCTTTGCCCATGAATACTTCTGCTCAGAAGGCAGAAATAATTGCTTTGACCCGTGCCTTGGAATTGGCCCAAGGCAAAGCTGTGAATATCTATACAGACTCGAAATATGCCTTTGGGGTTGTACATGCACATGGAGCTATCTGGAAAGAGAGAGGACTATTGAATTCACAGGGCAAAAACATCAAGCATGCAGAGGAGATCTTGAAACTGCTGGAAGCAGTCCAACACCCTGAGAAAGTGGCAATCATGCACATTAAGGCTCACCAGAAAGTAAACTCGGAACTGGAAAGAGGAAATGAGCTGGCGGACAGAGAGGCAAAACAGGTAGCCAAAACAAACATAAAAACAGAAGGGGCTTTGGTCCCTGATGGACGAATTTCCCTAGAAGATAAACCAGAATATACTAAAGAGGATCAGAAACTTGTCATACACTTAGAAGGGTCATACAACAAAGAGGGGTGGGCTCTCACCCCACAAGGGAAACTAATCGTTCCCTCCCATCTAACATGGTCTCTAGTAAGAGAAGAACACAGAAAGAGGCATTGGGGAGCAGAGGCCTTATATAAACACCTAATTAGAGAAATCGTAGCTAGAAACTTATACACCACTGTGAGACAAGTGACTCAGCAGTGTGAGCTATGCCTCCAGACTAATCCTAAGAACACCCCCAAACCAGAAATAGGCCAAATTGGGAGAGGCAACGGGCCTGGGCAACAATGGCAAATTGACTTCACAGAACTCCCAAGAAAAGGGGGGTATCGATACTTATTGGTATTAACTGATACCTTTTCAGGTTGGCCAGAGGCATTCCCTGCCAGGACGGCCAAAGCTCGGGAGGTAACCAGAATATTAATACAAGAGATAATACCACACTTTGGGGTTCCGGCAACCATATCATCTGATAGAGGGCCACATTTCATCTCGAAAGTAGTACAACAAATTAGCCGCTATTTGGGAATAGATTGGCAGCTTCACACCCCATATCGCCCTCAGTCGAGTGGCCAAGTAGAAAAATGAACCACCTAATCAAACAGCAAATTGTAAAATTGGGACAGGAAACTAACTTGGCCTGGCCTCAGTCTCTTCCCTTGGCTCTTTTGCGCATACAAACTAGGCCAAGAGCAAAGGAAGGACTGAGCCCTTTTGCCATAGTGTTATATGTTTTAAACTCACGAATGATAAAACAAATGAGGCATTTGATATATGCTCAACAACTCCGACAACAAATCGAAGTAGGCAAAAATTTTATAAAGAACCTAGAAAGGAATGGAATAATATAAAAGGCATTAACATAAAGTAAATGAATTTACTTACTTTTTAGAAAAGGGGGGATTGATAGAGAGAACTAACACTTAAGGGCTAATAGCAGGAGGGAACATGCTTAACGCAAAACATATATCTATAACCTTGTAGCCATTGCCTCACTTAAGCCATATCTATAATTATAACCTTGGCCATCGTGTAAGACGTTTAATCAGGAACTAGCAGAGGGGAGTTGCAGAGAAGAACAGAACAGTCATGGCCGGCCTTGCTAAAGAAACCGGCTGGAACTGACCTTGCGGTTGTGGAGTCTGATAAAAGAGAGACTGAGCCTACTCAGGAATAGTCACTTGTGGTGATGAAGAAGAGTGGGTTTGCCTTCATCCTCTCGACCCTCAACGACCACCACCAGAAGAAACCGCAGAAACGCGCATGCTCGGTGGGGAGGAGATCACGGAAATTGCTCATTTGCACACGAAGCGGGATAGATAGTTAATATGTATAGGCGTATTGAGAAACCTTATGAATATGTAACACTTTGCTGCATAAATACGATACGAGCTGCCGCGTTAGGTGCACACAAATTTGGTGGGATGACCCCCCGTGCTGCCCAGCGCTGAATAAAACATACCTACTTTACAACCCTGCGGTTGTGGAGTCTGATTTCCGCATGTCACATCACCTTCCCAGCAATCAAGGTGAGGCTGACTGGCCTGTAGATCCCTGTGTCCTCCTTCTTGCCCTTATAGGAGTGACATTTGCTTTCCTCTAGTCCTCAAGCACTTCTCCTAGTCACCATGGCTGTTCAAAGAATATTGAGAGTGGCCTTGCAATGACATCAGCCAGTTCCCTCAGCACTCATGGATGCATCCCATCAGGGCCCATGGACTTATGTATGTCCAATTTGCTTAAGGGAAGGGGAAGATAAGTAAGATTGCTGGAGAAGAGAATCGCGGCGGCAGGGGACGACAAAGGGCGCTTTTGGAGGCTTTTTGAAATTTCTCGAAGCTGGGAGGAGGGGCTAGCCTGGGCTGGAACTGGCAGCTTCTTGGCAGGCTGCTGACGTGGCGAGGGTGGAGCCAGCACCCCCAGTGGCAGTTCTAAACGAGCTGCAAAAGAGTCGCTGCATACTCAGCAAGCAATCAGCGAGTGTGCATCACCCGGGGGGTCACCTGGGGGCCCTCAGGAGAGAGCCCACAGAGCCAGAGCAGCAAACAGGCATCTGTACCATAGAAGGGAGTGCGGGGAGGGTGCTGAGAGCACTGCCAGCTCAAAAGGTAAGATGAATTGGTAGTAACTGGTCCCCCTCCTGTTTTGAGAGGCAAACCAGTAGTCATTGCCCTCCTGGAAGAGGACCCAACCACGGTTATCACTCGGCCAAAAGCTGTTGCTAGCAGGTATGTTGTGACCCAAACACAGCTCCCACACAAACATGCAGCCGTGCAGGTCTCTGGCTGCAGGGAGTGCCTGAGCCTGTCCCTTGTACTGGAGGGCAGCAAAGACAACACCTGTGTATGCAGTGAGCAGGTGAATGATCTGCTCAACATGGTGGCAGAACTGAAAGAGGAGGTGGAAAGGTTAAGGAGTATCAGGGAGTGCGAGAGAGAGAGAGAGATTGGTGGAGCCACACTCTGAGGCCAAGGGAGCAGACTGAGGCTCCACAAGTAGCAGAGGATACCCTCCCCTCTTGCCATCAGGCAGAAGGAAGGGACCTAAGAGATGGGGAGGAATGGAAACAGGTCCCTGCTCAGGGAGGCAGGCAAAACCCTCCCCAGCCTCCCTCACCTTCCCAGTTGCCCTTACACAACAGGTATGAGGCTCAGGAACTTGAGGGCCAGGTGAATGAAGACATAGAGGAAGGCCCATCCAGGGGGTTGCCAAGTGTGAGCCAGCCAGCCCCATGCATTAGGACTTCTACTGTTAAAAAGAAAAGGAGGGTAATTGTTGTAGGTGATTCCTTTCTAAGGGGAACAGAGGGCCCCATATGCTGACCAGATCCGTCCCACAGGGAGGTCTGCTGCCTCCCTGGGGCCCGTGTCAGGGACATCACCAGGAAACTCCCTGATCTGGCACGGTGCACTGGTTATTACCCGCTGCTGGTTATGCAACTTGGACGTGATGAGGTTGTGGACAGAAGTCTTAAGGCAATTAAAAAGGACTTCAGGGCACTGGGACGACTGGTTGAAGGTTCTGGTGCACAGGTAATTTTTTCCTCAATCCCTTCAGGGGTAAGGAGAGAAAGGAACAGGAAGATAGAACTGATTAACACGTGGCTCAGAGGCTGGTGCCATCGGCGAAGTTTTGGTTTTTTTGATCATGGGGATGTCTATACAGCACCGGGCCTACTGGCAACAGATGGGGTACACCTGTCTCAGAAGGGGAAAAGGATCCTGGGGCAAGAATTAGCAGGGCTCATTGAAAGAGCTTTAAACTAGATTGGAAGGGGATGTAACTGGGCCTGATAGAAATAAACCCGGGGGAGCATGCCAGGGTTTGCAGGATGGCGAGCTAGCGAGGACCCTTGTTATTCTGTCTCAGTGGAGGTAGGGGCTGGAGATACATGAGGCAGTAAAGACGGAAGGGTTATTGATGGGTTAGAAGCCATGGAAAAACCTGGGAGCAGTCAGGTAGGAACTAGGGCTTCCACCCACAAAGAAGTGTCGGGAACATTAGCCCAACTGAAGTGCATCTATGCTAATGCACGTAGCATGGGCAACAAACAGGAGGAGCTAGAAGCCATGGTGCACCAGGAAAACTATGATATAGTAGCCATCACAGAAATGTGGTGGGATACTTTGTGCGACTGGAGTGCCACAATCAATGGCTACAAGCTCTTCAGAAAGGATAGACGAGGAAGGAGAGGTGGTGGGGTGGCCCTGTATGTTGGGGACTGTTATGAATGTTTAGAACTCAATCATAGCGATGATACAGTTGAGTGTCTATGGCTCAGAATCAGGGGGAAGGCCAACAAGGCTGATGTTGTGGTGGGGGTCTGTTATAGACCACCCAATCAGGACAGAGAGGTAGATGAAACTTTCTACAAGCAGCTGGGAGAAGTCTCGTGATCGTTCTTGTGGGGAACTTCAACTTCCCAGACGTCTGCTGGAAATACAACACAGCAGAGGGAACAGTCCCGGAGCTTCCTAGAGTGTGTCAAGGACAACTTCCTTTCTCAGCTGGTGAGTGAACCTACCAGGGAAGGTGCCCTGCTGGACCTGCTCTTTGTGAACAGAGGAGGACTGGTGGGTGATGTGACGGTGGGAGATCGACTAAGGCAGAGTGATCACAAAATGATTGAGTTCTCCGTTCTTAGAGAAGTAAGGAGTGGGGGCAGCAGAACTGCCACCTTGGACTTCTGAAGGGCAGACTTTGACTTGTTTAGGAGACTGATTGACAGAGTCCCTTGGGAGGCAGTCCTGAAGGGCGTAGGAGTCCAGGAAGGCTGGACACTCTTTAAGAAGAAAGTCTTAAAGGCGCAGGAGCAGGCCATCCCCATGTGCTGTAAGTCATGCCAGCGGCAAAGACGACCGGCCTGGCTGAACAGAGAGCTTTGGCTGCAGCTCAGGGAAAAAAGGAGAGTCTATGGCCTCTGGAAGAAAGGGCAGGCCACACATGATGACTACAGAGATGCCGTGAGGCTATGCAGGGAGAAAATTAGAAAGACCAAAGCCCAGCTAGAAATTAATCTGGGTTCTGCTGTAATGGACAACAAGAACTCTTTCTATAGGTACATTAGCAGCAAAAGAAGGGCCAGGGAGAACATCCATCCTCTATTAGATGCAGGGGGAAACATGGTGACTAAGGATGAGGAAAAGGCTGAGGTGCTTAATGCCTTCTTTACATCAGTCTTTAGTAATAGGACCAGTTACACTCTGAGGATCCAACCCCCTGAGCTAAAAGATGGAGACTGGGAGCAGGATGATCTCCCCGCAATCCAGGAAGAAATGGTCAGTGACCTGCTGCAGCACATAGACATACACAAGTCTATGGGACCGGATGGAATCCACCCAAGAGTTCTGAGAGAGCTGGCAGAGGTGCTCACCAAGCCACTTTCCATCATTTTCCAACAGTCCTGGCTGACTGGGGAGGTCCCAGCAGATTGGAAACTAGCCAACATGACACCCATCTACAAGAAGGGCTGGAAGGAGGATCCGGGAAACTTCAGGCCTGTCAGTTTGATTTCGGTGCTGGGGAAGCTGATGGAGCAGATCATCCTGAGTACCACCACACAGTATGCATGGGACAACTGGATGATCCGGCCCAGTCAGCATGGGTTCATGAAAGGCAGGTCCTGCTTGACAAACCTGATCTCCTTCTACAACACGGTCACCTGCTTAGTGCATGAGGGAAAAGCTGTGGATGTTGTCTGTCTGGACTTTAGTAAAGCCTTTGACACCATTTCCCACAGCATTCTCCTGGAGAAACTGGCTGCTCATGGCTTGGATAGGCATACACTTTGCTGGGTAAAAAACTGGCTGGAAGGCCAGGCACAAAGAATTGTGGTGAATGGAGTTAATTCCAGTCGGCGGCCGGTCATGAGTGGTGTCCCCCAGGGCTCAGTATTGGGACCAGTTCTCTTTAATATCTTTATCAATAATCTGGATGAGGGGATCGAGTGCACCCTCAGTAAGTTTGCAGATGACACCAAGCTGGGTGGGAGTGTTGATCTGCTTGAGGGTAGGGAGGCCCTGCAGAGGGATTTAGACAGACTAGATTGATGGGCCAAGGCAAACTGTATGAGTTTCAACAAGGCCAAATGTTGGGTCTTACACTTTGGCCACAACAACCCCCACCAACGCTACAAGCTTGGGGAGGAGTGGCTGGAAAGATGCTCAGCAGAGAGGGACCTGGGAGTATTGATTGATAGCCGGCTGAACATGAGCCAGCAATGTGGCCAGATGGCTAAGAAGGCCAACAGCATCCTGGCCTGTGTCAGGAATAGTGTAGCCAGTAGGACCAGGGAAGTGATTTTACCCCTGTACTTGGCACTGCTGAGGCCGCATCTTGAGTACTGTGTTCAGTTTTGGGCCCCTCACCACAAGAAGGACATCCCTGGAAAGATGATGGAACAGCTTGTTCTGGGCGTCATATCCAAGCATCTGGAGGAAAAGAAGGTTCTCAGAAGTAGTCAACGTGGATTCACCAAGGGGAAGTCATGTCTGACTAATCTGATAGCCTTCTATGATGGCGTGACTGCATGGGTGGATGAGGGGAGGGCAGTGGATGTTGTCTACCTTGACTTCAGCAAGGCTTTCGACGCTGTCTCCCACATCATCCTCACAGGCAAGCTTAGGAAGTGTGGGTTAGATGAATGGACAGTGGGGTGGATTGAACAGTGGCTGACAGAGCTCAGAGGGTTGTGGTTAGTGGTGCAGAGTCCAGTTGGAAGCCAGTAACTAGTGGTGTCCCTCAGGGGTCAGTGCTGGGTTCAGTCTTGTTCAATATATTCATCAATGACCTGGATGAAGGGATAGAGTGTTCCATCAGCAAGTTTGCTGATGATACAAAACTGGGAGGGGTGGCTGACACGCCGGAAGGCTGTGCCGCCATACAGTGTGACCTGGACAGGCTAGAGAGTTGGGCAGAGAGAAACCTGATGAAATTCAACAAGGGCAAGTGTAGGGTACTGCATCTGGAGAGGAATAACCCCATGCATCAGTACAGGTTAGGGGCTGACCTCCTGGAGAGCAGCTGTGTGGAAAGGGACCTGGGAGTCCTGGTGGACAACAGGATGACCATGAGCCAGCATTGTGCCCTGGTGGCTAAGAAGGCCAATGGCATCCTGGGGTGCATCAAGAAGAGTGTGGCCAGCAGGTCGAGGAAGGGCATCCTCCCCCTCTACTCTGCCCTGGTGAGGCCGCATCTGGAGTATTGTGTCCAGTTCTGGGCTCCCCGGTTCAAGAAGGACAGGGAACTGCTGGAGAGGGTCCAGCAAAGGGCTACAGAGATGATTAGGGGATTGGAGCATCTTTCTTATGAGGAAAGGCTCAGGGACTTGGGGCTTTTTAGTCTAGAAAAAAGAAGACTCAGGGGGGATCTTATCAATACTTATAAACACTTAAGGGGAGGGTGCCAGGTTGATGAGAAGAGTCTTTTTTCAGTGGTGCCCAGTGATAGGACAAGAGGTAACGGGCACAAACTTGAGCACAGGAAGTTCCATCTTAACATGAGGAGGAACTTCTTTACTTTGAGGGTGGCAGAGCACTGGGACAGGCTGCCCAGAGAGGTTGTGGAGTCTCCTACACTGGAGACATTCAAAACCCGCCTGGACGCCCTCCTGTGCAACGTGCTGTAGGTGTCCCTGCTGTGGCAGTGGGATTGAACTAGATGGTCTCCAGAGGTCCCTTCCAACCCTGACCATTGTGTGATTCTGTGATTGAGCCGCTGGAGCATGTGCAAAGAAGGGCAACGAAACTGGTGAGGGGTCTGGAGCACGTCTTATGAGGAGCAGGTGAGGGAGCTGGGGTTGTTTAGCCTGGAGAAAAGGAGGCTCAGAGGAGACCTTATCGCTCTCTACAACTATCTGAAAGGAGGTTGCAGAGAGGTGGGAGTCAACCTGTTCTGCCAAGTAACAGGTGATAGAACAAGAGGAAATGGCTTCAAGTTGCGCCAAGGGAAGTTTAGATTGGATATTAGGAAGAATTTCTTTACTGAAAGGGTCATCAGGCATTGGAACGCGTTACCCAGGGCAGTGGTGGAGTCCCCATCCCTGGAGGTATTTAAAGGTCATGTAGATATAGTGCTTAGGGACATGGTTTAGTGGTGGGCTTGTCAGTGTTAGGTTAATGATTGGATTAGATGATCTTACAGGTCTTTTCCAGTCTAGGAGATTCTGTGATTCTGTATTCTCTGACCTGATCCTCTTCCACAAAGGGGACACGTCTTCCATGCTCCAGAATTTCCCCCTGGACTCTGGGACCTGGGACTCCTGAAGGAGTAAAGACTGAAGTAAAGGTGGCATTCAGTACCTCAGCCTTTTCCACGTCCTGTGTAACTAGGTTCCACATCTTGTTGAGCAGCGGGACCATATTTTCCCTAGTCTTCCTTCTGTCACCTATGTAAGGAAGCCCTTCTTGTTGTCTTTGACATCCTTGACCAGATTCAATTCCATTTGGGCTTTGGGTTTCCTAACCCCATCCCTGGATGTACGGACAATGTGTCTCTATTCCTCCCAGGTTACCCATCCTTGCTTCCACTGTCTGTATGCTTCCTTTTTGTGTTTGAGTTTGGCTAGGAGCTTTTTGTTCATCCACACAGGCCTTCTGCCATTTTTACCTGACTTCATATTTGGTGGGATGGAACTCTCCTGATCTTGGAGGAGGTGATCCTTGACTATTAACCAGCTTTCTTGGGCCCCTCTTCCCTCCAGGGAATCTTGCAAGCAGATCTTTCAAGAGGCCGAAGCCTGCTCTCCCAAAGTCCAGGGCTGTGAGCTTGCTTTTTGTCCTGCTCCCTCCTCTCAGGATCCTGAACTCCACCATCTCATGGTCACTGCAGCCAAGGCTGCCTTTGACTTTCACATCCCCACAAGCCCCTTGTTTTTGGTGAGTATGAGGTCCAGCAGAGCACCTCCCCTAGCTACCTCCTCTGTCACTTGTGTCAGAAAGTTGTCATCAATGCACTCCAGGAACCTCCTGGATTGCTTGTGTCCTGCTGTGTTGTCCCTCCAGCAGATATTGGGATGGTTCAAGTCCCCCATGAGGACCAAGGCCTGCAAACTTGAGGCTGCTCCTATCTGTCTGTAGAGTGGCTCATCTGTTTGTTCTTCTTGGTCAGGTGGCCTGTAGCAGACACCCACTACAATGTCATCTTTAACTGTCCGCTCTTTAATCCTTATCCATAAGCCCTCAGTTGGCCCATCATTCATCCCCAGGCAGAACTCCACGCATTCCAGCTGTTCTCTCACATAAAGGGCAACTTCCCCTCCTTGTCTTCTCATCCTGTTCTTCCTAAAGAGCAGGTATCCCTCCATTGCAACACTCCAGTCATGGGAGCCATCCCACCATATCTCCATGATCCCAACAAGATCCTAGCCCTTCAACTACACACAGATTTCTTAACTCCTCGTGTTTATCCCCCATACTGCATGCATTAGTGTACAGGCACTTCAGAGAGGCACTCCAGCATGTTGAGTTCTTGGAGAGGGTTTAGGGGATTTTTCCATAATGGTGCCTTGTATGCACTTCTTTGTTTACATGCAAGTGAAAGAGGTGACCCCACTTAAGCCCTAGGCCCTTTGCTCAGCAATCCTGTCTGTCACTCAATCACAGGGCTGCTGGTTACTCTCTCCCTCCACCATCATTCTTAGTTTAAAGCCCTCCTTATGTGTTTAGCCATCATGCTGGCAAAAATACCTTTGCCCTCCTAAGTGAGGTGGATCCCACCTCCCAAGAAAACACTGGTCTGCAAATGGGTTCCCATTGTCATAGAAACCAAAACGCTGTTGCCAACATCCGTTCCGCAGCCAATTATTGACTTGTCCTATTAGTACCCTTCTCCTCACATCCTTTCCCCTCACCAGCAAGACTGAGGAGAACACCACCTGGGCCACCATGCCCTTGACTACTGCTCCCAGAGCTCTGTAGTCATTTTTGATACTCTCCAGGTTGCCCTTGATGTGCGGAAATCAGACTCCACAGCCGAGAAGGTTGTAAAGTAGGTATGTTTTATTCAGCGCTGGGCAGCACGGGGGGGGTCGTCCCACCAAATTCGTGCACGCCTAACGCGGCAGCTCGTATCATATTTATGCAGCAAAGTGTTACATATTCATAAGGTTTCTCAATACGCCTATACATATTAACTATCTATCCCGCTTCGTATGCAAATGAGCCATTTCCGTGATCTCCTCCCCACCGAGCATGCGCGGTTTCTTCTGGTGGTGGTCGTTGAGGGTCGAGAGGATGAAGGCAAACCCACTCTTCTTCATCACCACAAGTGACTCTTTATTCCTGCGTAGGCTCAGTCTCTCTTTTATCAGACTCCACAACCGCAAGGTCAGTTCCAGCAGGTTTCTTTAGCAAGACCGGCCATGACTGTTCTGTTCTTCTCTGCAACTCCCCTCTGCTAGTTCCTGATTAAACGTCTTACACGATGGCCAAGGTTATAATTATAGATATGGCTTAAGTGAGGCAATGGCTACAAGGTTATAGATATATGTTTTGCGTTAAGCATGTTCCCTCCTGCTATTAGCCCTTAAGTGTTAGTTCTCTCTATCACCCTTGGCAGTATTATTTGTGCCCACATGGAATAACAGCAGGGGGTAGTATTCAGAGGGCAGGATGTGCTTCAGGAGTCCCTCCACAATATTCCAGATCCTAGCCCCTGGGCAGCAGCAAACCTCTCTAGACTATTGGTCAGGTCGACAGATGCATGCTTCTGTCCCCCACAGCAGGGAGTCACCCATTACAATGAGTCATCATTTCTTCCTAGTAGTCTTTCATGGTTTAGGGTCAGGTAGACCCAGTCTTTTGCTTGTAGGCCCTTCACCTTTGAGGGTGGTGAACCTATTTTGCAGTTGTGAGTCCTTACATGGGGCAGGAACCTTCCTCTTGGTGCCAGAAGTCACCAGCTTCCATCCTTCCCCTTCTCCAGAGTTTTTCCTTACCTTGATAGTGGGGGTAGACACTGCCTGCTTCTCTGTTGCAAATGGGGTGCGAGGCTCTTCAAGCTGTTGACTCTCAGAGAAGATCCTGTCTGTCTCCCTTTCATCTTTTTTGATGCTGCCCAGCCTGCTCACTTCTTCCCATAACTCCTCCACTTGGTGGCATAGCTCCTCCAAGACAGCACACCTCCTGCAGGACAGAGGCCCATCTCTTCTGGCATCAAAGAGAGGCCCCAGACACTCCCTGCAGCCTGGGACTTGGAGGGATGCATCTGCCACCTGAAGCTCAGTTTGTGTTGAAGTCTCTGTCCTAGCAGGGACAGCTGCTCCAACATCTGCTGGGGAAACAGCTCTGTGTCATGTTACCATGTCATGATTTCAGCTGGGATGGAGTTAACTTTCTTGCTAGCATCTGGTGTAGTGCTATGTTTTGGATTTGGGATGAAAATAGTGTTGGTAATGCACTAATGCTTTTAGTTGTTGCTAAGCAGTCAAAGCTTTTTCTGCTCCTCACACCACCTTGCCAGCAAGTAGGTTGGGAGTGCACAAAAAGTTGGGAAGGAATACAGGTGGGACAGCTGACTCCAACTGACCAAAAGGATATTCTATGCCATATGATGTCATGCTCAGTATATAAAGCTGGGGGAAGAAGAAGGAAGGGGGAACGTTCAGAATGATGGCATTTGTCTTCCCAAGTAACCATTACGCGTGATGGAGCCCTGCTTTCCTGGAGATGGCTGAACACCTGCCTGCCAATGGGAAGCAGTGAATGAATTCCTTGTTTTGCTTTGCTTGTGTGCGCGGCTTTTGCTCTACCTATTAAACTGTCTTTATCTCAACCCACTTTTTTCTCACTTTTACTCTTTCGATTCTCTCCCCCATCCCACCAGGGGGGAGTGAGCGAGTGGCTGCATGGTCCTAGTTGCTGGCTGGGGTCCTAGTTGCTGGCTGGGGTTAAACCACGACATACCACTATGCCTGAGACTGTTACAGTGGCACACTTTCAACTGAGGCCCCCTTCTTCACACCCTTCTGTGTGAACTGCTGCACAAACTGCTGCATCTGTTGGCTGGCTCCGTTAGCTGTACTCTCACAGCATTGCTCACCCAGGAAAGGATGAGCTGTTCTTTTCATCGCTAGTCTCCATTGCAGGAGATGTCTAGATCCAAAACTAATTGGCTTTGTTGCTCCCTGATGGTCCCTGTGTTCATTTTGACATTAGAAGCATGCCAAGAACAGTCATTTAGCTATGGCTCTATTTCTCTGCATTCATAATTCACAAGACTCTTCCATACCATATATTCAGAAAAAGAAAATAAAGAGCATTATTTCCATGGCTGTCATTTACAGGACTGACTTTTCAAATTAATTTATAAAACTTTACACCTCCAATTAGACCACTTACATGAGGTTACAGTGTGGTTTGGACAGTCTTGCCTAAATTTCTCTTATCTAGGTTTATGTCACTTGATAGCAATCTTTATGAGCTATTTTTATTTTGTCTTCTGTTAGGATAAAAGCATTTTAAAATGGCCTACTATAAATATGATTCTTTATATGATTACAGGTTATGAATACTCAGTACCAATAAAACCTTTTTTTCTTCTGACCAAGACAATATTCGTGCATGCAAACATGCACATTCTGAAGTATACAAACAGAAGTTTTGTTTGACATCATCTGGGATGTTGTCCTGGTTTGAGGTAAAACAGGACCAATTTTTTGTTCAGCAATTTTACTTTTTAGCTAAGCCTCTTCTAACTACTGAAATTAACAGCATATTGTGCAGAAAACTGTTCGCTCTCAGAGTGATAAGACCCATGTTTATAGTTGATGCCAAGGAATGGTATGCAGAGAGGCTCTTGCTTATACTTGTTGCTATAACAACCAAGGGCAGATAACTTTGTTATTTGCCCCGTTGGAGGGTCGGAAGTGGAAAAGTGTAGAGGGGTCGCACCTGTGAGGAAGAGCGAACAGGACAGGTGACCCAAAACTGACCAACAGTGTATTCCATCCCATCTGCCTCATGCTCAGTATAAAAGCTGAGGGATCAAAGTGTTGGCCCTCTTTCTTCAATAGCCGGCATCCAAGGAGGACTCTGTCTGCCTTTGATCCTGATCCTGAATCCAGATCTGGAATCCAGTTCCCATCTGTCACTGAGTCCAGTCTGGTACTTTGCCAGTGCCTGCTGGTGACATGATCATCATCCTGGGAGCTTGATACAGTTTTCTATATATTATTTTCTTATTATTTTATTATTAATATTTCATTAAAGTAGTTTAGTTCCTTCTAAACTCATAAGTCGCTCTCTCTCCCTCCTCTCCTTGAAGAGAGAGGTGGGGGAGAGCATCTGTCATTCATTTCAGTTGCCAGTCCAGCCCAAACCACAACAGATGTGCTACAGAAGATGTCTGCTCTAACCAGAGCAGACATTTCAGAAGCTTCAAAAACTATAAGGGCTTTCATAACCTTTCCTATTAGCACTATTATTATATTTCTAATCATCTGTCCAGTTCATTTTCCTGCTGATAGGAAGGACCAAAAGACAAAACTGAACTCCGGTGGATTACATCACATGTATTATGCATTAGATGAAAGCTTCAAATCTCCTGATTGCACTTCCACTATTTGCCAGGACAGTGGGAAAGTGAAAAGATACGGGAATAAATCTCAGTTTCTCACAAAGAAGGTAACAGTATTAAATTATCAAAATGCCTTCTTTAGACCACCAAATCAAAGTGTATCTGGGTCCATAAAATGACTAAACAAGTTAACAGAGTATATCTGCACTGACCACTGTTGCACCTCTCACTGTCAGCTTCCTACATCCAAAGCAAATGAAGTATGTTGATACAGGATCCAGGAAAGAGGCACAAAAATGATGGAAAGAAGAAAACAGATCCACAATTGAGCAATTCAAGGAGGTATTCTTAGCTGAGGAAATGGAAGATTATGGGTGTTAAGACAGTGTCCAAACATATGCAGGTAAGAAAACTGCTATAGGCAAACTTTGTCTTCAAGTTCACAAAGTTATAGAAACATCAAATGGCTAGAATTTGAAACTAGATAAACTCAGATATATAAAAAAATAAATAACAGAACAATTTAAAAACTTCTGAAAACTCTCCGTTGCTGAAAATGTTTTAATTTAAATTGTAAGGCTTCTAAAACCCATGCTCTGCTTCAAACAGAAATTAATTCAGAGAACCATACAACATCTGGTCAAAGATGGTGTATTGGGTTTCCATGGCAAGGTTTTATTAGCGTGAGGGCTGCAGGGGTGGGTTCTATGAGATGGCAACAGAAGCTGCCCCCATATTGGACAAAGCCGTTTCCAGCCAGCTCAAAGACAGACCCGCCACTGGCCAAAGCCGAGCCAATCAGTAACATTGGTAGCGCCTATGTGATAACATATTAAGAAAGGGTAAAAAACACTGTGAGAGAGCTGGGAGAGGAATGAGAAAATGTGAGAGAAACAACTCTGCAGACGCCAAGGTCAGTGAAGAAGAAGGAGGAGGAGATGCTCCAGGCACCGGAGCAGAGATTCCCCTGCCGCTCATGGTGAAGACAATGGTGACAGAGGTTGTCCCCTTGCAGCCAGTGGAGGACCCCACGCCGGAGCAGGTGGATGTACCCTGAAGGAAGCTGCAGCCTGTGGAGAGCCCATGAAGGAGAAGGGTCCTAGCAGGAACTGCAGCCCAGCAAAGAGATGCCCACACAGGAGCAGGTTTTCTGGCAGGACCCATGACCCCGTGGGGGGACCCACGATGGAGCAGTGCGTTCTGGAAATACTATACACCGTGGACAGGACCCATGCTGGAGCAGTTCTTGAAGAACTGCAGCCAGTGGGAAGGACCTACATTGAAGAAGTTTGTGAAGGACTGCTTCCTGTGGCAGGGACCAGGGGAAGAGCACAAGGAGGAAGGAGCAGTAGAGACGAATTGTAAGAAACTGACAACAACCCCTATTCCTCTTCCCCCTGTGACGCTCCAGGGGAGGAGGGAGAGAAGTCGGGACTGAAGTTGAGCCTGAGAATCATAAACTCATAGAATGGTTAGAGTTGGAAGGGACCTTTAAAGGTCATCTAGTTCCAATCCCCTTGCCATGGGCAGGGACACCTTCTACTAGACCAGGTTGGTCAAAGCCCGATTCAGTCTGGCCTTGAACACTTCCAGGGATGGGGCATCCACAACTTCTCTGGGCAACCTGTTCCAGTGCCTCACCACCCTCACAGGAAAGAATTTCTTCCTAATATCTAATCTAAATCTACCCTCTTTCAGTTTAAAACCATTACCCTCATCCTATCACTGCACCCTGACAAAGTCCCTCTCCAACTTTTCTGTAGGCTTCCTTTAAGTACTGGAATACTGCTATAAGGTCCCCCCGGAGCCTTCTCTTCTCCAGGCTGAACAGCCCCAAGTCTCTCAGCCTGTCCTCATAGGAGAGGTGCTCCAGCCCTCTGATCATCTCCGTGGCCCTCCTCTGGACGCGCCCCAACAGGTCCATGTCCTTCTTATGTTGGGGGCTCCAGAGCTGGATGCAGTAGTCCAGGTGGGGTCTCACGAGAGCGGAGTAGAGGGGCAGAATCACCTCCCTTGACCTGCTGGCCACACTTCTTCTGATGCAGCCCAGGATGTGGTTGGCCTTCTGGGCTGCAAGCACACATTGCCGGCTCGTGTCAAGTTTCCCATCAACCAACACCCCCAAGTCCTTCTCCTCAGGGCTGTTCTCAATCCATTCTCCACCTATCCTGTATTTGTGCTTGGGATTGCCCCGACCCGTGTGTAGGACCTTACATTTGGCCTTGTTGAACTTCATGAGGTTTGCACAGGCCCACCTCTCTGGTCAATCTGGATGGCATCCCCTCCCTCCAGCATGTTGACAGCTCAGCATAGCTTGGTGTTGTCAGCACACTTGCTGAGGGTGCACTCTATTCCAACATCCATGTCACCAACAAAGATGTTAAACAGCACTGGTCTCAGTACTGACCCCTGAGGAACGCCACTTGTCACTGATCGCTACTTGGACATCGAGCCATTGAACGCAACTCTTTGAGTGCGACCGTCCAGCAGATTCCTTATCCACTGAGTGGTACACCTGTAAAATCCATGTCTCTCCAATTTAGAGACCAGGATGTCGTGCGGGAGTATCAAATGCTTTGCACAAATCCAGGTAGATGACGTCAGTTGCTCTTCCTTTATCCACCAGCACTGTAACGCCATCGTAGAAGGCCACCAAATTTGCCAGGCACGATTTTCCTTTAGTGAAGTCATGTTGGCTGTCACCAATCACCTCCTTATTTCCCATGTGCCTTAGCATAATTTCCAGGAGGATCTGCTCCATGATCTTGCTGGACACGGAGGTGAGACTGATGGACTTGTAGTTCCCTGGGTCTTCCTTTTTTCCCTTTTTAAAAATGGGGTTTGTTTCCCCTTTTCCAGTCAGAGGGAACCTCACTGGACTGCCACAAATTCTCAAATATGATGACTAGTGGCTTGGCAACTTCATCTGCCAGTTCCCTCAGGACCTGCGGATGTATCCCATTAATTCCCATTGACTTATGCACCTTCAGGTTCCTCAGCTAGTCTTGAACCTTGTCTTCTCCTACAGTGGGCGGTTCCTCATTCTCCCAGTCCCTGCCTTTGTCTTCTGCGACTTGTGCAGTGTGGTTAGAGCACTTGCCAGTGAAGACCAAAGCAAAAAAGTCATTGGGTACCTCAGCCTTCTCCATATCCCAGGTGACCAGTTCTCCTGTTTCCTTCCTGAGTGGGCTCACATTTTCCCTAGTCTTCCTTTTGTCACCGACATACCTATAGAAGCTTTTCTTCTTCCCCTTGATGTCCCTGGCCAGATTTACCTCTATCTGGGCTTTAGCTTTCCTAACCTGATCCCTGGCTGCTCGGACAAGTTCTCTGTATTCCTCCCAGGCTACCTGTCCTTGTTTCCACCCTCTGTAGGCTTCCTTTTTGAGTTTGAGTTTCTCCAGGAGCTCCTCGTTCATCCATACAGGCCTCCTGGCATTTTTGTCTGACTTCCTCCTTGTCAGTATGCATCACTCCTGAGCTTGGAGGAGGTGATCCTTGAATATTAGCCAGCTTTCTTGGGCCCCTCTTCCCTCCAGGGCTTTATCCTATAGTACTCTGCCAAGCAGATCCCTGAAGAGGCTAAAGTCTGCTCTCCTGAATTCCAGGGTAGTAAGCTTAGTGTGCGCCCTCCTCGCTGCCCTAAGGATCTCAAACTCAACCATCTCGTGGTCGCTGCAGCCAAGGCTGCCCTTGAGCATGACATTCCCCATCAGCCCCTCCTTGTTGGTGAGAACAAGGTCCAGCATGGCACCTCTCCTCCTTGGTTCCTCTATCACTTGGAGAAGGAAGTTATCATTGACGCATTCCAGGAACTTCCTGGATTGCTTATGCCCTGCTGTGTTGTTCTTCCAACAGATATTGGGGTGGTCGAAGTCCTCCATGAGGACCAGGGCTTGTGAACATGAGGCTGCTCCTATCTGTCTACAGAAGGCCTCATCTGCTCGGTCTTCCTGGTCGGGTGGCCTATAGTAGACCCCCACTGTAACATCACCTGTCCCTGCCCTCCCTTTAATCTTGACCCATAAGCTCTCGTTGGCTCCTAATCCATCCCCAGGCAGAGCTCCATGCACTCCAGCTGATCCTTGACATAGAGGGTGACACCCCACTCCTTCATCTCCCCTGCCTTTCCTTCACGAATAACCTGTATCCTTCCACTCTAACACTCCAGTCGTAGGAGTCATCCCACCACGTCTCAGTGATGCCAATAAAATCATAGACTTGCAGGTGCACGCACGTCTCTAACTCCTCTTGTTTGCTCCCCACACTACGTGTATTTGCATAGAGGCATTTAAGTTGGGCCCCCGATGAAGCTAATTGACTGGCTGGACTGGCTGTTTTTCCTTTATGCTGCACTCCACATGCTCTCCTACTGACCTGCGACCCTTCTCCAGATTCTCAGCACCTATTCACAGAATCACAGAATGGTAGGGGTTGGAAGGGACCTCTGGAGATCATCTAGTCCAACCCCCCTGCCAAAGCAGGTTCACCTAAAGCAGATTGAAGAGGAATGCAGCCAGGCGGGTTTTGAATATCTCCAGAGAAGGAGACTCCACAGCCTCTCTGGGCAGCCTGTTCCAGTGCTCTGTCACCCTCAAAGTAAAGAATTTTTTCTGCATGTTCAGATGGAATTTCCTGTGTTACAGTTTGTTCCCGTTTCCCCTTGTCCTGTCGCCAGGCACCGCTGAAAAGAGTCTGACCCCATCCTCTTGACACCCTCCGTTTAGATATTTATAATCACTGATAAGATCCCCTCTCAGACTTCTCCAGGCTTAACAGACCCAGGTCTCTCAGCCTTTCCTCATAAGAAAGATGCTCCAGTCCCCTAACCATCCTTGTAGCTCTCTAATGGACCCTCTCCAGCAGTTCCCTGTCCTTCTTGAACCGGGGAGCCCAGAACTGGACACAGTACTGCAGATGCGGCCTCACCAGGGCAGAGTAGAGGGGGAAGATGACCTCCCTCGACCTGCTGGCCATGCTCTTTTTAATGCACCCCAGGAGACCATTGGCTGCCTTCTTGGCCACCAGGGCACATTGCTGGCTCATGGTCATCCTGTTGTCCACCAGGACTCCCAGGTCTCTTTCCACAGAGCTGCTCTCCAGCAGGTCAGCCCCTAATCTGTACTGATGCATGGGGTTATTCCTCCCTAGGTGCAGGACCCCACACTTGCCCTTGTTGACCTTCATAAGGTTCCTCTCTGCCCAACTCTCCAGCCTGTCCAGGTCACGCTGTATGGGGGCACAGCCTTCTGGTGTGTCAGCCACTCCTCCCAGTTTTGTGTCATCGGCAAACTTGCTGATGGTACACTCTATCCCTTCCTCCAGGTCATTGATGAATATATTGAACAGGACTGAATCCAGTACTGACCCCTGGGGAACACTGCTAATTACAGGCCTCCAACTAGACTCTGTGCTGCTGATCACAACCCTCTGAGCTCTGGCATTCAGCCAGTTCTCAATCCACCTCACTGTCCACTCATCTAACCCACACTTCCTAAGCTTACCTATGAGGATGATGTGGGAGACAGTGTCGAAAGCCTTGCTGAAGTCAAGGTAGATAACGTCCATGTGGGAAGCTGTTTGGAAAGCAACGGACACGTTGAACCGATGAGCTTATGAACTGTGTCCAACAGAAGAGAAGGTCGATGTGACCGAAATATGGAACAAGATAGTACAGTCTGAAGGTCAACATGAAGGAGGAATTCACATGCTGATACTGAAACTGCTGCTACGCCTAAATAGATAAATAGTAACAAAGCATAGATAATAAGCTACAGCTGTGTTTAACCAATAATAGTTTGTGTGTATATGTTTAGAAGCCAATGAGCACAGGCTAACCCACGTTGTAGTAAAGGTATATAACGGCTTATGTATTTTTAATAAAGGGCTTCGGCACGATCACATTGGTCTGTGTCCGAGTCCCACCGCACGTCCACATCCCTCCCCTCATCCACCCATCCAGTCACGCCATCATAGAAGGCTATCAGATTGGTCAAACATGATTTTCCCTTGGTGAATCCATGTTGATCACTCCCGATAACCTTCTTTTCTTCCACATGCTTAGTGATGACATCCAGGATAAGCTGTTCCATCACCTTTCCAGGCATGGAGGTGAGGCTGACTGGCCTGTAGTTTCCCGGGTCATCCTTCTTGCCCTTTTTGAAGACTGGCATGACATTAGCTTTCCTCCAGTCCTCAGGCACCTCCCCTGTTCTCCATGTCCTTTCAATGATGATGGAGAGCGGCTTCGCAATAACATCTGCCAGCTCCCTCAGCACTCGCGGGTGCATCCCATCAGGGCCTATGGATCTGTGGGCGTCAAGTTTACCTAAATGATTTCTAACCCGATCCTCCTTGATCAAGGGAGTGTCTTTCTTACTCCAGGCTCTCTCTCTTACCTCCAGGGTCTGGGGTTTCTGAGGGCCAGCCTTAGCAGTAAAGACTGAAGCAAAGGCGGCATTCAGTAGCTCTGCCTTCTCTGAATCCTCTGTCACCAGAGCACCCACCTCATTCAGCAGTGGGCCCACATTTTCCCAAGTCTTCCTTTTACTACTGATGTACTTGAAGAAGCCCTTCTTATTGTTCTTGATATCCCTTGCCAGATTTAATTCCAAGTGGGCCCCAAATATTGCTGGTATTGGCATCATACTGGTAGGAGGGGGATGGATTGAGGTTCCCCTTTCCCGGCAACTCTAGTTTAAAGCCCTCTTCAAGAGCTTGGCAAGCATCTGACCAAAGATGCTCTTCCCCTTCTCTGACAAGTGGACCCCATCAGGCCCCAGTATACCAGGCTTCTCAAAGCGAGTCCCATGATCTAAGAAGCCAAACCCCTGGCTGTGGCACCAGTCCTGTAGCCATTTGTTGATTTGCGAGATTCAACTGGCCCTGTCAACCCCCTTTGACTGGGAGGACTGATGAAGAAACTACCTGCGCCCCAAGAGTCCCTGACCGCCGCTCCCAGGAAGGGAGGGGTGAGGGGAAGATGTTTTTAGACTTGTTGTTATTTCTCATTATCCTACTCCAATTAACTGCCAATAAATTAAATTAATTTCCCTAAGTCAAGTCTGTTTTGCCCATGATAGTAATTGCTGAGAGATCTCCCTGTCCTTATCTCAACCCATGAGCTTTTCCATCTTATTTTCTCCCCATGTCCTATTCAGGAGGGAGGGTGAGAGAGTGGCTTGATGGGCACCTGGCAGCCAGGTAAGGTCAACCCACCACAGATGGTTTGATCAGATGATAACAATGTTTCCTTGTGATCTTACAGACTATGTGTCTACTGACAACTGTAGTTTGGAAGAATAGTTTCTTAGAAACACTCTGGAAAACAGAAAACTGTTTAGAATTCAGAAATTCTGGTTTTATTACATGATCATATAAAGTTGTTACAACAGCTATTGATTAAACAGTGAATTGACTTTGAGTTTGATAAATGTACTTTAAAAGAACTTTTTTTATTTGATTCCTTTACAAAAGCAAAGATCATCAGGTATTTTGGCCTTTATATTTATTTAGAATCTTAGTGTGATAGAATTTAGCCCACCTCAAAAAGGGGGGGGGGAAATCTAAACAATAATCTAGGCTAAACACGGCTTATTTAAGCAACAGTCAACACACCAATGGAAACAACTGGTTTACATGGATTATATGGAGACAATTTAGAGTAAGTGTTTTAGTTTACTAAAACATTGTTTGTCTTCATAAAATGTTCTGTGTGGCACCAATAGAAATACACTTCCACAGAATAAAATATATACTATTTGCTTTGCATTTGCCATTTGCTGAAGTTTTTATTCAACTGTCAGAATTCTCTGCATTTCACAGGCAGGGAGTCAGCACAAAGGAGCAAAGTAGTCTGACAAAGGTCACAGACACTCAGGAGCACAGCTACAAACGGGGCATAGCTGCCTGGCACCTCATCTAAGCCATTAAAACTTGCAGCTCACAGGATTATGAGGATCTGATAGTCTGAAACAGAATATCTAGCCAAGTGAAATGAGAGGCTTTCCAGTGATAGTGACTTTTTAAAATGACTCGAAAAGAAAGGAGGTTCTAAGGATATGCACAAAAAATTGGAAGTTTTTTTCTTTTGCTTTATTTTGGGGAGGCATGTCTTTCTAGCTCCCTGCCCCTGCCTTTTATTATCTTTTAATAACCCTACTTATGAAAAATTATGTGTGATTCATGATCACTTGCTGTTCACAATTTAAAATATCTGCGTGAGAAGGTTGCCACTAGAATTAAATGTGATCATCTTGCCTGTCAGAAGCAGGCAGAGATGCATAAAAATGTTGACACGTTACATCAGGAACATACATTGCTGTCAGAAAGTTTTCCAAATACAGGGGAAAAAAGCACTCTTTAATCCCTTTTTCCATGAATAACCTGCACTATAACCAATATCATCAGTATCAGATGAAATATCCCCTCAGGAAATCATGTAAAATCTGCTCTGTCACATTCCTAGAAAGCCTGCTCTAAAATGCTTCTTCCCAAAATGTAGGTTTTTTCAATCTCTTTCTCTGATGATATTCTGGCATTTGGCCCTGCAGGATCAGCTTTTTCCAGAATGGTACATTTGCCCTGTTTCAAAACTAGGATCTTTCAACTTCTTCCTCTTCCAATTCTTTCTGATATCCAGCAATTTTATACCACAGCAGCCAAAACAGCAATTTGCTATCTCCCTGCCACTAGCAATGAGAACTGACTCTAATGACAGCAAAAAGACAGTATAACATGAGTCCGTTGCAGCTGTCAGTGCTGCTGTCTTCCCTGGCACACTCTTAGAACACAGATTGGCAATGAAAGTACTAATTCTCTTTAAGTATCTTTAAACATTTAGTTGCCCAATCATTTTTCTACTATAAATCCACTCTATTGCACAAAAATGCAGGGGCCTGTACTGCTTTACTCGAACTGTAGTGTAATTCAAATGTTATTAACACCTACTAGCACCCACAGACTAAGGATTGCCAAGCAGTTTCCTTTATAACCCTCTGTTTTCACATGTTTATGACGACCATGATGAAATAGTCATCTTACCAGTTTAAATTTCTCACAGTTTTTACCTAAAATTATTTTGTCATCATTAAGGATGAGCAAAATCGTTCAGCATATATAGTTTTCTGTTGAGCTTCTACTGGAAACAATGAAGGGAAAACATCTATAAAACTGTTTTCCCTGATATGCCCTCAAATTCAAGAAATTTAAGAGGGATATTTTGAATCTTAAATCTAGCCAATTGTGAATGTAACACTGTATAACATCCACTTTCATATATATTTGTTCCCGATATAGGAAAAGTATCTCCTGAAGGGAGTTTTCTTCTCCATCACTCTTAAAATAAAATTTTTATGCATTTTTGAGGGCCCTAAAAAAATTTCTGTAACAACATCTAGATTATGGTCATAAATATTGCCACTGTTCATAACATCTGGTCTACATGTGTACTGAAAAGAAAATATAACAGTAGAACACACAGTATGAAACAAAAGCCAAGGAGTTTAGTTGGGATAAGCCCCAAATTCACCAAATGCAGAAAGGTCAAAAAACACAGTTCCTCAAAAGAACACTCACCTGTGTTTTTAAACAGTTCACAGAATCACAGAATGGTCAGGGTTGGAAGGGACCTCTGGAGATCATCTAAGTCCAACCCCCCTGCCACAGCAGGGACACCTACAGCAGGTTGCAAAGGACAGCGTCCAGGCGGGTTTTGAATGTCTCCAGTGTGGGAGACTCCACAACCTCTCTGGGAAGCCTGTTCCAGTGCTCTGCCACCCTCAGAGTAAAGAAGTTCCTCCTCATGTTAAAATGGAACTTCCTGTGCTCAAGTTTGTGCCCGTTACCTCTCGTCCTATCACTGGGCACCACTGAAGAAAGACTCTTCTCATCTACCTGGCACCCTCCCCTTAAGTGTTTATAAGTATTGATAAGATCCCCCCTCAGTCTTCTTTTTTCTAGACTAAAAAGCCCCAAGTCCCTGAGCCTTTCCTCATAAGAAAAATGTTCCAATCTCCTAATCATCTTTGTAGCCCTTTGCTGGACTCTCTCCAGCGGTTCCCTGTCCTTCTTGAACCAGGGAGGCCAGAACAGGACACAGTACTCCAGATGCGGCCTCACCAGGGCAGAGTAGAGGGGGAGGATGCCCTCCCTCGACCTGCTGGCCACACTCTTATTGATGCACCCCAGGATGCCATTGGCCTTCTTGGCCACCAGGGCACATTGCTGCCTCATGGTCATCCTGTTGTCCACCAGGACTCCCAGGTCCCTTTCCACACAGCAGCTCTCCAGGAGGTCAGCCCCCAACCTGTACTGATGCATGGGGTTATTCCTCCCCAGATGCAGTACCCTACACTTGCCTTTATTGAATTTCATCAGTTTTTTTTTCTGCCCAACTCTCCAGCCTGTCCAGGTTGTACTGTATGGCGGCACAGCCTTCCGGCGTGTCAGCCACCCCTCCCAGTTTTGTGTCATCAGCAAACTTGCTGATGGAACACTCTATCCCTTCATCCAGGTCATTGATGAATATATAGAATCATAGAATCATAGAATGGTTTAGGTTGGAAGGGACCTTGAAGATCATCGAGTTCCAACCCCCCTGCCACAGGCAGGGATACCTCTCACTAGACCAGGTTGCCCAAGGCCACGTCCAGCCTGGCCTTGAACACCTCCAGGGATGGGGCTTCAACAACCTCTCTGGGCAACCTGTTCCAGTGCCTCACCACCCTTAAAGTGAAAAACTTCTTCCTAATGTTTAATCTAAACCTGCCCTCTTCCAGCTTAAAGCCGTTCCCCCTCGTCCTATCACTACATGCCCTAGTAAAAAGTCCTTCCCCAGCTCTCCTGTAGGCCCCCTTTAGGTACTGGAAGGCCGCAATAAGATCTCCCCGGAGCCTTCTCTTCTCCAGGCTGAACAGCCCCAACTCTCTCAGCCTCTCCTCATAGGAGAGGTGCTCCAGCCCTCTGATCATCCTCGTGGCTCTCCTCTGGACGCGCTCCAGCAGGTCCATGTCCTTCTTATGTTGGGGACTCCACAGCTGGATGCAGTACTCCAGGTGGGGTCTCACGAGAGCGGAGTAGAGGGGCAGAATCACCTCCCTTGACCTGCTGGCCACACTTCTTTTGATGCAGCCCAGGATACGGTTGGCCTTCTGGGCTGCGACCGCACACTGCTTGCTCATGTCGAGCTTCTCATCAATCATCACCCCCAGGTCCTTCTCCACAGGGCTGCTCTCCAGCCATTCTCCGCCGAGCCTGTATTTGTGCTTGGGATTGCCCCGACCCAGATGTAGGACCTTGCACTTGGCCTTGTTGAACTGCATGAAGTTGGCTTGGGCCCACCTCTCCAGCCTGTCCAGGTCCCTCTGGATGGTATCCCTCCCCTCCAGCGTGTCTGCCTCGCCAAACAGCTTGGTATCATCAGCAAACTTGCTGAGGGTGCACTCTACCCCACTGTCCATGTCGCTAACAAAGATGTTGAACAGTACGGGTCCCAGTACCGACGCCTGAGGAACACCACTCGTCACTGTTCATATTGAACAGGACTGGACCCAGTACTGACCCCTGAGGGACACCACTTGTTATTGGCCTCCAACTAGACTCTGCACCACTAAACACAACCCTCTGAGCTCTATCTGTCAACCACTGTTCAATCCACCCCACTGTCCATTCATCTAACCCACATGTTCTAAGCTTGTCTGTGAGGATGATGTGGGAGATAGTGTCGAAGGCATTGCTGAAGTCAAGGTAGACAACATCCACTGCCCTCCCTTCATCCACCCATCCAGTCACGCCATCATAGAAGGCTATCAGATTAGTCAGACATGACTTCCCTTTGGTGAATCCATGTTGACTACTTCTGATAACCTTCTTTTCCTCCAGATGCTTGGAGATGACCCCCAGAACAAGCTGTTCCATCATCTTTCCAGGGATGGAGGTGAGGCTGACTGGCCTGTAGTTTCCCAGGTCCTCCTTCTTGCCCTTTTTGAAGACTGGAGTGACATTGGCTTTCCTCCAGTCCTCAGGCACCTCACCCGTTCTCCAGGACCTTTCAAAGATGATGGAGAGTGGCCCAGCAATGACTTCTGATAGCTCCCTCAGCACTCGCAGGTGCATCCCATCAGGCCCCATGGACTTGTGGGTATCCAGTTTACTTAATTGTTCTCTAACTTGTTCCTCTTCAACCAAGGGAAAGTCTTCCTTCCTCTAGACTTTCTCTGTTACTTGCAAAGTCTGGGACTCCCGAGAGCTGGCCCGAGCAGTGAAGACAGAAGCAAAGAAGGCATTCAGCAACTCTGCCTTCTCTGCATCATCCGTCACCACAGCACCCAACTCATTCAGCAGCGGGCCCACATTTTCCCTGGTTTTCCTTTTGTCTCCTATATACTTAAAGAAACCCTTCCTATTGGTCTTGACATCCCTTGCCAGGTTCAATTCCAAGGCTGCCTTGGCTTTTCTTGTTTCTTCACTGCATACCCTGACAGCATTCTTATACTCATCCCAAGTCGTCAGCCCCCTTTTCCACATCCTGTAAACTCCCTTCTTCCACCTGAGTTTTTTCTGAAGATCCCTGCTCAGCCATGCAGGTCTCTTTTCCTTGCCCGATTTCTTGCTCTTCAGGATGCACCTATCCTGAGCTTGGAGGAGCTGGTGCTTGAATATCAGCCAGCTCTCTTGAGCCCCCTTACCCTCCAGAACCCTCTCCCATTTGATTTCTCCCATCAGTTTCTTGAAGAGCTCAAAGTTAGCCCTCCTGAAGTCCAACATTTCAACCCTACTTGTCATTTTGTGCATACTGCACTTAATCCTGAACTCTATCTTCTCATGATCACTGCAGCCAAGTCTGCCCCCAACCTTAACATCCTCCACCAGTCCCTCTTTGTTTGTCAATACTAGGTCCAGTAGTACACCTCTTCTTGTGGGCTCTTCCGCCACCTGAGTTAAGAAGTTATCATTAATGCACTGGAGGAACCTCCTGGACTGTGCATTCTTAGTAGTGTAGCCTTCCCAGCAGATATCAGGGTGATTGAAGTCCCCCATGAGAACCAAGGCCTGTGATTGTGAGGCGATTCTCACCTGTCTGTAGAAGGCCTCATCAACTTCCCCATCCTGATCAGGTGGCCTGTAATAAACACCCACAACAGTGTCTCTCTCATGTTACCCTGCCCCTTAATCCTTACCCACAAGCTCTCAACTTGCTCATCATCAGCCCCCAGGGAGAGCTCAATACATTCCAGTTGCTTTCTCACATAAAAGGGACTCCTCCACCTCACCTCGCCGGCCTATTTTTCCTAAAGAGAACATAGCCCTCCATGACAGCATTCCAGTCATGTGAGCTATCCCACCATGTCTCAGTAATTGCAATGAGATCATGGCCCTGTGACTGCATGCAGATCTCTGACTCCTCTTGTTTGTTCCCCATGCTGCGAGCATTGGTGTATAGGCATTTCAGAGAGGCCAATGAGTGTGTAGCCCTAGAGAGGTGGTGGGCCTTCTGATTCTCAAAAGTACTAACATCCTGCCCTACAAGTGCTGAGCTACTACACTCAGGTGCCTCTCTGGTGAGCCCAGTTACATCCCCATCCCCCCTTCCAATCTAGTTTAAAGCTTTCTCAGTAAGCCCTGCTAACTCTAGTCCTAGAACCCTCTTCCCCCTGTTAGATAGGCTTTTCCCATCTGCTACCAGCAGGCCTGGTGTTCTGTAAATCAGGCCATGATCAAAGAACCCAAAACCTTGCCGGTAGCACCAGGTTCGGAGCCAGTCATTGACCTGCTGGCTTTTCCTGTTTACCCCCTCATCATTCCCTGCAACTGGAGGGATAGAGGAGAACAAGACTTGTGCTCCCGATCCCTTAACCAGTCGTCCCAAGGCCCTGAAGTCTTTCTTCATTGCCATCGGCGTTCTTCTCACTACATTGTCACTTCCTACCTGAAAAACTAAAAGGGGGTAATAGTCGGATTGTCGTACCAGGGAAGGAAGCTTCCTCTTAACATCATCAACCCGGGCCCCAGGGAGGCAGCAAACCTCCCTATATAGCGGGTCTGGTCTACAAATCGGGCCTTCTGTGCCCTTTAGAACTGAGTCACCTGAGTTCTGAGCTAATTTTTTGAAGTACAGGTAATTTTTTGAAGTAAAGACTTCAAGCCACATGTTGCTTTGCAATATTAAATTTAGAATAGAATAGAATAGAATAGAATAGAATAGAATAGAATAGAATAGAATAGAATAGAATAGAATAGAATAGTTCAGTTGGAAGGGACCTACAATGATCATCTAGTCCAACTGCCTGACCAATTCAGGGCTGACCAAAGTTAAAGCATGTTAGTAAGGGCACTGTCCAAACACCTCTTTAACACTGACAGGCACAGGGCATCGACCACCTATCTAGGAAGCCTGTTCCAGTGTTTGACCACCCTCTCGGTAAAGAAATACTTCCTAATATCAAGTCTGAACCTCCCCTGATGCAGCTTTGAGCCATTCCCACGTGTCTTATCACTGGATATCAGGGAGAAGAGATCAGCACCTCCCTCTCCACTTCCCTTCCTCAGGAAGCTGTGGAGAGCAATGAGGTCACCCCTCAGCCTCCTTTTCTCCAAACTAGACAAACCCAGAGTCCTTATCCATTCCTCACAGGACATGCCTTCCAGCCCTGTCACCAGCTTTGCTGCCCTCCTCTGGACACATTCAAGTACCTTAACACCCTTCTTAAATTGTGGGGTCCAGAACTGCACACAATACTCAAGGTGAGGTCACACCAATGCTAAGTACAGTGGGATAATCACCTCTTTTGACTGGCTGGTTATGCTGTGTTTGATGCACCCCAGGATGCAGTTTGCCCTGTTGGCTGCCAGGGCACACTGCTGACTCATATTGAGCCTTCTGTCAGCCAGCACCCCCAGATCCCTCTCTGTCGAGCTGCTCTCCAGCCTCTCCTCTCCCAATTTATACTTGTGCCTGGTGTTACTCCATCCCAGGTGCAAAATCTGGCAGTTGGACTTAGTAAATTTATGCCATTGCTGATTGCCCAATGCTCCAATCTATCTAGATCCCTCTGCAAGGTCTCTTGTCCCTCAAGAGAGTCAACAGCACCTCCCAGTTTAGTATCGCCAGCAAACTTGCTAAGGGTGCATTCAACTCCTGCATCCAGATCATTGATAAAAATATTGATTGGAACCATCCCTAGAAATGAGCCCTGAGGAACACCACTAGTGACTGGCTGCCAGCCAGATGTAGTCCCATTCACTACAACCCTTTGAGCCCTGCCATTCAGCCAGTTCTTCACCCAGCACACTGTGTACCTGCTCATCTCACAGTTGGACAACTTATCCAGAAGGATGCTGTGAGGGACAGTATCAAAAGCCTTACTAAATTCCAGAAAAACTACATCCACTGCTTTGCCTTCATCCACTAGTAGGGTGACCTTATCATGGAAGGATATCAAATGAGTTAGACAGGACTTTCCCTTTGTTAACCCATGAAGGCTGTGCCTGATGATTGCATTGTTCTTTAAATGACTGTCCTGGTTTGGCCTCAGCTGTCAACAAAGAACTACCAGCCCACAGCCTTGGGGGAGAAGAAAAAGGCAAAACTCGTGGGTTGAGATAAAGGCAGTTTAACAGAACAGCAAAGGAAAGAGAAAAACAGTAACAATAACACCGATAAAGGAATGTACAAACATGATAAAAGAATGTACAAACACAGTAAGGTACCACCGCTCACCAACCACCAACTGACCTGGACCACTCTAAGCACGACTTCCTGCTCACCAACCACCAACCGACCTGGACCACTCTAAGCACGACTTCCTGCCCCCTCCCCCGGCCAGCTGACCCCTATAGCCCTGGCATGACTCACATGGCATGGAATACCTGTGTCCCCTCCCCATCCTTGGGGAAATTAACCCCATCCCTGCTGGAACCAGGACATTATCCACCCCTTATTCCATACCATCTGTGCCATGCCCAGATCTTACTGTTCCCAATCAATTACCACCACTTTCCCCTGTCTTCTATATATATATGTACATATATATACATACAGATTTAATTTCCATAGTCTATGGGCCATCCCTCTAAAATGTCCATTAAGTTCATTTAGTCCATCACTGTGGGCCCCATCTGTGAGAACACTCTCCCAGGGCAGGCGAGATGGTGGGTGGTGCTGGACTGGTGCATGCTGCATTTTGGAGCTCGCGGCTGGTGTACCCAGTGCGGCCCATGCCCACAGTCCGCAGGCTGAAGATGTCGATCTCAAGGAAGTTGCTGGGCGCCAGCTGATGAGGTCAGTTCTTAATACATCACCACTGCACTTTACTCTGCTTTATCAAAGTCCATCTGTCATTGGTTTGGGTGATTCTTACTGTAGTACCCTTGATAGCAATTATAGTAATGATGACATACAGTGACAGGGTTATTTAGCACTTAACATCATAAAATTTGATTCATTGGCTATTCTCACCCAAAATCAGATCCCCATGAGGTACACATCGGACCTCCCCATCCTCCCACATCACCCACCAAGTGCACCCATGTCCTTGTGCAAAAGCAATCCCACGGATGGGTTTGCCTTTGCCTGAGGCGGGACTAACCCAGACTGTCTTCCCCAACATATTCTTCATGTGCACTACAGGGACTTTATCCCCTTCTACTGTACGTGGAAGTTTTGATTGGGCAGGGCCAGCTCGATTGGCAGATCCCCTGGTGTTGACTAACCAGGTGGCTTTTGCTAAATGTGTATCCCAATGTTTGAAGGTCCCACCAACCATGGCTCTCAGTGTAGTCTTTAACAGTCCATTGTATTTTTGATTTTCCCTGAGGCTGGTGCATGATAGGGGATGTGATATACCCACTCAATGCCATGCTCTTTGGCCCAGGTGTCTATGAGGCTGTTTCGGAAATGAGTCCCATTGTCTGACTCAATTCTCTCTGGGGTGCCATGTCGCCATAAGACTTGTTTTTCAAGGCCCAGGATAGTGTTCCGGGAGGTGGCATGGGGCACAGGGTATGTTTCCAGCCACCCAGTGGTTGCTTCCACCATTGTGAGCACATGGCGTTTGCCTTGGCGGCTTTGTGGGAGTGTAATATAATCAATCTGCCAGGCCTCCCCATATTTATGTTTTAGCCATCATCCTCCATACCAAAGAGGCTTTAACCGCTTGGCTTGCTTAATTACAGCACATTTCACATTCGTGAATGACCTGTGCAATAGTGTCCATGGTCAAGTCCACCCCTCGGTCTCGAGCCCATCTATATGTCGCATCTCTTCCCTGATGGCCTGAGGCATCATGGGCCCACCGAGCTATGAATCATTCACCCTTGTGTTGCCAGTCCAGATCCACCTGAGCCACTTGAATCTTAGCAGCCTGATCCACCTGCTGGTTGTTCTGATGTTCCTCAGTGGCGCGACTCCTGGGTACATGGGCATCTACATGACACACTTTCACAACCAGATTCTCTATCTGGGCAGCAATATCTTGCCACAGTTCAGCAGCCCAGATGGGTTTGCCTCTGCGCTGCCAGTTGCTCTGTTTCCACTGCTGTAACCACCCCCACAGAGCATTTGCCACCATTCATGAGTCAGGATAGAGATAGAGTACTGGCCATTTCTCTCGTTCAGCAATGTCTAAAGCCACCTGGATGGCTTTCACCTCTGCAAACTGGCTCGATTCACCTTGTCATTCAGTGGCTTCTGCAACTCGTCATGTGGGACTCCACACAGCAGCCTTCCACTTCCGATGCTTTCCCACAATCCGGCAGGACATGAACAGGCATGTTTCTTCTCATTTTCTGGTTGTTTATTATACAGTGGGGCCTCTTCCGCATGGGTCACCTCCTCCTCTGCTGATATTCCAAAATCTTTGCCTTCTGGCCAGTCCACGATCACTTTAAGTATTCCTGGGAAACTAGGATTTCCCATTCGAGTTCACCGTGTGATCAGTGCAATCCACTTACTCCATGTGGCATCAGTTGCATGATGTGTAGACGGGACCCTTTCTTTGAACATCCAGCCCAGCACTGGCAGTCGAGGTGCTAAGAGGAGCTGTGCTTCAGTACCAACCACTTCCAAAGCAGCTCGAACCCCCTCGTATGCTGCCGATATCTCTTTTTCGGTTGGAGTATAGCGGGCTTCAGATCCTCTGTATCCCTGACTCCAAAACCCCAGGGGTCGACCTCGAGTCTCCCCTGGTGCTTTCTGCCAGAGGCTCCAGGTAGGGCCATTCTCCCCGGCTGCGGTGTACAGCACATTTTTAACATCTTGTCCTGCCCGGACTGGCCCCAGGGCTACTGCATGAACTATTTCCTGCTTAATTTGTTTGAAGGCTTGTCGTTGCTCAGGGCCCCATTTAAAGTCATTCTTTTTCCAGGTCACTTGATATAGAGGGCTCACAATCAGACTGTAATTTGGAATATGCATCCTCCAAAAACCCACAACACCTAAGAGAGCTTGTGTTTCCTTTTTACTGGTTGGTGGAGATATAGCTGCTATTTTGTTGACCACATCCATTGGGATCTGACGGCATCCATCTTGCCATTTTATTCCTAAAAACTGGATCTCCTGTGCGGGTCCCTTGACCTTACTTCATTTTATGGCAAAACCAGCTTTCAGAAGGATTTCAACTATTTTATTCCCTTTCTCAAAAACTTCTTCTGCTGTGTTGCCCCATACGATGATGTCGTCAATGTACTGCAAATGTTCCGGAGCTTCACCCTGTTCCAGTGTGGTCTGGATCAATCCATGGCAAATGGTGGGGCTTTGTTTCCACCCCTGGGGCAGTCGATTCCAGGTGTACTGGACGCCCCTCCAGGTGAAAGCAAACTGTGGTCTGCACTCTGCTGCCAAAGGGATTAAGAATGCATTGGCGATATCAATTGTTGCATACCACTTGGCTGCCTTTGACTCCAGTTCGTATTGAAGTTCTACCATGTTCGGCACGGCAGCGCTCAGCGGTGGCGTGACTTCATTCAGGCCACGATAGTACACTGTTAGCCTCCACTCTCCATTAGATTTTCGCACTGGCCATATGGGACTATTAAAGGGTGAGCGGGTCTTGCTGATCACTCCTTGAGTCTCTACTTAAAGAATCAGCTTATGGATGGGAATCAGAGAGTCTCGGTTAGTGCGATACTGTCGCCGATGCACTGTCGTGGTAGCAATTGGCACCTGTTGTTTTTGACCCTCAACAAACATACCACAGAAAGATCCTCCGAGAGACCAGGCAAGGTAGACAGCTTTTTAATGTCCTCCGTCTCCAAAGCAGCTATGCCAAAAGCCCACCAGTACCATTTTGGGTCCTTGAAGTACCCTCTCCTGAGATAGTCTATGCCAAGGATGCACGGAGCCTCTGGGCCAGTCACAATGGGATGCTTTTGCCACTCATTTCCAGTTAGGCTCACTTCAGCTTCCAATACAGTCAACTCTTGGGATCCCCCTGTCACTCCAGAAATACAAATGGGTTCTGCCCCTCTGTAACTTGATGGTATTAAGGTACATTGTGCACCAGTGTCCACTAGAGCCTTATACTCCTGTGGATCTGATGTGCCAGGCCATCGAATCCACACGTTCCAATAAACCTGGTTGTCCCTTTCCCCCACCTGGCTGGAGGCAGGGCCCCTCTAATCCTGACCATAGTATCTGTTACTCACATTGCAGAAATGACTTGGAAGTCCCTTCAAGAGGATCAGAGGTAAGTAAGATCAGGCCTTCTACTCTGTCTGGGGAACTGCCTACTGGAAACTGGAGGGGCACTTTTCCTGGAGGGATCCCCTTTTGTGATTGTTCTTCCTTGCAACTCATGTACCCATGCCCGTGGGGTCGAGGTAGGTTGTCCATCCCACTTCCTCATGTCCTCTTCGTGGTCGCGCAGGTAAAACCACAGGGTGCCTCGTGGTGTATACCCTCTATACTCTCCCTCTTGAGTAGGGAAATGCCTGCTCCTAATAGCTGAGATGCTGGCCCGTACAGGTGGGGAGTAGGATATATTCTCTTCAAGTTACTGGACCTTCCAGGACAGTTTCTCCACAGAGGAGATGAGGGGGAAAGAGAGACTTTCTTTATATTGCTGAAGTCGGCCAGCCACCTCATCCACCGTTGGTCCCTCTTCGCCTTTCCATTCCATCACTGCCAAGGAGTTGGCATATGACGATGGTGCGCTCCGTACAAGCTTCCGCCATATGGGCCTTGTGCATTGGACTTCATCAGGATCTGTGGGTAACTGCGCGTTATCTGGGTCTTAGTAAATCACCTGGAGTACTGCATTCAGCTCTGGAGTCCCCAACATAAGAAGGCCATGGACCTGCTGGAGCATGTCCAGAGGAGAGCCACGAGGATGATCAGAGGGATGGAGCACCTCTCCTATGAGGAGAGGCTGAGAGAATTGGGGCTGTTCAGCCTGGAGAAGAGAAGGCTCCGGGGAGATCTTATTGCGGCCTTCCAGTACCTAAAGGGGGCCTACAGGAGAGCTGGGGAAGGACTTTTTACTAGGGCATGTAGTGATAGGACGAGGGGGAATGGCTTTAAGCTGGAAGAGGGCAGGTTTAGATTAAACATTAGGAAGAAGTTTTTCACTTTAAGGGTGGTGAGGCACTGGAACAAGTTGCCCAGAGAGGTTGTTGAAGCTCCGTCCCTGGAGGTGTTCAAGGCCAGGCTGGACGTGGCCTTGGGCAACCTGGTCTAGTGAGAGGTGTCCCTGCCTATGGCAGGGGGGTTGGAACTCGATGATCTTCAAGGTCCCTTCCAACCTAAACCATTCTATGATTCTATGATTCTATGATCTCCCGCATGGCTAATTCCCTCAGGTACTGGATACCTCTTTCCATGGTGGTCCACTTGCTTGGACGACATACATCTTCACTGAAGGGGTACCTTTCCCTCACACCTGACAGGAGTCGCCTCCAGAGGCTGAGGGCTTGTGTCTTTTTCCCAATTGCCTTGTCAATGCCCCCTTCCCTCGACAGGGATCCCAGCTGCTTGGCTTCCCTAACCTCTAATTCCAAGCTACTGGCCCCATTATCTGAGCATCAGAGCAGCCAGGTGACAGTGTGCTTGACCAGAAGTCAGCTGAAATCTTTTCGCATATCTCGCAGCTCACTCAGGGACAGGGATTGGGTGATTATCTCTGGTTCTGCCTCTTCCTCCTGTTCTCATGATGCCCCTGGTTCATCATCATCCCTTACTAAGCGAACTGATTTCTTGGTGTATTTCTTCTTCTGTATAGGAGCAACTGATACGGGCACGGGTTGGTTGCCTGGTTCAGCTGCAGTGCCTGCTACTGGGGTTTGAGTAGCCACATTGCCTGTCACCAGGATTTGAGTAGCCGCATTGTCTGCCACAGGGGTTGGAATAGATGCAATGTCTGCCACAGGGGATGGAGTAGCCACAGTGGCTACTGGTCTGGTTTCCTCCTCTTTCCCCTGAGGGTGCTGCATAATACTGAGCAGTGTTTGGTAGATACTGGCCAGGGCCCAGCACAGTGTGGTAAGTTGTGCCTCTCTGGAATAGCCACAGCATTTTCCTTTCAATTATTCTATCACTTTACTGGGGTCTTGTAGTTGTTTGGGGGTGAAGTCCCAAACCATTGGAGGTGAGAAGTTCTCTAGATACCTGCCCATATTCTCCCACATGCCATGCCACCCATGACTATCCAGCCTCAGGACAGATCTCTGGGTGGTAGTCTTAAACAGTTGTTTAACCCCAAACAAGACCTGAAACACATTCAGGAGACATAGCAATAGAAGCATGCTGGTTTGAGCATCCCAAGGATATTCGAAATTCTCAAAAGCTGTCTTACCTGTCCCGAAGGAGAAAAAGGAGGCGAAAGAGCTGGGGAAAGTATCCCCCCCTGTTTCCCCCATAGATTGGGTGTGATTATTAATACATTCCAAGAGACAGTGACCAAGGTATGGGCAGGACAGCAATCCTGCATAAACACCCCAACATAGCCACCTGAACAGTGATGTTATCATATCATAAGCTGATATTGCACAGGACAGCAAAATGATAATCCTGATCCCTCTCCCTGAGGTAATAAACAGCATCACGGGGAGTACATAGAGCATATAAGAATTTACATAACAGCCACGCAAACAAAGAAAGCAACATTGTAACCAGCGACTATCTAGCTAATATGAGAAATGCATATAACAAACTCATGTTAACAAGCTCTGGTCAGATCTGTCATTATCTCAACCCTCCGAGCCCCACGTTGGGCGCCAAAAAGGATTGTCATGGTTTGGCCTCAGCCGGCAACAAAGAACCACGTGGCCGCTCGCTTGACCACCACAGCCGTGGGGGAAAATCGGAAGAAAAAGGCAAAACTCGTGGGTTGAGATAAAGGCAGTTTAACAGAACAGCAAAGGGAAGAGAAAAACAGTAACAATAACACCCATAAAGGAATATACAAACGCGATTACGGTACCGCCGCTCACCAACCAGTCCGGACCCGGACCACCACAGCCGGCTCTGAGCGGCGACTTCCTCCCCCTCCCCAGGCCAGATCCCCCCTATAGCCCTGGCACGGCTCACATGGCATGGAATACCTGTGTCCCTTCCCCATCCTTGGGGAAATTAACCCCATCCCTGCCGGAACCAGGACACCATCCCTCTACCAGCTTAAGAAAATCACTATAAGAAAATAGCTAGAGAATGCAAATCTGATGAATATTTTTTTTTTCTTTTCTGAAACCATTTGCTACACTATTTAGGAAGTGAGCCAGTTGAAACCTCTAGACTAATCTCCAACTCTTGCCCAGCAGTTAACAGCGATATTGTCATTGCAAAGGAGTTCTGCAAAATGACCTGGCAAACAGAAAATTAGAATTTTCTGAAATTTCACATTTCTTTTTAATCCATGTGCAGTTAAGGATATGGACAGGAGAAAAACCCTTTAAGGCAGGTGCTAACAACTAGAATAATTATGATGAAGCTGAAATATAAGTGTAAGCAATCAAACATGATAATTTATGTCAAGAAACACTTCTCTGACAGTGTACATTTTTAATTTCTAAAATTGTATTACATTGAATTCCTACCAGCCTTTTTTCTGCTTTTAAAAGGTAATTCCAGTAGGTAGCTTTGATGACTCTTTCTGAGGATTTTCTTTTTAAGCACTAATAGAAAAATCAGCTATAATCTCATTGATGTGGTAATAGAATTGGACATTTACAAAGCTTTTATTCTTCACAAAGAAATCTCAGTCCCATTAACATTATGATTAAGGATTAATCATAACATTATGATAGGAGTAAGCCTTTCACCTTTAGATAACTGTCACACAAGGTTCAGCTTTGAGCTGGTTTTGTATCATGTACAGAACAAACACTCTTTCATGTGTGGGAAAGGAACACCAACTTTTTAGGTTGCTATTCCCCAAAACAACTAGACAGAACAGGATGTTTTACCCTACTCTCAGGGTGAAACCTCTAGGTCTAGGTACGTTGTGAACTGCAATCTAGTTCATTGAGGATCACAATTGAAAATAAGTCTGATGCTGTCACACGTCCTCAGCATGGTTAAATTTTTCTTGATTCTTGCTCAAGCAACACAGGCTTCTCAGGGATTTTTGCTGCTGCAGAATCTGGTTTAAGCTAGGGCTAATATACTGGGCAGCCCTGTAAGTACAGATTTCAATCACCATTAAACAAACAAAATACCAACCATCTTGTACAAACTTTATAACAACATAAGAACTGTTAAAACAGCACTAATTATAACAGGATCTAATGCAGTTGGGTGCCAGTGAACAGTAAGCCCTATAACATGATTGAACTGTAGGACTATTTGCCCATGTTTATATCAAACTGTGTTTAATACTCCAAAGGCAGGTACTAAAGTGAAATGTTGCTATGTCCTCTCATACATTATCAGTTCCTATTCTAATTCACCCAGCAACAGGCTCCTTAAAAATACCAAATCTGATTCTTGATCTTGACTGAGCTAAAGAAGAAAGGATGGCTTGTATAAAGGATTTCTGAGACAATTAAATAAAGGGTCCACAGTGGTAAACATATCATTACTTAATAACTAACTAAAATTCCCCAGTCAAACTCTGAACATGAAAACAGAATGGCAGTTCCTATTATTCTTTTACCAAGTGCTATTGATTCTTTGTTCTCCAAGTACTAATACAGATTATGTCTACCCAGGCAGACATCAGTAGTTCACCTAATCCCAAGGTTTAACGGTTCTGTTATTCTATTTGGCTAACAAAATCGTTTTGTTCACTAATGAGGTTTAACAACTTAACATTTAGTATTGCCAATACAAAAGCTTTCCCGTAATAGTATTCTCATCAGAATTCCTCTAAGCTTGAAGTCCAAGATGCTGCTTTTAAAAACCCAGGGTTTTAGTATTGTAATGAAATTCTTCATTCCTGCTGTATGTTGTGCCTCCTACATGAAATATAAATTGGCCAAAGTTTTATTTTCTCCTTAATTCAACCTCATACTCCAATCTTGGCACATTTAAATTCAGAAATAAATGGAAAACACACCTTGATAACCATCTTCTTAGCATGAAAAATTCATGGCCGTACAACGTGCCTTTTTTAAGATTAAACAGTTTGTTTTCAAAAGGTCCAGCTTATCACAGAATCACAGAATCACAGAATGGTCAGGGTTGGAAGGGACCTCTGGAGATCATCTAGTCCAACCCCCCTGCCACAGCAGGGACACCTACAGCAGGTTGCACAGGACAGTATCCAGGCGGGTTTTGACTGTCTCCAGAGTGAGAAACTCCACAACCTCTCTGGGCAGCCTGTGCCAGTGCTCTGCCACCCTCAAAGGAAAGAAGTCCCTCCTCATGTTTAGGTGGAACTTCCTATGTTCAAGTTTGTGCCCGTTACCTCTAGTCCTATCACTGGGCACCACTGAAAAAAGACTGTTCCCATCTACCTGGCACCCTCCCCTTAAGTATTTATAAGCATTAATAAGATCCCCCCTCAGTCTTCTTTTCTCTGGACTAAACAGACCCAAGTCCCTGAGCCTTTCCTCATAAGAGAGATGCTCCAAACCCCTAACCATCTTTGTAGCCCTTTGCTGAACCCTCTCAACACAATTGAATTATACAACACAATTGAATTTAAGCCTACTTTAATAATCATGAAATGTCATATACGCTGAGGACAAACCAGACATTAGCCTACAAATACTGGTGTCCATATTTTGACATGTCTGCAGCCTCACAAGAATTCCCAAGCCCAGATTCAATAGAGCAATCAAGCACAAACACTTTTGCCAGATCAAGGTATTAGACTGTCAGCTTCTCTTTGGGTACAAAATCATAAACAGGGTGGAGTGTCTCTCACAACCCTCAGTAGAGTTTCTCATTATTAAAGTGATATTTAACAGTGATTCTGCAATGTGATTCCTGTACCAGCACTAGCACAGAATGCTGCATATGGGCAAGACCCAAATGGTATAACATAGACATAGGCACTGAGAAACTAATTATGTCTCTGATTTTCTGCTGTGCTCTGCCTTAGAATCTCTCACGATTTTGGCCACAGTAATTTGGGCTGGCTGCCAGAGATGCAGAAGGGGTATCTGGAAGCTGAGTGTAACAGATATGTTTAAGGCTGTATGTACATGTGAACTTGTGCATTTGCATGTAAATCACTTCACAACCTCTGTGCACATGGGAAACAGCATGGAATGAGATAGATGTGAACACTTTCCTTTTGCAGTGTCACCTATTCTGAGTATAGCGCTTGGTGTTTAAATGGTGGGTGCCAGCATTCATGGCAACAGAAAATTGTGCCATAACCATTTTCATACTAAACCCTGAAACATGCTGCTCAGTAGAGCTTCTTGGGCTCTTACAGAACTTAGCAGCCCAGCTCTATTGACACAGGGGTGAAAATGCTCTGTATGCATTTCCATCATCTTGTCCCTTCCACAGGAGAAACTTCAGTCCTAAATTCGGCTTTCCAGACTGCAGAAGTATTCATGTATCCTTTAGTATTCCTCTATGATGCTTAACTTGTAGGAAATGGTACATGTGGAGCATTCAAACTGTCTTTTGCTGATAACTTAGACATCTCTTAAATTCTTGCCAAGTTTTATGATAGCACAAATCCTTCACAGGCCACAATCATAATCCAAAGTCTAAAAAAAGACTGACTAACCAGTGGAAACCACTAGGGGTTCGAGGGTTTTGTTGTGGGGGAGTGGGTTGCTTGAACAGCATAAAAATGCTAAAGATATGCTTTAAACTTCCTTTCTAAAAGAGAACCACAAGAAATCCAATTCTGTGGTTAGGGGTGAAGCTACTAACCACAGAAGTTAAAGGTTTAAAACAAAAGTGTCTTAGATACAGCTACATGACAATATTATACCCAACTATAAATCAGTAATTAAATTGTTGCCAGTTATCTATTACATAATATAGGTCTGAAGGTCTGATACCATTTTTCATACAGAGGGAAGTCTCTTAAAATTAAAGTCAGTAGAAACTGCCAAAAAGATCACAGAAAAGAGTATTCTTATTTTAATCCCTCACACGTTCTAACTCCAGAAAAAAAAAAAAAGAGAAACCTTCATCTGAACATTGATATCATCCTATGTTACTCATTTTCATTCCTAAAGCTGGTTGATTTACAGAAGATAAGAGCCATTAATGTTACATAGGTGATTTTGTAGAATAGTGATTAGTACAAAATTCCTATACTATAGCTCCTGCATGAATAATGTCAGACCTTATGTTCCAACAACAGCACATAATTAATAGCATGGTATTGTCTTCATTTTAATGGGAAGCAGAACCTTAGCAAAAAAGGGTCAGTTCTTGTAATGCTATATCCCATTCAGGTGAATGTCTCCTGGTATGATATTTCATATAAAAAATGTAAAGGCTTTTGCCTCAGACACATAGGTGGATTTTCTTACCTTTGGTTCCATTGAAATGAAGCTGTGGGTACTTCTACTTGAGAGAACTGATCTTTTAATTGTTTTACTATGATAGAAGTGGTAGTAATCCTTCAGTATTCCAATCTGTAAGGGGAGAAAAGAAAAACAGAGAGGGAGATATAATTAATGAAAAGTAGTTTTATGGTTTTCATTTTTAAAGGTCTATAAATTATGCAATTTCCTACTGTGCTGAAATCTTATTTGAACTAAGTGATCATTTTTCAAAAGAAGGACATATGATATGAAATGGATGGAGTATCCTTGAGGCAGTAACTGCATAACCAAAGATTATAATTGACCTGCTTAGTCTGTCCGTATCTACCTTTTAATGTTTAAATTATACTCAGTATTTTAAGCAATTCTATATCCAAGCTGTCTTCAAATGGAACATATAATAATCATCAAATGGCTACATGGCTATTAAAAAGTATTCATCTAGTTTGCTTAAGGAAATATAGTGTAAAATGCACTAGATTCAGTTATTTATATAAAATTTATTAGAAAGACATCCACAGCATCAGACTATGCACAGGGAATAGGCTTCTCTTTCTGTAAAATCAATTCATGCAAAATTGCAAATATAAAACACTACAATAAAAATACTTATTCATTCCATCAGTACACAGTAGCAATGTAAATATTAAACTAAGACAGCCTTCACAATTTTAAGAAATTTCCCCTTCCAGAGTCATTAATATCTAAACATTCATAAATTGAAAATTTACTTTCACATACCTACAAGCAAACATTCAGCTTCCTTGTCTTTAGAGCAATGTCTCCCCAAGACATTTGAAATTTGTCCTTCTATCATCCTGTAAATCTTGTAAGACACTTAATAATTTAGTTAAAGGTTTCTTAAGGTTGAGTAAAACAAAGACGATGGAGCTTACTGCTATTTCAAGTTGAAACTCAAATTGACCTCAGAAAACAGGTTTGGTTTTGAAAATAAATCTGAATGAAATCACCAAAGAGGATGGAGCAACACTGAAAAGCTCTAATCTTAAAGATCCTATATTCTGAATTTATATCTATAAGAATATGCATGTAGGAAACTAGAGTGTTCAACATTAAAGCTTCAAAGAGAATTGGAAATAAACCACTGAGGAACTCAAAAAACCTGTTTTTAAAATATTAGAACACAAAAATCTTGAGAAAATATCAGAGTAGACTGAGAACAAATATTGATAGAAAATTATTGTTCTCAAGGAGCACTTGAATATTTTATCTTAAAGTTTAAAATGTAAACAGCACTGGGGAATGAGGGAGAACATTTTGGAAAAAAAGTCCACAATTTAAATGAATACTTCTGAAAGGGAAACTGCATCAGGGTTTACAATATTATTCTCAGTCTGTACAGTTAAATGGGTCCATCAATATCTAATTTTCAGAAAGAATGACTTATGTTTAATTTAAGTCAAATATGGAAGCATTCAGTTAAACCAAGTCAGTTTATCACAAATTAAATATAAATTGGTTTGACTAAGCTTAAATAGAGCTGTCCTGGTTTGAGGTAAAACAGGACCAATTTTGTTCAGTAACTTTGCTTCTTAGCTGGGCCTCTTCTAACTACTGAAATTAACAGCATATTGTGCAGACAATGTTTGCTCTCTCAGAGTGATAAGACCTATGTTTATAGCTGATGTCCAGGCATGGTATGCAGAGAGGCTCTTGCTTATACTTATTGCTATAACAACCAAGGCCAACCAACTTTGTTATTTGCCCCGTTGGAGGATCGGAAGCGGAAAAGCGCAGTGGGGTCCCACCTGCGGGGAGGAGCAGACAGGACAGGTGACCCAAAACTGACCAACAGGGTATTCCATCCCATCTGCCTCATGCTCAGTATAAAAGCTGAGGGATCAAAGGGTCAGCCCTCTTCCTTCAATGGCCGACAGCTGAGGAGGACTCTGTTCATCTGCCTTTGGTCCCGATCCTGAATCCAGATCCGGAATCCAGTTCCCGTCCGTCACTGAGTCCAGCCTGGGACTGCCCCAGTGCCAGCCAGTGTCGTGATTGTCATCCTGGGAGCTTGATACGGTTTTGTATATTTCTCTTTATTTCCTTTTATTTTATTATTAATATTTCATTAAAGTAGTTTAGTTCCTTTTAAACTCATAAGTCTCTTCTCCCTCCTCTACCTCTCTCTTTGAAGAGGGGTAGAGGGGAGCATCTGTCGGTCCCATCTGGGGTCCCCTATGTCCCCAGTGGCCGATTTGGCCTAAACCACGACAAGAGCATACTAATACTACAATAGCAATCCCCATGATGCCTGTTTCAGAGGTGATTCAAGCTGAAATGGTGCATTTCTGTCCCATGGAGGAGCCTGATTTCAGTCTCCATGTGCATATCTGCAAATAAACGCTCCTTAACTCTCCAGGGGAAAGTCTTCTCAGAGACATCTCAGAGCCTTGGGATCCCAAGATCATTCACACACAGTTCTCTCTGGGCCGAAATCTATCACCACAGCAGGTACCAAAGCAAACACTGTTTCTTTGTCCATGGATGAGCATACTCTATTGGTGACGTAGTGTGAGTCAGAATAACATGCAGTTTCCATGATGATTTCAGCCAGTCCAAAAGGTAATTAAGGACATTATTGTACACAGTTGTGTTGTTATATCACTTGTGACTTTGTTTATTCTGATAGTTTAACAACCTGCAGTACAATGAATGTCCCTAAGTATAAGGCCAATGTTTTGTGGTTTTTGAATTATTATTATTTATATCAACCACTGAAATTTGGCTCCGGGGTTAGCACCAGTACAGGTGACAGCATGCTGCCCCAAGACAAAGGGACATTAGTCACTTCCTAGATGTGTCCTTAACACACGAGTAGCCTCAAACAGTGCTGAAGTGCTAACCACTGTCGAATGATGCTATTCTTGCTTCTTAAGTCTTCAGAAACTAGTAATCACAGTATCACAGTATCACAGTATCTGTCCCGGCTGTGTCTCCTCCCAACTTTTTGTGCACCCCCAGCCCACTCACTGGTGGGGCGATATGAGGAGCAGAAAAGGCCTTGACTCTGTGTAAGCACTAACTTACTAAGCAATAACTAAAACATCCCTGTATTATCAACACTGTTTCTAGGACAAATCCAAACCAGCCCCATACTAGCTACTATGAAGAAAATTAACTCTACCCCAGCCAAAACCAGTACACCAAGCAAAGGGGAAAAGCCTGAGGCTTTGTAATGCTTGATGGCTGTACTCCTTCTGAGACCTCCTCAGGAGACAGAATTAAGTGTGGTAACTGTAATGCCAATGTCTTCCAGGCACCATCAATTTTCAAATAATAATAATAATTAATAATAATAATAATTAATAATAATAATAATTAACAAAAATTGTGAGATCTACTGCTTTAGTTAATAATTGTCAGTGAGATAAAAGGATCCCAAATCTTTTAAATGGAATTTTATTCATATTCCCTAACTATCAGTGCCTCTTGCAGTAAGGTAACACCAGTGTTATTAAAAATTATATTGCCCTTTTTTCCCTTAAAGGGAATTTACTTATACCTTCCAGATCTTTGAACCATTTGACAAATAGTTAAACCATGGAAATATAGCACAATAAAACTTATTATTATGGATGTTCTTATTAAATTGTTTTTTATACTTTTAACTACCAAGTCTTAGAGGCACTATCAGGGGGAAAAAACAGAAACACCAGACTGTAGATATAACTACCACAGAGACTGATGACAATTTAGTTGTTTTATCCTTGGGAAATCTTTGTAATTTTCTTTTTGACATGGAAGACCTGACTTCTTTAAAAAGAGATGGAGAAACATTCCTGAGGAATTGCCTGGGCAAAAGCAAGGAGAATGGGTAGAAGGGGGGTGAATTACTCTTTGGAGGTAATCTTCATCACTGAAAATTTTAAATAGATGCAAACATACATTTAAATAGTACCATATTATGCTTATTCAAGGATAAAAATAAATCCTGGGAACAATAATTCTTCGACACTGCAGTGGAATCCCAGTAAACCCAAATATCCACATATATACATTAATTTTACATTTAGTAGGTCTTATTTTCTTTTAAAAGTTGAGAAAATCAATGAATTTAAAAGATATTAACTATGAAACGACCCAAACTTTCTAGGCTTAGTCTTTGGAATACATTTCTTCCACATGCAGTTTTGTATTCTAAGGCAGTATTAAGATATAGGATATAATGACTGATTTAATCTACCTTTCACATGTGATTGTCTTCATAAACTCTGTAAGGAAATATAAATGCTAAAGTTGCCAATGAAATACACCTTAAATATCCGTATATTATCACCAAACTGACCTACATGACTAGACTCTGACACTACGACTGAAATGTTCATGTAACAGAACATAAGCAGGGAAGTTGTTCACACTAATGGAAGCAGCTTAAGATATGCCTTCTGAACAGTTTCTAATTTAATCAGTCAACTAAACCACTTTTGGGGGGGGGGGGGAACTGTTATCCTACACTACCCTGCATGAGTTAAAATAGGTTCTTGGATTACTACAGGGAGATGGCATTAAAAAAAACCATAGAAACAACTAGAACTGCTGAACGCTGTGGTCTTGTCTTGATCTGCAGCAGCAAGATAATATCACTCTGATGACTAGTCTAAAGGAGAGAAATAATGATATTCAGTCTCTGTATTACAGAGGCTCTAAATCAGTACATTAAAGGAATATCTACTGGGTGGGGAAAAAGTGCACTTTTAATGTGCTCAGACTTAGTTAAATAAAAGAACCTGAAACAGCAGCAGAACCAAGGCAATGTGGGAATGAATATGGATTATCACCTCAGATTCAACTGAGACTATTCTGAATGTCTGAATTCAAACTATGTTCAAATGTCCAAGTAACCTGGTTTTCAATTCCATTTTAAGTCCAGTTAGCTAACATAAATTAGATGGCCCAAGTTGTACAAACATCTTTGTGTGTGCTTGAGGTAGGCATAACCAAAGCTGCCAATTCTGTGCTCCTCTCATGTTCCCTTCTTTTCAAGTTTGTTTCATAGCAAACAGATATGTCCACAAGTATTGCCAGAGTCACCATTTCTGAATAGTGACACTCTTGAACAAGTTGGACTTGACCTCAAATGCACCCCTCTTGTACCAAGCCTTACACTTTCTTGAAACATTTTTTCTGAGTCTCATAGATGGAAATTCCAGATAAAATGCGATGCTAATTGACATCAACTCAGTAAAAAAAAGCTATACTGTACTCAACAGTTCTTGCTAAGTTCCTTAAATCCTTGGTATGGAAGACAAAAGAGTTCAGCCAGGAAAACAAGATACCCTTCTGAACCACCTGTGTATGAAACACAAAAAAAAATCCAATCTAGGCAGATAAATTAAACCACCTAGCTATTACAACAGAAACATCACAATTTCCATATAAATAAATCATGCTGTACCTCTTCACATTCTAGGTACGAATATGCTGATACTCTACCTTTGAAATTCCCTCTCCTGTTTGAATGGGGAAAAAAATGTCACCTTACTGAATTAATATAAACCACTCCTGACTTCTTTTGTATTTTCCTTTGTGTTTCAGCTATTTACATGAAGAAATTCTGTCTGTGGACTTACCTTGACATCTAATTAGTTGATGTCTAAAATGAATAACAAAGCTATTAAAATAAAGTAGCTCTGAATTGTGTTCTTTCAGATAAGAATGTTATTACTGTTGCTTACATCCTGCTGCATTTTACTTAAAAAAATAAAGTAGCACATTAAGTCTTTCAGCAGAAAACTCAAAATAAACTGCAGTCTTTTAACTTTTCATGTGCCTTTGTTAGTACGATAAAAAAGTAACAATACTCTAAGTCAATTTTACATCTTGATAGCGTTCTAATTCACTGTCAAGGCTGAGATTTGTTCAAAGTAATTTTGTAAATTTTAATGGGAATTTACATTTACTGTAGCTAAATTAAGTGACCATGCAGGTTAAAAAGAACATAAAAAGAACATTTTAATTTGAAGTAGAAATTCTTTATAGGAGCTTGTATATTCTATTTTGGATTACCTCTATAACAATTCCTTTTTCTAACAGCTTTTCTTTTCAAGCGTTTCTATTTTATTCCAGAATACAATCTAAATATATTTAGATAAAAAAGCTAAAAACCAACATATATGTATTGACATTTAACAGAGAGGCCTTAGCACAACTAAGTTTTAGAACTATCTTTGTAAGAATGGGAAAGCATTAAGTCATAAAAGAGGTCACAGGTCTTGGGAAATAATATGAATTTATAAAATAAGTTCAGATATTAAAAAGATATAAATTAGAACTGCATCAATAGCTTTATTCTAATATGTGTTTAATCACAATAAAAATTATTAATTTACTAAAAAGGATGGCAGAATAATGTGGCTTGACAAGGTTCTGAAACTTATTTTAAACATGCAAACAGTATAAATGTTAGTTAAGAAACAGGTTTTATGTTTTAATAAACTACAACAAGAAAAGTTTCCCAGTGTACTGGTTTTAGCTGGGATACAGTTAATTTACTTCATAATAGGTAGTATGGTGCTATGTTTTGGATTTGTGGTGAAAACAGTGTTGATAACACACTGATGTTTTAGCTATTGCTGAACAGTGCTTACAAAGCATCCAGGTGTCAAGGCCTTTTCTGCTTCTCAGACTGCCCCGCCAGCAAGTAGGCTGAGGGTGCACAATAAGTTGGGAGGGGACACAGCTGGGACAGCTGACCCCAACTGACCAAAGGCATATTCCATGCCATATGATATGCTCAGCAATAAAAGCTGGGAGGAAGAAGGAGGAAGGGGGGGACATTTGGAGTTATGGCGTTTGTCTTCCCAAGTAACTGTTGTGCATGATGAAGCCCTGCTTTCCTGGAAATGGCTAAACATTTTCCTGCCAATGGGAAGTAGTGAATGAATGCCTTATTTTGCTTTGCTTGTACACTCAGCTTTTGCTTTACCTGTTAAACTGCCTTTATCTCAACCCCTGATTTTTCTAACTTTTTGCCCTTCCAATTCTCTCCCCCATCCCACGGGGGGGGGGGGGGGGGAGCGAGTGGTTGTGTGGCTGTGTGGTGCTTAGCTGCCTACCAGAGTTAAACCACAACACACAGAAAAGGAAGTTCATGTTCATTTCGTTTTAAGTCTTGATCATGAAGTATCTAATAACCATGATACCTATCCTGAAGCTTGTAAACATTTGCTCAGTCCCAATGGGATCAAGTGTCTTCTCATTTAAAAAAACGTAAATCAGAAATAGCTCTGTCGAATCTAACTGAATTTAAAAGTTATAAATCAAGGGAAATCAAATCTAATGGGAATACTTGTATAAGTAAAAGATTTAAGAACTGGGCACCAAGTTAGATATGCTGTTATACTTTAGGTATGATGTTATTTAAACATCTTAAGCACATTAATAGCAACAGAGTTTATAAAATTCAAATTGACTAAAGCAGTCACCTACAGTAGTCATACTGTTTCAAGTGAGCATTTATATCGCTAGCAATAAACCCTTTCACACTGTATTTTGTCTTTCAAATCTGAATTCAGCTTTTATTGATCACAGTAAGTACACAGTTTTCATTTAACTAACTTTCACAGGAGATTTGATTTAAGTAATTTCCTCCTCTATCACAAATACAATTTACTGAAGAGTAATAAAGTACTGACTCATGGAAATATCTAGGAATCAGTTAAGTTCATCTACGTGATCTATGGAGATACTAAATCCACTGCTCTTTTACAGTGAACCTACAACATACGTCTTTGAATTTCGACCATATCAAAGTCTGATGATTTACCACCACTCCGTAGAGTGGGCTTAACCAAATACAGACGCAAAATTTCTCCAGAACCAGACATGATGCTGATATATTCACCCATCTTATTTGATCAACATTACAGCTGTAAAAAAGTTTATACTATTTTGTAGAAAAGTGATGTTTGTCAGTAACTTATTTATGTTCTGGGGGTCATCTCCAAGCATCTGGAGGAAAAGAAGGTTATCAGAAGTAGTCAACATGGATTCACCAAGGGGAAGTCATGTCTGATTAATATGATAGCCTTCTACGATGGCATGACTGGATGGGTGGATGAAGGGAGGGCAGTGGATGTTGTCTACCTTGACTTCAGCAAGGCTTTCGACACTGTCTCCCACATCATCCTCACAGGCAAGCTTAGGAAGTGTGGGTTAGATGAATGGACAGTGGGGTGGATTGAACAGTGGCTGACAGAGAGAGCTCAGAGGGTTGTGGTTAGTGGTGCAGAGTCTATTTGGAGGCTAGTAACAAGTGGTGTCCCTCAGGGGTCAGTACTGGGTCCAGTCCTGTTCAATATATTCATCAATGACCTGGAGGAAGGGATAGAGTGTACCATCAGCAAGTTTGCTGATGATACAAAACTGGGAGGGGTGGCTGACACGCCGGAAGGCTGTGCCACCATACAGCATGACCTGGACAGGCTGGAGAGTTGGGCAGAGAAAAACCTGATGAAGTTCAATAAAGGCAAGTGTAGGGTACTGCATCTGGGGAGGAATAACCCCATGCATCAGTACAGGTTGGGGGCTGACCTCCTGGAGAGCAGCTGTGTGGAAAGGGACCTGGGAGTCCTGGTGGACAACAGGATGACCATGAGCCAGCAATGTGCCCTGGTGGCCAAGAAGGCCAATGGCATCCTGGGGTGCATCAAGAAGAGTGTGGCCAGCAGGTCGAGGGATGTCATCTTCCCCCTCTACTCTGCCCTGGTGAGGCCGCATCTGGAATACTGTGTCCTGTTCTGGGCTCCCTGGTTCAAGAAGGACAGGGAACTGCTGGAGAGAGTCCAGCAAAGGGCTACAAAGACGTTTAGGGGACTGGAACATCTTTCTTATGAGGAAAGGCTCAGGGACTTGGGGCTTTTTAGTCTAGAAAAAAGAAGACTCAGGAGGGATCTTATCAATACTTATAAATACTTAAGGGGAGGGTGCCAGGTAGATGAGAATAGTCTTTTTTCAGTTGTGCCCAGTGATAGGACTAGAGGTAACGGGCACAAACTGGAGCACAGGAAGTTCCATCTAAACATGAGGAGGAACTTCTTTACTTTGAGGGTGGCGGAGCACTGGAACAGGCTGCCCAGAGAGGTGGTGGAGTCTCCCACACTGGAGACATTCAAAACCCGCCTGGACGCCCTCCTGTGCAATGTGCTGTAGGTGACCCTGCTGTGGCAGTGGGGTTGGCTTAGATAATCTCCAGAGGTCCCTTCCAACCCTGACCATTCTGTGATTCTGTGACTTGTGGGTATCCAGTTTATTCAATTGTTCTCTAACTTGTTCCTGTTCAACCAAGGGAAAGTTTTCCTTCCTCCAGACTTTCTCTGTTACCTGCAAAATCAGGTACTCGTGAGGGCTGGCCTGAGCATTAAAGAATGAAGCAAAGAAGGCATTCAGCAGCTCCACCTTCTCTCCGTCATCTGTCACCATGGCACCTGTCTCATTCAACAGCAGGCCCACATTTTCCCTAGTTTTCCTTTTGCCTCCTATGTACTTAAAGAAACCCTTCCTGTTGACCTTGATATCCCTTGCCAGATTTAATTCCAGGGAGGCCTTGGCTTTCCTCATTACATCCCTGCATACTCTGATGGCATTCTTGTACTCTTGCCAAGTGGTCAGCCCCTTCTTCCACATACTGTAAACTTCCTTGTTCCACCTGAGCTTTCTTTGAAGCTTCCTGCTCAGCCATGCAGGTCTCCTGCTTCCCTTGCCTGATTTCTTGCTCTTCGGGATGCACCTATCCTGAGCTTGGAGGAGGTGGTTCTTAAATACCAGCCAGGTCTCTTGAGCCCCCCTACCCTCTAGAGCCCTAACCCATGGGATTTCTCCCATCAATTCCTTGAAGAGATCAAAGTTAGCCCTCCTGAAGTTTAAGGTTGCAACCCTACTTGTTGTTTTGTGCATACTGCACTTAATCCTGAACTCTGTCTTCCCATGATCACTACAGCCAAGTCTGCCCCCAACCTTAACATCCTCCACCAGTCCCTCTTTGTTTATCAGTACTAGGTCCAGTAGTACACCTCTCCTTGTTGGCTCCTCCACCACCTGAGTCAAGAAGTTATCATCAATGCACTGGAGGAACCTCCTGGACTGTGCGTGCTTAGCAGTGTAGCCTTCCCAGCAGATATCAGGGAAGTTGAAGTCCCCCATGAGAACCAAGGCCTGTGATTGTGAGGCAATTCTCACCTGTCTAGAAGGCCTCATCAGCTTCCCCATCCTGATTCGGTGGCTTATAATGAACACCCACAACAGTGTCTCTCTCATGTTACCCTGCTCCTTAATCCTTACCCACAAGCTCTCAACTTGCTCATCATCAGCCCCCAGGGAGAGCTCAATACATTCCAGTTTCTCTCTCACATAAAGAGCAACTCCCCCACCTCGCCTTGCTGGCCTATCTTTCCTAAAGAGAACATAGCCCTCCATGACAGTGTTCCAGTCATGTGAGCTATCCCACCATGTCTCAGTAATTGCAATGAGATCATGGCCCTGTGACCGCACACAGATCTCTGACTCCTCTTGTTTGTTCCCCATGCTGTGTGCATTGGTGTATAAGCATTTCAGAGAGGCAGTTGAGCGTGTAGTTTTTGCCCTGTAATCTGTAAATTGGAAGTCAGTGAAGTTTTCAGACTGAGGACAAGTAACCTAACCACTTTTAAAACTGGTAAGTTTTAAACTGATTTAAAACTGGTGGAATTAGATCCACTTGTAAATTCTTAAAGGCTTATAACAGCAATGAACTGGACCTGATGATGTAGTCCAGTAACACTGTGATTTTTTTTATATTTATTTTGAGCTGATACTTTGCAAATTAAAAATTGCATCTGTAAATATATATACAAATCTATGAATATATACACATAATATAGATGTTTATATATAAATATACATAATTTCTACATATTTCTACTCCGCTCTCGTGAGACCCCACCTGGAGTACTGCATCCAGCTGTGGAGTCCCCAACATAAGAAGGACGTGGACCTGCTGGAGCGCGTCCAGAGGAGAGCCACAAGGATGATCAGAGGGCTGGAGCACCTCTCCTATGAGGAGAGGCTGAGAGAGTTGGGGCTGTTCAGCCTGGAGAAGAGAAGGCTCCGGGGAGATCTTATTGCGGCCTTCCAGTACCTAAAGGGGGCCTACAGGAGAGCTGGGGAAGGACTTTTTACTAGGGCATGTAGTGATAGGACGAGGGGGAACGGCTTTAAGCTGGAAGAGGGCAGGTTTAGATTAAACATTAGGAAGAAGTTTTTCACTTTAAGGGTGGTGAGGCACTGGAACAGGTTGCCCAGAGAGGTTGTTGAAGCCCCATCCCTGGAGGTGTTCAAGGCCAGGCTGGACGTGGCCTTGGGCAACCTGGTCTAGTGAGAGGTATCCCTGCCTGTGGCAGGGGGGTTGGAACTCAATGATCTTCAAGGTCCCTTCCAACCTAAACCATTCTATGATTCTATGATTCTATGATTCTATAAATATATTAATATATTTATATATAAAAATATAGGTATATGCACACATTTATAAATATATATACAAATATTATTTGTTTGACAGTCCTTTCTGAATTCTTGAAGTAGTACCTAAAATTAAACTGTGGAATGGTAAGTAAAAACTATATAGATAACATTAATGTGTCTGCTCATTACAGTGTGGCGGTAAATTACTGCTTTCCAGAGCTCTTCTAGAAACTGGTTTTGGTCAATATTTTCATTAGTGATCTGGATATTGGCACAGGAAATACACCTATTAAGCATATATACAAGGAGAAACAGGAACTGCAAGCATGTTGGGAGGGCAGGAACAGGATTCAAAATGAACTTGACAAACTGGAAAACAAGGTCTGAAAAAATAGGACAAAATTCAGCAAAGACGTATGCAAAGTACTACACTTAACCAAGAATAATCTACTGGACAAATTCAGGCTGGAGAACAACTGTCTACAAATTTGACAGAATCAGTCTGTGAGCTATAGCAGATCAGAAGCTGAACATAAGTCAACAATGTCATACAGCCATGGGACCAACAAGCACGATAACAGGATATGTAAATAAGAGTGCTGTCCTCAGGACACCTAAAGGAATCCTTATTCTCTGCTCAGCAGTAAAGCTATACCAGGAATATTCCATCTATTTTTCAAGAAGATGAGGATCAGTTAGAAAGACCAGAGTTAAACAGCAAAACTGATCAGTGAAAACATGACCTGTGTGAAACAAGGGAAAGAACTGGTCTTGGATGAAAAAAGTGGGTGGAAGGAAGAGTAGAACACTACAGCTTTTCTGCTGTTACTGTTCTTTATGTTCATAGAGAAGGAAATGCAGGCTTTAAACCACAGGAAGACAGATGCAGCTTAGACTTCAAGGGGGCAATGAGGATAATGAACCACTAGAATTGACCATGCCCTGACACTGTGGAGTCTCCTTACTGAAGACCTTCAGAAATAGGTTATTTGCCAGGAAAGATGTGGGCATAGCTGATCCTGCCTTTGCTGAAGACAACCTTACTTTAGGCTCTTTATCTTAGCTTATGCTCCCTTTTCTCGCAGCTGAAATGCTTTTTTCTAGTCTTCCAATTTCAACTACTTAGTTTGCAAGATTTCCTTTTGCCTCCCACCAGGAATAGATTTGAAAAATGGAAAACAGCCATTCTTCCCATTCTTTCTGATCAACTGATCTTGACACACAACATCTTCTCTGTGCCTTTATTGGGACCTCGGGTTTGAAATTAACTAATATTTATTATCTCTTTTTGTGTAATTTGCTGGCTTTAAACTTGTAAACTCCCAATGAGTTATCTTTCATTTACTATTTATCTTAAAAACCAAATCCATATAACTAACAGTGCCTCCTGGGCAGCTCCTCAAGCTTAGCCTGCTTAGGTGACTTTTTGTAAACAGCATGTACTCCTTGTAGGCAGGAAAAAGCAACAAAAGGGCAGTCTGTCACCTCCTGGGGGTGACAGAAGGTGGGGAATAACCCACTAGACCCTGGAAGAGATCAGAAAAGAAATATTACTGGAAGTATACAATTAGGAAAGTAAAGAGGGATTTAGAAAAGGATTGACCCTGCCTAGAATTAAGGAAGAAAAAGGAACAGAGGGATCTAAAGTTTACTCCTATATTCATTAATGCAGCATTTCTCTTCCTTGTTGGAGCCACAGAAAAGATATCTTCACCTCTCGCATTCTTCTGTCCCCTTGGGGATATCAGCTGTTTGTTTCTCTCATTCTCTCCTATAACCTCAAGAAAAGTCTCCTGCCTGAATGAGAAATCCCTGGCTCCTGATAGCAGCAGACTGATGAAGCACCCAGAAGAGCAGAAACCTAGAAAGCTTTCCTTATTTCGAAGCCCACAGTTTTGAAATGAAAAGAAACTCATGTGTCTACCCCTAGTTACTGGTGTTTCTCTTCTTTTGTCTCTATAAATAAAGAAGTGGGGAGAAAAAGTTTAAGTCATTAGCTCAAGAGCACAAAGGGCTTCAGCATCAGAGCTAGGAGCAGCATTCCCAGCTTCTCAGATGTTTCACAAGCCATGCCTCTGTAAACTGGTGTTCCTTTCTCCAGTCTATTATGAATATTTTAGCACCAAATCACAAATTCATATCCAGTGAGAAGCTGTGTTTACAAGAAATAAAGAAAACCATGGGAACCAAGATGACATATCAGTATACTATAATTTTCATGGCTATATCAAAATAAAGCTTCCTTCTTTCACTGAATAGCAACAAATCTCAACTCTATCAGCACAGTCATATTTCCACCAATTGTACAAAATGCAACACAGACTATATGTTTTAATATGTTTAATCCTCAGCAGCTGCCACCTAGACAGCCAAACTTTCCAAAAGTCAATGACAGACACTTTGCTCTAAGAGAAAGATCTGCTCTGTGTAGCCATTGTGAGACAGAAGAGTAAAATATTTAATCAGGGAACTGCTGGGGACAGGATACGTTCCATATTGCTCCATCCAGTGTGCAACTTAGAGCCATTCTTTGGCTGCTTTGCATTATCACAACCCCAGAGGGATTGCCGTTACCTGGCTTTCTTAAAAGACCCACTCACGACGAGCAGAGAGGAACTTTTCATGAGACAAAGATTTGTTCACTAGAGAAAATACTAATTGCACTTCAAAGGTTTATTGGGAGCCTTGCAGAAGACATTGTATTCAAGGAGTTAGTCATCTTGAAAAAGCCATGTCTGCTGTATTGGGCCTTGTACTTAGGGCTTGAGAAACCCATATGTTAGCATGAGTAGCCATTGTAAGGGAATCTGCTGGAATACCCTGTGCAAGCCTCTGCTGCACACTGGTGGATGTTGCGAAAGAGATAATATTCCAACCTGTCAGGAAGTTTCCTATTAGCTGAATAGTTTACTAATATAATCTCTTACTTATAATATCTTTGGGAAAGGTAAACTGTATATGGATCAAGGGGTGGAATGTATTGAACCTGACTGAGAAACCATTGCACATTTAGGAGTTAGTGATCCACATAAAAGTTAACCTGAGTAGGCCCAGGCCTGTGTTGTGCTGCACAATGTCCTTGGTCGCAAGATAAACTCAGCCAGCTCATTGTAACAGAGGAGCCTGCAGGCAGTTCCCACTTAGCATTGGTGATTATGCCACCTGTGTGTCCTTGTCTTTATCTAAAAGTGCAGCAAGACGTTCTCATGTGAACATTCTTTATGAATAGAATTGTTTTCTTGCAAGGAAATTATATAATAGCTCGAATGGCCACAAAGGAGGAATCTCTCTCCACTAACAGGATCTGCAGAGTGTGCAATGGGAAAATCCATCCCCGGTCTGTCTAATGCTGCACGAACTCAGGGTTCCCAGAATCTGAAGAGAAGTTAAGATTTACTTGCTATCCATATTCCTCTTCTTATTCTGTCTTATTAAAACAGCTATTTTCTGTAGGCATTTGTTGTCAGGCCTTTATTATTGAGATCCACAAAGAACCCTGTACCATCTCTCTCTCTTTCTCACCTCATACACACCCCCACATCTGCTGCAGAAGGAAGGTTAGGCTAGACATGCCTGAAATAGACGAGGAAAGAAAAAGATCACATCTATGCATTTAAGCTGTGACTTTACATATTTACGCTACTCAAAAGCCCAATCGAAGGCAGGAGGTCTTGGGAATGATCACAAAATCACAGAACGGTTGAGGTTGGAAGGGACCTCTGGAGGTCATCTTGTCCAACCCCCCTACTCAAGCAGGGCCACCTAGAGCAGATTGCTCAGGGTCATGTCCGGACGGCTTTTGAATATCTCCAAGGAGGGAGACTCCACAACCTCTCTGGGAACTTGTTCCAGTGCTCAGTCACTCTCACAGGAAAAAAGTATTTCCTAATGTTCACATAGAACCTCCTGTGTTTCAGAGAGATGTTCCAGTCCCTTCATCATCTTCGTGGCCCTGTGCTGGACTCTCTCCAGTACGTCCATGTCTCTCTCGTACTGGGGAGCCCAGAACTGGACACAGGACTCCGGGTGTGGCCTCACCAGTGCTGAGGAGAGGGGAAGGATCACCTTCCCTCAGCCTGCTGGCAATGCTTTGTCTAATGCAGCCCAGGATACCATTGGCCCTTGCTGCAAGGGCACATTGCTGGCTCCTGTTCAACTTGGTGTCCACCAGGACCCCCAGGTCCTTTTCTGCCAGGCTGCTTTCCAGCTGGGTGGTCCCCAGCATATATTGGTGCCTGGGGTTATTCCTCCCCAGGTGCAGGACTTGGCACTTCCCCTTGGTGAACTGCATGAGGTTCCTGTCAGCCCACTTCTCCAGCCTGTACAGGTCCCTCTGCATGGCAGCACGGTCCTCTGGTGTATCAGCCACTCCTCCCAGTTTGGTGACATCAGCAAATTTTCTGAGGGTGCACTCTGCCCCATCATCCAAATCATTAAGGAAGAAGATGTTTAACAGGATTGGACCCAGTATTGACCCCTGGGGTACACCGCTAGTTACTGGCCTCTAACTAGACTTCGTGCCACTGATCACCACCCTCTGGGCCTTGCCATTCAGCCAGTGTTCAACCCACTTCACTGTCTGCTTATCCATACAGCTACCCCCCATGACTGCAATGACACAGGACCTGCTGCCGCCCATCTCAGCAAAAGCCATGCCACCACCTGCAGCAGTAAAAGTCACGCTGCTGCCACCAACTGCAGCAGCACAGGCCCCGCTGCTGCCATCCCGGTGAAAGTCACGCCCCCGCCAGCACCATCCACTTCGCAGCCCACGGTAAAAGCAATGCCGCTGCCGTCTGTACCAGCATCAGCTGCTCCCCCCATTGCAGCAACAAAGGCCCCTCTGCCGCCCGTCCTGGCAAAAGTTACTCCAGCCATGACAACGAGCACCATCACTACTCCAGCTGCTCCTATAACGAGTACCACTACTACTCAAACTCCATCAGAGACAGTACAAGTTGCCCCGGTGACCAGGAAGCAGAAAAAGAGGTCAGCTCGTTCCCCTGTACTTTATGACAAGGACCAGCTCAAGCCAGATGGCTTGGGAGAGAGTTCTGACAGAGATCCAGGAGAAGGCCCTTCTAAAGTAGATCCAGGAGAGGGTCCTTCTAAACCAGACAAAGGAAAGAGATCTTTTAAAACAGATGAAGGAGAGGGTCCTTCTAAAGCAGATCCAGGAGGGGGTCCTTCTCAGGCAGCCTCAACACAGGAGGACTCAGATGTAGAGATAGTTCTTAAATCCTTCTCTATGAAGGATTTGAGAAATATTAGGAAGGACTTTAGTCGTCATGAAGGTGAAACACTCATCTCCTGGTTGCTCCAATGCTGGGATAGTGGGGCTGATACCATAGACGTAGATGGCAGAGAAGCTAGGCAACTGGGAAACCTGGCCAGGGATGGAGGTATTGATAAAGGGATTGGGAGAAAGACAAGCACTCTCAGTCTCTGGAGGCAACTGATGTCAGTCGTAAGGCGCAGGTATCCCTTTAAGGATGATATCGAATGCCATCCAAGTAAATGGACCAACATGGAAAAAGGTATTAAGTACCTGAGAGAATTGGCTGTGCAAGAGGTGATTTATAGTGATGGGCAAGTGATTGTAGACCCTGATGAAATGCCATGCAAACGATCTGTGCTAAAAAAGTTTGTACAAAGTGCACCATCAACATATTCCCACACATTGTCAACAATGGTCTGGGGAGGATCTGATGCTGACACATCAACCAAGTGGTTAACAAGGTACGACAGTATGAAGACAGTCTCTCTCATCCCTTCACTGTGGCAGCCATGGAAAAGCTGGCTGTGAACACCGAGAAAATGACTGAGACAATGGAGCAAATGACCAAGAAAATAGTTGAGCACACCGATAAACTGCTTGATAAACTATCCAGGATGGAGGAAAAATCCCATTCTTCCCCTGTACTGACCCACCTTGCAGCTGCTAAGAAAAAATGCCCTCCTATTCAAGAGAAAAAACACCCTCCAACTCAAGACAAATCGACCCTGATCCAAGATATCCAGTGTTTTTGCCTCTGTGAATATGGAGAGGACATGAGGAAGTGGGATGGAGAACCTATCTCAGCCCTACAGGCACGGGTGCTTGAGTTGCAAAATGAAGCAGATGGAAGAAAGAATTCTTACAGGAGGAAGGCTGCTCCGACCTACGGTAGGCGATCCTACGGTCCAGATAGGAACAGGTACTATGGTCGACGTTAGAGGTGCCCTGCCTCCAGCCAGGAGGAGGAGAGGGACAACCAAATGTATTGGACTGTGTGGATTCGATGGCCTGGCACATTAGAGCCACAAAAGTATAAAGCCCTGGTGGACACTGGTGCACAGTGTACCCTATTGCCATCGAATCATAAAGGGGCAGAATCTGTCACTATTTCTGGAGTGACAGGCGGATCTCAAAAACTGACTGTACTAGAGGCCAAAGTGATCCTAACTGGGAATAAATGGGAGAAACACCCCATTGTGACTGGTCCAGATGCTCTGTGCATCCTTGGCATAGACTACCTCAAGAGGGAGTATTTTAAAGACCCCAAAGGGTATTGGTGGGCTTTTGGTATAGCAGCTGTAGAGACTGAGGATGTTACACAGCCTTACCCAGTCTTTCAGATGGCCCTTCTGTTGTGGGACTGCTGAGGGTTAAAGAGCAACAGGTGCCAATTCCTACTGCCACGGTGCATCGACGACAGTATCGGACCAACCGAGAGTCCCTGATTCCCATCCATAACCTGATTTGATGGCTAGAGAGCCAAGGAGTGATCAGCAAGACTCGCTCACCCTTTAACAGCCCTATATGGCCAGTGTAAATGTCTGATGGGGACTGGAGACTAACAGAAGGCTATCGTGGCCTGAATGAAGTCACACCACCACTGAGTGCTGCTGTGCCAGACATGTTAGAGCTTCAGTATGAGCTGGAGTCAAAGGCAGCCAAATGGTATGCTACAATTGACATTGCTAATGCCTTTTTCTCTATTCCTTTGGCAGCAGAGTGCAGGCCACAGTTTGCTTTCACCTGGAGGGGTGTCCAGTACACCTGGAATCAACTGCCCCAGGGGTGGAAACACAGCCCTACTGTTTGCCATGGACTGGTCCAGACTGCACTGGAGAAGGGTGGAGCTCCGGAACACCTACAATACATTCATGACATCATTGTGTGGGAATTAAGTGGCAAGATGGGCGTCGCCAGATCCCAATGGACATGATTAACAAAATAACATCTATGTCCCCACCTACTAACAAAAAGGAAACACAAGCCTTTTTAGGTGTTGTGGGTTTCTGGAGAATGCATATTCCAGGTTATAGCCAGATTGTGAAACCTCTCTACGAAGTGACTCGAAAGAAAAATGAGTTTATGTGGGGCCCTGAGCAACGACAAGCCTTTGAGCAAATTAAACAAGAGATTGTGCATGCAGTAGCCCTTGGACCAGTCCGAACTGGACGAGACATTAAAAATGTGCTCTACACCGCAGCCGGGGACAATGGCCCTACCTGGAGCCTTTGGCAGAAAGCACCAGGGGAGACTCGAGGTCGACCCCTAGGATTCTGGAGTCGAGGGTATAAAGGCTCCGAGGCCAACTATACTCCAACTGAGAAAGAAATCTTGGCAGCATATGAAGGAGTTAGAGCTGCTTCAGAAGTAATTGGTACTGAGGCACAGCTCCTCCTGGCACCCCAATTACCAGTACTGGGCTGGATGTTCAAGGGTAAAGTTCCTTCTACTCATCATGCCACCGATGCTACCTGGATTAAGTGGGTTGCCTTAATCATACAGCGAGCTCGAATAGGAAACCCAAACCATCCAGGAAGCAGAGAAGTGATCACAAATTGGCCCAAAGGCAAAGACTTTGGGATGCCACCAGAGGAGGTGGTGACACGTGCTGAGGAAGCCCCACCATATAATGAACTCTCAGATAATGAGAAACAGTATGCTCTGTTTACTGATGGATCTTGTCGTATTGTAGGAAAGCATCGAAGGTGGAAAGCTGCTGTGTGGAGTCCTACACGACGAGTCGCAGAAGCTGCTGAAGGAGAAGGTGAATTGATTCAATTTGCAGAGGTAAAAGCCATCCAGCTGGCTTTAGATGTTGCTGAACGAGAAAAGTGGCCAATACTCTTATCTCTATACTGACTCATGGATGGTGGCAAATGCTCTGTGGGGGTGGTTAAAGCAGTGGAAGCAGAGCAACTGGCAGTGCAGAGGTAAGCCCATCTGGGCTGCTGAATTGTGGCAAGACATTGCTGACCGGCTAGGGAACCTAGTCATAAAGGTACGTCATGTAGATGCCCACGTACCCATGAGTCGGGCCACCGAGGAACATCGAAACAATCAGCAAGTGGATCAGGCTGCTAAAATTTTCCAGACAGACTTGGACTGGGAACATAAAGGTGAACTATTCTTAGCTGGGTGGGCCCACCTTCAGGTCATCAAGGAAGGGATGCAACATATGAATGGGCCCGTGACCAAGGGGTGCATTTAACCATGGACGCTATTGCGCAGGTTATCCACGACTGTGAAACATGCGCCGAAATCAAGCAAGCTAAAAGGTTAAAACCTTTGTAGTATGGAGGACGATGGCTGAAATATAAGTATTGGGAGGCCTGGCAAATTGACGACACACTCCCTCAAACTCACCAGGGTAACCGCTATGTGCTTACAATGGTGGAAGCAAGCACCAGGTGGTTGGAAACCTATGCCGTGCCCCATGCCACTGCCCGGAATACCATCCTGGGCCTTGAAAAGCAAGTCTTGTGGCGACATGGCACTCCAGAAAGAATTGAGTCAGACAACGGGACTCATTTTAAAAACAATCTCATGAGTAATTGGGCCAAAGAACATGGCATTGAGTGGATATATCATATCCTCTATCATGCACCAGCTTCTGGGAAGATTGAGCGATATAATGGACTGTTAAAAACCACCCTAAAAGCAATAGGTGGTGGAACCTTTAAAAATTGGGACAAGCATTTAGAGCAAGCTACCTGGTTAGTAGGATCCATCATTTGAGCTGGTCCTGCTCAATCAGACCTTTTACATACAGTAGAAGGGGACAAAGTCCCTGTGGTGCATGAAAGGAATATGTTAGGGAAAACTGTCTGGGTTTCTCCTGCTTCAGGCTAAAGCAAACCCATTTGTGGGACTGTTTTTGCTCAAGGACCTGGATGTACTTGGTGGGTGATGCTGAAGGATGGAGAAGTTCAATGTGTACCCCAAGGGAATTTAACCCTTGGTGAGAATACTCAATCCTGAGCTGTATGATGCTGATCACTACATTATACTAACAGTGTTCAATAAGTGTTTTTCAGGATAACAGTGGTGATGAAACCTGAGCTAGCTCCATCAAGTGGCGTCCAGCAATCTCTTTGAGATGAACATACTACCTGTGGGCACAAACCACAATGAATTTCGTACCATCTTTCCTGCCCTGAGATGAGATCCTGCAATCATGAACTAAATGGACTTAATGAACTTTTGTATATAAAGATAAATCGTAGATGAGTGACCTGCATGTACCCATACATATATATATCTGTGTGTGTATAGATTTGATAGATAAAAGTAATAGTGATCTGACCAAGAAACAAATGGTATGGAATAAGGGGTGGAATGTGCTGGTTTGAGGTAAAACAGGACCAATTTTGTTCAGTAACTTTGCTTCTTAGCTGGGCCTCTTCTAACTACTGAAATTAACAGCATATTGTGCAGACGATGTTTGCTCTCTCAGAGTGATAAGACCTATGTTTATAGTTGATGCCCAGGCATCAACATAAACATCAACGGGGGAAGGGGGTATTATCAGGGTTGCCCACGAGCAGCCAAGGGATGTTACATCAAGTAAAGGGGAAGAGGGCGCTGGTGAGGGCCTGCAGCCGTTAGCTCCAAGATGTGCCAGCTACGCTGCAGTATGCTCAAACCTTCACGTAGATGAGCTAAGAGCTCCTGGACCAACGGGAGTCAATCGGGAGGCACTGTTAGTACAGGGCAAAGGAATGCCAACTGGAGAGCAGCACAAAGTAATTACAGCTGCTCCAACCAAATCGGCCGCAACGAAGACACGGCTGAAGTGCCTCTACACAAATGCGCGGAGCATGGGGAACAAGAAGGAGGAATTAGAGATGTGTACATGCCTCCAAGGCTATGATCTCATCGGCATCGTAGAAACTTGGTGGGACGACTCCTATGACTGGAGCGTCGGCATGAAAGGGTACAGGCTCTTCAGGAGAGACAGGCAAGGGAAACAAGGAGGCGGTGTTGCCTTATATGTTGATGAGCAGCTGGAATGTATGGAGCTCAACCTGGGGGAGGATACAAAGCCAACTGAGAGCCTATGGGTCAAGATTACAGGGAAATCGGGAGCAGGGGATGTTACAGTGGGGGTATGCTACAGGCCACCCGACCAGGAAGACCAAGTGGATGAAGCCCTCTATAGACAGATAGGGGTGGCATCACGTTCACAGACCTTGGTTCTCATGGGTGACTTCAACCACCCTGACATCAGTTGGAAGGGTAACACAGCCAGGCACAGGCAATCCAGGAGGTTCCTGGATTGCACTGAGGACAACTTCCTTCTCCAAGTGGTTGAGGAGCCGACGAGGAGAGGAGCCATGCTGGACCTTGTTCTTACCAACAAGGAAGGGCTGGTTGACAGGGTCAAACTCAAGGGTAGCCTGGGCTGTAGTGACCATGAAATGGTCGAGTTTGAAATCCTCAAGGCAACGAAGAAGGTGCGCAGCAGGCTGACGACCCTGGACTTCAGGAGAGCCGACTTTGGCCTCTTGAAGAATCTGCTTGGTATGGTGCCGTGGGATGAAGCGCTGGAAGGAAGAAGGGTCCAAGAAAGTTGGTTAATATTCAAGGACCACCTCCTCCAAGCACAGCAGCAATGCATTCCTACAAAGAGGAAGGCAGGCAGAAAAGCCAGGAGGCCTGTGTGGATGAACAAGGAGCTCCTGGAAGTGGCCAAAAGAAAAAAGGAGGCCTACAGGGAGTGGAGACAGGGGCGGGTAGCCTGGGAGGATTACAGAGGAATCGTTCGAGCAGCCACAGAGCGGGTTAGACAAGCTAAAGCCCAGTTAGAATTGAATCTGGCCAGGGACATTAAGACAAACAAAAAATCCTTCTATAGGTATGTCAGTGAGAAAAGAAAGACTAGGGAAAATGTAGGCCCTCTCCGGAAGGAAACGCAAGAACTGGTTACCCGGGACAGCGACAGAGCTGAGGTACTCAATGACTTTTTTGCCTCAGTCTTCACGGACAAGGACAGCAGCCGCACTGCCCAAGACACAGATTGCAAAGGAGAGGATTGGGAAAGCGGAGCACCGCCCACTGTAGATGAAGTGAGAGACCACCTGAGGAACCTGAAGGTGCACAAGTCCATGGGTCATAGAATCATAGAATCATAAAATCATAGAATGGTTTAGGTTGGAAGGGACCTTGAAGATCATCGAGTTCCAACCCCCCTGCCATAGGCAGGGACACCTCTCACTAGACCAGGTTGCCCAAGGCCACGTCCAGCCTGGCCTTGAACACCTCCAGGGACGGGGCTTCAACAACCTCTCTGAGCAACCTGTTCCAGTGCCTCACCACCCTTAAAGTGAAAAACTTCTTCCTAATGTTTAATCTAAACCTGCCCTCTTCCAGCTTAAAGCCGTTCCCCCTCGTCCTATCACTACATGCCCTAGTAAAAAGTCCTTCCCCAGCTCTCCTGTAGGCCCCCTTTAGGTACTGGAAGGCCGCAATAAGATCTCCCCGGAGCCTTCTCTTCTCCAGGCTGAACAGCCCCAACTCTCTCAGCCTCTCCTCATAGGAGAGGTGCTCCAGCCCTCTGATCATCCTCGTGGCTCTCCTCTGGACACGCTCCAGCAGGTCCATGTCCTTCTTATGTTGGGGACTCCAGAGCTGGATGCAGTACTCCAGGTGGGGTCTCACGAGAGCGGAGTAGAGGGGCAGAATCACCTCCCTTGACCTGCTGGCCACACTTCTTCTGATGCAGCTCAGGATACGGTTGGCCTTCTGGGCTGCGATCGCACATTGCTTGCTCATGTCGAGCTTCTCATCAATCATCACCCCCAGGTCCTTCTCCACAGGGCTGCTCTCCAGCCATTCTCCGCCGAGCCTGTATTTGTGCTTGGGATTGCCCCGACCCAGGTGCAGGACCTTGCACTTGGCCTTGTTGAACTGCATGAGGTTGGCTTGGGCCCACCTCTTCAGCCTGTCCAGGTCCCTCTGGATGGCATCCCTCCCGTCCAGCATGTCCTGATGAGATACATCCGCGGGTCCTGAGGGAACTGGCAGATCAAGTCGCGAAGCCACTAGCCATCATATTTGAGAAGTCGTGGCAGTCTGGCGAGGTTCCTGCCAACTGGAAAAGGGGAAACATAACCCCTATTTTCAAAAAGGGAAACAAGGAAGACCCGGGGAACTACAGGCCAGTCAGTCTCACCTCTGTGCCTGGCAAGATCATGGAGCAGATCCTCCTGGAAACTCTGCTGAGGCACACAGAAAACAAGGAGGTGATTGGCGACAGCCAACATGGCTTCACCAAGGGCAAGTCATGCCTGACAAATTTGGTGGCCTTCTACGAAGGGGTTACAGCGGTAGTGGACAAGGGGAGATCTACTGATGTCATCTACCTGGACTTGTGCAAAGCGTTTGACACTGTCCCACACGATATCCTGGTCTCTAAGTTGAAGAGACATGGATTCGATAAATGGACCACTCGGTGGATAAAGAACTGGCTGGACGGTCTCACTCAAAGAGTTGCGGTCAACGGCTCGGTGTCCAAGTGGAGAGCAGTGACGAGTGGCGTTCCTCAGGGGTCGGTACTGGGAGCCGTGCTGTTCAACATCTTTGTTAGCGACATGGACAGTGGGGTAGAGTGCACCCTCAGCAAGTTTGCTGATGATACCAAGCTGTTTGGCGAGGCAGACATGCTAGAGGGGAGGGATGCCATCCAGAGGGACCTGGACAGGCTGGAGAGGTGGGCCCAAGCCAACCTCATGCAGTTCAACAAGGCCAAGTGCAAGGTCCTACATCTGGGTCGGGGCAATCCCAAGCACAAATACAGTCTGGGCAGGGAATGGCTGGAGAACAGCCCTGTGGAGAAGGACCTGGGGGTGATGATTGATGAGAAGCTCGACATGAGCAAGCAATGTGCGATCACAGCCCAGAAGGCCAACCGTATCCTGGGCTGCATCAGAAGAAGTGTGGCCAGCAGGTCAAGGGAGGTGATTCTGCCCCTCTACTCCGCTCTCGTGAGACCCCACCTGGAGTACTGCATCCAGCTCTGGAGTCCCCAACATAAGAAGGACATGGACCTGCTGGAGCGCGTCCAGAGGAGAGCCACGAGGATGATCCGAGGGATGGAGCACCTCTCCTATGAGGAGAGGCTGAGGGAGTTGGGGCTGTTCAGCCTGGAGAAGAGAAGGCTCCGGGGAGATCTTATTGCGGCCTTCCAGTACCTAAAGGGGGCCTACAGGAGAGCTGGGGAAGGACTTTTTACTAGGGCATGTAGCGATAGGACGAGGGGGAATGGCTTTAAGCTGGAAGAGGGCAGGTTTAAATTAAACATTAGGAAGAAGTTTTTCACTTTAAGGGTGGTGAGGCACTGGAACAAGTTGCCCAGAGAGGTTGTTGAAGCCCCGCCCCTGGAGGTGTTCAAGGCCAGGCTGGACGTGGCCTTGGGCAACCTGGTCTAGTGAGAGGTGTCCCTGCCTATGGCAGGGGGGTTGGAACTTGATGATCTTCAAGGTCCCTTCCAACCCAAACCATTCTATGATTTTATGATTCTATGATTCTATGGTATGCAGAGAGGCTCTTGCTTATACTTATTGCTATAACAACCAAGGCCAGCTAACTTTGTTACTTGCCCCGTTGGAGGGTCGGAAGCAAAAAAACCTAGAAGGGTCCCACCTGTAGGGAGGAGCGGACAGGGCAGGTGACCCAAAACTGACTAACAGGGTATTCCATCCCATCTGCCTCATGCTCAGTATAAAAGCTGAGGGATCAAAGGGTCAGCCCCCTCTTTCTTCAATGGCCAACATCTGAGGAGGACTCTGTCTGTTTGTCTGCCTTTGATCCTGATCCTGATCCTGATCCTGAATCCAGATCCGGAATCCAGTTCCCTTCCATCACCGAGTCCAGCCTGGGACTTCCCCAGTGTCTGCCGGTGATGTGATTGTCATCCTGGGAGCTTGATATGGTTTTGTATATATTTCATTATTTTCTTTTTATTTTATTATTAATATTTCATTAAAGTAGTTTAGCTCCTTCTAAACTCATAAGTCTCTTTTTCCCTCCTCTGCCTCTCTCTTTGAAGAGGGGTATGGGGGAGCATCTGTCAGTCCCACCTGGGGTGCCCCGTGTCCCCAGTGGTCAATTGAGCTTAAACCATGACACTTGTGTATGAGGATCTTATGGGAGACAGTGTCAAAGGCCTCACTGAAGTCCAGTTAGACAATATCCACTGCTCTTCCCTCTCTACCAGGCCAATCATTTCATCGTAGAAGTTTATCACGTTAGTCAAGCATGACTTCCCCTTGGTGAAGCTGCAAACAGCCCAAAAGAAAAATTACCCGGAGAGAGATGTTAGACAGGATTGGATCCAGTATTGACCCCTGGGGTACACCGCCAGTTAGTGGTCTCCAAATTCTTTTGTAGCTTATACTGATTGATTCTTCATTATGTTTGCTCCATTAGCTTTAATGCAGCTGTGGTTATGTTACTGACATTATCAGTAACTAAGTACTCAAGCTTCAAGTCATGGGATAGGCCTTAAATACACCTTAAATGAAGGCCCATTGATTTGAGTGTCAGCTCAAGCAGGCCCTACTGTTCAAATCAGAAGTTCCAAACTGGTGGCACTAACTAGAGCAATCAAATTCACAGACTTTCAGAAGGATATCCCATCTACTTGTCTCAGTTGATAAGGCAATCTACTGCCTCAATTCAATTTTTGTGATACCTAACTTTCATTCAGTCCTATGAGGAAAAGAGTCTTTGAACAGAAATTGAGTAACAGTTCATATAATGATAGGTCCAAATTGCTGCTCTTTGCTTTTCCAAGCCATACATGAAGAAAATAAATTATAGTCTCACTAGATTCACTGTAAGAATTCAAATATCTGTGAAAGACAACCAAACTTCTATGTCTACTATCAATTTCACATTGGCAATGGAAAGGAAAAAACAGGATAAATGAGCAGTACATTGGGACAATTCATAGGAAACAAGAACCAGAATATGGAGCCTGAAGTACAGAGTAACAGAGAATTCTTTTTCTTTTGTGCCGTATCTCCAAAAAGTTCACAGAAAACTCCTTTTTTCAATAAGGAGAGAAGCTAAAGCTTCACATTTCTGGGAAGCTGTAACAAGGGATGGAGACCACAAGTAGAATTTAAGAGCAACAGGAGCTTACCAGCAGCTGTGAGTTGCAGAACTCCATTACTCAGCAGCAGGTGATCTCTTGGCCTCCTTTAACATACCTTTCATCCATCTGTTTCTGACTGACTGGTCCAATCACTCAGCTAGGTTTTGTAGCTTTCCTGACATCATCATGGCAGTAAAATGGACTTACAGATATTTCAAGGCTCAACTGGATAACAAAAACCGGGAGAAAGGATCTTGGCTGATTTTTACAATTCACAGCCTTCTGTATCTACCCTCTTGTCTCCATTGACCAATTTAATGTATATTTTGATGTCATTTCTCCACAAACACAACCCAAATATCACCTACTCTTAACTGCCTTACTCCTACACTACCCTAATAGCTCTCTCTCATGGCTTCTTGTATCTCCACTCATTCAAAACTGACAAGCTAGCTGGTGAGAATAATAGCTACAATCCTCTCCTCTTTTACACTGTTCCCTTCAGCTCTAATCATGCAATTAAGAATGTTGTCAGAATCCTCCAGGTTTGCAACTTTGCAATTGTCCTTACCTGACTTCCATTTTTTATACACAATTTCATTAACTTTTATCTAGAATATTTTAATTCCTTTATTTTTCTGGGTCATTTGTACTGAGTCGGTTCTTTGGGTCAGCTGTAGTGGGACCTGGATTTTGATTTTTGAACTTTCTTCTTAAATATGAGCTCTCACATTTAATTTAATCAGAAATATTATGCTTAATGCGCTACATTTTTTGTCACCTATTTCAGATTTTTTAGGGATGTGTACTTTTATGAGATTTGCGATTACCTTCTTCAAACAAAAGCAAACAGCTTAGCTCTTACTGATATATTCAGCTTTAATCACAATGTTTCAGCTTAACTGGAAGAGATATTATCTGCAAAACCAAAGTTTAACTACCTGACCATAGCTGCTACAATATGCAAACATTAAGCATGGAAAGTTCTGCCTCTAACAGAATTCTGCTTACTGCTTTTAGTGTTTTGATACTGTATTCAGATAAAAAAAAGTCTTTGAACACATTACACTCAAGTATAGATTTTTAAATTATTTACAATTGTCTCTCAGTAATAAACAGCCAATTCTTGCCCCTTCTTATAGATTCTTTTGCCCTTCCTGTTTTGGTTATGAGTTAAATAATGCCCTGCTTTTTCAAATCTATGCAAAAAGCCTGTTGCAGCCAAATCCTATTCATCAGTCCTGACTCTTCCTAGCTTCCTTTCTCTAAAATGTAACTGCCTTATTCCTCTTCACCTGTCCCTAACAAGTTATATACTCTACATACATTTGATAAGCTTCACAAAAAAGGATACACATTTTTTGTACATTTTAAGAAATACAGCTATTTTATGTAGGCTTTGAACCATAATTTATATGTTAAACCATGTATGGTCAGATCATAGACATTCTGATTATCTTATGCACTCTGAATTCTTAAATTCTAAGTCCTATCTAGTGACCAGGTCAGTCTGATAAAATTGTACAAGGACAGGATAAGAGTAAAAGAAGAAGAGATTCATTGCAAACATCAGAATTCCCACCAACATACTAATGAACATGCTGAGAAAGAAAAACCATCTGGAGATGATTTTGGTAGGAAAGATACCCATGAAAGGAAATTCTGAGTAAGACTCTGAAAATGTATAAGACTTCTTAAGACAAATAACTGCACAAGAGTAGACCTCTGAGCTATACGTTGGCAGGACAGAATGAAATTTAGCACTCCAAATCCAAATTACATACGGGAAGCTCTGTGGAATTTCTTCATGTATGCCCACTACCTACTTCTTGTGCTTTAAGGCTCGTAACAGCTAGAAGACTGGAATTCACCCATCAATCTAGTTCATATTATTATGACAGTTTTCCTTCTCATGAATGCATCATTTAACAGTCTTACATTTCTGTTCTACTTGCATTCTCCCTATCTGCATAACTAAATAACAGTATTGACTCCTTTCACAAATGCCTTCTTTTCATCTGTATACCTAGTAATGTATCACAGAATCACAGAATGATAGGGGTTGGAAGGGACCTCTGGAGATCATCTAGTCCAACCCCCCTGCCACAGCAGGGACACCTACAGCAGGTTGCACAGGACGGCGTCCAGGCGGGTTTTGAATGTCTCCAGTGTGGGAGACTCCACCACCTCTCTGGGCAGCCTGTTCCAGTGCTCTGCCACCCTCAAAGGAAAGAAGTCCCTCCTCATGTTAAGATGGAACTTCCTATGCTCAAGTTTGTGCCCGTTACCTCTTGTCCTATCACTGGGCACCACTGAAAAAAAGACTGGTCCCATCCTCCTGGCACCCTCCCTTTAAGTATTTATAAGCGTTGATAAGACCCGCCTTCAGTCTTCTCTTCCCCAGACTGAAAAGACCCAAGTGCCTCAGCCTTTCCTCATAAGAAAGATGCTCCAGTACCCTAATCATCTTTGTAGCCCTTTGCTGGACTCTCTCCAGCAGTTCCCTGTCCTTCTTGAACCAGGGAGCCCAGAACTGGACACAGTACTCCGGATGCGGCCTCACCAGGGCAGAGTAGAGGGGGAGGATGACCTCCCTCGACCTGCTGGCCACACTCTTCTTGATGCACCCCAGGATGCCATTGGCCTTCTTGGCCACCAGGGCACATTGCTGGCTCATGGTCATCCTGTTGTCCACCAGGACTCCCGGGTCCCTTTCCACAGAGCTGCTCTCCAGCAGGTCAGCCCCTAACCTGTGCCGATGCATGCATTTTTCAGTTGTTCATTATTCATAGTCTCTATTTTCTCTCATTCCTATCTGTACACCTGATCAGTAATGTATCTGTCATAGGTGGGTACATGGCACTTCACTGACACATAAGAAGACAGTAGTGACTTGCTACATTCTTTCCTTAATCCAACAGGAGATTTGGAAGTGCTAGGTATAAAAAAGCAGGCCCTGAGTTAGCCAGCTGGCCTGGCAAAAGACAAAAGGGGAAGAAGTGAATCCTCCAACCAGCTAACTGTTGCTTATTTCAGCATTGTAAAGGCCCAGATAGAAATATTAAAAAAAAAAACAAACACCCTTGAGCAAAAGACATGTATAAGAAAAAAAATAAAACACATCAACGCAAAAAATTTTACTCTTGGGTTCCTTCATCTTATAAAAATGACAATTTCCAGATGGGGATTCAATTTTGACACAAAAACTTCCTCCTGAATTTTTGTGCCTTCAAATGGGAATAGCTTTGCCTACCTGCACAAGTGCTCCAAGAGGGAAGCTGGTACTCAGTCTTTATACACCATGTTTTGTACTGCCTCAATGTCATTTTCCAGCTTTTCTTATGTAGATTATTTATATTAAATAAACTGCACAACTGTCTCATTCAGGTGTGCAATAATTGGGAACGGTTGAGATAGATACATGCTTCAAACTGTTGAGTCAATGACAGCATGTGGGAACTCATTTTACCACACAAATAACAACCCGGTTAAGTGTCACTTTGATGATCTGTGCTTGGATATTTGCACACAAGCATGCAACAGACTTGTTTATTTTTTAGGCATTCAGCTTTATAAGCCCCACATATGTGGCTCATCTTTTGAGGCCAATTGTCAGGAAAGCCTAGGATACTGTGGCAGAAAATGTGTCGGAAAAGAAGAGATCTTTTGTTTTTAACAGCAGCTGTGCCTAGGCTATAGCAGCAGAGATTTTTTCGGTGTGATTGGATCCAGTGAGAACCAGGTGTTTCCTCACTTGTAGTTCCTGGATCTGTCTAGATCCAAGAATTTTCTCACAGACTGTTTTCTGGATCTAGCTAGTTCCAGCTGTTTTCTAGCTAAACATCTGCGGACTCTTCAGAGTTACATGTCTACCTAACTCTACCCAGTTAGGTGTTGCCTAACTGATCAGGCAGAGATCAAGGAAGTTCTGCATAATTCTACTTTAAGAGCACTGGCATCCAAGAGCTGACTTCTTTTCCCTCATTTCACAACAAACCCAGCAGAAAGCAGTGGCTACTGGACTGTGGAACAGAAACATGGGGGCCATGACAGCACGGGCCTTGCCAGGGAGGCTGGCCAAGGTCTGACCTTGAGGGTAGACCCACAAAGGTTCCTTCCAAGCCGCAGTGCCCCGGTCCCCTTCTTCATGTTCCCCCTTTCCAGTGGGACCCCTGCTTCCGTGTGCCCCCAGGCTCGCCGCGGGTTGTATCAGCCGGCGCACGCCCGGAAGCAGCCCCAGGGCACCAGGGCCACCCTTGTCACCTTTCCCTTCCGCACGCCCTGCCAAAAGGGAGGTGGAGATACCACCCGCGCCGGGCGGGCGGGCGGACGGCCGCAGCTGCCACGTCCTGGCTCCCGGGGACACTATACGCTCCATAAAAGGCGAACCTCCTCTTTTATTTTGATGGGGGGGAGGGGCGGGGGGCGGTGCCGCGGAACCAGCGCGAGGAGGCAAGCAGAGCCCTGGCAGGGCCTCCCGGTCACCACCACCCCCTCCCGGCCCGCGAATGGCTCCGCAGCTCGCGCCCCGCTCCGCACCTGGCCGCGGAGGGGGCACTGCGACTGCAGAAGCTGACTCAGTCCGGCGCAGCTCCTTTATACCTTCCCCCAGGCATCGCTTCTTCCAGTCGCCCGGCCCCGCGGCAAGAGGCCGGGGTGGCAGAGGGCTTTCCGGGCCTCCCCGCGACGGCGGGGCCTGCGGCGGGATTGGGGCGACGCCGGGGAGCCCTCCCTGCAGCTGCCCGTCCCCTGCCCCGGCGGCGCGGGGTGGTAGCGGGAGCCGCAAGGCGGGTAGCAGACCCCGCCGGCTGGCTGCGCCGCCGCCGCCTACTCGGAAGTAGTTGGAAGGAGGGTTACCTGTCCTATATTGACATATCCGTATTTGCTAGCTATCCTGTTGGCCTCCGGTAGCCCTCCAGTTATCCGCACAGCCCAGTGGTTGGTGTACAGGCGCGTCCTGCAGGCGGGCAGCAGAAACCCCAGCACCAGGGTGAGGCGGCAGAGAAGGTCCCCGCTGCCTCCCCAGCAGCAGCGGCGGTTCCAGTCCATCTTCTCCGCACAGAACCCCCACAAAACTTCTTCCGAGGCTTACCTCCAGGCGAAACCAACAGCAAAGTCCTCCGAAATTACCCCGAGGAGTAAACTAGGAAGAGCTTGGAATAGTGCATTGAACTGTCTGGGGGTTAAATTGTAAGGGGTTGGGAATAATGATTGCGATCAGCAATTATGATTATTGCTCTCTCCTCCCTCTGCCCTTTTCAGGGATTAAGTAAATTGCTTAACTTGCTTGGAAAACCTTTCTCACGGTTTCTGAGCTCCAGTCTTCTCCCTCTGTCCCCAGCTACATGGAAAGTCTTCTATGTGGGGAGGAGGGTTCCTTCTCTCCCCTCTCTGCTCTCCCCTCCTCTCTCAGATGTCCCCCTTCTAGTGATCTTCTTCTCCTTTCCTGCTTCTCGCTTTTCCTCTCCTTCCCTCTCCCCCTCTTGCCGGGAGTCCCGGAGCAGCAGCGAGGCAATGTGACTGTTGGCAGCTGAGCACCTCAGTTCAGTCAGGCTCGGTCACCTCCCTCTCTCCTCCTCCCGCCTTCCCTCCTTCCCGCCGCCCGGCAGCGCTGAGGGGCCAGGGGAAATGGCAGTCGCGCCTGCCCTGTGCCCTGCCGCCCCCTTTCGCTCTTGTGAGAAACACGCTCACTGTATTGAATTTTAGTCAGGGGCAAATTCGGTGGAGCAAAGGATATTTATTACAGCGCTGGGAGTTACACAGGGGATTTCTCCTCCTGTGCCTCAGTTTCCCCATTACAAACGTGGGTTTTTATTCCATATTCCTCATACCTATTCATGTTTTTTCCTCGAAAACTTTTGCATATTCAATGAGCTTTTTAGCATACAACCTCCCCCCCCATTACATAGTCAATGAGTTCTTGGAATGCAACCCACTCCCAAATATGCCCCCTCCCCTCTAGCGGCGCAGGCGCTGTGCTTCTTGGTGGTCCTTGAAGTCTTTATCACCTTGTCCTCCTGGTGGCTTGTTTACTCTTCACACTCCTGTGGTTATCCTGGCTAACGACACTACCTTTTGTTTTTCACAACGATCCAGTACCTTCAACTGTTGTTTTCTTCTGATATCCCACCTAACACTATCCCTTCCCCCAAACGCATAGCAAGCGCATACCTATCTTAGCTGAAGCCATAGCAAGCAGGTATCTGTTAACTGCAGAGCAAGCACACACCCATCTTAGCTGAAGCTGTAGAAAACATACATCCATTTTAGCTGAAGCAAAATTCTCTTGCTAAATTACTTATTACAATTCCACCCTTTTTCTTTTTATCATTTAATTTTGCTGAAGAGTTCTACATTCATTCTGCAGGATTCTTCCATTTTACTAAGAATTCGAGTGGCTTCCTCGAGGTCTTCTTTTTTCTTATTTTTCCTTAGTATCATGAGTTTCTGAGGCCCTGATGCTGCCGTCCTTGGATCTATAGACGTGGCAGTTATCTGCATTCCTTGGATTACACTGCGAATTAATCTTATAAAACAAGGTATTAAACAAGGCAGAAATAAGAAGCTTGCTAAGGCACATAGTAAAACCAGTCCCAATTTCTTCCACCAAGCAACCTCTAGCAGTCCATCCCACCAACTGGCATCTGCTATTGATTTCCATTTTTGCACCGGTACATGTGCTATTTTCCGGATATCAGTAGCGATTCCTCGTACTGCTTCTCCATTATCATCAGTTTTTAAACAACAATCAGATATGTTGAATTTTCCACACACCCCCCCCTCTACTGCTAGCAGATAGTCTAGTGCGAGCCGATTTTGGTAAACTGCTGCCCTTGTCTGAGTTTGTTGCTGAGCTAACAGTTCTAGTCCTGAAGCCGTTTTGTTAGTTATCAGCTCAACTATCGCTTGTAGCCTTATAATCCGATTCAGCATATAGATGGGGGTCCTATATCCCCAGCTACCGTCCTGGGCCCACATGGCTGGTCCATAGGTTTCTATGATTCGTTGAGGGGGCCACTCATCTTCTCCCCACCTTTGATGTCCTCCTATTACGTTCCGCTTCTGTCTCTTCAAGCTTTCATATACCGGCACTCCTAGCTCGTCACCGTCTTTAGATGGCAGTAAGAAAAATCCTGGTTGAATTATTCCTAAGGTGCAAGTTCCCCCCCAATTAGGTGGTAATTCTGGGAACGCCCGGTTTCCACATATCCAGAACAACCCATCCGGTGCCTGCCAAAATTCTTTCGTTGTATCTTCTATATTTTCCCAATATTGCGAGATGTCTTTAATTCCTGAGAATGGATTCATACCCTCCTTCTTACATCTAAAGAGACTACTGCTTACTACCCGGGTGCAATTTTTGCTCTCATTTTGTAACGCTAGATATGACTTTGGTTTTTGAGGAAACCAAGTTCGGGTGAAATTTGAATCTATTTTAAAGATTTTTTTACATGGGGTCTCCCCCATTCGATTTGCAAAGTTCTTTCCCTCCCGGGTTAAACAGATTTTTCCAATTACTGTGGAACTTAACACCCATCCATCAGGTCTCCTTTTTCCTCCCATGGTGAGAGTATAATTCCATTCCAGGATTTCAATTGGACTCAAACTTGTGCCTCTCCACGACCACTCTTCAGTCATTAAAGGTCCCCCACAGACCCAGCAGTCAGTCACATTTAATTCTTTAGCTATGTCTGTTGCTAGATTTAAAAACAAGTTTTGCCCAAGAGTGGGGAATCCTAACTCTTTGTAGCTGTTTCTGTAGCTTCTGGTATATGCCCTCGTTTTGTACTTTTAATTGTTTTCTTTTCTGTTTTATAACCTCCGTCACGCTTTTCACTAGTTCTTCCTTCACCATATCTTGTACTCCCCCTCCGTCTGAAATATCCCAGTGACCTGCCTTAGTGAAACAAAGCCATTTTTCTCCTCTAGGGCATCCTATTCCTAATCTTGTTCCGCCTATTCCTAAATTCTGTCCGACCCAATATTCTTGTCCGACGTATTTGCACACTCTTAAACTCTCACGGGTATAACATTGGCGATTGATATGCATGTGCACGGTCATAGTATAAAGGGATTGTCTACCCCAGGAGACCGTCTGGTAGCACTTCCGGCATTCATCACCAGATACCAAAGATACCACTAATGATAACAACACTAGAGGTGGAGGTCCAGCATGGCTTATACCCCTACCTCTCGTGCCTATTGGGGTGCTTCCAACAGCCGAGAAATACTTCTTCTTGGCAGCAAGTACAGAGGCCAACCTGGTCTTGCCCTCCATCCTCTTTAGTTCGGTATCTCTGGTTCTTGTGGTACGATAGAGTTTTATCTTTGGTCCTGGAATCCGTATTGGAGTCGATATCCTGGTTTGGGTCGGTCCAGACTAAGTAATTTTCTGTGGGTTTTGCAACAATAATATACTTATCTATTGGGGTTGCATACTCACATCAGATATGCTAAAGATCGAGGACTTGGGAGAGGTACCACTCCAGTCTGCCATGGGGACCTAAAATGACCTTATTACAATTATTACACTTAACCATATATACATGCAACAATTACAATAACAACAAAGTGGGGTCGAAGGGGTTTGGTGCCGCCCTAGTCTGAAGGCACCTTTGAGGTTTTCACTGTCTGTTGTTTCCATGCAGCAGTGCTGACTCTTATGTGCCTTCTGAGAGCTCTCCAGGGCTTTTGTCTGTCAAAGCAAAAACACGAGACTTCCTTCTCATGGTTAATTTCAAGGGGTCTGTGTGTGTCTCTACCACCCACTCCTCAGGTGGCTCTACTGGTCCTTTTACTCGCGTTATGTGGGTCCACCCTTTTTCTTTTGTTCGAATTGCTGTTTCAGTAGTTAGCAGCACCTGGAAAGGTCCTTCCCAAGTAGGTTTTAAAGTTTCTTCCTTCCATGTTTTCACTAATACCCAATCTCCTACCTGGATAGTGTGTATTTTAAAGTCTAATGGGATGGTTTGTGGGAGTTTCTCCTTCTCTCGGAGTTGCTCTAATGTCCTTACAATGGTCAAAACATACTTGCGAGCATAGGATTCTCCTAATTCTGGGACTAGAATCCTTTCCCTATTGCCCATGTAAGGGAGCCCGAACATCATTTCATAGGGAGAGATCCCCAAGTCTTTTCTTGGGGCCACTCTGATCCTCAGTAGTGCTAGAGGCAAGCATTTTGTCCATGGCATCTGTGTCTCTATGGATAATTTAGTCAGGGTTCGTTTTAGCGTCTGGTTCATTCTTTCTACTCGTCCTGAACTCTGGGGATGCCATGGAGTATGTAAGTCCCATTCTATTCCTAATGCATCTGTCAAGCCCCGTATTATTTTTGATGTAAAGTGAGTCCCTCGGTCTGAATCAATCCTTTCACAAATCCCATACCTAGGTATTATTTGTTCCAGCAACACTTTTGACACATTGTTTGCAGTAGCTTTTAGAACAGGGTATGCTTCAACCCAGTGAGTTAGATGGTCCACTATTACTAGTAAATATTTCCACCGTTGAACTGGTGGCAATTCAGTGAAATCTACCTGTATTGCTTGGAAGGGTCTTAGAGCTAGTTCTCTCCCACCATTTACCTGTTTCCTCATTACCTTTTTGTTTACTTTCTGACAGATTAAACACCGGTCTACTAATTGTTTAGCTATTGTATATATTCCTATACACCCATAATTCCTCAAAAATTGGTCACATAAAGCTTGGGTTCCCTAGTGGGTGCTCTGATGCAGCTGTGTCATTACTTCTCTAGCTAAAGCTTTATTCAGCATTTGTCTCCCATCTGGGAGTAACCAAATGCCTTCAGAGGTTTCTGTTCCTCCTATTCTTTTTAATTCATCTTTTTCTTTTTGTGTGAACTTTGGAATCTGCTTTGGAGGGTCCTCAGTCGGTATTAAAACTAACGTGGTTATTGTTCCTTTCTGTGCTGCCAGTTTTGCCCGCTCATCTGCTAACCAGTTCCCCTGTATTTCAAAAGATGTCCCCTTCTGATGTCCTTTTATGTGCACGACAGCAATTTCATTCGGCTTCATCAATGCTTCTAATACTTCAGTGATTAGTTTTTCATGTATTAGACCCTTCCCTCGGGAATTTATTAGTCCCCTCTCTTTCCAAATTTTTCCAAAGGTATGTACTATTCCATATGCATACTTCGAGTCTGTATAGATAGTGCCTTCTTTTCCTTGAAGATAATCTAAAGCTCTCTTCAAAGCATATAGCTCACAACTCTGGGCTGACCAATTTGCTGGTAATTCCCCTTCTTCAATTACTGCCTTTTCTTCTCCATCAATGACAGCATAACCACTTGCTCTCCTTCCATTTATACATCGGGAGGAACCATCTACAAAAAGTTTTTTCCCATAGGGCATAGGCGTGTCTATTAGGTCCTCCCTTACCCGGGTTTGGTAATCTATAAAGTCTAAACAATCATGTTCCGGCTCCCCACTTTCCTGTCCATACAAGAATTGTGAGGGATTCAGGTTTCCGTCTACTACAAGGGTTAAATCATTCCTTTCCATTAAAATGGTTTCGTATTTCAAGATTCTGGAATCTGTTAACCACCAACCAGAATTCTGAGATAAGATAGTTCTTACAGTGTGTGGGGTATGTACGATAAGGGTTCCCCCAAAGGTTAATTTTCGGCTTTCTTCTACTAATATTGCTGTGGCCGCTACTGCCTGTATGCATGTGGGCCACCCCCGACATACCGGGTCCATCAATTTTGATAAGTATGCCACCGGTTTCCTTTCTCCACCCCATTCCTGTGTTAGGACTCCATGCGCTATCCCTTCTTCCGTGTTTACAAAAAGATAAAATGTTTTTTCTAGGGAGGGGAGGGCTAAAACCGGGGCTTTTATTAGCTTCTGCTTCAATTCTTTAAATCGCTCCTGCTCGTCTTCTGTCCACTGTATGGGACCTTCTTTTACTAGTTTGTCATACAGAAATTTTACTGATTGAGTGTATCCCTCAACCCATAGTCTACAGTACCCTAGTAACCCTAAAATCTTCCTTAATTCTCTCTTTGTTCTTGGGACACTCAATGCTGTAATCCCAGAAATTCGTTCTGGATTTATTTTTCTCTTTCCCTCACTAATCAGATGCCCTAAATACCTTACTTCCTTTTCTACAAACTGCAGTTTTGCCCTTGAGACTCTTAATCCTTGTTCTCCTAAAAAATTCAGCAAACGTATCGATGTCTCCCTGACTTTCTGCTCTCTCTCCCCCAATACCAATAGATCATCCACATATTGCAAGATTCTTACTCCGGGTTCCGCCTGGAACTCCCCTAAAATCTTCTCTAGCGTCTGTCCAAATAGATTTGGGGATTCTGTGAATCCTTGAGGCAGGGAGGTCCAGCGGAGTTGCTGCTTCCTCCCAGTGTCCGGGTCTTCCCATTCAAAGGCAAATAAGTTTCTACTCTCCTCTGCTAGTGGACAGGCCCAAAAAGCATCTTTAAGGTCTATTACACTAAACCATTTATGATTATGCGATATTTTACTCAGGAGGGTATATGGGTTTGAAACTACAGGGTGCCGAGTCTGTACTCGTTTATTGACTTCTCGTAGATCTTGAACTAATCTATATGTCCCATCAGTCTTCCGGACCGGTAGAACTGGACTGTTGTAAGGTGACATACACGGTTCCAACAATCCATCTTTCAACAATGAATCAATTACTGGTTTTAGACCTTTCCTCCCCTCATAAGAGATGGGATATTGTTTTATCCTTATTGGCCGGTCCTCTTTAACTTCTATTTTCGTAGGGGGTCTCTTTAGGCCCCCTCTATTTCCTTCTTTAACCCACACTTGAGGCATAATTCGCTTTTCATCCTCCTGGGTTAATTCAAAGATTTTGACTACAATCTTTCCATTTTCTGGGGCAGTACCTATCCCTAATTTGACTTGTAAATCTCTACAAAGCAAATGTACTCCTGCTTCCGGTATAAATAAAACATCTGTTTTTATTGTCCTTTCGTCGTCTCGTATTTCTACTTGTTCTACTATTGGTACTTTAAAACTTTCTCCCTTTGCCCCTATGACAGTGGTTTGTCTTTTACTAACTTCACATCGATAAGGCAATTTCATAATACTCGACTTCTCAGCTCCTTCAGTCTACTTCAGTCTCTTCAGTCTACTAAAAAGGTATAAATTTCCTCCTGGGGGCCTAATTTTAAATTTATCAAGGGCTCCCCACTTCTTTCTCCCCCCAGGAGGTTGAGCCCCTGACGTCCCTAATCAGTAGCGTATTCTTCTTGTTGACACATTTTAAACACTCGTTGATCTCTCTCTCGCCTGAGACACTCTCTTTTAAAATGTCCTTCTTGCCCACAATAGTAACACTTTCCACTGCCCGGGCCTTCTGGTTTCATTGATATGCACTTTTTGAGCGGTGGCAGATGGGCTCTCTGTATCTTGTATGGTCTCGTTCCCAGCCTTAGATTCTGGGGCGCCTTATCTTTAGTCTTTGTTATTTCCTTTACAGTCGCTACCATTAGCTTCGCTTTTATTCTCTGCTTCTCCTCATCACGCCTCACATATACTTTTTGTGCTTCTCTTAACAACTCATTGATTCCTCTCTTGTGCCAGTCTTCTATCTTTTCCAATTTCTTCCTTATATCTGGCCAGGCATGGGTGACAAAATTTACTTTTAATAATTCCTGGCCAGCCACAGTCTCTGGGTCTATTCCAGAAAACTGCTGAATATTTCTTCGGAGCCTTTCCAGCCATTCCGTTGGAGACTCCTCTTTGCCTTGTTTAACATCAAAGGCTTTGCTCACATTTGACCCCCTTGGGGCTGCTTCTTTAATTCCCCTTATAATTAATGTCCGATAATCAGACATGTTTCTTCTCCCTGCGGGGTCATTTTGATTCCAATCTGGTCTTTGTAGGGGCAACTTTTGGTCCCCCGCCACCCCATGAACGTTTTCCCTTTCCCATATTCTCATCCCTGCTACACGTATCATTTGTCTTTCCTCAGGGAAGAACAAAGTTCCCAGGATGGATTGCATTTCTTCCCAAGTGTATACATTTGGGCCTAAAAATTGATCTAATTGTTCTGACAAACCTAGGGGATCTTCCAACAATTTCTTCATTTCGTTTTTAAAGTTTCTGACTTCTGTACTGGTTAGGGGCACATTCACAAATCCCACCCCATTTTGAACTCCTGGCATCGGGACTTCCCGTAAAGGATGCAGCTCGATTGGTTCCGTTATTTCCTCATTTTCTTCCACTATGGACCTCCCCACTTCCCGCCTCCGTCTCCTCTGGCTTTCCCTTCTTACAGGGGCTTGAGGCTCTCTCGTGCCGTCTGGAAGGTCGGGATTATATGGGGGAGGTAAGTATTCAAGAGGATCCCAGACTGGTCTCCGGTCCTCCTCCTTCTCCTTTTGTGTCTCCAATTTAAAAACCCCTACATCTCCTTTCCAACATGCTGCATATTCGCTCTCTTCTTGATCGAACGGCTCTTTAGAGTTAACGTGTACATTTAGTGCTTGACACAGCCATCCCTCCATAGATCCATACTTTGGCCAATATAACTTGCCTGGCCTTATGGGCTCTTTGGTCCATTTAAACATACAGTAATTGATCATCTTTGCTTTATCCTTACCCTGGGTGCAGGACTCTCCTTCCTGCCCCCATTGTAACAACATCTTCCCTAATGGACTGTCCGGAGGTATTTCTGGAATTCCCTGATCAGTTTTTCCCTTAAATTGCTTTTTACTTTTCCCTTGTCCCATTTTTCCCCGGGGGATCTCTCAACTCCAGCCTTTCGCTTCGTCTCTCCACCGGCCGGTCTCCTCGCGGAGATACGGAACTGCGGTTAAAAAGACTCCACACTCGCTTCGCAGATCTTGTCCGCGTCTCATTCACACCACTCTCAATCCCCCGTCACCCAGCCGCCCGAGTAATACTTATCAGTCAATTTTCTTACCCGGGTCTTGTGCACAAGTATTATCGGCTGCCGCGGTTATTCCTAGGACGCCTCTTTGGTCCACGAGCCCCTTCACCGGGCTGTTGCCGTTGGTCCGTTACCGTGAGCGGGGAGAACCCGAGGATCGCTGAAATCAGCAGTGGCGCGCCGTCCCGGTCTGCTCACCCGTCCAAGGCTCCGAACGTAGGCTTCAGATATCCCGGACGAGCCCCCAAATTGTGAGAAACACGCTCACTGTATTGAATTTTAGTCAGGGGCAAATTCGGTGGAGCAAAGGATATTTATTACAGCGCTGGGAGTTACACAGGGGATTTCTCCTCCTGTGCCTCAGTTTCCCTGTTACAAACGTGGGTTTTTATTCCATATTCCTCATACCTATTCATGTTTTTTCCTCGAAAACTTTTGCATATTCAATGAGCTTTTTAGCATACAACCTCCCCCCCCATTACATAGTCAATGAGTTCTTGGAATGCAACCCACTCCCAAATATGCCCCCTCCCCTCTAGCGGCGCAGGCGCTGTGCTTCTTGGTGGTCCTTGAAGTCTTTATCACCTTGTCCTCCTGGTGGCTTGTTTACTCTTCACACTCCTGTGGTTATCCTGGCTAACGACACCACCTTTTGTTTTTCACAACGATCCAGTACCTTCAACTGTTGTTTTCTTCTGATATCCCACCTAACACTATCCCTTCCCCCAAACGCATAGCAAGCGCATACCTATCTTAGCTAAAGCCATAGCAAGCACATATCTATTAACTGTATAGCAAGCACACACCTGTTAGCGCAGAGACAAAAACTGTTAGCGCAGAGACAAACACATAACCAATTTTCTTCGGTTATATGCGGTGCTCCAGTCATAGGAGTCGTCCCACCAAGTTTCTACGATGCCAATGAGATCGTAGCCTTGGAGGCGTGTACACGTCTCTAATTCCTCCTGCTTGTTCCCCATGCTCCGCGCATTTGTGAAGAGGCACTTCAGCCGTGTCTTCGTTGCGGCCGATTTGGTTGGAGCAGCTGTAATTCCTTTGTCCTGTACTAACAGTGCCTCCCGATTGACTCCCGTTGGTCCAGGAGCTCCTAGCTCATCTACATGAAGGTTTGGGCATACTGCAGCGTAGCTGGCACATCTTGGAGCTAATGGCTGCAGGCCCTCACCAGCACCCTGTTCCCCTTTCCTTGATGTAACATCCCTTGGCTGTTCATGGGCAACCCTGATAATACCCCCTTCCCCCGTCGAATTTAGTTTAAAGCCCTGTTAATGAGCCCTGCCAATTTTTGGGCAAAACCCCTTCTCCCTCTCTGAGTGAGCCAGCCCCCATCTGATGCCAGCAGGCCTGATGCTGCATAGGTCATTCCATTGTTAAAAAACCCAAAGTTGTGTCGTTGACACCATCCACGGAGCCACATGTTAACAGATTGAGCTCGTCAATCTTACATCCTATCAGGGCACCACCAGTTGCTTGTTCCTTTCCTGCCTGACAGTCCCCCAGGCTCTTGTGCTTGCAGCTCTGCATTCTGTGTCAGCATAAGCATTTGTACAGATACATGGCAAACCATTCCTTTTTCAGGTCAATATGCATTCAGTTGCCTAAAGCATTTCGCAACATGCCTGCATGATTTGTGGAAATACAACACAGGGACAGGGATGAGCTGCCAGGGAAAGTGGATGGTGTACTGGGTGTACTGGTGTACTCTTCCTCAGCGGGACCGCTGCTCCTCTACTGAAATATTCAACAATGTGCACTGCCATCAGCTTCTTTTTTTTTTTTTTTTTTAAATGCAGTGACCATGCATGAACTTTGGAGGACGTTTGAGGAACCTGAAGGTGCACAAGTCCGTGGGACCTGATGAGATACATCCGCGGGTCCTGAGGGAACTGGCAGATCAAGTCGCGAAGCCACTAGCCATCATATTTGAGAAGTCGTGGCAGTCGGGCGAGGTTCCTGCCGACTGGAAAAGGGGAAACATAACCCCTATTTTCAAAAAGGAAAACAAGGAAGACCCGGGGAACTACAGGCCAGTCAGTCTCACCTCTGTGCCTGGCAAGATCATGGAGCAGATCCTCCTGGAAACTCTGCTGAGGCACACAGAAAACAAGGAGGTGATTGGCGAGAGCCAACATGGCTTCACCAAGGGCAAGTCATGCCTGACAAATTTGGTGGCCTTCTATGAAGGGGTTACAGTGGCAGTGGACAAGGGAAGATCTGCTGATGTCATCTACCTGGACTTGTGCAAAGCGTTTGACACTGTCCCACACGATATCCTGGTCTCTAAATTGAAGAGACATGGATTCGATAAATGGACCACTCGGTGGATAAAGAACTGGCTGGATGGTCGCACTCAAAGGATTGCGGTCAACGGCTCGGTGTCCAAGTGGAGAGCAGTGACGAGTGGCGTTCCTCAGGGGTCGGTACTGGGACCCGTACTGTTCAACATCTTTGTTAGCAACATGGACAGTGGGGTAGAGTGCACCCTCAGCAAGTTTGCTGATGATACCAAGCTGTTTGGCGAGGCAGACACGCTGGAGGGGAGGGATACCATCCAGAGGGACCTGGACAGGCTGGAGAGGTGGGCCCAAGCCAACCTCATGCAGTTCAACAAGGCCAAGTGCAAGGTCCTACATCTGGGTCGGGGCAATCCCAAGCACAAATACAGGCTCGGCGGAGAATGGCTGGAGAGCAGCCCTGTGGAGAAGGACCTGGGGGTGATGATTGATGAGAAGCTCGACATGAGCAAGCAGTGTGCGATCGCAGCCCAGAAGGCAAACCGTATCCTGGGCTGCATCAAAAGAAGTGTGGCCAGCAGGTCAAGGGAGGTGATTCTGCCCCTCTACTCCGCTCTCGTGAGACCCCACCTGGAGTACTGCATCCAGCTCTGGAGTCCCCAACATAAGAAGGACATGGACCTGCTGGAGCGCGTCCAGAGAAGAGCCACGAGGATGATCAGAGGGCTGGAGCACCTCTCCTATGAGGAGAGGCTGAGAGAGTTGGGGCTGTTCAGCCTGGAGAAGAGAAGGCTCCGGGGAGATCTTATTGCGGCCTTCCAGTACCTAAAGGGGGCCTACAGGAGAGCTGGGGAAGGACTTTTTACTAGGGTATGTAGTGATAGGACGAGGGGGAACGGCTTTAAGCTGGAAGAGGGCAGGTTTAGATTAAACATTAGGAAGAAGTTTTTCACTTTAAGGGTGGTGAGGCACTGGAACAGGTTGCCCAGAGAGGTTGTTGAAGCCCCATCCCTGGAGGTGTTCAAGGCCAGGCTGGACGTGGCCTTGGGCAACCTGGTCTAGTGAGAGGTATCCCTGCCTGTGGCAGGGGGGTTGGAACTCGATGATCTTCAAGGTCCCTTCCAACCTAAACCATTCTATGATTCTATGATTCTATGAAAACTAGCAACTGTTAGCTGGTGTGACGGAGAGAGACTTCACTGTAAGTTTCAAACTAACAATTTATTCGAACTCCACTCACAGGTCCAATACACCACTATTGCAGGTTCTATGGATACAACAGAGGAATGCACTATTGCAATTTAAAAAGCAATTCACACGATACACTACTACAACCTACAGGTGATTCCCGGAATGTACTAATGTTACAAAATTGGGTTTTTCAGGCAGGTGCCGAAATGGTTAAATTGCAGACAGAATGGAAATAATGTAAAAAGAGATAACTGCAAAGAACTCAGACAGCATGGACTGTAACTCAAGGCCGGCCGGGAGGCGAGTACAAGTCGGTCCAGGAGGTTAAGCGCACAATTACGAGACTGATATGAAAGGAATCTGCAGGACGGAGCACAAAGCTCGCCCAAAGAATAACAAGGCGGCCCCTTCAAGAAGAGAATAGAAACCACCAAGGACTCTCAGGACCACCGCTCAGGATGAAAGTACATGTCCGGCTGGGAGGGGTTAATGAAATAATTTTCATATGGATAAATTGTCATGAATATGTAAAGCCTACATTGTAATAAATAGGGTCCAGCTAGAAGCTGTGGTATGCACGCTGGGCGGAGTGATCCCCCGTGCATCCAGCGCTGCAATAAAGAGAATGCCTGCTCCTTAATACTACATTGGTGTTAAGGAGTTTATTCCCGATTTCAGTGACAGTTTTGGCACCCCAGATGGGACACTGCTTCTGAATCTCGACGGATCCGTGGGATCGCAGGACCTCCAGCCGGCACCGAGGGATTCTCGGGGAGAACCTCCGATCCCCGGTCCAAAGAGCTCCGAGCAAGGCCCCTGGGAAGGTAAAGGCATTCTTTTCTTAAAGGGGGTATTTCTGGGTACTTGCTCTTAGGAACGCGGCGGGACAGGCCCGCACCAAGAGCAAGGATAAGGGCTGCCTGCCCATAAGGCGCAGCAAAAGCTTCGCAGGGTTGGCTATAAAGGTACCTAAGGGAAGGATTTGGTCTCACCGGACAAAAGTCTGTGAGAAACCTGGGTAAAAGGTTTCAGGTAAAAGGGTAGTAGTTACCCTGGGTAGTTGCTCTCAACACCAGGTGGGAGAGGCCCGCACTAAGAGCAAAAGTAAAAGGGTAGTGGGTTGGAAGTCCCACGAATAATGGTAAAAAAGGTTGGAATTCCTAGTGTCTTGTTATTTAAAGTCATTGTCTTTTGTAATCAGTGTTAAGCTATTATTTTCCTTGTGTTTTGTGTTGATTGTTTGTACTCGTACTATCTTATGATGGGTAATAAGCCCTCGGCGGAAGGGGGGATCTTAAAGAAATCCCCTCTCGGGTGCATTTTGAAGTATTGGAAACAGATAGGAGGTGATCCTCTTACGAGGAAACAGCTGGTTGAATATTGCAATAATTGGTGGCCATTGTATACTTTGGAAGATCAGGAGAAATGGCCGAGGAATGGGACTTTGAAATATAACACCATTCTACAGCTCATGTTATTTTGTAGAAGGGAAAACAAATGGAATGAAGTGCCATATGTAGATTTGTTTTTCACCCTGAGAAACCACCCGGAGTGGCAGAAAGATTGCGGGCACATCCTGCAGGACCCTATGGTCTTAGCTTTAGAGAAGGAAAGGGGTGGGAAAACTTTAAGAAGGTGTTGTTCGGCATGTAGTATCCGGAAAAGGTGTCTTAAATGTGAAAAAGAAGAGGATGATTTGGAATTGATGATAGCTCCAAACCATAGAGGCAGGGGAGGAAACCCGAATGAGGAGGGAGACCGAGTGAATGGGGGGGAGCGAGGGGAAGGAGACATAGCTGGGATGGTGGAAGTCAGTTTGAAGGGGCAGAGGAATTTAGCCCGATTGCAGGTAGAACTAGGGGAAGACAGGAGAGGGAGAGCACTATTCAAGCCCCATTGAGGCAAGGAGTTGGAAATAACGGTCCAGTAACGGTGAAAGTGCCATTCTCGATAACGGATTTACGTGCTTGGAAGGAAACCGCAGGGGTTTACAGGGAGGATCCGAAGAAAGTGGCAAAGGTATTTGAAACTATTATTAGAACCCAGGATCCTGACTGGAATGATTTGCAAGTAATTTTGGAGACGTTGTTGGATAGTACAGAAAAAGGCATGGTATTAGATGTAGCTCGAAAGCAGGTAGAGGGAGCACATGCTAACGGAGACTTGCAGGGAACAATAGAGCAGAATTTTCCCACTACAGACCCAGGGTGGGGTCCTAATCAGCCAGGACCCCGGGGACTTTTAACCAGATATCAGAAGTGGCTGTTGTTTGGAGTGAGGCACGCCATGCCAAAAGCGATTAATTGGTCAAAGTTGTATGAGGACAAACAAGAACTTAATGAGTCACCATCAGCATTTATGGAACAACTGAAGAACACTGCTAGGGAACACACAAACTTAGACCCAGAAAGGCCAGAGGAGGCAGTGCAATTGGCCTCCATTTTTCTGGAACAGTCAGCTCCGGATATAAGGAAGAAATTGCAGAAGCTGGAAGGGGCAGATTCGAGAGATCTGGGTAAAATGCTAGAAGTAGCTTGGACAGTGTTTAATAATCGGGAAAAGGAGAAAGAAATTAGATCAGGTGAGAAAACCAGAGAGAAGGAAGATTGATTGCAGCCCTGACTGCGGGACAGAGGGGAGGGAGAACTGGGAGAGGGTATTTTGGGGGAGGACGTGGAGCGGTAGGGAGACCCCCGCCATTCGCACGGTCCCGTCTCGCTGAAGACCAGTGTGCAATTTGCAGAGAGAGAGGCCATTGGAAAAGAGAATGCCCCCAGGCAGGAAACTTGGACCCGTCTCTTCAAGCAGTTAAGCTCATGACCTTAGATGAATCCTGAAGGGGACCCGGGGAATCATCCCCAGCTGAACCCCTGGTTACATTGCGTCTGGGGAACGAAGAGGTAGAATTTCTAGTAGATACTGGAGCCACTTATTCAGTACTTAATACTTGTAAGGGAAAATTCAGTCATGAAACTGTAAGTGTTGTTGGTGCGACAGGGAAACGAGAAAACAGGTCCTTCCTACAGCCCTTAAAATTTAAGTTAGGAAAACAGTGGATAGCCCATCAATTTCTATATATGCCTGAATGTCCGGTACCCTTGATGGGAAGGGACTTGTTAAGTAAATTAGATGCCCAAATAAGTTTCAAAGATGGGGAGGTGCAGTTGAAAATACCTGAGTCAAAAGCAGTGGAAGCGAGAATTTTTATGTTACAGAATACACAGAGATCGGAGGAGGAAATTCCTGCAGAAGTAGAAGATGCAGTTGTCCCACTAGTTTGGGCCAGCGGAGTTCCGGGTCGATCCAAATTGGCAGAACCAGTAAGAGCTGTTCTGAAGCCCGGGACAAAGCCGGTAAGACAAAAACAGTATCCTATTAAACTGGAAGCAAGGAGGGGATTAGAGGAACTGATCACTAAGTTTTTAAATTATGGACTATTAGTAGAACGCAAATCAGAATACAATACTCCAATATTACCTGTAAAGAAACATAATGGCAAAGAGTATAGATTTGTTCAGGATTTACAAGCTATAAATCAGATCGTCCAAGATCTTCATCCGGTGGTAGCTAACCCTTACACTTTGCTAACAGCCTTAAAAGAGCAATATAAATGGTTTACGGTGCTCGACCTCAAGGATGCCTTTTTCTGCATACCTTTAGATAAAAGCAGCCAAGCAATATTTGCCTTTGAATGGGAGAGCCCCACCACTGGACGAAAACCACAACTCACTTGGACTGTGTTGCCTCAAGGGTTTAAAAACAGCCCTACAGTATTTGGTAATCAGCTGGCAAAGGAATTGGAACTGTGGAGGAGAGAAATCCCAGACGGGGTAATATTACAATATGGGGATGACATTTTGTTGGCCTCAGAAACTCGGGAAGAATGCCTACGGAAGACTATAAGCCTTTTGAATTTCCCGGGGCAAGGGGGATATCGTGTGTCTAAGAACAAAGCACAAATAGGAAAAGAGACTGTGACTTATCTGGGTTTTGAGATTTTACAGGGGCAACGAAGATTGGGAACTGACAGAAAGGAAGCTATCTGCCAGATCCCAGAACCCCGAACTGATCCCAGAACCCCGAACTGTCCGGGAATTAAGGGCATTTTTGGGAATGATTGGATGGTGCAGGTTGTGGATAAAAATTACGGACTGTTGGTGAAACCTCTTTATGAAGCTATAAGAGAATCAAAGGAAAACTATTTATTATGGACCCCTGAATGCCAGACTGCCTTTAGATATCTGAAGAAAGCCTTGATGTCAGCCCCTGCACTAGGACTACCTGATCTGTCTAAACCTTTTGAACTGTTTGTCCACGAATGTCAGCACCTGGCTTTGGGTGTATTGACTCAAAGCTGGGACCATGGAGGAGGGCCGTGGGGTACTTTTCTAAGCAGCTGGATAACGTGAGTAAGGGATGGCCAGGGTGCTTGCGAGCAGTAGCAGCCACTGTCCTCCTGATTCAGGAAGCTAGAAAACTAACCATGGGACAGAAAGTTACTGTATATGTTCCGCACATGGTGATTTCTGTCCTGGAACAAAAAGGGGGGCATTGGTTATCCCCGAGTCGCATGTTGAAATATCAGGTAGTCTTGTTAGAACAAGATGATGTAGAACTAAGAACTGCTACTGCAACAAACCCGGCCATGTTTCTAAATTCAGATACAGGAGATTCCGAGTCATTATATCATGATTGTTTACAGACTATTGAACAGGTCTATTCTAGCAGACAGGACCTCAAGGATGAACCACTGACGGATCCCGAGTTGGAGCTGTTCACCGATGGTAGCAGTTTTGTCCGAAATGGAAAACGACTGGCTGGATATGCGGTCGTCACGACCACGCAGGTAATAAAGGCTGGAACATTACCTGTTAATACATCAGCCCAAAAGGCGGAGTTGGTGGCATTACAACAAGCTCTGAACATAGCAGCAGGAAAGAAGGTAAATATATGGACTGATTCACAGTATGTGTTTGGGGTGGTTCATGCACATGGGGCTATTTGGAAAGAAAGAGGACTGTCGTCAGCCCAAGGTTCACCTATCAAATATAAGGAAGAGATCCTCCAACTTCTACAGGACATGCAAAAACCTAAAGAGGTGGCGATAATGCACTGTAAAGCACGTCAATTTGGACAGACTGCAGTGAACATGGGGAACCGACTGGCTGACAAAACTGCTAAGGAGGCAGCTGAAAAAGGCATCCTTGCATTAGTACCAGAAAAACAAGTGAAGTTACCAGACCTGAGACCTAATTATAGCAAAGTGGATCGACAGCTAGCTTCACTTTTGAAGGCAACAGCAAATGAGAAAGGATGGTTAATAACTCCTGTAAGACAGGTCATAGTCCCACCCCAGGTAATGAATAAAATAGTAGAAGAAAAACAGAGAGAGACACATAAGGGAATTGAGGCTATGGTGGATAGTCTACGAAGTGGAATTGTAAGTGTAGGAATGACTGGGGTAGTAAAGTCAGTGACGACAAAATGTCCCATTTGTTTGAAAAACAACCCCTTGAATAGAAAACGACCAGCTCCAGGAGTTACCATGCGAGGAAACTCCCCAGGGGATTATTGGCAGATTGATTTTTCTGAGTTACCAAGACAGAATAGTTATAGGTACTTATTGGTATTGATAGACACCTTTTCAGGATGGCCCGAGGCCTTTCCCTGCCGCACCAGCAAGGCCAGAGAGGTGACTAAAATATTGCTCAAAGAAATTATACCAAGATTTGGGGTGCCGAAAGGAATGTCATCGGATAGGGGTCCACACTTTGTGGCAGATGCGATGCATCAGCTAAGTGAAATTCTAGGTATCAGGTGGGATTACCATACGCCGTGGAGGCCTCAGTCAAGGGGACAGGTAGAAAGGATGAATCAGACACTAAAAAGGCAAGTCAGTAAAATATGTCAAGAAACATCTTTGAAGTGGCCACAAGCCCTTCCGTTAGCCCTCTTGAGGGTCAGAATACAACCGAGATTGAAGAATAAGATCAGCCCCTATGAAATACTGTTTGGGAAACCATATCAGATCCCTATTATTCCGGGGGAGGTGTATGTTAGAGGGGCAATGGATTTAAACCTGTATTTAATTTCTTTAGGGAAGGTTCTTACAGCTCTGCGGCGACATGTTGTCTTAACAGGACCCCTTGCCCTGGACACCCCAGTTCATCCATACCAACTGGGAGATTGGGTGTATGTAAAAACCTGGAATTCTGAGCCGCGGCAGGAAAAATGGAAAGGGCCATACCAGGTCTTGCTAACCACCTTTACTGCTGTAAAGATTGCAGGTAAAGAACCGTGGGTCCACTACACTCGACTGAAGGCTGTTCCTGGACCCTCCTGGGAAGCCACTCCAGTCGGACCTTTGAAAATTAAGGTCACCAGACTAAAGAACTTGGGCCCATGTTTACTTTCGTTGTTTGAACTGAATTAGTGTGATAAGGATGCATTTGATCCATTGTAAATATGCTGGACTTGTTTTATGCTTTTTTAACAGTATTGTAGTGACTAGTATTAATCCTGAACCTTTTTACCTAATGATGTCAGTGAAATTCCATTCTGTCAGCAAGGTGAAAACTATCCAGAAACAAACCAAGGGAGACAAGCTGAAATTTATGGTAGAGGCCAACGAGGTAAGGTGGCCATCAGGAGACGATATGGAGGTTTGTTGTTGGGTTAGGAGAAGGCCTATTTGGATGATCCCCACCTCTCATCTATCAGAAGGGTTCGATTTCTCTGTAAGGGTACAGGATTCGAAAGGATTAATTTGTAGAGCACAGCACAGATCAACTTCGAGCCGTTGCTTGAACTTAAGCTGGAAGGAACGAGATAGATATTTAGGGTCTCAAATCCAATGTACTAAATCCCTTAGTAAGGAAACAGTGACAAGGCAGGAACACTATAACACTCGAACACATCACAGGACTAAGCGGGGTGTAAATTCAGAGGATGGGAAGGACGAAAACTTGGTTTTGCAATTGATAAAAGGTTTCAGGAGGATGAGGAATATGATTAGTGTAACTGCCTGTCTCCCAGTACCCCGTTCAGCAGGACAACCTATCCCTTGGGGAATAATCCCTGTAAACTTATCCCTGCTTAGAAAGTGGGAAAACATCACTAATTCAGTCAGAAGGGCAAACATTTCCCATTTTTGGGACAAGAAGGGTGACTGCCGGACCAGGGGAAGCATGGTGTTTGCTGACCTGATTAAAGGAGACAACGGGATGGTCGGTATACTCTCTCTGGATGGGAAGTGTCTTGGAGGACGCAAGGTAGATCTGGGATACATTTCACATGGGACAGGGGGAAGCTTCCATACACTATGTGTTTTTAATGACACACACATTAAAGATACTATCCAGGAATGCACAATCCTTAGGAAAGGACCTAAAACTTGGACTAGACCCGTGGAGGGACATTGGATATACATGGGGCATACTGAGTGGTGTATAGAGTGGGGAACATGCCCCATTCACAGTATCAGCAGAACTAATTGGAAGTGTCCACAAAAATTAAATACCAGCAATATTGCAGTTCTTAATGCTACAATGGCCCTGATGAGTCAGTGCAAATCTAATAATTCCGAAACATGCAAAACAGAAATCCCTTCCCCAGGATATTCTGTCTGGGTCACTTCAGATGGATTCTGGACTACACGGCTCCACCTAAGTCCAGCTACCCAGCAGATCACATTAGGACTTCTAACATCATGTCCCACGTGGAGGCAAAAACCAATTAAAACCGGTCTTTGGGGAAAGGTAAGAAGGGAGGCCGAAGAGGAAGATAGATAGGCGGGACCCTCAGAGGCTGTAGAATTTAGTTGGGGACTTCAAAGCTTTCTGTTACCAGGATTGATGGCTCTGGAAAATCGAATTTTGTTAGAAAATTTGACATGGCAAGTAGAAGTACTGTCCAAAGCCACAGAGAAAGGATTTCAGTTAATCAACAGACAGGTACAAGCAAACACCAAAATGACCCTGCAAAATAGATTGGCCCTAGATTTACTCTTGATAAAAGAACAAGGAGTTTGCGGATTTTTAAAATTAGATAAAGAACATTGCTGTATACATATACCCAATGTAACAGGGGATTTGCAAGAACAGTTAGAGAAAATGAGAGCAATAGCAAAGGATAATCGTGCTATTCGAGATGCAGCTGAACAAAACTGGTTAAACAAGATTCTTCAAGGGATTGGAGGATGGTCTTTAAAAGGATGGTTGGCCTCGATATGTGAAGGGATTATTCTCTTCATAACTTTAGTGATACTAATTGTAATCAGTCTTGGATGTATTAAAAGGGCAATCGAGAAAAGTATTTGGAAGTGAGACTCCTGAAGGAAGTTTCAGAAGTCTCAAAGGGGGTAATTGTTACAAAATTGGGTTTTCAGGCAGGTGCCGAAATGGTTAAATTGCAGACAGAATGGAAATAATGTAAAAAGAGATAACTGCAAAGAACTCAGACAGCATGGACTGTAACTCAAGGCCGGCCGGGAGGCGAGTACAAGTCGGTCTAGGAGGTTAAGCGCACAATTACGAGACTGATATGAAAGGAATCTGCAGGACGGAGCACAAAGCTCACCCAAAGAATAACAAGGCGGCCCCTTCAAGAAGAGAATCGAAACCACCAAGGACTCTCAGGACCACCGCTCAGGATGAAAGTGCATGTGCGGCTGGGAGGGGTTAATGAAATAATTTTCATATGGATAAATTGTCATGAATATGTAAAGCCTACATTGTAATAAATAGGGTCCAGCTAGAAGCTGTGGTATGCACGCTGGGCGGAGTGATCCCCTGCGCATCCAGCGCTGCAATAAAGAGAATGCCTGCTCCTTAATACTACATTGGTGTTAAGGAGTTTATTCCCTATTTCGGTGACACTAACACAAACCACAAGCACGCTAGATATTAATACCTTAAAAGAGTGCACTAATCTCAATGTTAAAGCGTGCCAAATACCATACGTATGTTTCTTAATCACTTACCCTCTCTCCCAGGTAAGGCCTCCTAATCCCTGGGAAGTTACCTTGTACAGCGTCCCGGACAAGGAGGGAAGAATCTCCTACAGGCCAGCTGTATCGTTGGAAGAGACTCCCCCATTTTCTACCCAAACCTTATGGGTTTTATTTTCTGATTTGATGGGTGGGTAGGATTATGCCTGAGTGGATTATACTATCTGAAATGTTTATCTTCGGTGGTGTGATGGCCCCTTAGTCTGTACTGCTAATTTTGTGATGTCTAGTACACAAAGTTACTGAATAGTGGTGGAATGGGACTCAGGGCATTTTGTTTGTTAAGGGATTGTTCAAGGCTCCATTGGGGTTTCGGTTCTTATCATGATGCAGTGTTCAGGCAACCCAGGGCTAAGCCTTTTCTGTTTCAGAAGCTCCCCTCGCCCCCGCCCCCCAGTCATCTCCGCATAGATAAGGATCTGTCAAAGCTAGAGGAAGCTGAGTCGAATTACAACTCCCTGCGTTTCACCTTTGTGCTCCAAACCTGTTTAAGCCAGGTGATCCCATACAGCTGGTACTGTTGCTTGTCAGACTAAACCTTAGAGCCACCACAGTGGCTTTGAACAACCTGTAGATCTACTCTTTGTTATCTGAAAATTAGAATGAGTCTCTATAAAATTCTAACAACAGAGGTACTGCAAGGATTCACTACTATTTGGAAAGAATATGAGAAGTACTCTTATCATTTAAAAAAAAATATTTTTTTCTCTGACAAACTTAAGGTGTCCTACCGAATGAGGCAACCATCATTCTTATCGCAGGGACCTGAAATATGAGAGGTTAAATGTTTTACAGAAGGCCACACATGGAGTGCATTTTCCCCTCCCTCCAGACCTCTACTCTTTTGCCTTTAAAACTACTCTTTTCCTAATAAAATTAAAATAGAAATAGTAAAACGCAAACAACCCAAACCATACACTCCACATTATTCTCTGCATCAAGTTAATTTGTTTTTTCCCCCAACATCAATATTATATTAATAGCTAACATCTTCCCATATCCTGATTCCTCTTAAAAGGGAAAAATGGGGAAATCCACTCTCTACTTCCCGTGTCTCCAAAAATTCATTTGCCAGGGATTAGTTCTACCCTGTTAGATTTTTTCCTGTAGTTTGCATTATCATTTGCTGAATGCATTACAACATATTATCTACCCCTGTTTGTAGTTTCAAAATCTTTATGTGGCTTATCTTCCCTGGGAATTTGACAGATAATGGCTCACCCTTTTACAAATAATTCTTCTTCTGTGTCCTGGTTCCGGCAGGGATGGGGTTAATTTCCCCAAGGATGGGAGGGGACACAGGTATTCCATGCCATGTGAGCCATGTCCTGGTTATAGGGGGGAGCTGCCGGGGGGAGGGGGCGGGAAGTCGCTGCTCAGCGCGGGCTGCGGCGGTGCGGGTCCGGTCGGTGAGCGGCGGTGCCCTAATCGCATTTGTATATTCCTTTATTCGTGTTATTGTTACTGTTTTCTCTTCCCTTTGCTGTTCTGTTAAACTGCCTTTATCTCAACCCACGAGTTTTGCCTTTTTCTTCCTATTTCCCCCCCACAGCTGTGGGGGGTGGAGCGAGCGGCCGCGTGGTTCGTTGCTGCCGGCTGAGGCCAAACCATGACATTCTGAAACCACAATCAACATCCTCATTGGATTCAGTAGGAGCAGTGTTAGAGGTTACGTCTTGCAGCTAACATTCATAAATCTGCATTCATTGACTCTGACATTAAATCTCCTCTAGCAATTAGCTCTTCTTATTGTTTGGTTCAACTATAATTGCAAGACATCGAGGTGCTGGAGCACATCCAAAGAAGAGCAACGGAGCTGGTGAAGGGTCTAGAGAACAAGTCTTACGAGGAGCGGCTGAGGAAACTGGGGTGGTTTAGCCTGGAGAAAAGGAGGCTCAGGGGAGACCTTATCCCTCTTTACAACTACCTGAAAGGAGGTTGTAGCGAGGTGGGAGTCGGTCTCTCTTCCCAAGTAACAAGTGATAGGACGAGAGGAAACAGCCTCAAGTTGTGCCAGGGGAGGTTTAGATTGGATATTAGGAAAAATTACTTCACTGAAAGGGTTGTCACGCATTGGAACAGGCTGCCTGGGGAAGTGGTACCATCCCTGGAGGTATTTAAAAGACTGGTAGATGGGGTGCTGAGGGACAATGGTTTTGTGGTGGACTTGGTAGTGTTAGGTAACGGTTGGGCTCAATGATCTTAAGGGTCTTTTCCAACCTAAATGATTCCATGATTCTACGATTCTTTCTATATCTGGAATGTTTAAAGCATATTTAATCATGAACGGCCACCTTACTGAAGTACATAGCAATCAATGGGTCACAAAACCTGAATTTTCTGCAGTTTTGGTTTGGGTTTTGAAGGGGATAAATGAAAAATCTATTTTCTGATCTTTTTGCTGTGAATTTTGCTGTTGTCTTAACTTCCTTATTTCCTGCTATGGATGGGGGAGGTGGTTTCTGACACAAAAGGCACAAACTATAAGCAAAAAATAAAATAAAACCATGCTGTTGTGTATTTCAGTATCTACTTCCAACTTTGCTTATGTAACAGAATATTTTATACACAGGCACCAAAGCTACTAGGACTTAGTAGGCCTGATAAATACACAGTTGGCCTGTAGGAGATTCTTCCCTCCTTGTCCGGGACGCTGTACAAGGTAACTTCCCAGGGATTAGGAGGCCTTACCTGGGAGAGAGGGTAAGTGATTAAGAAACATACGTATGGTATTTGGCACGCTTTAACATTGAGATTAGTGCACTCTTTTAAGGTATTAATATCTAGCGTGCTTGTGGTTTGTGTTAGTGTCACCGAAATAGGGAATAAACTCCTTAACACCAATGTAGTATTAAGGAGCAGGCATTCTCTTTATTGCAGCGCTGGATGCGCAGGGGATCACTCCGCCCAGCGTGCATACCACAGCTTCTAGCTGGACCCTATTTATTACAATGTAGGCTTTACATATTCATGACAATTTATCCATATGAAAATTATTTCATTAACCCCTCCCAGCCGCACATGCACTTTCATCCTGAGCGGTGGTCCTGAGAGTCCCTGGTGGTTTCGATTCTCTTCTTGAAAGGGCCGCCTTGTTATTCTTTGGGCGAGCTCTGTGCTCCGTCCTGCAGATTCCTTTCATATCAGTCTCGTAATTGTGCGCTTAACCTCCTAGACCGACTTGTACTCGCCTCCCGCTCCGGCCTTGAGTTACAGTCCATGCTGTCTGAGTTCTTTGCAGTTATCTCTTTTTACATTATTTCCATTCTGTCTGCAATTTAACCATTTCGGCACCTGCCTGAAAACCCAATTTTGTATCAAGCCCACTGAAGCAACTGGCAATTACAGCCAATGTGGGAATATTTTGCATTGGGCATATTGTGCTGCATTTGAACCGATTTCTTTGTGAACTCAAAACTGCAAAGTTTTGCTGAGTAGGTACATCACAGCCATGTCTTTATGGGGGACTGCACTCCCTGCCTAATAAAACAAGAACTCCTTCATTCCTAACCTGTGCCTTGTACTAATGTAAGCTGTTTCTTTCCAACAAGGCTATGAGATAAGCAGTCTGGGCACAAGGTGAGTGGTGAGAGCACTGGAGGAACTATCAGCAGTGGTGTGTTCTATCCAGCATACTTCCTGTATGTGGGCCACATATAGTCAGTCAGTAGGCGAGCTTGCCTCTATGGCAAGTACTCTATGGGAGGCCAAATAGCTTGTCTGTACACACCACACTTGGGAAAGGTGTTTTTTTTTCTGTGAGCAAGGGCACTAAATTGGTCTTTTTCATCATTGTAGTCACAACCTGTGCCTTTTCTCATTTCCTCATTCCCTCTGATCAAAATCAATATCTGACTAACTGCTCAAATTGAAGTTTCCATGTGTCTCCATCTTGCCCTTTACTTATTGATACAAAACCCTAAATCCCTCCTCTATTGTTAGTTCCAAATTTTTCTGATCCAGTATCTGACTTCATTCTATATTCTCACTTTCCTCCTATTTAGTCTAATTGCCTCTGTTGTCACTATTTTGCCTACCTAGTCCTGAAACTCTTCTTCCCTCTCTAGTCCTTTCCCAGCTCTGAAAATCCCTTCAGCTCACTAACTCTGGCAGCCTCTCTACTGGGCTGTCGTTCATTTCAACTTTCCAGCACTTTTCTGTTTGAATTTGGCAGATCAATGCTCCATAGATGTGTTCAGTAGCTAATATCTTGAGATTATTCACCCTCACTGAGCATACCTCTCACTGTTCTTAGTGCATAGACTATACAGTCTATACCCCTTGTACAGGGGATGCTGAAGTCCACAGCAAAGCATGACTTTTACCCAGAAATTGCTGTTCCCACTTCTTGTCAGTCAGTGTGCGAGTGAGAACTATAATTGACAAGCAGTCTTTAATGAGCCTTCTGGCAATGCAAAGGAGGAAAGCCTCCTGCCCTGAATGCAGAGAAGACAAGAAACAGAGGGGGTAAAGAGAGAAAGTACTCTATTGGGACAAGGAGTCTGGGACAGTAGAAAAGAACAGAAAGAAATTGGGATGGGGATTTGCACACGGTGTACTCCAGTCCAAGCCTTGCAGTTCCCGAGAAATTTAATGGTAGAAGTTCAGTGATTCATGCAAGGAAATAAAGGCCAGGATCCTGGGTGGGGACACGACTGAAACACTGGCTATTGGTAGCAAAGAAAGAGAATTTGGGTGTGGACCTTCGAATACGGCATATGTCTGGGCTTTTGCTGGTCACTGACAACTGGACTGATACTGTTGTTATATGATCACTAGAAACATGCCTCATTCAGTTGCCATATGGATTTCATTTTGGGTTTTTTCCGAATAAGGTTGCATTGCATATTTTTCCATTCTGTTCTCTCTGTGCTTTCTCTTTTTTTTTTTAATCATTTATTATCTTTTTAATGGTTTCGGCTCCCACCTCATTCTATTCTTATTGGCAGGCATAATTTCAAAAGATGCTAGCTTTAGTAGCAAAACTATCTGAAGAAGCTCTTATTGCTTGTGCACACACCTGTGCCAGCACCCCTGTGTTTGCCACCTTCCCATTTGTGCAGATGCATCTTTTTGGGCTGAACTCTCAACTGCATCATTAAAATTATCTTCATAGAATCATAGAACAGCCCAGGTTGAAAGGGACCTCAAAAGATCATCTTGTCCAACCTGTTGTGGGAAAGGGAGTCTAGATGAGATTATCTAGCACCCTGTCCAATCGCATCTTGAAAACCTCCAGTGATAGGGACTCCATCAGGTCCCTGGGGAGGTTGTTCCAGTGAATGATTGTTCTCGCTGTAAAAAATTTCTTTCTTATATGGAGATTAAACCTCTCCCAGTGCAACCTGTACCCGTTGCCCCTTGTCCTCTCTATGTGGCTCCTTGTGAAGAGAGAGCCTCCGTCCTCTTTGTAGTCGCCCTTTAAGTACTGTAATATTGTGATGAGGTCCCACCTGAGCCTTCTCTTCTCCAGGGAGAAAAGACCCAACTCCTCCAGTCTTTCCTCATAGGACAGGTTCTCCAGCCCTTTGATCATCTTCATGGCCCTCCTTTGGACCCTCTCCAGTCCGTCCGTGTCTTTCTTGAATTGTGGGGACCAGAACTGGACACAGTACTCCAGGTGCAGCCTGACAAGCGCTGAGTAGAGCGGGATGATCGCATCTCTATCTCTGCTAGTAATGCCCCTGTGGATGCAGCCCAGGATCCCATTTGCCTTTGTTGCTGTAGCGGCACACTGCTGACTCATGTTCAGCTTGTTGTTCACTAGGACCCCCAGGTCCCTTTCAGCAAGGCTGCTCCCCAGCCACAGAGATCCTTTTCTTCAAAATTTTGGAGTCAGGAAGATGCTCTCTCCACAGCTGGTGTATCCATATCCTGGCAATACATTGTTGCCAACCTGTTAGAATACAATGCTGGGGTGTTGTGGACCACCTTCCTCCACATGGCCCGTATACACGGGATGTCAATCCGGATCTTTGGACACCTGGTTGTCATCCAGGTCACTGTAGATGACTTCTAACCTCGCTAATTCTTTCGGGATCTGGATGCCTTCCTCAGCGGTAGTCCACTTTCCTTGGTAATTAGCAAGATCTTCCTTGAACGGATATCCTGTCCTCACACTTGCTGGGAGCCGTTTGCAGAGACTGTGAATTGCTGCCTCTTTTCCAATTTCTCTGTCAGTTCTCCGGTTTCTAGCAAGAGATCCCAGCTGTTTGGCTTCCTTACCTTCCAATTGCTGACTGTTGGCTCCGCTATCCCAGCATCGGAGCAGCCAGGCAGCAATCTGCTCACCTGGCTGGCAACTGTTACCTTTCTGTATGACTCGAAGTTCTTTTGAGGTCAGGAACTGGGTAGTTTCTGCCTCTTGGGTGATTTCTCTCGCTTCTTCCTCCCATTTCTTTGCTGAAAGACTGGCTTCTTGATCACATCCTTCCTCCTCCTCCCTTACTAATCGATGATATGGACCCGTTGACCTCCTTGTCCAGTGTTTCTTTTTCGCTACTGGGGCAATTGCTATAGGTCCCTATTTCAACCATGATGTCCTCAGATGTGGTTTGGGTCCCTGCCTTAACCATGCTTCTCTGACAGTACTGAACCAGGGCCTGATAGGTATAGGCCAAGCCCCAGTACAGTGCTAGGAGCCGCTGGCTTTCATTGGGGTAGGTAAGGCACCCTACTACCAGGCGGCATGTCAGTTTACCAGGATTGCTTGCCTGTTCAGGAATAAAATCCCAGGCTTTGGGTGGTGATAATCACCATAGGCACCAGCCCAAATCCTTCCACGCACCCTGCCACTCAGGGACCAGCCGCATCAGGGCATGTTTCAGTATCGCCTCACCCAAAAGCTGTCTACTCTTACACCAGGATGACACCAGATTCCACAAATACAACAATAAGACAACAGTGTTAATTAGTAGTATTAAACAGTTCACATAAGAGTGAACAAGGACATCGGGAGCCTGCAACAAAACCACCCACATCAGTCCCGGATGGGAAGAGGGATGTGTATTCCCTCATCCTCTCCACAAGACGGCTCCCCCAGCACAGTAAGGGCATCAATGCCAGAGCCAAGCGCATAGCCATTGTTTGTATTAACATGTTCCCAAGCTCAGCAAACTAAAGAGATAAGCAGTGCAGCCAGCAAACTCCGTGACCCGCACAGAAGCCTGCTACCGAATTACGACTATAGCTATAGCACACTCAATTCAAAACTGCTGTTGTCTCATGCCCCATGTTGGGCGCCACAAAGGACTGTGGTGGGTTAACCTTGGCTGGCTGCCAGGTGCCCACCAAGCTGCTCTCTCACTCCCCTTCCTCAGCGGGACGGGGGGAGAAAATAAGATGAAACAGAACTCCTGGGTCGAGATAAAGGCAGTTCAATAAAGAAAAAGCAAAGCTCACTTGTGGAAGCAAAGGAAAACAGAAAGATTTATTCTCTACTTCCCATCAGCAGGCGATGTCCAGTCACTTCCTGGGAAGTAGGGCCTCAGTACACGTAGCGGTTGCTTCGGAAGTCAAATGCCTTAATAACGAATGTGTGTCCCCGTCACCCCCCCATCCTTTCTCTAAGCTTTTATTGCTGAGCATGATGTCATATGGTATGGAATATCCCTTTGGTCAGTTTGGATCAGCTGTCCAGGCTATGTCCCCTCCCAACCTCTTGCCCACCCCCAGCCTACTGGCCTTTTTGGGCAGGGGGAGAGGTTGGAGAGACAGTCTTGATGATGCAGGAGCACTGCTCAGCAGTTGTCAAAACACTGGTGTGTTATCAACACCATTCTAGATACAAATACAAAGCACAGCACTACGAGGGCTGCTATGGGGAAAGTTAACTCCATCCCAGCCAGACCCAATGCAGTACCTCAAGGAGATTTGACCCTAGGTGAAAATAACTGTATTGGGTTTCTGTGGCAAGGTTTTTGGTAGCGAGGGGGCTGCAGGGGTGGCTTCTATGAGAAGACACCAGAAGTTTCCCCCATGTTGGATGGAGCCAACGAAGCTGGTGAAGGGTCTAGAGAACAAGTCTTATGAGGAGCGGCTGAGGAAACTGGGGTGGTTTAGCCTGGAGAAAAGGAGGCTCAGGGGAGACCTTATCGCTCTCTACAACTATCTGAAAGGAGGCTGTAGCGAGGTGGGAGTCGGTCTCTTCTCCCAAGTAACAAGTGATAGGACAAGAGGAAATGGCCTCAAGTTGTGCCAGGGGAGGTTTAGATTGGATATTAGGAAAAATTACTTCACTGAAAGGGTTGTCAAGCATTGGAACAGGCTGCCTGGGGAAGTGGTTGAGTCACCATCCCTGGAGGTATTTAAAAGATTGGTAGATGTGGTGCTGAGGGACATAGTTTAGTGGTGGACTTGGTAGTGTTAGGTAACGGTTGGGCTCAATGATCTTAAGGGTCTTTTCCAACCTAAATGATTCTATGATTCTACACTGATTTTCTTCTTGCTGTAAAATGCAGATGAGTTCATTAAATAAATATGGTGCAGGGACCTGTTTAATATACAGAATTTATGAATTCTGAAGAGTTATTTCCTACATGAGAATTATGTACACACACCATGTAATTATTTGCTGAAATGCAAGGAAGTTATTTGTTTTTGTCAGTTTTGTGAATCAGTAACCCTGAACTTGAATATTCACAGTGTAAGAAGTATATCTATAGTATATAGATTATCACTTAGATCTGATCCACTAGCTCGTAAAGTTCCCTGAACCTTTCACAAGAATCTAATGGATGCAGCAATATGATGCTCACAGGTACACAATGTGAATGTGACATTTAAAAGTTAGATTTTGAAGCTCTACCCATCAGTAAAACTTATAATCATCCAGTTTTTCTGGGAATGGTGCCTTGGACAAGGCCTATGTGACCCAGAGAGACAACAGCTTAAAATGTTCGATCCATGCTATCTCTCTCTGAGAGATAAAAGACTATAGGCTTTCTTAAGACCTCCTTCTGACCAGAAGAGTCATACTTGTACGATCAGAGACAGAAACAATACCCTATGATTTACAAAATGATCTGTTACAACTTGCTGATTTTGGTATATCCTGTGTCAGTTCACTTTTTACTTCTTCTATTCATCCATAAAATAAACAAAACCAGAAACAATATAATTGCTCCCCTTCCTGCCTGGGAAACAGGAATGGAGCATGGGGTGCAGTTGTAATGATGACCTTTGGCAAGCCAAGATGCAAAGCACCCAGCAGGAATTTCCTCTTGCACAAAGGTATTTAACAATTTTTCCAATTCTCTGTTGGGATCTAGTCAATAGGTGGTCCACTTGTCTGTCTTTCCTTATCCTCCTTTTTGGCTTAGAGAAACCGTGCTAAGAAAAAAAACCCACAAAACAAACAAACAAAAAACCCCAATGTAGCTATTAAACTGGAAAGACATGTGATCTGCATAATTATTTTGGGCCTCTTTGGTATGATAGTGGAATATATATTATAAATTACCAATTATATTAGTAAAAGGTTCAGCTAATAGAAAGTTTCTTCTTTTTCAAGCAGTCACTGTCAATAATAATAGTACAAAAATAATGAAAAGTAAAAGGAGTCTTGAGGGAATTGGCTGATGTAGTTGCCAAACCACTCTCCATGATATTTGAAAAGTCATGGCAGCCAGGTGAAGTCCCTGGTGACTGGAAAAAGGGAAACATTGCGCCCATTTTTAAAAAGGGGAGAAAGGAGGACCTTGGGAACTACCGACCTGTCAGCCTCACCTCTGTGCCTGGGAAGATCATGGAACAGATCCTCCTAGAAGCTATGCTAAGGCACATGGAGGACAGGGAGGTGATTCGAGACAGCCAGCGTGGCTTCACCAAGCGCAAGTCCTGCCTGACCAACCTAGTGGCCTTCTATGATGGAGTGACTACATCAGTGGACAAGGGAAGAGCTACGGATGTCATCTATCTGGAGTTCTGTAAGGCCTTTGACACAGTCCCCCACAACATGCTTCTCTCTAAATTGGAGAGAGATGGATTTGATGGGTGGACTGTTCGGTGGATGAGGAATTGGTTGGATGGCGGCATCCAGAGGGTAGTGGTCAATGGCTCAATGTCCAGATGGAGATTGGTGACAAGTGGTGTCCCTCAGGGGTCCGTATTGGGACCAGTACTGTTTAATATCTTCATCAATGACATACACAGTGGGATCGAGTGCACCCTCAGCAACTTTGCAGATGACACCAAGCTGAGTGGTGAGGTTGACACGCCTGAGGGATGGGATGCCATCCAGAGGGACCTGGACAAGCTCAAGAAGTGGGCCCGTGTGAACCTCATGAGGTTCAACAAGGCCAAGTGCAGGGTCCTGCGTCTGGGTCGGGGCAACCCCCGCTATCAATACAGGCTGGGGGATGAAGGGATTGAGAGCAGCCCTGAGGAGAAGGACTTGGGGGTACTGGTGGGTGAAAAGCTGGACATGAGCTGGCAATGTGCGCTCGCAGCCCAGAAGGCCAACCACATCCTAGGCTGCATCAAAAGAAGCGTGGCCAGCAGGTTGAGGGAGGTGGTTCTGCCCCTCTCCTCCGCTCTCGTGAGACCCCACCTGGACTACTGCATTCAGCTCTGGAGCCCTCAGCACAGGAAAGACAGACCTATTGGAGCCGGTCCAGAGGAGGGCCACAAAAATTATCAGAGGGATGGAGCACCTCTCCTGTGAGGACAGGCTGAGAGAGTTGGGGTTGTTCGGCCTGGAGAAGAGAAGGCTTCGGGGAGACCTTATTGCAGCCTTTCAGTACTTAAAGGGGGCTTATAGAAAGATGGGGACAAACTTTTTAGCAGGGCCTGTTGCGATAGGACAAGGGGTAATGGTTTTAAACTAAAAGAGTGTAGATTTAGACTAGATGATAGAAGGAAGAAATTTTTTACGATGAGGGTGGTGAAACACTGGAACAAATCGCCCAGAGAGGTGGCAGATGCCCCATCCCTGGAAACATTCAAGGTCAGGTTGGAGGGGGCTCTGAGCAACCTGATCTAGTTGAAGATGTCCCTGCTCATTGCAGGGGGGTTTGGACTAGATGACCTTTAAAGGTCCCTTCCAACCCAAAGTATTCTATGATTCTATTCTATGATTCTAAAACAAATACTGGTTGTGAAAATAAGTGCCGAACAGCAATGATATTAGGGCTAGGACCACTGAAGATGTCCTGCCATTGGATTCCACCCCTTTTCCTATGTCCTGTAAGACAATGGTGGTGCAAATTTCACCAAACAGCCAAATTGCTTGTGTGCTGCAGTAGAAAAGAAGGAGCTTCCGTGAAGCCAGCGGGCACGGCTGTCCGACGCTTCATGTTTGTTGATACATAGCATGCAGCGTTCAAAAGCAGTAATGTGAGGCTTCACATAGCAGTTCTGCATGAGATAAAACAAAGGCATTAATTTATGTACAGCATATGGTGTTTTGTATGTTTTCCGGTGAGCCACTGAGGCAAGATCAGGGTAATTTATTGGTCCCAGCATATTCTCCCTTTCTTCACTGAAGGAGGGGAGCAGAGGGTGTAATCAGTCTATCCATCATCCTAATTTTCTTTTAGTGATCTCTTTTTCCCTTGTAACTGCTTATATTTTTCCCATAAATAGGGGGTAGGTTTCTCATTAATTTTGTATTTTGGGTCTCCGGACCTGAGTAAAGGTATGAACATCTCCTTTTGGGTAATGTTTTTCTTTTCTGGGTTACCCACAAAGCATAATCTCATCTTTTTCCTTTCAGTTTGATAGTCTTTTAAGTGCCCCAGCCCAAGAATTACATCCCTGACCTCTTTCCCCTGGGCAGCTCTCAGGAGCGATATGATGGTCCCTTTAAGATGAAAAGGCACTCCATCTAACAGCCTGGATTGCATTCCCGAGGTGAATATCTCTGAGTCGGGGCTACTGAAGGCAGGGTTGTAAACATCCTGTTGAATAGCCAGTTCTCTCAAATATTCCCCCATGCTGTCTTTAAATCTCCATGTCACCATTCTATCATTCCAACCAAATGGGATGGGGTTCTGTAATTTTACTGCTCCCACAACCATTCCCAAAGACAATAAATCACATTTCCATTTGCCTGAGTCCCTTTTAAGTGTTGCATCATCATAGTATTTTGGGAAACTGCTCCCAGACACGTCACTTCTTAGAGGCTCAGTTGTACGCTTTCCCCTCCTTGGTCTCATACTCGCAGCAGTCACTGTCCTAATCTCTCCCTGGGCTTCTGCCAATACAAGTCTGCCACTTTCTGCACCTTGGTCTGAGTGTAATCCTGCACTGATATCACATGCTGCGGCACCCCGGGGGAGGAGTGTGTCCTTTTGCTTTGTTAATAACCAAAGGGCACACAGGGATTGCTCTACCATTTTTCTCCTTGGACCCTTCAGTCCATTCCTTGGATGAGGAATTCCCACTGCTGCTGTTCCCATAATCATTGGGGTAACTGACTGCTCAAACCCTACACTCCTGTCACCCAGTGTGAGCTCTCTGCCCCTTCTCCTTTGCTTTTGCTTTCTTATACAAACTCCACAAATTAGGAGAGAGCTTGCCATCTATATGCTCCGCAGACACCCCTGCCTGTATCAATCCTGTCTAACACCTCTCTCCAGGTAATTTTTCTTTTGGGCTGTTTGCGGCTGCACCTAGGGGAAGTCATGCTTGTCCAACTTGATAAACTCCCACGATGAAATGACTGGCCTGGTAGAGAGGGGAGAGCAGTGGATATTGTCTAGCTGGACATCAGTAAGGCCTTTGACAGTCTCCCATAAGATCCTCATAGACTAGCTGTATAGATAAGCAGACAGTGAAGTGGGTTGAACACTGGCTGAATGGCAAGGCCCAGAGGGTGGTGATCAGTGGCACGAAGTCTAGTTAGAGGCCAGTAACTAGCGGTGTACCCCAGGGGTCAATACTGGGTCCAATCCCGTTCAACATCTTCTTCCTTAATGATTTGGATGATGGGGCAGAATGCACCCTCAGAAAATTTGCTGATGTCACCAAACTGGGAGGAGTGGCTGATACACCAGAGGACCGTGCTGCCATGCAGAGGGACCTGTACAGGCTGGAGAAGTGGGCTGACAGGAACCTCATACAGTTCACCAAGGGGAAGTGCCAAGTCCTGCACCTGGGGAGGAACAACCCCAGGCACCAATATATGCTGGGGACCACCCAGCTGGAAAGCAGCCTGGCAGAAAAGGACCTGGGGGTCCTGGTGGACACCAAGTTGAACAGGAGCCAGCAATGTGCCCTTGCAGCAAGGGCCAATGGTATCCTGGGCTGCATTAGACAAAGCATTGCCAGCAGGCTAAGGGAAGGTGATCCTTCCCCTCTCCTCAGCACTGGTGAGGCCACACCCGGAGTCCTGTGTCCAGTTCTGGGCTCCCCAGTACGAGAGAGACATGGACGTACTGGAGAGAGTCCAGCACAGGGCCACGAAGATGATGAAGGGACTGGAACATCTCTCCTATGAAGAAAGGCTGAGTGTCCTGGTTTGAGGTAAAACAGGACCAATTTTGTTCAGTAACTTCGCTTCTTAGCTGGGCCTCTTCTAACTACTGAAATTACCAGCATATTGTGCAGACAATGTTCGCTCTCTCAGAGTGATAAGACAAATGTTTATAGCTGATGTCCAGGCATGGTATGCAGAGAGGCTCTTGCTTATACTTATTGCTATAACAACCAAGGCCAACCAATTTTGTTATTTGCCCCGTTGGAGAGTCGGAAGCAGAAAAGCGTAATGGGGTCCCACCTGCGGGGAGGAGCAGACAGGACAGGTGACCCAAAACTGACCAACAGGGTATTCCATCCCATCTGCCTCATGCTCAGTATAAAAGCTGAGGGATCAAAGGGTCAGCCCTTTTTCCTTCAATGGCCGATGTCTGAGGAGGACTCCGTCTGTTCGTCTGCCTTTGGTCCCGATCTTGAATCCAGATCCGGAATCCAGTTCCCATCCGTCACTGAGTCCAGCCTGGGACTGCCCCAGTGCCAGCCGGTGTTGCGATTGTCATCCTGGGAGCTTGATACGGTTTTGTATATTTCTCATTATTTCCTTTTATTTTTTTATTAATATTTCATTAAAGTAGTTTAGTTCCTTCTAAACTCGTAAGTCTCTTTTTCCCTCCTCTACCTCTCTCTTTGAAGAGGGGTAGAGGGGAGCATCTGTCGGTCCCATCTGGGGTCCCCTATGTCCCCGGTGGCCGATTTGGCCTAAACCACGACACTGAGAGAGCTCAGACTGTTCTGCCTTGAGAAGAGAAGGCCCAGGGATACCTTATCAAGGGATATAAATATCAGAAGGGAGGGTGAAAAGAAGACAGAGCCAGGCTCTTTTCAGTGGTGCCCAGTGACAGGACAAGAGGCAGAAGCTGAAACACAGGAGGTTCCACCTGAACATAAGGAAACACTTTTTACTGTGAGGGTGACCGGGCATTGGAACAGGTTGGAGATATTCAAAAGCTGTCTGAACACCATCCTGAGCAACCTGCTCTAGGTGGCCCTGCTTGAGCAGAGGGGTTGGACCAGATGACCCAACCTCAACCATTCTGTGTTTCTGTGTTTCTGTGATTCTGTGAAATGCTCCAGTCTCCATCCTCTCTATTTTAGCCTGATAAACACCAAGCTGTCCTAGTGGCAGGATATCCCCCATTGATCTTCCCGTAGCAGACCCTAGCAAGGAGATTATTGACCCTTTCAAGGCAAAAGGGGCACCCTCTAATATGAGGGGTTTCGTGCTGGGTATAAAAGGTTCTGTATCAAGACCAAAAAGTTATGAGAATATATGCCTTGCCCTGTGGCTAGTTCCTGTAAATAGTGACCAGCCTCAGCTATATTTATCCAGAATACTGTCTTATCATCCCAGTCAGTAGGTGAGGGATACTGTATTTTTGTAGCTCGCTGGAGCCATGTCCGCAGGGAGCGGGATACATTACCCTGTGCTCCTCTTAGCTGCTGGATAATCATTGGGTTTTGCCCTATGGCACCTAAACACTTTGATTTGTTAGGATTTAATTGTCAGTCATCGCCTGCATGATCCCATAGTTGCAATAGCTATTCTGATAACCTTTCTCCCAGCTTTTGCCGGTATGTTTTTGCTAGATCCTGCAGTTCAGATAGATTGTGTAAAGTTGTGCACTGATAGTGTGCTGGGGCATTCCCGGGGGCTTCTTTGCTTTATGAATCACTAATGGCTGGACAGAAATGCTGTTCCCGCACTCATTCTCCACCCCCTCTGTCCACTCATCCTCACCAGAGGATCGGCAGTGCTCATCCCACCATTTATCCTTCCAGCGCATAGCTCGTACCTCAGTGGTGCCCTTCCTGGGCTGCTCCATGCACCCCTCCTGCATCGCGTGTGCCTGCACCGCGGGTACCTGTACCGCAGGTGGATGCAACACAAGGCGTACATTCTCGATGTACAATGGTCTTCCAGTCAGGATCACTGAGGGAGGAAGGGAGGAAGGAAGTGTTGTACGCGCTGTAACAAACAGAATGAACGGCCAAGTCCTTACCATATAAGGAAGAAAATTCAAAGGTTCAAACAAAGTTCAAGAAAAGTTCCTCTCCTAAAGACCACCAGAGGCCGCTATAGACCACCAAAGACCCCCATAGAAGCCCCTCAGAGACCCAAGCCGCATGCGTAATGACAATGTAATGACTGGGATGATAAGACAGTATTCTGGATAAATATAGCTGAGGCTGGTCACTATTTACAGGAACTAGCCACAGGGCAAGGCATATATTCTCATAACTTTTTGGTCTTGATACAGAACCTTTTATACCCAGCACGAAACCCCTCATATTAGAGGGTGCCCCTTTTGCCTTGAAAGGGTCAATAATCTCCTTGCTAGGGTCTGCTACGGGAAGATCAATGGGGGATATCCTGCCACTAGGACAGCTTGGTGTTTATCAGGCTAAAATAGAGAGGATGGAGACTGGAGCATTTCACAGAATCACAGAAACACAGAAACACAGAATGGTTGAGGTTGGGTCATCTGGTCCAACCCCTCTGCTCAAGCAGGGCCACCTAGAGCAGGTTGCTCAGGATGGTGTTCAGACAGCTTTTGAATATCTCCAACCTGTTCCAATGCCCGGTCACCCTCACAGTAAAAAGTGTTTCCTTATGTTCAGGTGGAACCTCCTGTGTTTCAGCTTCTGCCTCTTGTCCTGTCACTGGGCACCACTGAAAAGAGCCTGGCTCTGTCTTCTTTTCACCCTCCCTTCTGATATTTATATCCCTTGATAAGGTATCCCTGGGCCTTCTCTTCTCAAGGCAGAACAGTCTGAGCTCTCTCAGTGTCGTGGTTTAGGCCAAATCGGCCACCGGGGACATAGGGGACCCCAGATGGGACCGACAGATGCTCCCCTCTACCCCTCTTCAAAGAGAGAGGTAGAGGAGGGAAAAAGAGACTTACGAGTTTAGAAGGAACTAAACTACTTTAATGAAATATTAATAAAAAAATAAAAGGAAATAATGAGAAATATACAAAACCGTATCAAGCTCCCAGGATGACAATCGCAACACCGGCTGGCACTGGGGCAGTCCCAGGCTGGACTCAGTGACGGATGGGAACTGGATTCCGGATCTGGATTCAAGATCGGGACCAAAGGCAGACGAACAGACGGAGTCCTCCTCAGACATCGGCCATTGAAGGAAAAAGGGCTGACCCTTTGATCCCTCAGCTTTTATACTGAGCATGAGGCAGATGGGATGGAATACCCTGTTGGTCAGTTTTGGGTCACCTGTCCTGTCTGCTCCTCCCCGCAGGTGGGACCCCATTACGCTTTTCTGCTTCCGACTCTCCAACGGGGCAAATAACAAAATTGGTTGGCCTTGGTTGTTATAGCAATAAGTATAAGCAAGAGCCTCTCTGCATACCATGCCTGGACATCAGCTATAAACATTTGTCTTATCACTCTGAGAGAGCGAACATTGTCTGCACAATATGCTGGTAATTTCAGTAGTTAGAAGAGGCCCAGCTAAGAAGCGAAGTTACTGAACAAAATTGGTCCTGTTTTACCTCAAACCAGGACACTCAGCCTTTCTTCATAGGAGAGATGTTCCAGTCCCTTCATCATCTTCGTGGCCCTGTGCTGGACTCTCTCCAGTACGTCCATGTCTCTCTCGTACTGGGGAGCCCAGAACTGGACACAGGACTCCGGGTGTGGCCTCACCAGTGCTGAGGAGAGGGGAAGGATCACCTTCCCTTAGCCTGCTGGCAATGCTTTGTCTAATGCAGCCCAGGATACCATTGGCCCTTGCTGCAAGGGCACATTGCTGGCTCCTGTTCAACTTGGTGTCCACCAGGACCCCCAGGTCCTTTTCTGCCAGGCTGCTTTCCAGCTGGGTGGTCCCCAGCATATATTGGTGCCTGGGGTTGTTCCTCCCCAGGTGCAGGACTTGGCACTTCCCCTTGGTGAACTGTATGAGGTTCCTGTCAGCCCACTTCTCCAGCCTGTACAGGTCCCTCTGCATGGCAGCACGGTCCTCTGGTGTATCAGCCACTCCTCCCAGTTTGGTGACATCAGCAAATTTTCTGAGGGTGCATTCTGCCCCATCATCCAAATCATTAAGGAAGAAGATGTTGAACGGGATTGGACCCAGTATTGACCCCTGGGGTACACCGCTAGTTACTGGCCTCTAACTAGACTTCGTGCCACTGATCACCACCCTCTGGGCCTTGCCATTCAGCCAGTGTTCAACCCACTTCACTGTCTGCTTATCTATACAGCTAGTCTATGAGGATCTTATGGGAGACTGTCAAAGGCCTTACTGATGTCCAGCTAGACAATATCCACTGCTCTCCCCTCTCTACCAGGCCAGTCATTTCATCGTGGGAGTTTATCAAGTTGGACAAGCATGACTTCCCCTAGGTGCAGCCGCAAACAGCCCAAAAGAAAAATTACCTGGAGAGAGGTGTTAGACAGGATTGATACAGGCAGGGGTGTCTGCGGAGCATATAGATGGCAAGCTCTCTCCTAATTTGTGGAGTTTGTATAAGAAAGCAAAAGCAAAGGAGAAGGGGCAGAGAGCTCACACTGGGTGACAGGAGTGTAGGGTTTGAGCAGTCAGTTACCCCAATGATTATGGGAACAGCAGCAGTGGGAATTCCTCATCCAAGGAATGGACTGAAGGGTCCAAGGAGAAAAATGGTAGAGCAATCCCTGTGTGCCCTTTGGTTATTAACAAAGCAAAAGGACACACTCCTCCCCCGGGGTGCCGCAGCATGTGATATCAGTGCAGGATTACACTCAGACCAAGGTGCAGAAAGTGGCAGACTTGTATTGGCAGAAGCCCAGGGAGAGATTAGGACAGTGACTGCTGCGAGTATGAGACCAAGGAGGGGAAAGCGTACAACTGAGCCTCTAAGAAGTGACGTGTCTGGGAGCAGTTTCCCAAAATACTATGATGATGCAACACTTAAAAGGGACTCAGGCAAATGGAAATGTGATTTATTGTCTTTGGGAATGGTTGTGGGAGCAGTAAAATTACAGAACCCCATCCCATTTGGTTGGAATGATAGAATGGTGACATGGAGATTTAAAGACAGCATGGGGGAATATTTGAGAGAACTGGCTATTCAACAGGATGTTTACAACCCTGCCTTCAGTAGCCCCGACTCAGAGATATTCACCTCGGGAATGCAATCCAGGCTGTTAGATGGAGTGCCTTTTCATCTTAAAGGGACCATCATATCGCTCCTGAGAGCTGCCCAGGGGAAAGAGGTCAGGGATGTAATTCTTGGGCTGGGGCACTTAAAAGACTATCAAACTGAAAGGAAAAAGATGAGATTATGCTTTGTGGGTAACCCAGAAAAGAAAAACATTACCCAAAAGGAGATGTTCATACCTTTACTCAGGTCCGGAGACCCAAAATACAAAATTAATGAGAAACCTACCCCCTATTTATGGGAAAAATATAAGCAGTTACAAGGGAAAAAGAGATCACTAAAAGAAAATTAGGATGATGGATAGACTGATTACACCCTCTGCTCCCCTCCTTCAGTGAAGAAAGGGAGAATATGCTGGGACCAATAAATTACCCTGATCTTGCCTCAGTGGCTCACCGGAAAACATACAAAACACCATATGCTGTACATAAATTAATGCCTTTGTTTTATCTCATGCAGAACTGCTATGTGAAGCCTCACATTACTGCTTTTGAACGCTGCATGCTATGTATCAACAAACATGAAGCGTCGGACAGCCGTGCCCGCTGGCTTCACGGAAGCTCCTTCTTTTCTACTGCAGCACACAAGCAATTTGGCTGTTTGGTGAAATTTGCACCACCATTGTCTTACAGGACATAGGAAAAGGGGTGGAATCCAATGGCAGGACATCTTCAGTGGTCCTAGCCCTAATATCATTGCTGTTCGGCACTTATTTTCACAACCAGTATTTGTTTTAGAATCATAGAATAGAATCATAGAATACTTTGGGTTGGAAGGGACCTTTAAAGGTCATCTAGTCCAAACCCCCCTGCAATGAGCAGGGACATCTTCAACTAGATCAGGTTGCTCAGAGCCCCCTCCAACCTGACCTTGAATGTTTCCAGGGATGGGGCATCTGCCACCTCTCTGGGCGATTTGTTCCAGTGTTTCACCACCCTCATCGTAAAAAATTTCTTCCTTCTATCATCTAGTCTAAATCTACACTCTTTTAGTTTAAAACCATTACCCCTTGTCCTATCGCAACAGGCCCTGCTAAAAAGTTTGTCCCCATCTTTCTATAAGCCCCCTTTAAGTACTGAAAGGCTGCAATAAGGTCTCCCCGAAGCCTTCTCTTCTCCAGGCCGAACAACCCCAACTCTCTCAGCCTGTCCTCACAGGAGAGGTGCTCCATCCCTCTGATAATTTTTGTGGCCCTCCTCTGGACCGGCTCCAATAGGTCTGTCTTTCCTGTGCTGAGGGCTCCAGAGCTGAATGCAGTAGTCCAGGTGGGGTCTCACGAGAGCGGAGGAGAGGGGCAGAACCACCTCCCTCAACCTGCTGGCCACGCTTCTTTTGATGCAGCCTAGGATGTGGTTGGCCTTCTGGGCTGCGAGCGCACATTGCCAGCTCATGTCCAGCTTTTCACCCACCAGTACCCCCAAGTCCTTCTCCTCAGGGCTGCTCTCAATCCCTTCATCCCCCAGCCTGTATTGATAGCGGGGGTTGCCCCGACCCAGACGCAGGACCCTGCACTTGGCCTTGTTGAACCTCATGAGGTTCACACGGGCCCACTTCTTGAGCTTGTCCAGGTCCCTCTGGATGGCATCCCATCCCTCAGGCGTGTCAACCTCACCACTCAGCTTGGTGTCATCTGCAAAGTTGCTGAGGGTGCACTCGATCCCACTGTGTATGTCATTGATGAAGATATTAAACAGTACTGGTCCCAATACGGACCCCTGAGGGACACCACTTGTCACCAATCTCCATCTGGACATTGAGCCATTGACCACTACCCTCTGGATGCCGCCATCCAACCAATTCCTCATCCACCGAACAGTCCACCCATCAAATCCATCTCTCTCCAATTTAGAGAGAAGCATGTTGTGGGGGACTGTGTCAAAGGCCTTACAGAACTCCAGATAGATGACATCCGTAGCTCTTCCCTTGTCCACTGATGTAGTCACTCCATCATAGAAGGCCACTAGGTTGGTCAGGCAGGACTTGCGCTTGGTGAAGCCACGCTGGCTGTCTCGAATCACCTCCCTGTCCTCCATGTGCCTTAGCATAGCTTCTAGGAGGATCTGTTCCATGATCTTCCCAGGCACAGAGGTGAGGCTGACAGGTCGGTAGTTCCCAAGGTCCTCCTTTCTCCCCTTTTTAAAAATGGGCGCAATGTTTCCCTTTTTCCAGTCACCAGGGACTTCACCTGGCTGCCATGACTTTTCAAATATCATGGAGAGTGGTTTGGCAACTACATCAGCCAATTCCCTCAAGACTCCTTTTACTTTTCATTATTTTTGTACTATTATTATTGACAGTGACTGCTTGAAAAAGAAGAAACTTTCTATTAGCTGAACCTTTTACTAATATAATTGGTAATTTATAATATATATTCCACTATCATACCAAAGAGGCCCAAAATAATTATGCAGATCACATGTCTTTCCAGTTTAATAGCTACATTGGGGTTTTTTGTTTGTTTGTTTTGTGGGTTTTTTTCTTAGCACGGTTTCTCTAAGCCAAAAAGGAGGATAAGGAAAGACAGACAAGTGGACCACCTATTGACTAGATCCCAACAGAGAATTGGAAAAATTGTTAAATACCTTTGTGCAAGAGGAAATTCCTGCTGGGTGCTTTGCATCTTGGCTTGCCAAAGGTCATCATTACAACTGCACCCCATGCTCCATTCCTGTTTCCCAGGCAGGAAGGGGAGCAATTATATTGTTTCTGGTTTTGTTTATTTTATGGATGAATAGAAGAAGTAAAAAGTGAACTGACACAGGATATACCAAAATCAGCAAGTTGTAACAGATCATTTTGTAAATCATAGGGTATTGTTTCTGTCTCTGATCGTACAAGTATGACTCTTCTGGTCAGAAGGAGGTCTTAAGAAAGCCTATAGTCTTTTATCTCTCAGAGAGAGATAGCATGGATCGAACATTTTAAGCTGTTGTCTCTCTGGGTCACATAGGCCTTGTCCAAGGCACCATTCCCAGAAAAACTGGATGATTATAAGTTTTACTGATGGGTAGAGCTTCAAAATCTAACTTTTAAATGTCACATTCACATTGTGTACCTGTGAGCATCATATTGCTGCATCCATTAGATTCTTGTGAAAGGTTCAGGGAACTTTACGAGCTAGTGGATCAGATCTAAGTGATAATCTATATACTATAGATATACTTCTTACACTGTGAATATTCAAGTTCAGGGTTACTGATTCACAAAACTGACAAAAACAAATAACTTCCTTGCATTTCAGCAAATAATTACATGGTGTGTGTACATAATTCTCATGTAGGAAATAACTCTTCAGAATTCATAAATTCTGTATATTAAACAGGTCCCTGCACCATATTTATTTAATGAACTCATCTGCATTTTACAGCAAGAAGAAAATCAGTGTAGAATCATAGAATCATTTAGGTTGGAAAAGACCCTTAAGATCATTGAGCCCAACCGTTACCTAACACTACCAAGTCCACCACTAAACTATGTCCCTCAGCACCACATCTACCAATCTTTTAAATACCTCCAGGGATGGTGACTCAACCACTTCCCCAGGCAGCCTGTTCCAATGCTTGACAACCCTTTCAGTGAAGTAATTTTTCCTAATATCCAATCTAAACCTCCCCTGGCACAACTTGAGGCCGTTTCCTCTTGTCCTATCACTTGTTACTTGGGAGAAGAGACCGACTCCCACCTCGCTACAGCCTCCTTTCAGATAGTTGTAGAGAGCGATAAGGTCTCCCCTGAGCCTCCTTTTCTCCAGGCTAAACCACCCCAGTTTCCTCAGCCGCTCCTCATAAGACTTGTTCTCTAGACCCTTCACCAGCTTCGTTGGCTCCATCCAACATGGGGGAAACTTCTGGTGTCTTCTCATAGAAGCCACCCCTGCAGCCCCCTCGCTACCAAAAACCTTGCCACAGAAACCCAATACAGTTATTTTCACCTAGGGTCAAATCTCCTTGAGGTACTGCATTGGGTCTGGCTGGGATGGAGTTAACTTTCCCCATAGCAGCCCTCGTAGTGCTGTGCTTTGTATTTGTATCTAGAATGGTGTTGATAACACACCAGTGTTTTGACAACTGCTGAGCAGTGCTCCTGCATCATCAAGACTGTCTCTCCAACCTCTCCCCCTGCCCAAAAAGGCCAGTAGGCTGGGGGTGGGCAAGAGGTTGGGAGGGGACATAGCCTGGACAGCTGATCCAAACTGACCAAAGGGATATTCCATACCATATGACATCATGCTCAGCAATAAAAGCTTAGAGAAAGGATGGGGGGGTGACGGGGACACACATTCGTTATTAAGGCATTTGACTTCCGAAGCAACCGCTACGTGTACTGAGGCCCTACTTCCCAGGAAGTGACTGGACATCGCCTGCTGATGGGAAGTAGAGAATAAATCTTTCTGTTTTCCTTTGCTTCCACAAGTGAGCTTTGCTTTTTCTTTATTGAACTGCCTTTATCTCGACCCAGGAGTTCTGTTTCATCTTATTTTCTCCCCCCGTCCCGCTGAGGAAGGGGAGTGAGAGAGCAGCTTGGTGGGCACCTGGCAGCCAGCCAAGGTTAACCCACCACAGTCCTTTGTGGCGCCCAACATGGGGCATGAGACAACAGCAGTTTTGAATTGAGTGTGCTATAGCTATAGTCGTAATTCGGTAGCAGGCTTCTGTGCGGGTCACGGAGTTTGCTGGCTGCACTGCTTATCTCTTTAGTTTGCTGAGCTTGGGAACATGTTAATACAAACAATGGCTATGCGCTTGGCTCTGGCATTGATGCCCTTACTGTGCTGGGGGAGCCGTCTTGTGGAGAGGATGAGGGAATACACATCCCTCTTCCCATCCGGGACTGATGTGGGTGGTTTTGTTGCAGGCTCCCGATGTCCTTGTTCACTCTTATGTGAACTGTTTAATACTACTAATTAACACTGTTGTCTTATTGTTGTATTTGTGGAATCTGGTGTCATCCTGGTGTAAGAGTAGACAGCTTTTGGGTGAGGCGATACTGAAACATGCCCTGATGCGGCTGGTCCCTGAGTGGCAGGGTGCGTGGAAGGATTTGGGCTGGTGCCTATGGTGATTATCACCACCCAAAGCCTGGGATTTTATTCCTGAACAGGCAAGCAATCCTGGTAAACTGACATGCCGCCTGGTAGTAGGGTGCCTTACCTACCCCAATGAAAGCCAGCGGCTCCTAGCACTGTACTGGGGCTTGGCCTATACCTATCAGGCCCTGGTTCAGTACTGTCAGAGAAGCATGGTTAAGGCAGGGACCCAAACCACATCTGAGGACATCATGGTTGAAATAGGGACCTATAGCAATTGCCCCAGTAGCGAAAAAGAAACACTGGACAAGGAGGTCAACGGGTCCATATCATCGATTAGTAAGGGAGGAGGAGGAAGGATGTGATCAAGAAGCCAGTCTTTCAGCAAAGAAATGGGAGGAAGAAGCGAGAGAAATCACCCAAGAGGCAGAAACTACCCAGTTCCTGACCTCAAAAGAACTTCGAGTCATACAGAAAGGTAACAGTTGCCAGCCAGGTGAGCAGATTGCTGCCTGGCTGCTCCGATGCTGGGATAGCGGAGCCAACAGTCAGCAATTGGAAGGTAAGGAAGCCAAACAGCTGGGATCTCTTGCTAGAAACCGGAGAACTGACAGAGAAATTGGAAAAGAGGCAGCAATTCACAGTCTCTGCAAACGGCTCCCAGCAAGTGTGAGGACAGGATATCCGTTCAAGGAAGATCTTGCTAATTACCAAGGAAAGTGGACTACCGCTGAGGAAGGCATCCAGATCCCGAAAGAATTAGCGAGGTTAGAAGTCATCTACAGTGACCTGGATGACAACCAGGTGTCCAAAGATCCGGATTGACATCCCGTGTATACGGGCCATGTGGAGGAAGGTGGTCCACAACACCCCAGCATTGTATTCTAACAGGTTGGCAACAATGTATTGCCAGGATATGGATACACCAGCTGTGGAGAGAGCATCTTCCTGACTCCAAAATTTTGAAGAAAAGGATCTCTGTGGCTGGGGAGCAGCCTTGCTGAAAGGGACCTGGGGGTCCTAGTGAACAACAAGCTGAACATGAGTCAGCAGTGTGCCGCTACAGCAACAAAGGCAAATGGGATCCTGGGCTGCATCCACAGGGGCATTACTAGCAGAGATAGAGATGCGATCATCCCGCTCTACTCAGCGCTTGTCAGGCTGCACCTGGAGTACTGTGTCCAGTTCTGGTCCCCACAATTCAAGAAAGACACGGACGGACTGGAGAGGGTCCAAAGGAGGGCCATGAAGATGATCAAAGGGCTGGAGAACCTGTCCTATGAGGAAAGACTGGAGGAGTTGGGTCTTTTCTCCCTGGAGAAGAGAAGGCTCAGGTGGGACCTCATCACAATATTACAGTACTTAAAGGGCGACTACAAAGAGGACGGAGGCTCTCTCTTCACAAGGAGCCACATAGAGAGGACAAGGGGCAACGGGTACAGGTTGCACTGGGAGAGGTTTAATCTCCATATAAGAAAGAAATTTTTTACAGCGAGAACAATCATTCACTGGAACAACCTCCCCAGGGACCTGATGGAGTCCCTATCACTGGAGGTTTTCAAGATGCGATTGGACAGGGTGCTAGATAATCTCATCTAGACTCCCTTTCCCACAACAGGTTGGACAAGATGATCTTTTGAGGTCCCTTTCAACCTGGGCTGTTCTATGATTCTATGAAGATAATTTTAATGATGCAGTTGAGAGTTCAGCCCAAAAAGATGCATCTGCACAAATGGGAAGGTGGCAAACACAGGGGTGCTGGCACAGGTGTGTGCACAAGCAATAAGAGCTTCTTCAGATAGTTTTGCTACTAAAGCTAGCATCTTTTGAAATTATGCCTGCCAATAAGAATAGAATGAGGTGGGAGCCGAAACCATTAAAAAGATAATAAATGATTAAAAAAAAAAAGAGAAAGCACAGAGAGAACAGAATGGAAAAATATGCAATGCAACCTTATTCGGAAAAAACCCAAAATGAAATCCATATGGCAACTGAATGAGGCATGTTTCTAGTGATCATATAACAACAGTATCAGTCCAGTTGTCAGTGACCAGCAAAAGCCCAGACATATGCCGTATTCGAAGGTCCACACCCAAATTCTCTTTCTTTGCTACCAATAGCCAGTGTTTCAGTCGTGTCCCCACCCAGGATCCTGGCCTTTATTTCCTTGCATGAATCACTGAACTTCTACCATTAAATTTCTCGGGAACTGCAAGGCTTGGACTGGAGTACACCGTGTGCAAATCCCCATCCCAATTTCTTTCTGTTCTTTTCTACTGTCCCAGACTCCTTGTCCCAATAGAGTACTTTCTCTCTTTACCCCCTCTGTTTCTTGTCTTCTCTGCATTCAGGGCAGGAGGCTTTCCTCCTTTGCATTGCCAGAAGGCTCATTAAAGACTGCTTGTCAATTATAGTTCTCACTCGCACACTGACTGACAAGAAGTGGGAACAGCAATTTCTGGGTAAAAGTCATGCTTTGCTGTGGACTTCAGCATCCCCTGTACAAGGGGTATAGACTGTATAGTCTATGCACTAAGAACAGTGAGAGGTATGCTCAGTGAGGGTGAATAATCTCAAGATATTAGCTACTGAACACATCTATGGAGCATTGATCTGCCAAATTCAAACAGAAAAGTGCTGGAAAGTTGAAATGAACGACAGCCCAGTAGAGAGGCTGCCAGAGTTAGTGAGCTGAAGGGATTTTCAGAGCTGGGAAAGGACTAGAGAGGGAAGAAGAGTTTCAGGACTAGGTAGGCAAAATAGTGACAACAGAGGCAATTAGACTAAATAGGAGGAAAGTGAGAATATAGAATGAAGTCAGATACTGGATCAGAAAAATTTGGAACTAACAATAGAGGAGGGATTTAGGGTTTTGTATCAATAAGTAAAGGGCAAGATGGAGACACATGGAAACTTCAATTTGAGCAGTTAGTCAGATATTGATTTTGATCAGAGGGAATGAGGAAATGAGAAAAGGCACAGGTTGTGACTACAATGATGAAAAAGACCAATTTAGTGCCCTTGCTCACAGAAAAAAAAACACCTTTCCCAAGTGTGGTGTGTACAGACAAGCTATTTGGCCTCCCATAGAGTACTTGCCATAGAGGCAAGCTCGCCTACTGACTGACTATATGTGGCCCACATACAGGAAGTATGCTGGATAGAACACACCACTGCTGATAGTTCCTCCAGTGCTCTCACCACTCACCTTGTGCCCAGACTGCTTATCTCATAGCCTTGTTGGAAAGAAACAGCTTACATTAGTACAAGGCACAGGTTAGGAATGAAGGAGTTCTTGTTTTATTAGGCAGGGAGTGCAGTCCCCCATAAAGACATGGCTGTGATGTACCTACTCAGCAAAACTTTGCAGTTTTGAGTTCACAAAGAAATCGGTTCAAATGCAGCACAATATGCCCAATGCAAAATATTCCCACATTGGCTGTAATTGCCAGTTGCTTCAGTGGGCTTGATACAAAATTGGGTTTTCAGGCAGGTGCCGAAATGGTTAAATTGCAGACAGAATGGAAATAATGTAAAAAGAGATAACTGCAAAGAACTCAGACAGCATGGACTGTAACTCAAGGCCGGAGCGGGAGGCGAGTACAAGTCGGTCTAGGAGGTTAAGCGCACAATTACGAGACTGATATGAAAGGAATCTGCAGGACGGAGCACAGAGCTCGCCCAAAGAATAACAAGGCGGCCCTTTCAAGAAGAGAATCGAAACCACCAGGGACTCTCAGGACCACCGCTCAGGATGAAAGTGCATGTGCGGCTGGGAGGGGTTAATGAAATAATTTTCATATGGATAAATTGTCATGAATATGTAAAGCCTACATTGTAATAAATAGGGTCCAGCTAGAAGCTGTGGTATGCACGCTGGGCGGAGTGATCCCCTGCGCATCCAGCGCTGCAATAAAGAGAATGCCTGCTCCTTAATACTACATTGGTGTTAAGGAGTTTATTCCCTATTTCGGTGACACTAACACAAACCACAAGCACGCTAGATATTAATACCTTAAAAGAGTGCACTAATCTCAATGTTAAAGCGTGCCAAATACCATACGTATGTTTCTTAATCACTTACCCTCTCTCCCAGGTAAGGCCTCCTAATCCCTGGGAAGTTACCTTGTACAGCGTCCCGGACAAGGAGGGAAGAATCTCCTACAGGCCAACTGTGTATTTATCAGGCCTACTAAGTCCTAGTAGCTTTGGTGCCTGTGTATAAAATATTCTGTTACATAAGCAAAGTTGGAAGTAGATACTGAAATACACAACAGCATGGTTTTATTTTATTTTTTGCTTATAGTTTGTGCCTTTTGTGTCAGAAACCACCTCCCCCATCCATAGCAGGAAATAAGGAAGTTAAGACAACAGCAAAATTCACAGCAAAAAGATCAGAAAATAGATTTTTCATTTATCCCCTTCAAAACCCAAACCAAAACTGCAGAAAATTCAGGTTTTGTGACCCATTGATTGCTATGTACTTCAGTAAGGTGGCCGTTCATGATTAAATATGCTTTAAACATTCCAGATATAGAAAGAATCGTAGAATCATGGAATCATTTAGGTTGGAAAAGACCCTTAAGATCATTGAGCCCAACCGTTACCTAACACTACCAAGTCCACCACAAAACCATTGTCCCTCAGCACCCCATCTACCAGTCTTTTAAATACCTCCAGGGATGGTACCACTTCCCCAGGCAGCCTGTTCCAATGCGTGACAACCCTTTCAGTGAAGTAATTTTTCCTAATATCCAATCTAAACCTCCCCTGGCACAACTTGAGGCTGTTTCCTCTCGTCCTATCACTTGTTACTTGGGAAGAGAGACCGACTCCCACCTCGCTACAACCTCCTTTCAGGTAGTTGTAAAGAGGGATAAGGTCTCCCCTGAGCCTCCTTTTCTCCAGGCTAAACCACCCCAGTTTCCTCAGCCGCTCCTCGTAAGACTTGTTCTCTAGACCCTTCACCAGCTCCGTTGCTCTTCTTTGGATGTGCTCCAGCACCTCGATGTCTTGCAATTATAGTTGAACCAAACAATAAGAAGAGCTAATTGCTAGAGGAGATTTAATGTCAGAGTCAATGAATGCAGATTTATGAATGTTAGCTGCAAGACGTAACCTCTAACACTGCTCCTACTGAATCCAATGAGGATGTTGATTGTGGTTTCAGAATGTCATGGTTTGGCCTCAGCCGGCAGCAACGAACCACGCGGCCGCTCGCTCCACCCCCCACAGCTGTGGGGGGGAAATAGGAAGAAAAAGGCAAAACTCGTGGGTTGAGATAAAGGCAGTTTAACAGAACAGCAAAGGGAAGAGAAAACAGTAACAATAACACGAATAAAGGAATATACAAATGCGATTAGGGCACCGCCGCTCACCGACCGGACCCGCACCGCCGCAGCCCGCGCTGAGCCGCGACTTCCTGCCCCCTCCCCCCAGCAGCTCCCCCCTATAGCCCGGGCATGGCTCACATGGCATGGAATACCTGTGTCCCCTCCCATCCTTGGGGAAATTAACCCCATCCCTGCCGGAACCAGGACACAGAAGAAGAATTATTTGTAAAAGGGTGAGCCATTATCTGTCAAATTCCCAGGGAAGATAAGCCACATAAAGATTTTGAAACTACAAACAGGGGTAGATAATATGTTGTAATGCATTCAGCAAATGATAATGCAAACTACAGGAAAAAATCTAACAGGGTAGAACTAATCCCTGGCAAATGAATTTTTGGAGACACGGGAAGTAGAGAGTGGATTTCCCCATTTTTCCCTTTTAAGAGGAATCAGGATATGGGAAGATGTTAGCTATTAATATAATATTGATGTTGGGGGAAAAAACAAATTAACTTGATGCAGAGAATAATGTGGAGTGTATGGTTTGGGTTGTTTGCGTTTTACTATTTCTATTTTAATTTTATTAGGAAAAGAGTAGTTTTAAAGGCAAAAGAGTAGAGGTCTGGAGGGAGGGGAAAATGCACTCCATGTGTGGCCTTCTGTAAAACATTTAACCTCTCATATTTCAGGTCCCTGCGATAAGAATGATGGTTGCCTCATTCGGTAGGACACCTTAAGTTTGTCAGAGAAAAAAATATTTTTTTTTAAATGATAAGAGTACTTCTCATATTCTTTCCAAATAGTAGTGAATCCTTGCAGTACCTCTGTTGTTAGAATTTTATAGAGACTCATTCTAATTTTCAGATAACAAAGAGTAGATCTACAGGTTGTTCAAAGCCACTGTGGTGGCTCTAAGGTTTAGTCTGACAAGCAACAGTACCAGCTGTATGGGATCACCTGGCTTAAACAGGTTTGGAGCACAAAGGTGAAACGCAGGGAGTTGTAATTCGACTCAGCTTCCTCTAGCTTTGACAGATCCTTATCTATGCGGAGATGACTGGGGGGCGGGGGCGAGGGGAGCTTCTGAAACAGAAAAGGCTTAGCCCTGGGTTGCCTGAACACTGCATCATGATAAGAACCGAAACCCCAATGGAGCCTTGAACAATCCCTTAACAAACAAAATGCCCTGAGTCCCATTCCACCACTATTCAGTAACTTTGTGTACTAGACATCACAAAATTAGCAGTACAGACTAAGGGGCCATCACACCACCGAAGATAAACATTTCAGATAGTATAATCCACTCAGGCATAATCCTACCCACCCATCAAATCAGAAAATAAAACCCATAAGGTTTGGGTAGAAAATGGGGGAGTCTCTTCCAACGATACAGCTGGCCTGTAGGAGATTCTTCCCTCCTTGTCCGGGACGCTGTACAAGGTAACTTCCCAGGGATTAGGAGGCCTTACCTGGGAGAGAGGGTAAGTGATTAAGAAACATACGTATGGTATTTGGCACGCTTTAACATTGAGATTAGTGCACTCTTTTAAGGTATTAATATCTAGCGTGCTTGTGGTTTGTGTTAGTGTCACCGAAATAGGGAATAAACTCCTTAACACCAATGTAGTATTAAGGAGCAGGCATTCTCTTTATTGCAGCGCTGGATGCGCAGGGGATCACTCCGCCCAGCGTGCATACCACAGCTTCTAGCTGGACCCTATTTATTACAATGTAGGCTTTACATATTCATGACAATTTATCCATATGAAAATTATTTCATTAACCCCTCCCAGCCGCACATGCACTTTCATCCTGAGCGGTGGTCCTGAGAGTCCTTGGTGGTTTCGATTCTCTTCTTGAAGGGGCCGCCTTGTTATTCTTTGGGTGAGCTTTGTGCTCCGTCCTGCAGATTCCTTTCATATCAGTCTCGTAATTGTGCGCTTAACCTCCTAGACCGACTTGTACTCGCCTCCCGGCCGGCCTTGAGTTACAGTCCATGCTGTCTGAGTTCTTTGCAGTTATCTCTTTTTACATTATTTCCATTCTGTCTGCAATTTAACCATTTCGGCACCTGCCTGAAAACCCAATTTTGTAACAATTCCCCCCTTTGAGACTTCTGAAACTTCCTTCAGGAGTCTCACTTCCAAATACTTTTCTCGATTGCCCTTTTAATACATCCAAGACTGATTACAATTAGTATCACTAAAGTTATGAAGAGAATAATCCCTTCACATATCGAGGCCAACCATCCTTTTAAAGACCATCCTCCAATCCCTTGAAGAATCTTGTTTAACCAGTTTTGTTCAGCTGCATCTCGAATAGCACGATTATCCTTTGCTATTGCTCTCATTTTCTCTAACTGTTCTTGCAAATCCCCTGTTACATTGGGTATATGTATACAGCAATGTTCTTTATCTAATTTTAAAAATCCGCAAACTCCTTGTTCTTTTATCAAGAGTAAATCTAGGGCCAATCTATTTTGCAGGGTCATTTTGGTGTTTGCTTGTACCTGTCTGTTGATTAACTGAAATCCTTTCTCTGTGGCTTTGGACAGTACTTCTACTTGCCATGTCAAATTTTCTAACAAAATTCGATTTTCCAGAGCCATCAATCCTGGTAACAGAAAGCTTTGAAGTCCCCAACTAAATTCTACAGCCTCTGAGGGCCCCGCCCATCTATCTTCTTCTTCAGCCTCCCTTCTTACCTTTCCCCAAAGACCGGTTTTAATTGGTTTTTGCCTCCACGTGGGACATGATGTTAGAAGTCCTAATGTGATCTGCTGGGTAGCTGGACTTAGGTGGAGCCGTGTAGTCCAGAATCCATCTGAAGTGACCCAGACAGAATATCCTGGGGAAGGGATTTCTGTTTTGCATGTTTCGGAATTATTAGATTTGCACTGACTCATCAGGGCCATTGTAGCATTAAGAACTGCAATATTGCTGGTATTTAATTTTTGTGGACACTTCCAATTAGTTCTGCTGATACTGTGAGTGGGGCGTGTTCCCCACTCTATACACCACTCAGTATGCCCCATGTATATCCAATGTCCCTCCACGGGTCTAGTCCAAGTTTTAGGTCCTTTCCTAAGGATTGTGCATTCCTGGATAGTATCTTTAATGTGTGTGTCATTAAAAACACATAGTGTATGGAAGCTTCCCCCTGTCCCATGTGAAATGTATCCCAGATCTACCTTGCGTCCTCCAAGACACTTCCCATCCAGAGAGAGTATACCGACCATCCCGTTGTCTCCTTTAATCAGGTCAGCAAACACCATGCTTCCCCTGGTCCGGCAGTCACCCTTCTTGTCCCAAAAATGGGAAATGTTTGCCCTTCTGACTGAATTAGTGATGTTTTCCCACTCTCTAAGCAGGGATAAGTTTACAGGGATTATTCCCCAAGGGATAGGTTGTCCTGCTGAATGGGGTACTGGGAGACAGGCGGTTACACTACTCATATTCCGCATCCTCCCGAAACCTTTTATCAGTTGCAAAACCAAGTTTTCGTCCTTCCCATCCTCTGAATTTACACCCCGCTTAGTCCTGTGATGTGTTCGAGTGTTATAGTGTTCCTGCCTTGTCACTGTTTCCTTACTAAGGGATTTAGTACATTGGATTTGAGACCCTAAATATCTATCTCGTTCCTTCCAGCTTAAGTTCAAGCAACGGCTCGAAGTTGATCTGTGCTGTGCTCTACAAATTAATCCTTTCGAATCCTGTACCCTTACAGAGAAATCGAACCCTTCTGATAGATGAGAGGTGGGGATCATCCAAATAGGCCTTCTCCTAACCCAACAACAAACCTCCATATCGTCTCCTGATGGCCACCTTACCTCGTTGGCCTCTACCATAAATTTCAGCTTGTCTCCCTTGGTTTGTTTCTGGATAGTTTTCACCTTGCTGACAGAATGGAATTTCACTGACATCATTAGGTAAAAAGGTTCAGGATTAATACTAGTCACTACAATACTGTTAAAAAAGCATAAAACAAGTCCAGCATATTTACAATGGATCAAATGCATCCTTATCACACTAATTCAGTTCAAACAACGAAAGTAAACATGGGCCCAAGTTCTTTAGTCTGGTGACCTTAATTTTCAAAGGTCCGACTGGAGTGGCTTCCCAGGAGGGTCCAGGAACAGCCTTCAGTCGAGTGTAGTGGACCCACGGTTCTTTACCTGCAATCTTTACAGCAGTAAAGGTGGTTAGCAAGACCTGGTATGGCCCTTTCCATTTTTCCTGCCGCGGCTCAGAATTCCAGGTTTTTACATACACCCAATCTCCCAGTTGGTATGGATGAACTGGGGTGTCCAGGGCAAGGGGTCCTGTTAAGACAACATGTCGCCGCAGAGCTGTAAGAACCTTCCCTAAAGAAATTAAATACAGGTTTAAATCCATTGCCCCTCTAACATACACCTCCCCCGGAATAATAGGGATCTGATATGGTTTCCCAAACAGTATTTCATAGGGGCTGATCTTATTCTTCAATCTCGGTTGTATTCTGACCCTCAAGAGGGCTAACGGAAGGGCTTGTGGCCACTTCAAAGATGTTTCTTGACATATTTTACTGACTTGCCTTTTTAGTGTCTGATTCATCCTTTCTACCTGTCCCCTTGACTGAGGCCTCCACGGCGTATGGTAATCCCACCTGATACCTAGAATTTCACTTAGCTGATGCATCGCATCTGCCACAAAGTGTGGACCCCTATCCGATGACATTCCTTTCGGCACCCCAAATCTTGGTATAATTTCTTTGAGCAATATTTTAGTCACCTCTCTGGCCTTGCTGGTGCGGCAGGGAAAGGCCTCGGGCCATCCTGAAAAGGTGTCTATCAATACCAATAAGTACCTATAACTATTCTGTCTTGGTAACTCAGAAAAATCAATCTGCCAATAATCCCCTGGGGAGTTTCCTCGCATGGTAACTCCTGGAGCTGGTCGTTTTCTATTCAAGGGGTTGTTTTTCAAACAAATGGGACATTTTGTCGTCACTGACTTTACTACCCCAGTCATTCCTACACTTACAATTCCACTTCGTAGACTATCCACCATAGCCTCAATTCCCCTATGTGTCTCTCTATGTTTTTCTTCTACTATTTTATTCATTACCTGGGGTGGGACTATGACCTGTCTTACAGGAGTTATTAACCATCCTTTCTCATTTGCTGTTGCCTTCAAAAGTGAAGCTAGCTGTCGATCCACTTTGCTATAATTAGGTCTCAGGTCTGGTAACTTCACTTGTTTTTCTGGTACTAATGCAAGGATGCCTTTTTCAGCTGCCTCCTTAGCAGTTTTGTCAGCCAGTCGGTTCCCCATGTTCACTGCAGTCTGTCCAAATTGACGTGCTTTACAGTGCATTATCGCCACCTCTTTAGGTTTTTGCATGTCCTGTAGAAGTTGGAGGATCTCTTCCTTATATTTGATAGGTGAACCTTGGGCTGACGACAGTCCTCTTTCTTTCCAAATAGCCCCATGTGCATGAACCACCCCAAACACATACTGTGAATCAGTCCATATATTTACCTTCTTTCCTGCTGCTATGTTCAGAGCTTGTTGTAATGCCACCAACTCCGCCTTTTGGGCTGATGTATTAACAGGTAATGTTCCAGCCTTTATTACCTGCGTGGTCGTGACGACCGCATATCCAGCCAGTCGTTTTCCATTTCGGACAAAACTGCTACCATCGGTGAACAGCTCCAACTCGGGATCCGTCAGTGGTTCATCCTTGAGGTCCTGTCTGCTAGAATAGACCTGTTCAATAGTCTGTAAACAATCATGATATAATGACTCGGAATCTCCTGTATCTGAATTTAGAAACATGGCCGGGTTTGTTGCAGTAGCAGTTCTTAGTTCTACATCATCTTGTTCTAACAAGACTACCTGATATTTCAACATGCGACTCGGGGATAACCAATGCCCCCCTTTTTGTTCCAGGACAGAAATCACCATGTGCGGAACATATACAGTAACTTTCTGTCCCATGGTTAGTTTTCTAGCTTCCTGAATCAGGAGGACAGTGGCTGCTACTGCTCGCAAGCACCCTGGCCATCCCTTACTCACGTTATCCAGCTGCTTAGAAAAGTACCCCACGGCCCTCCTCCATGGTCCCAGCTTTGAGTCAATACACCCAAAGCCAGGTGCTGACATTCGTGGACAAACAGTTCAAAAGGTTTAGACAGATCAGGTAGTCCTAGTGCAGGGGCTGACATCAAGGCTTTCTTCAGATATCTAAAGGCAGTCTGGCATTCAGGGGTCCATAATAAATAGTTTTCCTTTGATTCTCTTATAGCTTCATAAAGAGGTTTCACCAACAGTCCGTAATTTTTATCCACAACCTGCACCATCCAATCATTCCCAAAAATGCCCTTAATTCCCGGACAGTTCGGGGTTCTGGGATCAGTTCGGGGTTCTGGGATCTGGCAGATAGCTTCCTTTCTGTCAGTTCCCAATCTTCGTTGCCCCTGTAAAATCTCAAAACCCAGATAAGTCACAGTCTCTTTTCCTATTTGTGCTTTGTTCTTAGACACACGATATCCCCCTTGCCCCGGGAAATTCAAAAGGCTTATAGTCTTCCGTAGGCATTCTTCCCGAGTTTCTGAGGCCAACAAAATGTCATCCCCATATTGTAATATTACCCCCGTCTGGGATTTCTCTCCTCCACAGTTCCAATTCCTTTGCCAGCTGATTACCAAATACTGTAGGGCTGTTTTTAAACCCTTGAGGCAACACAGTCCAAGTGAGTTGTGGTTTTCGTCCAGTGGTGGGGCTCTCCCATTCAAAGGCAAATATTGCTTGGCTGCTTTTATCTAAAGGTATGCAGAAAAAGGCATCCTTGAGGTCGAGCACCGTAAACCATTTATATTGCTCTTTTAAGGCTGTTAGCAAAGTGTAAGGGTTAGCTACCACCGGATGAAGATCTTGGACGATCTGATTTATAGCTTGTAAATCCTGAACAAATCTATACTCTTTGCCATTATGTTTCTTTACAGGTAATATTGGAGTATTGTATTCTGATTTGCGTTCTACTAATAGTCCATAATTTAAAAACTTAGTGATCAGTTCCTCTAATCCCCTCCTTGCTTCCAGTTTAATAGGATACTGTTTTTGTCTTACCGGCTTTGTCCCGGGCTTCAGAACAGCTCTTACTGGTTCTGCCAATTTGGATCGACCCGGAACTCCGCTGGCCCAAACTAGTGGGACAACTGCATCTTCTACTTCTGCAGGAATTTCCTCCTCCGATCTCTGTGTATTCTGTAACATAAAAATTCTCGCTTCCACTGCTTTTGACTCAGGTATTTTCAACTGCACCTCCCCATCTTTGAAACTTATTTGGGCATCTAATTTACTTAACAAGTCCCTTCCCATCAAGGGTACCGGACATTCAGGCATATATAGAAATTGATGGGCTATCCACTGTTTTCCTAACTTAAATTTTAAGGGCTGTAGGAAGGACCTGTTTTCTCGTTTCCCTGTCGCACCAACAACACTTACAGTTTCATGACTGAATTTTCCCTTACAAGTATTAAGTACTGAATAAGTGGCTCCAGTATCTACTAGAAATTCTACCTCTTCGTTCCCCAGACGCAATGTAACCAGGGGTTCAGCTGGGGATGATTCCCCGGGTCCCCTTCAGGATTCATCTAAGGTCATGAGCTTAACTGCTTGAAGAGACGGGTCCAAGTTTCCTGCCTGGGGGCATTCTCTTTTCCAATGGCCTCTCTCTCTGCAAATTGCACACTGGTCTTCAGCGAGACGGGACCGTGCGAATGGCGGGGGTCTCCCTACCGCTCCACGTCCTCCCCCAAAATACCCTCTCCCAGTTCTCCCTCCCCTCTGTCCCGCAGTCAGGGCTGCAATCAATCTTCCTTCTCTCTGGTTTTCTCACCTGATCTAATTTCTTTCTCCTTTTCCCGATTATTAAACACTGTCCAAGCTACTTCTAGCATTTTACCCAGATCTCTCGAATCTGCCCCTTCCAGCTTCTGCAATTTCTTCCTTATATCCGGAGCTGACTGTTCCAGAAAAATGGAGGCCAATTGCACTGCCTCCTCTGGCCTTTCTGGGTCTAAGTTTGTGTGTTCCCTAGCAGTGTTCTTCAGTTGTTCCATAAATGCTGATGGTGACTCATTAAGTTCTTGTTTGTCCTCATACAACTTTGACCAATTAATCGCTTTTGGCATGGCGTGCCTCACTCCAAACAACAGCCACTTCTGATATCTGGTTAAAAGTCCCCGGGGTCCTGGCTGATTAGGACCCCACCCTGGGTCTGTAGTGGGAAAATTCTGCTCTATTGTTCCCTGCAAGTCTCCGTTAGCATGTGCTCCCTCTACCTGCTTTCGAGCTACATCTAATACCATGCCTTTTTCTGTACTATCCAACAACGTCTCCAAAATTACTTGCAAATCATTCCAGTCAGGATCCTGGGTTCTAATAATAGTTTCAAATACCTTTGCCACTTTCTTCGGATCCTCCCTGTAAACCCCTGCGGTTTCCTTCCAAGCACGTAAATCCGTTATCGAGAATGGCACTTTCACCGTTACTGGACCGTTATTTCCAACTCCTTGCCTCAATGGGGCTTGAATAGTGCTCTCCCTCTCCTGTCTTCCCCTAGTTCTACCTGCAATCGGGCTAAATTCCTCTGCCCCTTCAAACTGACTTCCACCATCCCAGCTATGTCTCCTTCCCCTCGCTCCCCCCCATTCACTCGGTCTCCCTCCTCATTCGGGTTTCCTCCCCTGCCTCTATGGTTTGGAGCTATCATCAATTCCAAATCATCCTCTTCTTTTTCACATTTAAGACACCTTTTCCGGATACTACATGCCGAACAACACCTTCTTAAAGTTTTCCCACCCCTTTCCTTCTCTAAAGCTAAGACCATAGGGTCCTGCAGGATGTGCCCGCAATCTTTCTGCCACTCCGGGTGGTTTCTCAGGGTGAAAAACAAATCTACATATGGCACTTCATTCCATTTGTTTTCCCTTCTACAAAATAACATGAGCTGTAGAATGGTGTTATATTTCAAAGTCCCATTCCTCGGCCATTTCTCCTGATCTTCCAAAGTATACAATGGCCACCAATTATTGCAATATTCAACCAGCTGTTTCCTCGTAAGAGGATCACCTCCTATCTGTTTCCAATACTTCAAAATGCACCCGAGAGGGGATTTCTTTAAGATCCCCCCTTCCGCCGAGGGCTTATTACCCATCATAAGATAGTACGAGTACAAACAATCAACACAAAACACAAGGAAAATAATAGCTTAACACTGATTACAAAAGACAATGACTTTAAATAACAAGACACTAGGAATTCCAACCTTTTTTACCATTATTCGTGGGACTTCCAACCCACTACCCTTTTACTTTTGCTCTTAGTGCGGGCCTCTCCCACCTGGTGTTGAGAGCAACTACCCAGGGTAACCACTACCCTTTTACCTGAAACCTTTTACCCAGGTTTCTCACAGACTTTTGTCCGGTGAGACCAAATCCTTCCCTTAGGTACCTTTATAGCCAACCCTGCGAAGCTTTTGCTGCGCCTTATGGGCAGGCAGCCCTTATCCTTGCTCTTGGTGCGGGCCTGTCCCGCCGCGTTCCTAAGAGCAAGTACCCAGAAATACCCCCTTTAAGAAAAGAATGCCTTTACCTTCCCAGGGGCCTTGCTCGGAGCTCTTTGGACCGGGGATCGGAGGTTCTCCCCGAGAATCCCTCGGTGCCGGCTGGAGGTCCTGCGATCCCACGGATCCGTCGAGATTCAGAAGCAGTGTCCCATCTGGGGTGCCAAAACTGTCACCGAAATCGGGAATAAACTCCTTAACACCAATGTAGTATTAAGGAGCAGACATTCTCTTTATTGCAGCGCTGGATGCACGGGGGATCACTCCGCCCAGCGTGCATACCACAGCTTCTAGCTGGACCCTATTTATTACAATGTAGGCTTTACATATTCATGACAATTTATCCATATGAAAATTATTTCATTAACCCCTCCCAGCCGCACATGTACTTTCATCCTGAGCGGTGGTCCTGAGAGTCCTTGGTGGTTTCTATTCTCTTCTTGAAGGGGCCGCCTTGTTATTCTTTGGGCGAGCTCTGTGCTCCGTCCTGCAGATTCCTTTCATATCAGTCTCGTAATTGTGCGCTTAACCTCCTGGACCGACTTGTACTCGCCTCCCGCTCTGGCCTTGAGTTACAGTCCATGCTGTCTGAGTTCTTTGCAGTTATCTCTTTTTACATTATTTCCATTCTGTCTGCAATTTAACCATTTCGGCACCTGCCTGAAAAACCCAATTTTGTAACATTAGTACATTCCGGGAATCACCTGTAGGTTGTAGTAGTGTATCCTGTGAATTGCTTTTTAAATTGCAATAGTGCATTCCTCTGTTGTATCCATAGAACCTGCAATAGTGGTGTATTGGACCTGTGAGTGAAGTTCGAATAAATTGTTAGTTTGAAACTTACAGTGAAGTCTCTCTCCGTCACACCAGCTAACAGTTGCTAGTTTTCATAGAATCATAGAATCATAGAATGGTTTAGGTTGGAAGGGACCTTGAAGATCATCGAGTTCCAACCCCCCTGCCACAGGCAGGGATACCTCTCACTAGACCAGGTTGCCCAAGGCCACGTCCAGCCTGGCCTTGAACACCTCCAGGGATGGGGCTTCAACAACCTCTCTGGGCAACCTGTTCCAGTGCCTCACCATCCTTAAAGTGAAAAACTTCTTCCTAATGTTTAATCTAAACCTGCCCTCTTCCAGCTTAAAGCCGTTCCCCCTCGTCCTATCACTACATGCCCGTGTAAAAAGTCCTTCCCCAGCTCTCCTGTAGGCCCCCTTTAGGTACTGGAAGGCCGCAATAAGATATCCCCGGAGCCTTCTCTTCTCCAGGCTGAACAGCCCCAACTCTCTCAGCCTCTCCTCATAGGAGAGGTGCTCCAGCCCTCTGATCATCCTCGTGGCTCTCCTCTGGACGCGCTCCAGCAGGTCCATGTCCTTCTTATGTTGGGGACTCCACAGCTGGATGCAGTACTCCAGGTGGGGTCTCACGAGAGCGGAGTAGAGGGGCAGAATCACCTCCCTTGACCTGCTGGCCACACTTCTTTTGATGCAGCCCAGGATACGGTTGGCCTTCTGGGCTGCGACCGCACACTGCTTGCTCATGTCGAGCTTCTCATCAATCATCACCCCCAGGTCCTTCTCCACAGGGCTGCTCTCCAGCCATTCCCCGCCGAGCCTGTATTTGTGCTTGGGATTGCCCCGACCCAGATGTAGGACCTTGCACTTGGCCTTGTTGAACTGCATGAGGTTGGCTTGGGCCCACCTCTCCAGCCTGTCCAGGCCCCTCTGGATGGTATCCCTCCCCTCCAGCGTGTCTGCCTCGCCAAACAGCTTGGTATCATCAGCAAACTTGCTGAGGGTGCACTCTACCCCACTGTCCATGTCACTAACAAAGATGTTGAACAGTACGGGTCCCAGTACCGACCCCTGAGGAACGCCACTCGTCACTGCTCTCCACTTGGACACCGAGCCGTTGACCGCAATCCTTTGAGTGCGACCATCCAGCCAGTTCTTTATCCACCGAGTGGTCCATTTATCGAATCCATGTCTCTTCAACTTAGAGACCATGATATCGTGTGGGACAGTGTCAAACGCTTTGCACAAGTCCAGGTAGATGACATCAGCAGATCTTACCTTGTCCACTGCCACTGTAACCCCTTCATAGAAGGCCACCAAATTTGTCAGGCATGACTTGCCCTTGGTGAAGCCATGTTGGCTGTCGCCAATCACCTCCTTGTTTTCTGTGTGCCTCAGCAGAGTTTCCAGGAGGATCTGCTCCATGATCTTGCCAGGCACAGAGGTGAGACTGACTGGCCTGTAGTTCCCCGGGTCTTCCTTGTTTCCCTTTTTCAAAATAGGGGTTATGTTTCCCCTTTTCCATTCAGCAGGAACCTCGCCAGACTGCCATGACTTCTCAAATATGATGGCTAGTGGCTTCGCGACTTGATCTGCCAGTTCCCTCAGGACCCGCGGATGTATCTCATCAGGTCCCATGGACTTGTGCACCTTCAGGTTCCTCAGGTGGTCTCTCACTTTATCTTCATCTACAGTGGGCGGTGCTCCGTTTTCCCAATCCTCTCCTTTGCAATCTGCGTCTTGGGCAGTGCGGCTGCTGTCCTTGTCTGTGAAGACTGAGGCAAAAAAGTCATTGAGTACCTCAGCTCTGTCGCTGTCCCGGGTGACCAGTTCTTGCGTATCCTTCCGGAGAGGGCCTACATTTTCCCTAGTCTTTCTTTTCTCGCTGATATACCTATAGAAGGATTTTTTGTTTGTCTTAATGTCCCTGGCCAGATTTAGTTCTAGCTGGGCTTTAGCTTGTCTAACCCGCTCTCTAGCTGCTCGAACGATTCCTCTGTAATCCTCCCAGGCTACCCGCCCCTGTCTCCACTCCCTGTAGGCCTCCTTTTTTCTTTTGGTCAGTTCCAGGAGCTCCTTGTTCATCCACGCAGGCCTCCTGGCTTTTCTGCCTGCCTTCCTCTTTGTAGGAATGCATTGCTGCTGTGCTTGGAGGAGGTGGTCCTTGAATATTAACCAACTTTCTTGGACCCCTCTTCCTTCCAGCGCTTCATCCCACGGCACCATACCAAGCAGATTCTTCAAGAGGCCAAAGTCGGCTCTCCTGAAGTCCAGGGTCATCAGCCTGCTGCGCACCTTCTTCGTTGCCTTGAGGATTTCAAACTCAACCATTTCGTGGTCACTGCAGCCCAGGCTACCCTTGAGTTTGACCCTGTCAACCAGCCCCTCCTTGTTGGTAAGAACAAGGTCCAGCACGGCTCCTCTCCTCGTCGGCTCCTCAACCACTTGGAGGAGGAAGTTGTCCTCAGTGCAATCCAGGAACCTCCTGGATTGCCTGTGCCTGGCTGTGTTATCCTTCCAACTGATGTCAGGGTGGTTGAAGTCACCCATGAGAACCAAGGTCTGTGAACGTGATGCCGCCCTTATCTGTCTATAGAGGGCTTCATCCACTTGGTCTTCCTGGTCGGGTGGCCTGTAGCATACCCCCACTGTAACGTCCCCTGCTCCCGATTTCCCTGTAATCTTGACCCATAGGCTCTCAGTTGGCTCGGTATCCTCCCCCAGGTTGAGCTGCATACATTCCAGCTGCTCATCAACATATAAGGCAACACCGCCTCCTCGTTTCCCTTGCCTGTCTCTCCTGAAGAGCCTGTACCCTTTCATGCCGACACTCCAGTCATAGGAGTCGTCCCACCAAGTTTCTACGATGCCGATGAGATCGTAGCCTTGGAGGCGTGTACACGTCTCTAATTCCTCCTGCTTGTTCCCCATGCTCCGCGCATTTGTGAAGAGGCACTTCAGCCGTGTCTTCGTTGCGGCCGATTTGGTTGGAGCAGCTGTAATTCCTTTGTCCTGTACTAACAGTGCCTCCAGATTGACTCCCGTTGGTCCAGGAGCTCCTAGCTCATCTACATGAAGGTTTGGGCATACTGCAGCGTAGCTGGCACATCTTGGAGCTAATGGCTGCAGGCCCTCACCAGCACCCTGTTCCCCTTTCCTTGATGTAACATCCCTTGGCTGTTCATGGGCAACCCTGATAATACCCCCTTCCCCCGTCGAATTTAGTTTAAAGCCCTGTTAATGAGCCCTGCCAATTTTTGGGCAAAACCCCTTCTCCCTCTCTGAGTGAGCCAGCCCCCATCTGATGCCAGCAGGCCTGATGCTGCATAGGTCATTCCATTGTTAAAAAACCCAAAGTTGTGTCGTTGACACCATCCACGGAGCCACATGTTAACAGATTGAGCTCGTCAATATTACATCCTATCAGGGCACCACCAGTTGCTTGTTCCTTTCCTGCCTGACAGTCCCCCAGGCTCTTGTGCTTGCAGCTCTGCATTCTGTGTCAGCATAAGCATTTGTACAGATACATGGCAAACCATTCCTTTTTCAGGTCAATATGCATTCAGTTGCCTAAAGCATTTCGCAACATGCCTGCATGATTTGTGGAAATACAACACAGGGACAGGGATGAGCTGCCAGGGAAAGTGGATGGTGTACTGGGTGTACTGGTGTACTCTTCCTCAGCGGGACCGCTGCTCCTCTACTGAAATATTCAACAATGTGCACTGCCATCAGCTTCTTTTTTTTTTTTTTTTTTTTAAATGCAGTGACCATGCATGAACTTTGGAGGACGTTTGAGGAACCTGAAGGTGCACAAGTCCATGGGACCTGATGAGATACATCCGCAGGTCCTGAGGGAACTGGCAGATCAAGTCGCGAAGCCACTAGCCATCATATTTGAGAAGTCGTGGCAGTCGGGCGAGGTTCCTGCCGACTGGAAAAGGGGAAACATAACCCCTATTTTCAAAAAGGAAAACAAGGAAGACCTGGGGAACTACAAGCCAGTCAGTCTCACCTCTGTGCCTGGCAAGATCATGGAGCAGATCCTCCTGGAAACTCTGCTGAGGCACACAGAAAACAAGGAGGTGATTGGGGAGAGCTTCACCAAGGGCAAGTCATGCCTGACAAATTTGGTGGCCTTCTACGAAGGGGTTACAGCGGCAGTGGACAAGGGAAGATCTGCTGATGTCATCTACCTGGACTTGTGCAAAGCGTTTGACACTGTCCCACACGATATCCTGGTCTCTAAATTGAAGAGACATGGATTCGATAAATAGACCACTCGGTGGATAAAGAACTGGCTGGATGGTCGCACTCAAAGGATTGCGGTCAACGGCTCGGTGTCCAAGTGGAGAGCAGTGATGAGTGGCGTTCCTCAGGGGTCGGTACTGGGACCCGTACTGTTCAACATCTTTGTTAGCAACATGGACAGTGGGGTAGAGTGCACCCTCAGCAAGTTTGCTGATGATACCAAGCTTTTTGGCGAGGCAGACACGCTGGAGGGGAGGGATGCCATCCAGAGGGGCCTGGACAGGCTGGAGAGGTGGGCCCAAGCCAACCTCATGCAGTTCAACAAGGCCAAGTGCAAGGTCCTACATCTGGGTCGGGGCAATCCCAAGCACAAATACAGGCTCAGCGGGGAATGGCTGGAGAGCAGCCCTGTGGGGAAAGACCTGGGGGTGATGATTGATGAGAAGCCCGACATGAGCCAGCAATGTGCGATCGCAGCCCAGAAGGCCAACCGTATCCTGGGCTGCATCAAAAGAAGTGTGGCCAGCAGGTCAAGGGAGGTGATTCTGCCCCTCTACTCCGCTCTCGTGAGACCCCACCTGGAGTACTGCATCCAGCTGTGGAGCCCCCAACATAAGAAGGACATGGACCTGCTGGAGCGTGTCCAGAGGAGAGCCACGAGGATGATCAGAGGGCTGGAGCACCTCTGCTATGAGGAGAGGCTGAGAGAGTTGGGGCTGTTCAGCCTGGAGAAGAGAAGGCTCCAGGGAGATCTTATTGCGGCCTTCCAGTACCTAAAGGGGGCCTACAGGAGAGCTGGGGAGGGACTTTTTACTAGGGTATGTAATGATAGGACGAGGGGGAACGGCTTTAAGCTGGAAGAGGGCAGGTTTAGATTAAACATTAGGAAGAAGTTTTTCACTTTAAGGGTGGTGAGGCACTGGAACAGGTTGCCCAGAGAGGTTGTTGAAGCCCCGTCCCTGGAGGTGTTCAAGGCCAGGCTGGACGTGGCCTTGGGCAACCTGGTCTAGTGAGAGGTATCCCTGCCTATGGCAGGGGGGGGTTGGAACTCGATGATCTTCAAGGTCCCTTCCAACCTAAACTATTCTATGATTCTATGATTCTATGACGTTTTAACACTAAATAAAATCAAATTATATTTGTAATATGATGATCAGGATGCTGAAAGAGAATCTTGTGAGAAACTAGGAGGCATAGTTGGCAAAGTTTTGAGAGGCAGCTTCAGGGTTGGTCTTGTTTCTGTTTAATATTTGGATTCATTCCTGTAGCACCCAAACATCATCGAGGTGGGCCTCACTGTGCAATTTTGCCTGCTCATCCGGTAATGGTTTGGTAATCTATAAAGTCTAAACAATCATGTTCCGGCTCCCCACTTTCCTGTCCATACAAGAATTGTGAGGGATTCAGGTTTCCGTCTACTACGAGGGTCAAATCATTCCTTTCCATTAAAATGGTTTCGTATTTCAAAATTCTGGAATCTGTTAACCACCAGCCAGACTTCTGAGATAAGATAGTTCTTACAGTGTGTGGGGTATGTACGATAAGGGTTCCCCCAAAGGTTAATTTTCGGCTTTCTTCTACTAATATCGCTGTGGCCGCTACTGCCTGTATGCATGTGGGCCACCCCCAACATACCGGGTCCATCAATTTTGATAAGTATGCCACCGGTTTCCTTTCTCCGCCCCATTCCTGCATTAGGACTCCATGCGCTATCCCTTCTTCCGTGTTTACAAAAAGGTGAAATGTTTTTTTCTAGGGAGGGGAGGGCTAAAACCGGGGCTTTTATTAGCTTCTGCTTCAATTCTTTAAATCGCTCCTGCTCGTCTTCTGTCCACTGTATGGGACCTTCTTTTACTAGTTTGTCATACAGAAATTTTACTGATTGAGTGTATCCCTCAACCCATAGTCTACAGTACCCTAGTAACCCTAAAATCTTCCTTATTTCTCTCTTCGTTCTTGGGACACTCAATGCTGTAATCCCAGAAATTCGTTCTGGATTGATTTTTCTTTTTCCCTCGCTAATTAGATGCCCTAAATACCTTACTTCCTTTTCTACAAACTGCAGTTTTGTCCTTGAGACTCTTAATCCTTGTTCTCCTAAAAAATTCAGCAAACGTATTGATGTCTCTCTGACTTTCTGCTCTCTCTCCCCCAATACCAATAGATCATTCACATATTGCAAGATTACAGATTCTTACTCCGGGTTCTGCCTGGAACTCCCCTAAAATTTTCTCCAGCGTCTGTCCAAATAGATTTGGAGATTCTGTGAATCCTTGAGGCAGGGAGGTACAGCGGAGTTGCTGCTTCCTCCCAGTGTCCGGGTCTTCCCATTCAAAGGCAAATAAGTTTCTACTCTCCTCTGCTAGTGGACGGGCCCAAAAGGCATCTTTAAGGTCTATTACACTAAACCATTTATGATTATGCGATATTTTACTCAGGAGGGTATATGGGTTTGAAACTACAGGGTGCCGAGTCTGTACTCGTTTATTGACTTCTCGTAGATCTTGAACTAATCTATATGTCCCATCAGCCTTCTGGACCGGTAGAACTGGACTATCGTAAGGTGACATACATGGTTCCAACAATCCATCTTTCAACAATGAATCAATTACTGGTTTTAGACCTTTCCTCCCCTCATAAGAGATGGGATATTGTTTTATCCTTATTGGCCGGTCCTCTTTAACTTCTATTTTCATAGGGGGTCTCTTTAGGCCCCCTCTATTTCCGTCTTTAACCCACACTTGAGGCATAATTCGCTTTTCATCCTCCTGAGTTAATTCAAAGATTTTGACTACAATCTTTCCATTTTCTGGGGCAGTACCTATCCCTAATTTGACTTGTAAATCTCTACCCAGCAAGTGTACTCCTGCTTCCGGTATGAACAAAACATCTGTTCTTATTGTCCTTTCGTCGTCTCGTATTTCTACTTGTTCTACTATTGGTACTTTAAAACTTTCTCCCTTTGCCCCTACCACAGTGGTTTGTCTCTTACTAACTTCACATCCATAAGGCAATTTCATAATACTCGACTTCTCAGCTCCCGAGTCTACTAAAAAGGTATAAATTTCCTCCTGGGGGCCTAATTTTAAATTTATCAAGGGCTCACCATTTCTTTCTCCCCCCAGGAGGTGTGGAGCCCCTGACATCCCTTATCAGTAGCGTATTCTTCTTGTTGACACATTTTAAACACTCGTTGATCTCTCTCTCGCCTGGGGCACTCTCTCTTAAAATGTCCTTCTTGCCCACAATAGTAACACTTTCCGCCGTCTGGGGCTTCTGGTTTCATCCATATGGGCT